>CM042685.1:376588365-377788365 GCA_023614405.1 Avena insularis
GAAGAAAGGCCTTTCATAAAGGAAGCAGGGATTTCAAGTTTCAAAAAGAGCTTCCAAAAATTATGGTACTTGTTAGCTTTCAGTCCTCATTGCCCCTATCATAAGCATCTTGAAGTGATTAAGGTTAAAGTGAACAAAGATGGAGTATATGCTTGACGAAGTATAAGTTGGCAATCTCAAGTCCCTTGAATACGAGGGCCACACCTCATGCTACTCAAGTTCAGTCACCTGTAAGTTCTTGTCATTGTAATTATTTGCAAATCATAGAGAACCGCCAATGGGGTACCCCTTGCACATGGTACAGGAGCTATCCCATAACCAAAATGACAAGGAAAGCAGACAATGAGCATCTCAGCGATCTTTTTATTTACCATATGCATAGCTTTTTATTGAGGATGCTTCATAGATAGCTCACTATGGTGATGCTGCAAGTTTCCACCATGATTAGGCATGGATTAGAATAGCGTCCCAGGCATTTCTCTAACACAAAATAAAAACTCCATGGACTTACAAGTTCCTTCTTTATTTCACACCGGTGACATCCATAGACAAAAGAGCATGATATCAACTGAGTACAAAGTACAAGTGCAATGTTGAAAACGTTCCCGTGATAGCACGGTTCTGCTAATTACAACGTATAAGTGCAAGCATATACAACATAGAAGACACAATGGTTCAATTTTATTAGGGTCAAAGAATATAAAGTGTGCCATCAAGTTTGTGAGGGCTTTAATCACTAAGTTTTCACAAAACAAAATAGTTTTTAATTGGAAGATAGCTGAAAACAAGAATATACTTGGAATGGTGTAACACACCATGCATAGGAATTTATAGTGAACACTTTGGAAAAACTTGGTTTCTTGGGAGTTGGAAGCATGAGTAGAGCTTACTCACACAAGTGGAGGCTAGCAAAAGACTGGGAGCAACCAACTAAGAGAGCATAATGGCCATAATCATGCAGAGCAACAAAACATTACTAATCAAAGCATAGAGTGGTACTACAAGTCAAGGAATAAATGATCATAGAGGATAAGGTGACTTGTCATAGTCATAACATGGTGTGAGCATCTGCCAAGTCAACCCAAGCAAAGCATCAAAGGAGAATACCACAATAGTATGCTTTTGCATGCTAAAACAACGCATAATTTTTTCAAGTCACAGTAAGCAATCCCAATTGTTTGGAACAAGACATATTACAACAATAATCACTAAGCATAAGGTCAAAACAACACCTAGCATGTCATGCTAAAGTCTAAGTCACGGTCAATGCAAGCTTCTCTTGCACTTACAAGCAAGAACTTACTACTCCTTTCCAACACCAAGCAACTTATTTGCAAACAACACAACGAGAACGGAGGTCCAGACTAATTTATTCAAGCAAACTAAACAACTAAGAAAACAAACAAAAACTAAGATGCTCCAAGAACAACACAACTTGTGCATGAAACAATAAAAATGAAGTGTCTAGACAGACCTGAGCTTTTTATTGATGAAGAAGGGGATGCCTTGGGCATCCCCAAGCTTTGACGCTTGTACCTCTTGGATATTTCTTAGGGTGACACCAGGGTGGCATCCCTAAGCTTGAGATTTTGTCCATTCTTCATCTCATTACATCACTCTCTCTCTACACCTGAAATTTTT
Source organism: Avena insularis (assembly GCA_023614405.1). Classification (NCBI taxonomy): domain Eukaryota; kingdom Viridiplantae; phylum Streptophyta; class Magnoliopsida; order Poales; family Poaceae; genus Avena; species Avena insularis. The sequence goes on from CM042685.1 coordinate 376,590,007, forward strand.
TCCTTCATACAAAACTTCACACAATCTTCATTAGCAAAATTAGCGTATTCAAAATATATTAGACCTCTGGAAAAGCTTTGGAACAGAAAGACTTTTCACTAAAAACACAAGATACTGTAGTAACTCCTTCAAAAATCTCAATTCACCTAAAGAGAACTCAAAAAGGAATCAATAAGAAGAAAATGCAAATAATGGCAGAAATCTGTTAAAACAGACCAGCAGGTAGAAACCGATTTTTTCGAACATCTTCTGTTGCTCAAATAAAAACATGTTGAACTAATGAAAGTTTTATAACATACTGGGGGATTTATTCGTAAATTGTGAGCTAAATCCGAGTTACAGAGACTCCTCACAATTTTTTTTGGTGGAGGACATAAATCTGTTTCGGGACAGCAACTCCCCAAATCTTACTTCCCTCTCATTAGAGGTCATTCTTGGCACAAAAAGCAAACAAAAAGGATAAGTATAGGTCATTACTGAAGTAATAACTTCCAAGACTCAAGGAAACTCTTGGGTTATCTCCCAAGAAGTACTTTTCTTTAACGCCTTTAAGTTAGGCACAAGAAGAAAGAAGAATCAAGTATTTTCAAATGAAAAGGCATTAACATCAAACCTTGCTTTCAAAGGAGGAGCAAAAAGCAACTTCTATCTCCTCATAGGGAAGTGTTCAATACCTTTCTTGAATGGAAAATGATATTTGATGGTACCTTCTTTCATATCAATGATGGCACCAACTGTTCTAAGAAAAGGTCTTCCCAAAGTAATAGGACAAGAAGCATTGTATTCAACATCCAAAACATAGAAATACACAGGGACACAATTTTTGTTAACCATAATGAGAACATCATTAATACTCTCCATGAGTTTCTTCTTAGCATTATCATTAAGTGGGACATCCAAATAAAAATCTTCCAATGGTGGCAAATCAAGCATTTCATAAATATTCCTTGGCATAATAGAGATACTAGAACCAAGATCACATGAAGCTTTGAGATCAAAGTTATTCACTTGCATATTAATAATAGGTTCCCAACTATCTTCTACTTTCCTAGGAATAGAATCTTTGTGTTTTAGCTTCTCTTTCTTAATTTTCACAAGAGCATCTGTAATATGTTTGGTGAAAGCAACATGCATATCACTAGCATCAGGACTTCTAGCAAGCTTTTGTACGAACATGATCACTTCAGAAATATTGCAACCATCAATATCAAAATCAAACTTAGCATCACTAGTAGTAGGCTCAATAGGCTTATGCATAGTAGGAGGAGGAACATGGCTACTTGTGGTTTAGTGGTGATAGTGCACACACTATTGTTTCTATCAATTTCAGCTTCCCTTTTCCACTTAGCATGAAGTTGAGCTAACAGCCTAACATTTCCATCAATAGTAACTTGTATGGCATGAGCAGTAGCAAAGGTATTTTCCATAGTTTCAGGTTTAGCAGCCATTTTATTAATCAAGGAAGACCGAGCTTCAGAGAAAGAGGTTATATTTTTCTCAACATTTAAAAGCTTTTCCTCTATAGCCTTATTGAAAGTGGTTTGTTTACTAATAAAGTCTTTGAGCATGACTTCAAGTTCAGAGGGGGCACTTCTAGCATTGTTGTAGGAGTTTCCATAGGAATTGCCATTATTAGGAGGATAAGGCCTATAATTGTTGTTGCCACCAAAATTATTCCTATAGGCATTGTTGTTGAAATTGTTGTTTCTAATGAATTTCACATCAATTTGCTCTTCTTGAGCAACCAAACAGGCTAAGGGAATACTATTAGGATCTATAGGAGCTTTCCCATTAACAAGCATAGCCATAATAACATCAATCTTATCACTCAAAGAGGAAGTTTCCTCAACAGAATTTACCTTCTTACCATGTGGAGCTCTCTCAGTGTGCCATTCAGAGTAGTTAACCATCATATTATCAAGGAGTCTAGTTGCAACACCCAAAGTGATGCTCATAAAAGTACCTCCAGCAGCTGAATCCAACAGGTTTCTTGAGGATAAGTTCAAACCTGCATAAAAAAGTCTAGATAATCATCCAAGCAGTGAGTCCATGAGTGGGACAATTCTTAACCAAAGATTTCATTCTTTCCCAAGCTTGAGAAACATGTTCATTATCAAGTTGTTTAAATTTCATAATGTCACTTCTCATAGATATAATCTTAGCAGGGGGGTAGTACTTTCCAATAAAAGTATCTTTGCACTTAGTCCAAGAATCAATACTGTTTTTAGGCAAAGATAGCAACCATTCCTTAGCTTTTCCTCTCAAGGAGAAAGGAAAAAGCTTGAGCTTAATAATATCTCCATCTACATCCTTATACTTTTGCATCTCATAGAGTTCAACAATGTTATTGAGATGGGCAGCAACATCATCAGAACTAGCACCAGAAAATTGCTCTCTCATCACAAGATTCAACAAAGCAGGCTTAATTTCATAAAAGGTAGCATCAGGAGTAGGTGGAGCAATGGGTGTGCTAAGGAAATCATTGTTGTTGGTGCTAGTGAAGTCACACAACTTGGTGTTCTTAGCAGAGTTCATTTTGGCAAAGGTGGGCAAGCCAAAAACAGCAGCAGCAGCTAGAGCAGGAACTTTTTTTTGTGTGTGTTTTTGGATAAAGAAAGCAAACCAAACTAGACTAATTTTTTGGGTTTTTTGAAAAGAGGCAAACAAAATCAAGCAAACTAAAAACAAAGTAAAGAGAAAGGAAGTGAAGCACTCCCCTTGTGAAGACGTCCTTAGCCTCCCCGGCAACGGCGCTAGAAAATAGCTTGATGGCTGTACACGTAGTTGACGTGGAGCCTGTTGGGAACCCCAAGAGCAAGGTGTGAAGCAGCACAGCAAAAAGTTTCCCTCACGATGTCTGTCTTGATCACGATGCTTGAGGATGGATCCAGTTGGTCCCTAACATGTGTCTACGGCCCCCAAGGCATTCAGGAGAAGCACTCTTTTATTCAGGAGCTGCGGGAACTCAAGCCCTTCATCCGCAGCGAATGGCTCCTGGTGGGCGACTTCAACTTAATCACGAAGGCCTCTGACAAAAATAACCTCAACATCAATCGCCGTCTAATTCGCAAGTTTCAGGAGGCTAGGGACTTCCTACAGCTCAAAGATTTGCGTTTGGTTGGCAGACGATTCACCTGGTCTAACGCCCAGAATAACCCGGTCCTCTCGAAGATCGACCATGTTTTCCTCACGGACGAATGGGACACGCTTTTTTCGGACGCGCATCTCCAAGCGATCAGATCAGCATGTTCGGACCACGCCCCGCTACTCCTGCAAGGTTGTGTCTCCTCTAATAGGAAACCATCGTTCAAATTCGAAGAGTTCTGGCTGCGCATGCATGGATTCAAAGAAGTTGTTGCGGAAGCTTGGAGCAAGGATGTTCTTGACTTGGACCCCATCCGAAGAATCCACACCAAGCTTTTGCGCACCGCTAAAGCCCTAAAGATTTGGCAACGCCAATGTGTTGGAGTGTTGAGGAAGCAGATCGCTCTGGCCAAGGAGATCATTTGGCAAATCGACCTACCAAGAGGCAAGGCTGCTCTCGGATGAGGAAAGGGAGCTACGCCGACGTCTGAAATCCTCCTACTTGGGCCTCCTCGCCATCCAAAAAATCAAGATTCGACAAAGATCAAGGCTCACCTGGATTCGTTTAGGAGATGCCAATACGAAGCTTTTCCACGCGAGGGCGAATGGACGGAGGAGAAAAGTCTACATCCAATCCCTCGTCACGGCCTCGGGAACGGCTATTTTGAAAAAGGATAAGGAAGACGCTCTTTTACAACATTTCAGAAGCCACCTTGGTTCTCCATCCGCGAGACAAGCCTGCCTGGATTGGGAAGGTCTAGGTTATGTTCCTCATGACCTTTCTGACTTGAACGACCCTTTCACGCGCCAGGAGATCAAGGGCGCGGTCTTCTCCTTGCCTTCGGTAAAAGCGCCCGGGCCCGATGGTTTCATTGGAGCCTTCTTCAAATCTTGCTGGGACATCATCAAGAATGACGTCATCAACGCAATAATCCATATGTCGTAGCTTCGTACAAGCTGCATCCACCTCATCAACTCGGCCAACATCATCCTCATTCCTAAGAAAAATGAGGCGACAACGGTTACGACTGCACCGATTAGCCTCATCCACAGTCTTTCAAAGATTTTCCAAGATTCTTGCTAATCGGTTGGCCCTATCCTCCCCGACATCGCTCCAATTGTCGAGTGCTTGTCCAAGAAAAGGAGTATTCATGACAATTTCATGCACGCGCAAAATCTCATCAAAGAGCTACACTCCTCAAAAACCCGGCCTTTTCCTCAAATCGACATCTCCAAAGCCTTCGACTGTGGGGGTGGGCTTACCTTATTGAGGTGCCGACGCCATCGGCTTCGTACCATGTGGCGGATCGGATCCGCCTCACCTGGCTTCCTCTTCCTCGCGTCCTCCTAAATGGGGACTGCACGGCCTTTTGGCACAATAGGGGCTTAGACAAGGCGACCCCTTTCTCCCATGCTCTTCATCCTGCCATCGATCCTTGCGGCGCATCTTTGCAAAGGCTGCCTCGCGGAATTCTTACGCCTATTCGCTCCCGCACGGTTAGATGCAGAATTTCGTTGTATGCCGATGACGCTGGAGTCTTCGCCACGCCAAACAAAGAAGAGTTGGCTGCCGAAAAGCCATTCTGGATCGCTTGGCAAGGCAAGCGCCTCGTAACAAATGTGGATAAATCGGAGATCTTCCTGACAATGTGGGGAAATAGACCTCGACGACGGTTCACCGCTTCCCGCAGTCGGCAAGTTTCACAGGAAGTATTTAGGTCTACCTCTTCACTTTCGTCGCAAGAAAGTTGACTTCCACCTCTTTTCGACAAGATCGCTGAAGCTTCTGGATGGTACGGCAAGAACATCGCGGCCTGGGAGAATCGCTTCCGCCAAATCGGGTCCCGATGGCCATGGCGGTCTATCACTCTACCATTCCGCTAACTAAATGGGCACGCAACCAGATCACCAAGATTGCAAGGAACTTTGTCCGGAGGAGATGAAGGGGAGCATGCCGCGCAAGGAAAAGCGCTGTCAACTGGAAGATCTGCTCGCAGGCCAAAAGCCTTGGGTGGTTTTGAATGACGGATCTTGGCTGCTCTGGGAGAGCGCTGAGACTCCGTTGGCCTTGGCTACAATGGACCGACCCTTCGCGCGACTTGGGCTGGATCGAAGCTGCCAGAGCCCGGCTGATATGGACCTTTTCCGGCTTGCGAAGATATCCTTGGGAACGGAGAAAGGGCCTCCTTTTGGCACGACAACCGGTGCGGACGGGGCCAATAAAGCGGTGGCTCACCTCTACAACATCGCCTAGGAAATCGAGATCGGTGGCAAAGGAGCTCTCCCAGGTAATCGGATCCGATCGGTTGCTAGGCTTCACACCCCATCCAAATTGTCTCAATACTTCGAGGTCTGGGACACCATACGTAACATTCAGCTTGAACCTCTCCTTCAAGATTCCATCGTGGACCTGACCACCGACGGGTTTACATCGCCAGCTCGCCTACCACGCCGATTCAATGGATGCTTCCCCAAATTCAAGGCGAAAAATTTGGTCCGCCCACGCTGAGCCGAAATGCAAGCTATTCTCCGGCTGGCCCTCACGGAAGCTCCTAATCGCCGACATGTTGACCATCGAGGATGGCCCAATGACCCTACCGCAAGCTCGTGGCTCGCCTCAAACGGCTCTACATCTCCGCAAAGATTGCCCTTCACGATCGGTGTGGACTACAACTCAATCGTGGGATAATGATGCCACGGGAAGTCACGGACAATCCCTCCCCTCCTTCTCTGAGTGGTGGGACGACCTGATCGAGGGGAAACCTAAATCCGAGCAAAACCGACTTAGCGGTCGCATGATGTATGTGATGTGGAATGCATGGAAAGAGCGCAATAGACGAATCTTCACGGGTCGGCGAATGACCTACGCCGAGGTGGCCGATTGCTAGACGACATCCACCAACGTGTGGTAGCCTATGCGTCGGGGCAAAGCTATCCCAGCTGAACCTGATTAGTTCCTTTCCCTTGGGGCTGGAGGTTGCCGGTGGTTTTGGCACGTTTACGCCTTAATCTAAAACGTGTCCCTCTGTATCGTGACTTTTTATTCCCCCTTCTAATAGAATAGGCAGAGCTCCTGCCGGTTGCGCTAAAAAAAAAGTTTCCCTCAGTAAGAAACCGAAGTTATCGAACCAGTAGGAGGAAGGAAACGTCACACAGGTGTTGTAAGAAACATGGAGACCTGCACAACACAAACTCAAGACTTTGCCCCAACGAATCAGTGAGGTTGTCAAGATCACCGGTTTGCTGTAACAAAGGATTAAACGTATGATGTGGAAGGTAATGGTTTGCAGCAAGTAAACAAGTAACAGTGGAAGATGTATCAATGGTAAAGATTGGACCGGGGTCCATAGTTCACTAGAGGTGCTCTCCTTAGATAAACAACATGGTATGAAGGGTAAACAAATTACAGCAGGGCAATTGACAGGAACTGAGCAAGGCATAATAATGGAATGCCAGACAAAAAGATCCTATGAGATTCGATTGGGCAATACAACAATATACATATACCGCCATCCAACTGCATCTATGACTAGAAGTCCACCTTCAGGTTATCATCCAACCCCTCCAAAGATTAAGTTGCAAGCAATGCATAACCGCTTTAAGCAAAGTGTGTAAGGTAAACAATCCACTTGTTCCATGAACAAGAGACCATTGTTTTCTCCCTAGTAGCAACAACACATCTACAACCGAAGAGATTTCTGTCACTTCCCTTGGAAACTAGAAGCATGAACCCACTATCGAGCATAAATACCCCCTCTTGGAGTCACTAGCAACTACTCGGCCAAGATAACTACTAACAACGGAGAGCATGCAAGATCACAAACAACACAGACATGCTAGAATCATAAAGACAAAATCATTAATCAATCTTACATAGTAATCATAATATCCATCGGATCCTCGCAAACACAACATGCATGATTACAAATAGATTAGATCTTGATCATGAATGGAGCTCACAAGATCTATACATGAAAGCATAAAGGAGGAGATACAACCATCTAGCTACTAGATGGACCCATAGTCCAAGGTGGAACTACTCACGCATCATACCGGAGAGAAGGCCTCCGGGATGATCTCCCCTCCGGCAGGGTGCCGGGAAGAACTTCAGATCCCCCCAATCTAGGGACGACGGTGGTGGCGGCTACAAAAGGTTTCGTGGAATATTGATCGGGTACTTAGGGTTTATGCATCGGGGGCTTCTTATAGGCGAAAAGGCGAGGCTAGGAGGCGGCCAGGGGCCCCACACTCTACCCAGGCACGGGGCAGGGCCCACCCGCACCTAGGGGGTCTGGCCGCCCTGGCTTGCGTCTCCGTCTTGTCTTCTGGATTCGTGTCTCCCACGGTAAAATATTGACTTTGGCTTTTGTCCCGTATAATTCAGAGAATATTGATTTTCTGCCTTTCTGGAACCAAAAACAAAAGAAAACAAGCAACTGACACTGTGGCAACTTGTTAATAGGTTAGTTCCAGAAAATATATAAAAACACCTCAAAGTGTAAACAAAGAAAAGCAAAGTGGATACTAAACAAGCATGGAGCATCAAAAATTATAGATACGTTTCCGACGTATCAAGGTCCAAAACAAGCTGGCAGGAGGCCCTTGCTCCTAAAGATATTCTGACATATGCAATTTGTCCAACTTGTTACGTGCATCATGTAGTGGAAACTAGAAATTCCCCGGCTGGGAGCCTAGTGGATTCTCATACATTTGGTGCTCTGGCCTAGGGTATCCGGCATTCACCATTAGTAGAATAACCATCATTTTAGTGGTTTTCTCTAGGGTTAACACCTTGATGCAGAACAATTTGCCCGACGCTCTGTTGCGGTTGAGGAACATTGGGTGTGATATGCTGAAATGGAAGTGGATGTGCCCCTCCGGCTAAATGATGACTTTGCCGAGGTTGATAGTTTTGGCCAGCATTTCCATGCCCATCATTTGCATGCCCATCATTTGCATGCCCAACATTTCCTTGGCCTACATTTCCTTGACCGGCATTGGCCTAGCCGACATTTCCTTGACCGGCTAACTGCTTTCCAGCAAGTGTCGGATCATAAGCCATCAACTTCTTATTCCTTCCAGAAGTGACACTTCCCTCATGCCTTGCACCACCAGGAGCAACATGAGGGGAAGATACTTGGCAGATAGACTTTGCCGAAATAGCTCCAGCCTAATGAACAAACTGGGAACTATCGGGACCACCTTGGTTTGCCCTACCGTATGACTCATTTTGTTGATTGGCAATAAATACTAACTCATTCATCCTCCCTTGCTGCCCGCGCTTGGCCTTACCGGTCAGACCAGGTAACTCGGCAGCTCTAAGGTTCCTAGCTAGGGTGCTATATTTTGGCAGCCTAGCCAACACTTGCCCAACCGACATATCGGTCCTAGTTCTACCATCTCTAGCTATCTCAGCTTTAAGGTTTGTACCTCTGTTACACACTCCCTCTATTATACTCGGGTTACCCGTAGTAAACCCATGAGCCTTATTATACTCACGGAGGGTCCTATTCAGTTCCTTTCGGGCTTGTTCTATCTCTAAATCTCCCTCGAGCATAATTTTCCGGGTTTCCTCTAGCTCAGCCTGTGCCTGAGCTGGATCAACTTCTGGAGCAAACGGTACCTCCATCTTCTCAATGGCCTCTTTCAATACATTTTACCTACTACTAGCGATGTTCTCTGGTATCTCAAGCGGGGGCCCCTTGATCTTGTGGGCTTGGGGGTTGTTTCCCCATCATCGATAATATCATTGCCGCTGGCGGCTATAGGAGCAGTCGACATGACCTCCGGATGCCTAATCTTGAGGCGATCGGCGCCGCTTGAGTGAGCAGATCATTTGGAGGATCCGCATCAACCACCACTTGTTCGGCATATGCCCGAACATCATGGAGCGTGACATAGACTCGATTCTTGGTGACTGCAAGTGCACAGATCAATTGTATCTAGTTTTAAAGTAAAAGTATCGAACCCACAGAGAGCTATTGATAAATGTCTTTATGCCCCTCGTTACTATCTATGAAAGGATACTTATAAGCTGCCTTTGATCTCAAGTAAGGATGTTTGAAAGGTTTTTGATTGTTTGCGTAAAAGTAATTAAAATGAGTAAAAGAAAGAAAGTAACAAGGTCGTGTGATAACGTGGTTAAATTCAATAGGGCTAAAACGTTATCAGGGATGTAGGATACACCACTAGCATGATATTATTATTAATTAAGATAATATACTTATTTTGTCATGAGATGTGTGAAGTGAGCTCCATAATAAGATGTTCACTACAAAGCTCGTAGGAAGACACTTTGTTGAGCCAAGAGTGAGGTCACCTCTAAATAATCACTGCGATGCCTGAGAGCAATCACCCATACAACCCACCACAATTAAGGGTTTCCCCGTTGATGTCATAATTAGCTTAGGGAGTCCCTCTTTATCCTCCTTTGACTGTGTAGGTTATGAGCCGGCGCCAATTGTCACAAAGCTATTCTGGGAACGATCCCAAACACGTCCAAAGGATTTATCCCTCACTTTAGTCCCGAGGGAAAATTATATGTGGCCGACTACACATACCATCTAAAAAGAGAGATCAAACACAAATCATAAATTTATCATAGACCGGCCAGTCATACGGACATAAGAATATGTCATCTTTATTGCAAGGTCATAATAGTGCTAGGGTTTCTCCATCTCCCCAAGAACAAAGGAACTACTCACACATGGAAGCAATCAACAACATCATCATAATCAAATGGATGGATAAAAGTATGGAGGTAGATCTAATACAAACCACAATTGAATCTAGAATTACAACAAGATCTATTAGATGAAAGATGGGGGTAGAGATGGTGATGGAGATGAAGCGGTTGATGCTGGAGGGGATGATGCGATGTCCTCTAATGATTCGTGAAGCAGTAGGGATTTCCCCTAGCCAAGTTACTCCTTTAGATCCCTTTCAGATGTGGTTTTTAGTGGTTTTTGGTGGCTGTGAATGTCAGATCTCTCTCTAGTATTCGCCAGGAGATAGTATTTGACGAGGCGGACGCGCTGACACACAGTACGGGCGGACGGTATGGGCAGGCTCCACCCATACCACAGGTCATTATTGGTTCTGGTGACTTCCCCTTGTTTGGTGTTCTCCTGGGTGCGAACGTAAATCCATAAAATGACTTTTATCACTTAAAAATATCATATTATAGCATAATATGATAGTTCCAATTGATATGTCCATATAAGACTTAATGATTCGGGATCCCGTTGAAACAAGAAAAAAATGTGCGTGCAAATATAGTGAAATACAAAGATTCATACTCTATTTATGCAAAAACAAAAGGTAAATATGCTTCAATTTTGGACTCACCAACTCCCCCAAGCTAGGCTCTTGCTTGTCCCCGAGAAATATGGTGGCTTATGGACAAGATCATCATGTTCATGAGGCACGGGTCGTTATAATAAATGAGGTAGAAATTGAAAGAGGAATACAACACCAGATGTAGAGATACTTCGGGGGTATTATCATACCCTTACAAATCACATGACTTAGAGGCTTCCACACCCTTTTAGTATTAATGAAATTATAAGAAGATTTTAGTGATTCAACATATCATATAATCATAAGTTTAAAATAATTGAGCACTTGATTCAGTAATGAAGATTCATGATCATTCTTTTCCATTCATATTTTCTTTCTGCCTATTGATTCTTTTTATAGCTGCTTTTTCTTATTTCTTCCCTTCTTTTAGTTTTGTCTCTCTCTCTCTCTCTCTCTCTCTCTCTATAATAAAAAATACTTTTACTTTCTCCTCTTCTCTCTCTTTTTAGAACAGCTATTTGATCACGCTCACTACTTTTATGGCTTTCAAAACTCATGATTATAATATGCTACCAAAATTCTTCTTCTCATAGCCTAATCAATACTTTTATTGGTGTGAAAGTCGCTAAAATCATGACAGCTGTACAAGTATCATAACACTCAACCTAGTTCAATCATCTAATATAATAATCATGAATCAAAAGACAACTTCAAATACCATAAAGTGTCGCAACTCAACGGATATAAATCTTCTCTTGAACAAAAGGAGCTTGAAGTTGATGCAACTAATGTAAATTCTAAAATTAAAACCTTACATGCGTACAGGAACGTAAACATGCTAAATACTGTAAGATAGATTACAAGGTTCTCACAGATCCCCCCAAGCTTGGAATCAAACCGGGGGAATGTGTGCCTATTTAGCTTTTTAAATGAGGGGCTACCAGGCTTCATTGGTAGTGTTAATGTTCTGTAGCCAAAAAGTATTTTGTTTATTCTGCTGTTGGATGCACCATTAAAGTAATCTATTGTCAGTAAACTTGTAGTGATGAGGAACTTGAAGTCAACCTGGTGATGTACATGCTAAGTAATATTATCTCTATATGCTATGTCTATATTTGGTTGATTGTGTGCATGTTGTTGTTTTCTATGTACTCTTAAAATATGATCTAAAAATTTGCTTGGTTGTGTTCTCTTTTATTGTTGTTCAAAACGTGTAGGGTTCATAGCATGGAAAAAAATAAAAATTTCTACTGCAAGAACGAACAAAACCAAGATCCAATCTATGGCAAAGCAAAGATCTAATCTACTAGGTGCAGCGAGATAGAAGAGAACTAACCCTTTTAGATCCAAAGCGTTAACGAGATCAGATCTCGTGGTTGATGTAGTCGATCACTTGCCGATCTCAAGATCGCGTAGATGATCGTTCCGGCGCTGCGTTCCAGCAACGCTTCCGCACTCGGTCACACGTACGGATTTGATGAAGACCTTCCTCTCTCCATTCCAATGGGCAGTGGAGGTAGTATATCCCCTCGAAATCCCAGCAACACAACAGCGTAATGGTGGTGGTGGAGGAGAATAATCTTGCAGGGTTTCGCCTAAGCTAGAGCAGTTGATGGAGGAGGGAGAGGGGCGGCGGCTAGGGTTAGGAGAGAGGGAAGGGTGGCGCCCTCCCCTCCCCTCTTTATATAGAGGGGGGCTGCAGACAGGGTTCCCAGCCCTTGGCCGAGTCCTTCCCCAACCCGGCGGCGCAAGAGGGAGGAGGGGTGACTTGCCCCCCCAAGTTTCTTCCCCATTCCTTATTAGAGTTTTGCCCTTTTCCTTGTGCTAGCCGGTTGGACCCTTTGGGTCATGATGCGGCTGGCCCATGGCACCCGCAGCATACCCTCTGCCCATGCGGCCCCTCCCGGGGTTGTGGGCCCACTGGTGACCTCTTTTAGAACATTCTAGAAGATCTGGTCAAAATACCGATAAATTTTCCAAACCCCGGAAAATGACTTTCCTTATATGAATATTATCTTCGGGCCATTCCAGATCTCTTCGTGATGTCCTGGATCCAATCCGAGACTCTTAACAACATTCGGTCTCCAAATCATATTCCATATCTACTTAAACAACATTGAGCCTTAAGTGTGTCACCCTACGGTTCGTGAACTATGCAGACATGATCGAGACACCTCTCTGGTCAATAACCAATAGCGGGATCTGGAGATCCATAATGGCTCCCACATATTCAACGATGACTTCATGATCGAATGAACCATTAACATACGATTCCGATTCCCTTTGTCGTGCGATACTTTACTTATTCGAGGTTCGATCGTCGGTATCTCCATACCTAGTTCAACCTTGTTACCGATAAGTACTCTTTACTCGTTCCGTGATATGACATCCCTTGTGACCTAGTCACATGCTTGCATGCCAATTGGATGACATTGGGCCCAGAGTATATCTATCCTTCATTTGGATGGACAAATCCCACTCTTGATCCATGTGCTTCAACACATACTTTCAGAATACCCAATGCCACCTTTAGAACCACCCATTTACAGAAGTGATGTTTGATGTCATCAAATTAATCATCCGGTGACGGTGATTAACATGATCTCATGGTCGAAGGATTAGGTGACTATGTATATGAAAGCTTGTAGCAAAATGAACTTAATGACTTGATCTTATGCTATGCTTACTATGGGTGTGTGTCCATCACATCATTCTCCTAATGATATGATCTTGTTATTAATAACATCCAATGTTCATGATTAGGAAACCATGATCATCTATTAATCAACAAGCTAGTTTCAACAAGAGGCTTACTAGGGACTCTTTTATGTATACAAAACACACATGTATTAATATTTCCGGTTAATACAATTATAGCATGGGATGTAAACATTTATCATAAACACAAAGATATAATAATAACCACTTTATTATTGCCTCTTGGGCATATCTCCAACAGTCTCCCACTTGCACTAGAGTCAATAATCTAGATTACATGGTAATGTACCTAATGAAAGTACAAAGGAAGTCGCCTAGATGGGGGGTGAATAGGCTTTTAAAATTATTATGGTTTAGGCTCAAGTAAATGCGGAATAAAACTAGCGTTTAATTTATTGAGCATAAAACCTAGCCACTAAGTTCACCTAAGTGCGCCAACAACCTTGCTAAGTGATACAAGCAACAAGGTGATAGCAAGATATAAGTACTTCAAGCACGATGGCTATCACAATGTAAAGTGCATAAGTAAAGGGTTTGGTTGAGAGATAACCGATGGACGCGGAGACAAAGATTTGTTTCCCGAAGTTCACTTCCAAAGAAGCTACGTCTCTGTTGGAGAGGTGCGATGGTGCAATGCTCTCCGAACGCCACAAATGTCTCACCTCGAGGTGTGGTGGCTCGAGTCTCACCCAACGCCACACAAGGCCTCACCCCGGATGCGGAAGCATGCAACTCACCGACGCCACAAAAGGCTCATCCTATTCTCCCAAGTGCGCACCACAAAAGGCGGGTACTTGCTCCACTATGGGACGCTTGAGGGCAGTCACCGAACCCGTACAAGATTGGGGCTAACTTCACAACTCAATTGGAGGCTCCCAACAACAAAGCCACAAAAGGCTACAATGCCACAAAAGGCCAACAATGCCACAAAAGGCTATAAGACCACAAAAGATCAACAAGACCACAAAAGGTTAACAATCCAACCACACAACCGTCTAGGGTTCCAAGGAACCCAAGAGTAACAAGCCCTCAAGCTTGTACTCGCCGAATCTCCGAGGAGAACTCAAACCTATGCAACAAATGCAAGGGCAAGTCCTTCACTCCCAAATTCCATACAAAAGCTATTGGGGGAATAAGGGAGGAAGAACACAAGAGGAGAACACAAAACTCTCCAAGATCTAGATCCCAATGATTCCTTCACAAAGAAGGGATTTGGCTTGGGGGGATTGTAGATATAGATCTCCTCTCTCAAATCCCTCAAAAATATGCAAGAATCATAGGAAGGGAAAGGGAGAGGGAAAGCTTCTTCAAGGTCAACAATGGAGGAGAGAGAGAGAGAGAGAAAGCCCAGAACCAAGAAGAAAAGCTAGTGCCCACGAAGGGGAAGAGGAGCCCCTTTTAAAGGGCTCCCAGATCTGCCCGTTATGGGCATTCGCGACCATGCACGGAACTTCTGGTGGGAGGCTGGAAGTTCCGGTGGCACATAGCCAACGGTCAAAAATTGCGAAGCGAGAAACTGAAAACGCGAGTCCTGATCGGAACTTCCGCCGGTTCACCGGAACTTCCGGTGGGAGCAAAACTTCTGGTGGAAGTTCCGTTAAATAGAGCAAACAAAAATAGAGAGGTTTCTGAATGTGAGCGGAACGAGAGTCAGAAATTCAATCGGAACTTTCGGTGGCAACTAGGCCCGAGCGGAACTTCCGGTCCCTGGCCGGAACTTCCGGTGGGAGCGGAACTTCCGGTGGAAATTCCGACTGAAGTTCCGTCAAATATCACATCCAAAACAGAAGGTTACTAAACGTGAGAGGAAGAAGACCCAGAACTTCCACCGGAACTTTCGGCGGCAAAAATGCCCGAGTGGAACTTCCGATGGCAAGCCGGAACTTCCGGCCAGGGAAATGCCAGAAACCAGAAAACCAGAAATGCAATAACTTTTGCATCCAAACTCCAAACGGGATGTATCGCCTTGGGAGAAAATACCATGAATATATATGTGAAGTATCTCCCAAGGTGTGGAGCCGGAAAACTCGCAAGATCAAAAACCATAATAAGATATGCAAGTGAAATCCTTATTTGATGAACTAGAGCTCGTTATGATGATGACCACAAGCTCTAGATCCTCTCATGGACAAGAACCAAATAACAACCAAGAAAGATGATTCTATGAATGCAAAGGTTTGAGCTCTCTCCGAACGATGCAAACGAGACACCCGCTCGAGATCCCCTCTTGATAGTACGGCTATCTATCCTAAACCCGGTCTCCCAACTAACAACACGAGACCGGCAAAAGAGAAGCCCTATCAAGAACATACCTTTGCCTTGATCATCCCACTTGAACTTGATGTATACCGTCTTGTTCTTCTATAGTGGGAACACCTTTCTTGTTTGCTCTTGCTTGATGAGGATGAAGACTTGCAAATTGCTCCCCATACTCCATGGGGAAACCTATTCTTTGAACTTGTCTTCATCACTCCATGATCATGAGGATGGCAAGCTTCAAGCATGAGATCTTCTAGAGATGGCGCATCTTGAGCTTGCCCTTCTTCATCACTTCTTGAGGTTGATCCATCTTGATGCAACTCTTTGCACTTGTCTTGATCAACCTTCAAGCTCCTTCTTTCTTCATGATTCCAATGGCACAAAGCCCTTGGACATTTCTTCATACCTTGAGACCAACACATGGCCCAAGCGATGCCAATGGACAAACCTACAAGTGAAACTCAATTTACACATTAGTCCATAGAAATTGTCATTAATTACCAAAACCACACATGGGGCATACATGCCCTTTCAGCTAACACCCATGGCATTCTGGTGTTGTTTATGTTTTGCTCTAGGGAGAGGTTTAGTCAACAAATCTGCCACATTCAGATCTGTGTATACTTTGCAAATCTTTATGTCACCCTCTTGGACATACTCGTGAATCGAATGGAAACGTAGCTTGATCTGCTTCAGCTTCTTGTGTGACCTTGGCTCCTGTGCATTAGCTATGGAACCCATGTTATCACAATAAATGGTCATCGGGTCCAGCACACTAGGAACCACACCAAGATCGGCAATGAACTCCTTCATCCATATAGCTTCTTGTGAAGCCTCCGAAGCAGCTATATATTCCAATTCAGTTGAAGATTTTGCCACAATGCTTTTCTTTGCACTCCTCCATCTCACTGCTGCACCATTCAAAATAAATACGTATCCAGATTGTGACTTCGAGTCATCCAGATCGATGTTCTGACTAGCATCGGTGTAACCATTTACAACGAGCTCTTCATCACCTCCATAAGAAAGAACCATATCCTTAGTCCTCTTTAGGTACTTTAGGATATTTTTTACCGCTGTCTAGTGTTCCACTCCTGGATCACTTTGATATATGCTGGTCAAACTAACAACATGTGCTATATCCGGTCTTGTACACAACATGGCATACATGATAGATCCTATGGCCGAGGCATAGGGGATTTTGCTCATCCCTTCTCTCTCTTCTGCCGTAGCTGGACTTTGAGTCTTACTAAAGGTCTTACCTAGCAACATGGGTAAGAACCCTTTCTTCCTTTCTTCCATTCCAAACCTCTTTAGAACCTTGTCCAAGTATGTACTTTGTGAAAGCGCTATTAAGCGTCTTGATCTATCTCTATAAATCTTGATGCCTAAGATGTATGCTGCTTCGCCAAGATCCTTCATTGAAAAACTATTATTCAAATATCCTTTGACACTTTCAAGAAGTTCTATATCATTCCCAATCAACAATATGTCATCAACATATAGTACTAGGAATCCTATAGAGCTCGCACTCACTTTCTTGTAAATACAAGCTTCTCCAAAAGTTTGTATAAATCCAAAGTTTTTGATCACCATATCAAAACGCTGATTCGAGCTCTGCGATGCTTGCTTCGGTCCATAAATGGACCAACTAAGTTTGCATACCTTGTTAGCATCTTTAGGATCGAATAAACCTTTGGGCTATACCATATATAACTCTTCCTCAATGTCACCATTAAGGAATGCCGTTTTGACATCCATCTGCCAAATCTCATAATCGAAAAATGTAGCGATTGCTAACAAAATCCTCACAGACTTTAGCTTCTCTACCAGTGAGAAAGTCTCATCATAGTCAATTCCTTAAATTTGTTGGAACCCTTTTACAACAAGTCGAGCTTTGTAGACAGTAACATTACGATCAGCGTCTATTTTCCTTTTAAAGATCCATTTGTTCTCGATAGCCTCGCGGCCATCAGGTAAGTCCACCAAAGTCCACACTTGGTTTTCGTACATGGATCCAATTTCGGATTTTATGGATTCTTGTCATTTCTTGGAATCTAGACTCATCATTGCTTCCTCATACGTCGCAGGGTCGTTAGTGTCATCCACCAACATGACATTCAAGGCAGGGTCATACCAATCAGGAGTGGTACGAACCCTCGTCGACCTGCGAGGTTCAGTAGCAACTTCGTTCGAAGTTTCATGATCATCATCATTAGCTTCCTCTCTTATTGGTGCATGCAACACAGGAACATCTTCCGGTGTTGCAGTACTCTCAAATCCGAGAGAAGGTTCAACAACCTCGTTGAGTTCTACTTTCCTTCCAGTCACTTATTTTGAGAGAAACTCCTTCTCAAGAAAGGATCCATTCTTCGCAACGAAAACTTTGCCTTCGGATCTATGATAGAAGGTATACCTAATTGTTTCTTTAGGGTATCCTATGAAGACACATTTTTCCGCTTTGCGTTGAAGCTTGTCGGGGTAACTTCTTTACATAAGCTTCGCAACCCCAAACTTTAAGGAATGATAGCTTAGGTTTCTTAACAAACCACAATTCATACGGTGTCGTTTCAATGGATTTAGATGGTGCCCTGTTTAAAGTCAATGCTGCTGTCTCTAATGCATAACCCCAAAATGATAACGGTAAATCTGTAAGAGACATCATAGAACGAACCATATCTAAGAGAGTTCGGTTATGATGTTCGGACACACCATTGCACTGTGGTGTTCCCGGCGGTGTCAATTGTGAAAGTATTCCGCATTTCTTTAAATGCATGCCAATTTTGTAACCTAGATATTCACCTTCGTGATCAGATCGCAGAAACTTAATCTTCTTGTGACATTGATTTTCTACTTCACTTTGGAATTCCTTAAACTTCTCAAAATTTTCAGACTTATGTTTCATAAAGTAGATATACCCATATCTACTCAATGCATCCGTAAAAGTAAGAACATAACAATATCCACCGCGCGATGCTACACTCATTGGAACGCACACATCGGTATGTATTATTTCCAATAAGTCCATAGCTTGCTCCATTATCCTAGAGAATGGAGTCTTAGTCTTTTTTTCCATTAGACATGCTCCGCATCTTTCAAGTGATTCAAAATCAAGTGATTCAAGAAGTCCATCGGAATGGAGTTTCTTCATGCGCTTCACTCCAATGTGACCAAGACGGCAGTGCCACATG
The DNA here is from genome assembly GCA_023614405.1 of Avena insularis. Lineage (NCBI taxonomy): Eukaryota > Viridiplantae > Streptophyta > Magnoliopsida > Poales > Poaceae > Avena > Avena insularis. The sequence continues at coordinate 376,608,558 of CM042685.1, forward strand.
TATGTGGAATTATCATCCAATTTCATTCGTTTAGCATCTATATTATGAACATGTGTATCGCTACTATCGAGATTCAATAAGAATAAACCATTTATCTCAGGTGCATGACCATAAAAGATATTACTCATATAAATAGAACAACCATTATTCTCCGACTTAAACGAGTAACCGTCTCGCAATAAACATGATCCAGATATAATGTTCATGCTTAACGGAGGCACCAAATAACAATTATTTAAATTTAAAACTAATCCCAACGGTAGATGAAGAGGGAGCATGCCGACAGCGATTACATCAACCTTGGAGCCATTTCCAACGCACATCGTCACCTTGTCTCTCGCTAGTCTTTGTTTATTCCACAACTCCTGTTTTGAGTTAGAAATATGAGAAACCGAACTAGTACCAAATACCCAGGCACTACTATGATTACTACTAAGATACACATCAATAACATGTATATCAAATATACCTTTCTTCTTGATGTTGCTGTTCTTCAAATCTTCCAAGTACTTGGGGCAATTCCGCTTCTAGTGACCATCGCCCTTGCAGTAAAAGCACTCAGTATCAAGCTTAGGGCTAGCCTTGGGCTTCTTAGGCGTGGAAGATTTCTTGCCGCCCTTCTTGAATTTGCCCTTGTTATTAGGCTTACCTTGCTTCTTGAAATTGGTGGTCTTATTGACCATCAATACTTGGTGCACTTTCTTGATCTCTACTTCCGCAGATTTTAGCATGGAGAAGAGTTCAGGCAACGACTTATCCATGCGTTGTATGTTGTAGTTCATCAAAAAATTCTTGTAACTCGGTGGCAGTGATTGGAGGACACGATGAATCCCCAACGCATTAGGAATCATTATTCCCAAATCTTGGAGTTTGTCTGTGTGCCCAGACTTTTTGAGCACGTTCTTGCTAACGGAGCTGCCCTCTTCCATCTTGCAGTTAAACAACTTCTCAGAAGCTTCATAGCTCTCCACGGCTGCATGAGTCTCAAATATCATTTTGAGCTCATTGATAATATCATGAGGGTCATGGTTCTCAAAGTGCTTCTGAAGCTCCGGTTCCAAACCGTACAAGATGACACAATAAACTGTGGAGTAGTGATTCTTTCGAGTAAGGTAAACATTTTTCACCTCATCGGTAGCATCTACTGTAGTCGGGTCACCTAGCGGTGCATCCATCACATAGGTCAACTGACCAGCATTGAGGACAATCCTCATGTTAAGAAACCAGTCCTTGAAATTTCTTCCATTGTTTTTGAGCTTTTCTTTCTCTAGGACCTCATTAAAATTGATGGTAGGGGTCGCCATGATCTACAACATATTTGCAAAGAGTCTAGACTAATTTTATGATAAATTGAGTTCAAATTTATTTCTTAAATTAACTAGGTGAACTCCCACTCAAAACAACATGCCTCACGTTGTTTTAGTGATTACACAAACCAAATACAGTACACCAAGTCCGATCTTCACGAGATAAGATGTAGTTTCAAAGGCGAACAATCAACATGTTCATCATATCATTCATATGACTCATGCTTTACCTTTCAGTATTCCATGTTCTGAGATCATGTCTGTACATGCTAGGCTCGTCAAGATTAACCTTAGCATCCGCATGTGCAAATCTGGCTTGCACCCGTTGTATGCACATGTAGAATCTGTCACATCCGATCATCACGAGATGCTTTGAAACGACGAGTCTTATCAACGGTGCCTACTAAGGACGAACATTTTATTACTTGATATTTAGTGAGAGGGATCATCTTATAATGCCACTGTCGCGATCTAAGCAATACAAGATGCATAAAAGGATTAACATCACATACAGTTCATAATATGTGATATGATATGGCCTTTATCCTTGTGCCTTTGATCTCCATCTCCAAAGCACGGACATGATCTCCATCATCACCAGCGTGGCGGCAAGGTCAATGGCGCCGCTTCATGGTTGTCCATCACCAACAACAACTATTACAACTACTTGGAATAAAGCTATTACATGATGAATAAACACGCGAGTCTTAACAAATTTAAAGACAACCATTAGGCTCCTGTCAGTTGCCATATTACAATAAGGATCATTGCATACATTAAAATATAATCACAATCATATCATGGCCATATCACATCACATGCCCCTGCAAAAACAACTTAGACACCTCTAATTTTCTTTGCATGTTTACGTGGCTAGGGCATTCAAATAAGAATCGTTCTTACCTACGAACAAGAACCACAACGTTGATACAAGTGTTATCAAGTGCAAATTATAAGTTGGATCTTCACTATGGTGGGAGAGACAGACACCCGCAAAGCCACTTCTGCAATGCAAGTTGCACGTTGAGCGCGGAGCAAGTATCATGTGCGACGACATGTAAGGTTAGCCCAGGCCGCTTCATCCCACCATCCCGCAAGATACAAAGTACAAAAGGCAAGCGACAAAAAGAGCATCAACTCCCACAAAAACATTGTGTTCTACTCGTGCACCAGATCTATGCATAGATTTGGCTTTGATACCACTGTAGGGTTCGTAGCATGGAAAACAAAAAAATTCTACCGCAAGAACGAACAAAACCAAGATCCAATCTATGGAAAAGCAAATATCTAATCTACGAGATAGGTGCAACGAGATAGAAGATAACTAACCCTCGTAGATCCAAAGCGTTAACGAGATAGGATCTCGAGGTTGATGTAGTCGATCACTTGCCGATCTCAAGATCGCGTAGACGATCCTTCCGGCGCTACGTTCCGGCAGCGCTTCCTCACTCGGTCACACGTACGAAGTCGATGAATACCTTCCTCTTCTTGTTCCAGCGGGAAGAAGAGGTAGTAGATCCCCTCGAAATCCTAGTAGCACAACGGCGTGATGGTGGTGGTGGAGGAGAAGAATCCTGTAGGGCTTCGCCTAAGACGGAGAAGTTGATGGAGGAGGGAGAGGGGCAGAGGCTAGGGTTAGGAGAGAGGGCAGGGGTGGCGCCCTCCCCTCCCCTCTTTATATAGAGGAGGGGATGCGGTCAGGGTTCCCAGCCCTTGGCCGAGTCCTTCCCCAACTCGGTGACGCAAGAGGGAGGGGGAAACTTGCCCCCCAAGTTTCTTCCTCTTTCCTTATTAGGGTTTTGCCCTTTTCCTTGTGCTGGCCGGTTGGACCCTTTGGGTCATGATGCGGCTGTCCCATGGCCCCTACAGCATACCCTCTTCCCATGCGGCCCCTCCTAGGGTGGTGGGCCCACTGGTGACCCCTTCTAGAACATTCTAGGAGCTCCGATCAAAATACTGATAAATTTTCCGAACCCTGGAAAATGACTTTCCTTATATGGATCCTATTCTCCGGACCATTCCGGATCACCACGTGATGTCTTGTATCCAATTCGAGACTCCGAACAACATTCGGTCTCCAACTCATATTCCATATCTACTTAAACAACATCGAACCTTAAGTGTGTCACCCTACGGTTCGTGAACTATACAGACATGATCGAGACACCTCTTCGGTCAATAACCAATAGAGGGATCTAGAGATCCATAATGGCTCCCACATATTCAACAATGACTTCGTGATCTAATGAACCATTAACATACAATACCGATTCCCTTTGTCACGCGATACTTTACTTATTTGAGGTTCGATCGTCGGTATCTCCGTAGCTAGTTCAACCTCGTTACCGGTAAGTACTTTTTACTCGTTTCGTGATATGACATCCCTTGTGACCTAGTCACATGCTTGCAAGCCAATTGGATGACATTCCATCGAGAGGGCTCAGAGTATATCTATCCGTCATTTGGATGGACAAATCCCACTCTTGATCCATGTGCTTCAACACATACTTTCAGAATACCTAATGCCACCTTCATAACCACCCAGTTACGGAAGTGGTGTTTGATGTCATCAAAGTACTCATCTGGTGATGGTAATTAACATGATCTCATGGTCGAAGAATTAGGTTACTATGTATCTGAAAGCTTGTAGCAAAACAAACTTAATGATTTGATCTTATGCTATGCTTACTATGGGTGTATGTCCATCACATCATTCTCCTAATGATATGATCTTGTTATTAATAACATCCAATGTCCATGATCAGAAAACCATGATCATCTATTAATCAACAAGCTAGTTTCAATAAGAGGCTTACTAGGGACTCTTTTATATTTACAAAACACACAAGTATTAATGTTTCTGGTTAATACAATTATAGCATGGGATGTAAACATTTATCATAAACACAAAGATATAATAACAACCACTTTATTATTGTCTCTTGGGCATATCTCCAACAAAACGTAAATACATATTGTGTTGATTCTTCTATTTTCAATTTCTTTAATTCCTGTGACTGAGAGATGGTCTGTAACATCTAGACTAGAGTAGTTTATATGCTACAAACAACTGGACAGCTGTAGCGGTTACAATTGTATGGTCCCAAACAGCCGTTCGCCGGTTTGATTCTGTCTTTGTGCACATAAATTTTGTCTCTTATTTAATTTCTACCAAACGCACTGACAGCTGGGGCCGGCCAAAAATGTTAGAAAGTACCGTCAAACCCATCCTATACTTAGATACACTACCGTGCATACTGATCTAACATGGGCTTGACGCAAAGATGACTCGGTCGATGAGAAAAAAATTGACCATGAGCCGCGATGAAATCCATGACGAATGAAGCATGAGACGAAATGGCAAACTAGGATTCAGGGCGCGGGATGAAAACTGCAATAAAATCTGCCACGACGAACCAAGGAACATCATGAAAAATTGGGCTGGAGGGTCTTCGAGGGAGTTGTGACGAAATGGGCAAGAACAACAGGCATCCATGACATTTTTACTGAGCATCATAAAAAAATGTCATGGACCGGCCAGATTCTTGTAGTGATTGCCGAGGTTATGCCTGGTCAGTCACAATTCAGAATTTACCTAAAAGTTAATAAACCTAAGAAATGAACGAATGTTAAAACAATAATTATCATTATGTTGACATTACTACGTAAATATTCCATTCTTTGAAGGATATTCATAACCAAAGTAATGGTCAAAGTGTTATCTTGGATATTTCCTACGTATTTATAGCTAGCTTTTAGAAGAGAAGAATAATCCTAGGTAGTTTACAACCTTTAAGTAAGTGATAATAGAAAGTTTGGCACAAAATGAATAAATTTTATAATATTCAGTTGGTTTATTGTATCGTCCCATAATCGGGTCTATGCAGATCTTAACATTTTCCGCCAAAACCCGCATGGAAGCAATTTAAAGACGTCCACAAGACACTTTTGTGTGGGTGGGATTTGATTATAGGTAGTTATATCACAGTAGTTTATAACAAAGTCCATAAAAACTTATATATACAACAACGATTCGACGAGTCAAGAATACAAATGTTACAACTCAAAGAGAAAGCAAAATAGTATCCGAGTACGGACAAGAACCAAATGAGACTAAGAGTCCTGAAGAATGACCAAGCGGTGTCCATAAATCCTGCCTAGGCCAAGCCGGAAGGGTAACCTTACTAACATCGTCAAACTCATACCTATCAAAGCCAAAAGGATGCCGGAAAAGGGCAAAGGAAAACATAAAGAGAGCGACCAATACTAAGGCCACTACACGACGAGTCTAGAATTCGGCTTCCTCGCCTACATAGGTATGGTGGGCTCAGCGGCAGCAAAGCTTGCACTATCTAACTTATATAGACACGCTACAACTTCGGCTATTAGAGCGAGATAAGAAAGCTATATACGATAACTATAATATAACCAAGCATAACCCATCCAAAGATTTCCCCCCTTGAGAACCAGTCAAGGAAGTCCTCTTGCGGAATACACACTATGGCAATTTTTAGTTAAGCAGTTGGTTAGTTGATATGGCTAATTACTAACCATATTATTAAAGAGGCAAAACATTAGTGGTGTTGTCTATGATAATGATACTGTACTACTGAGGCGTCCATAACCGTGGACACATGACTTCTCGAAAAGATATACCCTGCAGGGATGCACAACTGTACCCAAACGCATGTTCAACCCTTCGAGCACTAAACGCAAATAGGCGTGCCGTCCAAGTCTCACAACAAGAACTGTCTCGTAACTACGCGCACATCCAAGGACATCACCTACTGAGTTTGATCCACACTAGAGATACAACTGATTCTCTAGGTGGCACAGCGTTTGAGTCTACGGTCGGTCGATGATTGAAAGATAACTTATAGAGCTCTATCCCACCTCCGACACGGTATCCCAATTTATGAAATGCAAGCCATGGCAATCCACCAAAATCATATCAAAACTCAACCCATGTCTTAGGACATATTATGCGTATGCACCAAATGGAAAACCAATTTTGTAACCCCTGGATATATGAATAACGCCGGTAGTTGAGGGGGGTGGGGGGTCCTAGAGCCCCCCACATTTGGTTAGCGCGATCAACTCAGAACTGGTATCATAAAACAAACGGTTCCTAGGTCGACTCAAGCAGTACCCAAAGGTGGTCGCTGCCAAGGCCTTATCATTAGGTGAAGCCATAATCAACAACATCAGATTAATATTTATATCAACAGTATTATCCAGATATCAAGTTCCACATGTATTGATATCAGTGCTAATCAATACTGCGACTCGCAAGGACAAAGCTAGCTAAACAAACAATGCAATAGGATAACCAAGGCAATATAGTAGAGCAGGTAAAATAAAGGAACAATACTAAAGCATCGACAATAAGGATAACAATAGATCAACATAAGGAAGTAAAGACTATAAATTCAAAATAGGTAGAAAAGGGTCAGGTGCTCGCCTGACTGATCAAAGGAAGGAGTTGTTACAAACTCGAGAGGGTACTCGTAAGACTGCTCAAACTCCTGCTGGTACTCGTCAGGATCACCTTCTACCGAGAAGAACCAAATGCCATACATAAAAGGAAATAATGCAATCAATAAAGAGTAGGTGCAACGTAAACATCAATGTGGCATGGCAAGGTATGATGCGATATGCTTAATGAGTCAAGTTTAAGTGGCCGAGAGACAAGAGCATAGCAATAAAGTAAATCGGCCACATGTTACTTAGGGGTTTGAGTGCAATTTCATTTAGGGTTTGATAATGCATGATGGATAAGAATAAATAGATACCACAGTTGGATTTGTGTCGTTGATATGATCGATTTGGACATATCGTTTGTCAAATTTGGAATTACAAATAAAAAGTTATTAAATTGCGTTTTATGGCCAAAAGGGGAAAAATGTCAATGTTGTAATAGTTAGGGGTGTTTCTGCAAAATTCCACTCATCCCATTTTATTCATCTCAGAAAATCATTTACTTTTCATGTTAAAAATATTTGCAAATTCGAAAAGATTTGAAAGTTATTTGTATTTGAATGAATTTATATTAATTGAATTAGCAGAAAAAAAAAGGAAGGTGGGCTGCGGTGGAAAAATGGGCCGGTGACACGAACTATTTGCTGCTCGCGTGCGGGGGAGCCAAGATGGACCAGCCCAAAACAGGTCCAGAAGGAGGGATGCGGGTTGAAAGAAATCCTGGACTTGAAGAAAGATAAGATATCAGAGTAGAACCGCAAAGATAAGAGGTGAAAGAATAGAGATAAAGAGTAAAATCAGAGGTAATCAAATCTATTCAACGCATTTGTAGCAAATAGTTTTGACACTATACATCGCCCATTAGCTAGGTTATCCTACAGGATGGACCAGTGGGGTATTGTAAACCTTTGCTCTGATACCACTTGTAGAGCTCGGCCATCCGACGCATCTAAACCCCTGGCCGGTATAACTCCACTACAAGGTTATAGCTTCTAGAGTGAGCATGCGCCGTCCCGGTAATCGGGTCTCAGCGTACAAAAATGAGTACGTACGCCGACGACATACAAGCCACGCCATGTACAAAGAAACAAAATATAGGCAACAAGATCCAAATATATATTTGTAGATAAATAGCACATAGAGGACAGAGATTTCAATAGTACATCATACATCAAGCGGAAAATATGATATAACATCCGAGTACGAATAAGACCCAATGAGTATAAGATACCAAGAAATAAACAAGTGAGCTTCATGACCACGCGTCTCAGGACATCCTGGTCGAAAGTGAGCAGTTAATAAGGGTACGCTATTCATTATGAAACTTTATTTTGTTATTCTAAATATGATATAAACATCCGCTACCATTGCTCAGGTGAAACTACGATTATTAATTGGACAAATCAAACAATTTTGTGTAAATTTATACCTAATGCCAATGACGGGCATCGTAACCTCTCGTATTTATACAAGTTCTAACAAAAGCATGAGTGATTGCTGATATAAGGTCGGTAGTATTGTATAGTACTTATTTTTGAATAAATTTAAAATCTCTTCCACAGTGGCATATATTTTATTTAGCACAACATTTTGGTGGTTTTAGAATCCTACAACACAAATTAAAACTATAAAAACTTGAGCCACTTTAGTAGTATTAGATGATGCCCTCGCAGGCCATGCTAGTTGGAAATTAAAAAGCAGAAGGGGAAAAATACTCCAGCAAAGATAGTAGACCCCATATACTCCACTGACTAGCATCTTTGTTCCCTGCGGTAAGCGGGAAATAAGATCCTGGTATACAAGTCGGTGATCGGTGGGCTAGGAAAGAACATGTTTTGCCTGTGTCGGACTTTGGTGTGGTTCAATGGGCTTTGTGCTATTTATTTGGGCCATGTATATCGTATGATCTGGGCTGGGATTTGGACTATGGACTGTAGTTGACCTGCTGTGCTTGAGTTTGCACACGGCAGGGCGCGTTAGTTAGCTGACAATGCCATGCACATGCATCCCTCAGCAGCATAAATCCTCGGGAGCACCGAATAGGAAATGCCGGATCCAACATGTACCGATCTTCGTGTCCCAGTCATGGACCTTCATATCAGTAGCTCTGTACGTTACTAGTACTCAGTACTTCATGCTTTCGTAGTTTCGTTGCAGCATATATAAATTTATCAGCTACTCCCCCTTCAGAAATATAAGACTTTTTAGCTTTATGAAACAAACTAGCATGGTGGCCATCGTATTTGCGAGGACATCATCTTTACGGTTTAAAATTGTCAAGTTTTAATATCTGTTCTAGGGGTTTTCCATCATATTTACACTCTTATCGTGAAATACAAAATATTTTTAATTTGGATAAATTATTTACGATTCAACTTTGACCTTTATTTTAAAATGATAATAATAATTGTGAAACATGTTTAAAAAAATCGAATGATGTTTTTTTATTCATATAGTGTTTATATACTCAAGCATGGAGTTGCAAAGGTACAAACTAATTATCTGTAATCTGCATACCTAAGAAAGAAGGAAAACAGTGAGGCCTCACATGATTCCTGTTGTAAAGGCAATGGTGGGTAATTTTTTGTTTATGTTTAATATAAATTAATGGTTATAGATTGTTAATCCATGGAATAAATGGCAAGATGTTTCTGTTTTGTGAAACATGTTTTTACAAAAAATCAAATGATATTTTTTATTCATATAGTGTTTATATACTCAAGTATGGAGTTGCAAAGACACAAACTAACTATCTGCAATCTACATGTCTTCTAGATTAGATCTGATGTATTCTCTATAATAGATGTGTAGCTCTAACTCACGGTTAGTGTAGTTTGTATAGGAAGGTATGGAGTTGCATAGACACAAAGAACTATCCTGCAATCTGCGTGTCCGCTAGGTTAATTGTTGTGTGCTCTTAGAAAGCAGTTCCACATCTTTAATTTTTTGTCATTTTGTGCATGGTTGTACACAAAAATCTTGCTTTTCTGTTCATACCCTCCTCGTACAGGTACTTACTTGTATTTGCAATTGGATTTTAATAAACCAATGGTTGACATGTCCATAGACTTCGATTCTAGCAATCAACGGACGTACGTTTACTCCTCCACCGTTGCTCAAGTTCATGCCTAATCACTTATTGACCAATTGTTTATGGATCAAGATGTGGCAAGAAGAAATTTTAGGTTGTCTAAGGTTTTGTTGGGTATGAATCATGTATCTATCGTGATTTGGATGCACTTATATATATATATATATTGTGATCCCGGTAAAAAATGGGAACACACTTTAAAAAATGCTAAAAACTCTCTCTTCTAGAAAAAATGGTGGCGTACTCTAATAAATAATAATTTGAAGTCTCTCTACCCGCAAATAACATCGATCACATCATGGAAGTTTGACACAGTATCTAAATACGGAGGGTGGAAAAGGTTGACTTCCAAAATTTTAATCCGAGTTAGAAAAGTACTACCAGTACCAGTACATGCTACTCAAAGCAGCAGTAGGTAGCACGAGGCAGAGCGCGTTGAACCTGACGAATTTAATCCCCGATCCCGATGTCGCGGGTCAGCTACACTACCACTGGCGCTGTACTGCTGGACACCTCCACTCCACTATACCCTCCTCGCTCCATGGGAGTGCCACCACGATCCCTCAACTCGCGCGGAGGGATCGTGGCACTGAAACGCGCGAGTTGAGGCCGGCCGGCCGGCCTGGACATCCACCACAGCAGCGCACAGCTCTCGGCGAGCGAGCGCGACGGTACCAGAGGCTCCATGTTAACCGTAAGGGTATCTTGACCGGGCCGATGAATCTCGTCTGAGCGACCTCAGTGGTCTGATCAATCTGGATAAACACGTTCGACTCGATTATTCGTCCATCTAATCTGGACAACGGTTACGTCATTCGGACGTGCGCGGACAGCGCGGGTGTCCTGCGGGTTAACCACTCAGGGCCATATGTAAGTGAAATAGTAGTGCTTAAAATAGCTATTCATTAAATTAAGCCTCGTCAGTTACAAAAGGCCATTTGAACAAAATAGTGGGTGCTACTGCTACTGCTGGTGCCACTGCTACTTCTAGGCTACGCGGCTACTCACCACCGTTGTCGTGGCCACCGTTGCCGCTGTCGTCGGCTCCGTCGATCGCCGCCCTAGCAGACCAGATGGCTCACTGCTGGATACGTTCGCGGTGATGGTCGCGGTCACGCGCATGGTCGCGAGCCATCGCCTTGCTCGCCGCCTTCCTGCGGTCCTCCGCCACCCGGTTCGCCAGGGCCTTGTCCATCTCGGCGGCCCAGTGGTCCCTCGCCTCATGTTCGGCGAGCTCCTTCGCCTTAGCCGCGAGCAACTCCGCCGGAGCACCATTGGGGCCGAAGCCCATCGCTTGCGCTATCTGCACGGGATGGCGATTGGCGCCTCCAGCTGGTCCACCTCCTTCCCCTCCTCGTCGTCGTCCTCCGCCACCTCCGTCTCGTCGCCATCGACGAGACCCCACGCGACCGCCGCCAGCAAGTGGTCTCGATGTGGACCTCGTCCACCTCCATGTTCGGGTAGCGGGTGCGGCACATCTCCTGAATCTTCGTCCAGTTGGAGATCTTGCGGCGAGGCATGGCTGCTGGTTTGCTCTTGCTTTGGGGCTTGTTGTCTCCGCTGCGCCGGTGGCCGCCTTTTATAGACCGCGGCAGAGGAGGGAAACGGCCTGGGATGCGCGGAAAGTTTTCCCGTCATGAGAAGCGCGGCGCGCGGGGGAAACGCCGGCCGCGCGAAAAGTCGCCGGTGCTGATAACCGACGTCGCGTCGCCATTAACGTCCCATCGCGAGGGTGTCAACCGGTGACAATAGGAAAAAGACAGACAGATGGGTCGGGCCGTTGAACGCGGTCGGCCAAACAGACCGGATCATAACCCCAAATCAACCACAGCCCGACCCAAACGGCTAAAAATAAACCGTTTAGAATGATCAGATGGGTCGGCCGGTGGAGATGCGCTAACCACTTCCCCCACTTCGGCTCACAAGAAACATCATCCAGCTAGCTGCACTGCACGCAGCTAATTGGTGTGGTGGCCGATCGATCGGTCGCAGGTCAACTTCGAATTGGTCCCATGTTCCAGCAGTATCGTCCCCTTAACTGGCCATGTTCCAATTAATCAGTGCTCACTCTCACTATCAGTAGCTTCCATTAATCTAACTACCTATCTCCAACGAATCTACTAGCCACGTATAAATGCCACTGCACTTTGCTGGTACACTTCACGGATCCGGCCCCCTATGCTATAGCTACCATACCAAGTGCAGCGCCGGCAGCTACGCTAGCATTATCATCGCGTCGACCTGTACTACTCTTATCTAGCTAGAGACTGGTGTACGGGGTACAGCTAGCTGGGGGGAGAGATGAGCAGTTGTGGCGGCAATGTCGGCGGCGCTCGTGTGTCTGTGCTCGTCATGGCGTGCGCGTGCTTGATCTTCTTCTCCGGCGTCGCCGACGCGCAGCTCCAGGTCGGGTACTACAACTCCACCTGCCCTCAGGCCGAGGACCTCATCACCACCATCGTCCACGCCTCCATCCGCATGGACAGAGGCAACGGCCCCGGCCTCCTCCGCCTCTTCTTCCACGACTGCTTCGTCAGGGTACGCACGCACGCACCTAGTACTACTACCCGCGGCCATGTCGTCGCTGCTCACGACTGACATCGCTACCTGCATTGGATTCTTATACACAGGGCTGCGACGGCTCGGTGCTGCTGGACGACCCGACGGGCACGCCGGGGAACCAGACGGCGGAGAAGACAGCCCCGCCAAACTTCCCAAGCCTGCGCGGCTTCGGCATCATCGACCGCGCCAAGCGCGTCGTGGAGCGCCGCTGCCCGGGAGTCGTCTCCTGCGCGGACATCGTGGCCTTCGCGGCGCGCGACGCGTCGAGCATCATGGGCGGCATCCACTTCGCCATGCCCTCCGGCCGGCTCGACGGGCGCGTCACGAACGCGTCCGAGGCGCTCGCCAACCTGCCGCCCGCCAGCGCCAACCTCACCACGCTCATCACCCTCTTCGCGTCCAAGAACCTCACCGCCGACCACATGGTGACGCTCTCGGGCGCGCACTCCATCGGCCGCTCCCACTGCTCCTCCTTCTCGTCCCGCCTCTACCCGCAGATCGACGCCTCGCTCAACGCCACGCTCGCCAAGGCCCTCCGCGCCGGCAAGTGCCCCGCGGCGACCGGCGGGCGCGACCGCGTCGTGCAGCTCGACTACAAGACCCCGCTCATGCTCGACAACCAGTACTACAGGAACATCGGCACGGGCGACGTGCTCTTCGCCTCCGACGCCGCGCTCGCGACGCGGAGCGACACGGCGGCGCTCGTCGCGCAGTACGCGGCCAGCCGGAAGGTGTGGGCGCAGAAGTTCGCCGACGCCATGGTGCAGATGGGGTACGCCGACGTGCTCACCGGGCCGCCCGGGGAGATCAGGAAGGTGTGCAGCAGAGCGAACTAGGTAGCACGAGACGGCTACCTTAATTACCTTTCCGTCTGAACCGAGGCATCGACCTGCACATGCATGCGCGCTAGCTTACCCCCCGGACACTCACTGTAAATGATATGATCACCACATACTGTAACCTGTGACATCCAGCAAGGGTACGGTAGGTCAGTTGTCACATTGTTGGAGATTTCATTTGTTGATTCATTATTTCGTGTGGGGCTAAATTTGGGCACCTAGCAGAGCACTGACTGATGTGTGTTAGAGAGTACAGTGGGAGGAACTCAAGGACGGATGGATCCACTGTTTGCATCGTACTCCATACACATTCTCGGCTACCCTGACATATCACACACGGGAAACCTAACAAAAACAAATTAATGAAAATCACCATGCGGTACCTGCTCAGATACTGTTGAAAATCCAAGAAATTATAGCTTGGATATCAAGAATCATGATATAGACATAGGTGATATACCAATCTGATTGTAAAGTGAATACTTTTATCGTTCATACACACTTAAAGGAAAATGTCAATTACTTTTTGTGTATATATTATCAGTCAAAAGTGTTTGGAAAATTGCATGCACGCAGTCTGGAACGACGTCTAAAACAGACAAATCGAACCTACCGGGAACACATGCAGAAACTGCAGAGGAAATTGGAAGGAAAAAACAGAGCATGAGGGAGGCAGACCAGACCCAGGGAGAGGCACATGATCCGCGCATATGCACTGCCGCTGCAGGCTATACATGTTGGCAACGACGACCCAACGCGCGTGTAGCATGTTTTGCTGCCATGTCCCTCCCTCCTTCCCCTGTACACACCGAGCCAGGAACATGCGAGCATGTGCAGTTGGTACCCAGACTGCATCTTGGCCATCACATTTCTGTCAGGTAGGCTGCATCTTGGATGAAATTATCAGTTTCCATGGTTCATGCAGGCAGGTCGTGCAGAGTTCCACATTACTTTTTTCTGTTCTTTTTGAGAATCAGCTGGTCGTGCCGCCGTGGTGGAGAGTTCGATCAGTAAGAAAATGGGAGTTAACTCTGCGTAGGGATCGGCGCCAAGGAATGGAGAAAACTCAGTGTCAGGGATCGACCATGCCTGTTGGTATTAGAGATCCACCAACTTGGGCAAGACTGATATAGTAGTATCCTTTCCCCCAACCTCGACACCGGTTCACATGCTTCTCTAATCCCTCCTGCATGTTCTTAATTATTGGAAGAACATGCATGATCTACATACAAAACGGGCCACACTTTCTGGCAAAAGAGGGCAGGGGCTGCGAGCGAAGCTTCTTCTTCTTCTCCTCTCCTCTCTGGTCTCTGACAGCTTTATGAAGAGAGGAATGGACAATGGAATCTCGCGCTCCATCTTTGGATCTTAGTGTGCTTCTCTGAGCTTCTGTGAGCGCCCCACCGCGCATGCAGTTCCATTGATTGATTGAGCAAATAATGTAAGGAGATGGGCGGTTTTGGACCCGTGTAGCCCGACATCGCACGCACATTTGGGACTGATTGATGACTCAATTATCGCACATGCGCGTACCTGTATTTATGTGTCTCTCGGACCGTGCTTTCGCTCAGGACCCTTTTTCTTCGGTCCTGAATAATCTTGGTGCTGCATCTTCTTCGCCACAGCTGTACCATGATGGTCCTTCAGAAGAGAGAGCAAGTAATACGGGTCTCTATTTATGTGTTCTATGTCTCTCCCCTTTTCACTCCCTATTGTAGGATAATGAAACGTGTGAAAAATGTGGAGGGCGTTGGGTCGGTCCTGTACGAGGCAGGTTGGCGAAATTGAGCGAGACTTCAGAACATCTCCACTAGCATTCCCATAACGCCGATCCGGACGCTGAAAATAGGTCCGGACGTCGAAATTCGGCTCAGTCGCGTTTTCAGAAACCTTTTTTGTTTGGATTTGGGTCAACTTTGGTCCGAACTTCCCAGGCCATTCCAGGATCCCGGGACATCGAAACACCAAGCGGCCGAATGTTGAGTGGACCAGGTCGGCGAAGGTTTAGTCATCATCGCCCTTCCCCGCGCTTCTTTTTCCCGCTTCACACCCCTTTCCGCCGCCGCCTCGGCCTATAAAAGGCGTACATCTCGCCGTCTCCCTTCACACTCTCTCACACCGCTCCCAACTCTGGCGAACTCCAGACGCTCGCACCTTTCCACCTCCACAACTCCGCTGAAATCCATGGCCGAGGGATTCTCCGACGACATCGTGGCGGCGAACGGCCGTCGCACGCTGCAGACATGGGAAGCCCGGCTGCTCCACGACACGGGCTATACTGCGCCGCCGGACTTTCGTCTCCCCATCGGCTGGAATCTCAGCGCCGGCGGGATCCCTATTCCGCTGGTGCCCACCGACGAGGACGTCGCCGGAGAGATCCAGGCGGCTATCGCCGCCATGGAAGACCTGGATCTCGCCGAGGATCCTGGCAACCTGGTCTTCTAGAGGCAGCTCTTCACCGACAGGCGCCTCCAGGATCTCGCCCAGTCGAGGGACCGCTGGCTGCCGCCGACGCACAATGCGCGTTACCGCTGCCGGTGGAGCTGCCTGTGGCGACGCTTGCCGCCGTGCTAGAGCACATCCAGGATGGCAACCACCCCCGCCTCGACCTGTAGAAGCGGCATCCGGCATCGGCCACGCCGGCGGCCTTTTCCTAGTTTGAATTTAATATTTTCCTAGTTAAATTCTATGTAATATGTGCGTCCTAGCCCTAATTAATGAAATCTGCCTATATTCGCCTAAATTTCGCTGTGTTTAACTGAATTTAGCCGAACTGGTAACTCGGTCTAAGAACGCGAGTGAGAAACTCAGCGTTCCCAGGCCGAAAACGAGTTTCGTCCGGCCCAAACTTGGAGTGGGGATGCTCTCATCTATAATTTCGATGCATGGTGAACTCCGTGTGTTTCTGTTAGAGAAACTTTAGTTCCATTGAATAAAGAGAAAACTATTAAGAGCATCTCTAGAAGATCACGTAAAAACGTCGAAACTATAAAATAACCGCTGGTTTTCGGTTTGGGACGAAAAAGAGACGCCTAGCAGACACCGTCAAACCGGACGACCCTTAAATTTTTCAGGAGGGTGGGGGCAGAAAACCATCACCCCAACCTACACATTCGAGGGTTGCGTGGGCCGAACCGAGTTTGACCTGTATATGGACAATCCGGTTGGTAGGACGGAAGTTTCAGCTCGAAATGGTGTCTTTCGCCACTGCATTTGGCCAAATCCAAGTAATTCAGTCCAAAATTAACCAAGTCTGCTCGATTTCGGCCGAATTAAACCCGGCAGAAAAGATAGCTCGTTCTGGTCCACCTGTGAACGCGTGGAGTACGACCGAGCTGTGCCTGTCTCGCCGGTACAGATGCAGGCCCAAACGACCTGGACCAACGATGACGTACTAGACCGGATGCTCCGAGGCCCAGTCGGCGCACGGCAGCTGTTCCTCAAGTAAAATTAGCCTAGCGCCCCAGCTGTTCCTCACGCGCACACGTTGTCCCGAGCACCATCAGAGACGACATCTAGGGTTCTCCTCAAATCCCTACATCCTCGAGATCCATGGCGTCCTCATCCAGGCTCTTAGGAGAACCGGTCGCAGGCCAGGAAGCATCCATACCCCTCACCAGCTATGGCCTCCTTTCATCCACCGCTCGGACGAGACCGAACTGAACTACTCCCCACCCTACCAAGCCGAGCCATGCTACCATCTACCACCAAGCAGACATCTCGAATCCAAGACACCACGATGAAAGGTAAACGCCATGGCACATCTAGCTGCTCAGTCTCCCCATTTCCCTTTTTTTTTCTGATTTAACCTCTGTTTCCGGAAAGAGATCATCTGTCATTCTGACTTTTTGTTTGTTGCGCATCTGAGGGCAGCAGGTCGAGTCGCTCGACATATGGCCGCGAAGGAATCAGGCCAAAGCCCAGTTGACATCGTTTGGCTGTAGCTTGTGCTGCCAAGGCCGCTCTCAACCGGAGCTCATCCTCCTGGTCGCCGCGCTCTATCTCTGCGCCGTCGCTGCCCTGGTGCAGCCTCTCAGCTGGCACGGTTGTCCTATTCTTCTGTTCGATAAAATTTGAACATGCACTACAAATGAGGGAACATTCAGCCTTTTGGTTCGGTGATCTCAAATCTTCTTTATTGTAGTTTTAGATTAGATTCAGCTAACAACAGTGACTAAGTTGGACAGCTCCTGCACTTTGCAATTTTTTGGCATAGCTGTTCGACATCAGCGGCTCTGTTTCAAATTCAGTTAACCATGGCGGATGACTATACTTTTGTTGCCGTTCCCTCAGGTTTAACAGCGGAGACATATGGAGATTGAGCTCGGTGATGCAACTACAAGTTGTACAGCTCAACTCATCTCAAGTGCAAACGCCAGGTAGCCGCCGGAAGAGTCACCAGAGATCAATCGAGAAGGTTGTAGATGCAGTTTTTTCGAGTCCTCTGAAGATTGTAGATGCAATTTCTTCGAGTATGAGTCATTGGACAAGTGACTGATGGCTGCCTGACTCCGTGTACGATCTTCAGCATCTTTTTTCATGAGCTTGCATCATCTTCTCTCTGTTTTGTGCAGCTCGACAATGTTGTATCCACGATCAATGTTGTATCAATATAAGCACATGGTCTGCCATCTGGATTGCACCGGTTGGTCCAGGAGAGGGGAGTATCTGCACCCGGGAGCCAAAACTCCACTCCCGCTTGGTATGCCATATATCTTGGATATGGACTCCTACTGGATCCGGCTTAGGCATGAGCCATCACAATCTTTCTTGTGTGATCCTATCAAGGATGGGTGGTCACAAGTACTCCCTCCGTTTACAAATATAAGATGTTTTAGGTTTGTAAATGAAATGTATCTAGACGTCTTTTAGTGTATAGGTTCAAACGAATCTAGACACTAAAAGGTATTTAGATACATCTTATTCACAAACCTAAAACATCTTATATTTCCAAACGAAGGGAGTAGGCTATAATCCTCCATGTTCTTGTGGACCGTCTCTGCCATATGGGACTACCCGGTTGAGTTTTCCCTCATCGGTCATCTTGCTGGATTGGTCATACTTCTTAAAAGTTACCCTTGTGTTTTGTGGCCCCGAACTATTTCAACATATCATCAACATTCCGTATTGTACGTATCCATAGAATCAATGGTAATCCTGGAATGGTTTTATGTTGTTTCCATAGTAGAGTCCAAATGGATTGGTGATCAGAGATAATCTTTATTTTTTTATAACCAATGTACACAATCAACTTCTTTTAATCGTTTACCATAAAAAATATTGTTACTAAGGTATACTTTAAATACTTTCCAAAATTAACTCATTTGGATGGTTTCATATAAATGCATGAATTCAATACGCTTAATTACGAGGATAGTCCGAATCCATGGAAAAAATTAATTGTGGCCACAAATACTATCAGTATAAACCTAAGAAGTAAAGTAGATCTTGAAAAAACAACATACAGACAAGGATATTTTGTTGTATGGGACTAGATCGATAACCATGAAATCCCTCGTCTTCTTCCTCCTCCAGCTCCTCGTCATCCTCCTCCCTTGCATTGCCAGCAATTCAACCCAAGTAGTCTATGACACAGAAGGCAACCAGTTAATTAGCATGCAGAATTACTACATTCTCCCGGCCAAAAGTGTGAGTGGTGGGGGTCTTAGAGCCATGCCTACTGGCCTAAGGTGCCTACACTTTGTGTTTCAGGAACGTAACGGGAGTCTCCTTGGTACCACCCTGCGGTTCACTCCGCTACCGCGGAAAGCATCGTCCACTGAGGCAATCCACTTATCTAGCGACATCTGGATCGAGTTCCACGATTTTGATAGTTTTTGCTCGGACAGGCTAGACTGGCACCTTACGGATCGAATACCAGAGTCGTTCTTAGGGAGGCTTCAACATGTGGCAGCCGGCAATGAAGACGGGGTAAGGTCGTTTGGGGTGTTCCGGATTGAGAGGCATGGCACAGATGTAATGGGATATAAGATAGTATCATGTGTTGACAAAGGCCCATGCAAAGATATAGGTTTGCATGTTGATAAGGATAAGACATGGCTCACTGTGACTGACGAACCTTTTATGGTTGTCTTTAGGAAAGAGTAGGTTTTATGACTTTCTGGCTATTATTAGTGTTGGTCGTCAATGCGCAAGTTCATGGTATTGCTAATAGTGTTCTTGGAAAGTGTTGTGTTGCACCATTTACAATACTTCAATAATAATACATTGGATGAGGCTTTCAGAAATTTTCATTACAAATGCCGACTTGACCCTAATTTTTATCTTCTCTCAAAAATCCCTAGTGTTTTTTCTCCATCCGGAGTAGGTTTAGCATCTAATGTCGTAGTGGCATTGCAACGGATTATACTAATCTCCTTTGCTCACCAGGACTTGACAAGTCTATCTTTTTGCCTAGCCAACTTTCTATTCACACATACTTTTTTCGGATTGAATAGAAAATTAATTCAAGGAAAACATAGTTCAACAACAACAATCTAAACAAGAATCGGGCTAAATTGGGCCTCGGATGTGCTGCAATGTACCTTCCCCGTGACTGGCCTATTGAACTCATCAGATGGGCCAGTCTAAACTATTTGTTAGGTGCACTTGTAGCCCAACAAATATAAGCTGAATTTGGGTAATCACAGCCCTAAAAAATATTGAATTTGTCGCTAAGATGGAAATGGACTTAAAGCAGTCTGTTGAAATAAGAAAATAAAAGCTGAGTTCGTCTTTGCTGTAAAGTAGTACTATATCATCGCCAAATTCTCCCTTGCAAAAATCGTTGGGAAAACCGCAACTTAGTGCGTTTTTTTTTCTACCTCTGTAGTCTACTCTAGCAGAGGTCATCCATATCACCATAAAACAGTACCTTGGATATGCTACTCTAACTCGGGACGACAATGGTGACTAGTAATTAATTTGGTCAGTACTATATATTGCAGGTGAGTAATATTTGGACGTGGTAGAAAGCTGACCTTTGTATAGCATCGTTGTTAACTTCCCAGCGTTGATCCAGTATTTGCGGAGCCTGGTCATGTAATTTGTGCCAAGATTCGATCAAGTTAGCAGCAAAGAGGAATTAGCCGCGTATGACTAGCTTGCTTTTCTATCAGCAGCCTTCGGAGAATAGTAGTAGCTGCATTATCTCCAACTACTACAAATATGATAAGAATAATATAATGTTGCAGGCAAGGCCAGAGGTAAACGAATGGAACACTTTACATAAAGATCATCCAAACCCACACGACTTTGCCCCGGTCATATATATTTTGCAAGGAGACCATGTCAAGGGTTTATCTCACAATCTCGATCGCCACCTGCTCGCATCCCTTTTGAGCTGTCATGTTGTTAATTACACTTCTACGCGATTGCTTAGTTTGGGGTAACCTTGCATGCGTAATGTCGGCTACCATGCGTTGATATTTCTACATGCTATCTATTGATCAATATATCGATCCCTTTCTCACTTGTGTATACAACCAGGGCCGTGACATGTCGGGGCCCGGTGCAAGAAAAAATGTAGGCCCCTGTTCATAAATAATAGGATGTTTTTTAACAATAACAGCTTAAATTTCTAACATAATTCTCCCTGGATGGAGACTACATGACAGGAATTACTCATGACTTTTTTTTAATAAAGGTTGGTGACGATGTTCAATTCACAAATCAGCTATGTTTGTCAAAGAAATGACCAAACATATACTTTCTAGATTACATCTTAGCACACAAGAGGAAAAATAAACACCGCATGAATTAGTAGTACTCCCTCCGACCCAAACTAGTTTTTGACTTGTATTTATCTAAATTCGATTGTATCTAGACAAGATTTAGTACTAGATTCATTCACATTTTGACAAATTTGAGTCAACTAATTTAGGTGAGAGGAAGTACATAGAATTAAAACATAGAACTAATATACCTAGAGCAAGGTTGAAAATTGATGACTCGCTCGCCTGCAGCTTGCCTCCGCACCGGCCACTATTTGTTGCCCTGCACTGCTGGCTGATGCCTTGGGCTACCGACACTACCGATCCCCTGTACTTATTCCTAGGGCCCTGCATAATCCTCTGCCCTACCGGCCTGACTTTTTTTCCCAATTCTTTGTCTCTTTCAAGCCTATGAAAATTAGGAAACGAAAAAGGGGAGAACAAATCAAATTGAGAACGGATGAACAAGAACTACTACCATGGAAGAATATATAGGAGGGAATTGTAATGACCCTTGCAAATCCGAGAGGGATTTCTTGGGAATCGGTGAGACATGATCTCCTCCTTCATTAATTCCGAAAAGTGCTCAAAATCAAGCTCGTCGGTGATTAGGGAGCGGAAAAGGAGAACGAGGAGGAGGGAGTGAGGGCCCTGGCGAGACTTGAGTCAATGCGGTCGGTTCATTTCTTCCTTTAGCGATAAATTGTTTCGAGAGAAAAAAGGTTATGCAGCAGTCGTATCTCGGAAGGGCCCCTAGCGATCGAAGGCCCCGTGTGGCCGCACCGGTTGCACCGGCTCAGGGACGGGGAAGAATTTTTCTCCAAGTGAATTCCATGCATGAGACACGTCCTTTCTTATGCGAAATCATGAGACACATCCATTGTTGCCTCGAGATGCGTACTGATGAGTACTGACCAAGGTTTTTGCTCGAGGTAGAAAAATTTCTAGAAGGGGTTTGGGATTACCTGTTACCGCGGTTACCGGGAAATCTCAACCGGCTACCGTAATTTTTTTCAAAACTAAAATTTGAATTCAAGATCTTCGATGTGACCATTTACTGACTGTTCTCGTTAAAATTTAAAAATTTCAAAACTTTTGGAAGTTTTTGCTCGGTATGACCATTTATCGGGGGTGCTCGGTAACCGTATTTTCCGACGGGTAAACGAAACCGTGGTAGTGATCACGTTGTCGTGATCGCTGATGCATGTATGTGTGGACTGGGGTCAAGGCCGGGTGACAGTGTTCTCCGCTGCAATGCGATACGTAAGTACGTTTGATAGGGTTTATTAGTTGCTGGACGAGTAAGCAAGCTTTAGTTTAGTTGGTGTTGGTGGATGGAAGCAGCTAATGTATGAAACCATGCAACGACGATCGAGTCTTCGTGTTGACTAGGTACACCACCACTCTACACCCTTTTTCCCAACTGCTACACGGTGTGCATGCGTATATAAGCACCATGCATCATCCAATTGGTTCATCCACTCAACTCCACATCAACAGGCCAATTCCTCCTCGCCATCGCCATCAATCTCCAGCTTCTTTCGAAGAAAACAACAGAGCTTAATCGATCGATATCGACCAGCAAGAACTTGCTTGATCCGTCAGTCGGTTATTTTAGTCGAGCGTCGGCCATGAGGTCGTGTCTGGTGTTTTGGGCGGCGGCGCTGCTCGCCATGGCCGCCTCTTCCACGGTGGCGCGCGCGTCGTACTCGCCGTCGGCGCCTCTCAAGGTCGGCTTCTACGAGCACTCGTGCCCGCAGGCCGAGGGCATCGTGCGCGACGCCGTCCGCCGCGCCGTCGCCAGCAACCCCGGCTTCGCGCCTGGCCTCATCCGGATGCACTTCCATGACTGCTTCGTCAGGGTAAGCACAAAAAACTGTACTCCTACTACGGAGAACCAGAATTTTAAGTCAAAAAATGCCGGCGCCACGTTGTATCAGTTGTGTCCCATCTAACCGTCGGTTTCTGCTGTTGGACACGTGTAGGGCTGCGACGGCTCGGTGCTGATCAACTCGACGCCAGGGAACAAGGCGGAGAAGGACTCGGTGGCCAACAACCCGAGCATGCGCGGCTTCGAGGTCGTCGACGAGGCCAAGGCCGCCCTGGAGGCCGCGTGCCCGCGCACCGTCTCCTGCGCCGACGTGCTCGCCTTCGCGGCGCGCGACAGCGCCGCCCTCGCCGGCGGCATAGAGTACCCCGTCCCCGCCGGCCGCCGCGACGGCCGCGTGTCGCTCTCCGACGAGGTGCTCGACGACAACGTCCCCTTCCCCAGCGACGGCGTCACGGAGCTCATCGCCAGCTTCGCGCGCAAGGGGCTCTCCGCCGACGACATGGTCACGCTCTCCGGGGCGCACACCATCGGGAGGTCCCACTGCTCCTCCTTCACGCAGCGCATCCACAACTTCTCCGGCCAGGCTGGGCGGACCGACCCGTCCATCGAGCCGTCCTACGCGGCCGACCTCAGGCGGCAGTGCCCGCCGGCAACGGATGTCCAGAGCAACCCCACCGTGGTGCCTCTAGATTTGGTCACGCCGAGGGAGTTCGACAACCAGTACTACAGGAACGTGCTGGCGCACAAGGTGCCTCTCACCTCCGACCAGACGTTGCTTACCAGCGTCCAAACAGCGCCCATCGTTGTGCTCCACGCCGCCGTCGACAGGGTGTGGCAGGCCAAGTTCGCCGCGGCTATGGTCAAGATGGGCAATGTCCAGGTGCTCACCGGTGACGACGGGGAGATCAGGGAGAAGTGCTTCGTCATCAACCACCACTAGTTAATTCATCGCTACAAGTTCATGCACATGCATAGTACTATTGGTTATTAAGATACGTAAATCCATCGATGAGCTAATGTTCAGAGTGAAAGATTGGTAGGGTTGTAAAAATTGTTCAGAACGAGAGATTATGTATTGTAAACTACCATTTGTGAAAAAAGTTACGACAACAAACCCATCTGATATATAGAATAAAAGGTAAACTATCATTTGTGAGAAAGGTTACGACAACAAACCCCTCTAATATATAGAATAAAAGTCTAGTTACATAATTCTATGGCTTAAGCGTGAGCAAAAGCGAGAGAGATTGTCTCCCGAGCTCGGAATCTGGCTGCTGATTGTTTGAAATATTGCAAGGCGGTAAAACCACTCAAACAGCAAGTCTCTGAGAGGTGGGTGCCTCCGTCCAATGGGTTCCTAAAACTGAACATTGACGGAGCATTCACTGAAGGTCAACGGCATGGTGGCTGGGGTGTGGTTGCTCGAGATGAATCTGGCTTTGTCGTTACTGCAGCTGCAGGGCTGAGGGCGTTACAAATGCATTCGTGGCGGAGCTAAAGGCTCTAGAACAAGCTATCGAACTTGCATCTAGTGATCTTGGTGCTATCAGGGTCATATTCGAAACTGATGCACAATTGGTGATGTATGCCATGAATAATACAATGGACGATTTCTTAGCTGCAGCGCCGATTGTCCAAGACCTCAAGCTCCAGTGCAGGAATTGGTTCTCAAAGTGCTCCATCATTTTTTGCAGACGTAGTGTCAATGGTGTGGCACATGAGTTAGCCCAATTTGGGTCTAAATGTGATCCTGGTATAATGAGTGTGTGGAATGATGATCTACCGCCTAATATCGATGTGATTGTAATGGGCGATTTGCCCAACAGTTTACCGTAATAAAGCTATGCTTTATCTGTCAAAAAAAAAGCGAGGCCTCTCAGCCATCTTATCAGGCGTCCTGTCGCAGCATGTGGGTCTGCTTTGGACCTCCTGGGCGTCTTTTCCAAGTTCTTCCCTCCCTCACCACTGTCGCCCGCCTCAACACCACCTCCCCTCACGCCCCCTTTCTCCCCTCCCCACCTCTCCCCTCCCGCCGCCACCGTCGTCCCTCCCCAATCCACTGCCATCTCACCACCTCTCCATCCTCCGCCACCACCACCTTTGAGGGGGACGCGAGCCAGGACCTCTTCGCCCTCTTCTTGGATGAATCTGCCAACGCTGCCTCTGGCTCGGGGTCGAGGGAGAAGCGGTCGAACAACAGCGCGTCGAGCATCCTGTCAGGGGTGCGGCTGGAGAACATCTGCAAGTCGTACAAAGGGTGACCTCCTGAAGGACGTGTCCTGGGAGGTGCAGTTTACTCATTATGCCTTCTCCTGCGCCCGCCAGCTCGCGCCCCGCCACCAAGGGAGGGTCACCGCTGCCCTCAACCTCGCGCCTGTAGTTCGTCACCACCCCCACCTCCACCTCATCACCTCCCCTCTCCCGTAGTCTGCAGCTCGACTCATGAGCATCGTCACCATCTAGGGTTCGACTACTTCCACGTCATACTCTTCCATCTGTGCATGGGTGGACTTCCTCTTGAAGACCTTGCACACATCGATCTGCACCCATGGGTGCCGCCGGCGACGTCGCAGCTTCCCGGCAGCACGCGTGTACCCATTGGCAGCCACCATGTGCGCCTGCATCTCCGGGAAGATGTCTGACCTACAGATCACAAAGTGACCTGCAGATTGATGCATTACCGGTAACCATCCTTCACTGTCTCTCTCCCCAATTCTGTATATCTAATGTTTCAGCTTTTTTGTTGTCTTTAGGATTTAATATCGAGATATTACGTAAATTTCCTATATACTTACCTCAAAACAAAATGATCTGTAATGATTGGTCCACTTAAGAAACGATTGTGCTACACTACTTTCTCAGATTTATCCACCAAGTCGAATTCTACATACTCCATCCGACCCATATTAATTAACTCACATTTGTCTAGATTTGGATGAATCTAGACACTAAATAGTGTCTAGATTCATCCAAATCTAGACAAATGTGAGTTAATTAATATGGGTCGGAGGGAGTAATATAATTTGGTCAGTTCCCCTTTTAAGCATGTCATATTGGGACATTGAGTTCATTTCTCAGGGCATGTACCACATGCCTGTAGCATCATTGATATCAAGTAATTCCAGGTCATGCATTGAGTTTCCACTTGAAGTGGACACACTAATAAAATGTGTACTCCTTTCCTGGATGGCTATATGGATGTTAGATTGAAACTAATAGTTTTTATAATGGTTTGGCAGTCTTGGCAGATAAAGAGAAGTTTCTACTTTCTGCTCGAATATTCAGACTCGAGGCACATACAAAATATAACATGAATTGTGACTCGGATGATCTGCATTCATGAAGAAATTTGGGTGTCGGAAGGCTGAGATGAGGCCGAGCTGGGCGTCAAACAAGATCAGTCCCATGCGACAGTCCACTCAAACCGGGATTCCAATCTATATTAATTCCCATGCCCATATTCTGAAGGTTGAACCACTTTATTGTCTTATGTCTCTTTTCTGCTGTGCATTGCTCCCAGTTTGTGATAATGAAAAACTAGGAAATATATCATCCTTCACTTTGTTTCTGAAGTTCAGCCTCATGTACAGTTAGTGCATTGCAAATGATGAGGCCTGATGTACAGTTAGTGCATTATAAAGGACCAGCCATGACATCATTCTCTTATTGTATGTTTTGCTCAGAATTTTCTTAGCATTTTGAGAAGTTTGGCTATTGGCCCTGCGCGTTGGACATTTGACATACTTCCTTTTAGATACCACTAAGACTTCATGTTGCTTTGTTTTTAACAGAAATAAATTTTAACACTACCAGTGTATGATTATCATGTTTATGGACTCATATTGTGTATTAGTTGAATAACAAGCATATAAAATATATCTTACTATATCAATGAGTATATCAAATTTGGTTGTATATACACACTTACAATTCTTTTGTGTGGTGTTCTTCCATGTGGTAATTCTTTGACGCAACCTTAGTGAGGGCAAGGTTTGTTGCTAGGATTTTGCTCTATTGTATTTTTGAGTGTAAAGTGTTATTTCACAAGTAAATAATTAGTATCTGATATGATTTTATCGCTGAGAATATTCAAGAAATACCTTTTGTAGCATCCTTTGCGAGAATAATTAGTATTACAATGGCATAGTTCATAAAAGGAAATGACATGAGTTATTTTTCTTCGTAGGGTCAGTTTTACATGCCGAGCATCCAGGCAGGCGGACCATACCGCCACGAATAGATAGATCAATGGCGGGCTGGTGACAGCAGCAGCAAGGGTGTTCGCGCGCCTGACCTCTAGGCTCTAGCCCGCTTGGGCAGTTCTTGCTCCATCTCGAATTTGAGGTTCCTTGTATTTCTTGATTTTTATCAGATCTTAGACATTTCTTGCTTGTTTGTTGATTTATCAGAACTCTTGTGTATTTCTTGCTCCAGCTCACGGAGTCTTTGTTTACTTATCGGATTTTTTGTCAACGGGTGCAAAAAAATGCAGAGGAGGGATCGAAGGGGAAGGGAGCAACGAAGAGGAGGTAATTTTCTTTTCTAATTTTTTGCAATTGTGTCCATCGGTGACTAGCAGCAGTGCTGGAGGATTTGTCTTATTCACTAATTGTGTTTATTTTTAATTAGATATTGTGCTTACTTGTCGATTTTTTTCAAACCTTCAGGGCATGCCGCATTCCTCGATTGTTCATGCTATCTGTTGGCTGTGTTGATGATTACCAGTATAGCACATCCTGAATTTAGAGCTTCCGTTAATGTTACTGGTAAAATTAGCACTACATATAAATTTCATCTGGTTCCTATTTAAAATCTCAGATCAGGGATGAATTTTAAATAATTGGCAGTACATGGACCTTGCATGTGTCATATCTAGAAACAAGAGAGCTCCCACAGGTATGTCATCGCCCACTAACTTTCTGTCCAAGGTGTAACAATCAGTTTTACACCAAGAGGTGAGAAAACATGAAAATATATATGTGTGGTTGGCTATATGACCCACGCATATCTATGTACCTTTTTATCTGCTCAATAGTACTACATGTGTCCGGTTCAACTTAAAGTGTACATGTTTAAGGATGCTTCCACCTCATGTATAAATGCAGGTATTTTTACAATTTGTGCTGGTGTACTAGAATCATTGTATAGTTGCAGTTCTACTGATGCTCGCACGAACCAATTTGGATAAGGTTTGTACGGTGGTCTTGCTAGCCATTACCTTTTTATTATGTTTTCCACTTATTCTTCACCTCTACGATTTGGGGTGGCATTGAAGCATGCAAAACACATATTTTCACCATTGAATTGTTCCATTCATGTGCTGCTGCATGACTAAAGGCCATCATCATGCAAAGTTTTCATAGAAGGTCACATCATGTGATTTAGAAAATTCTGAAATAGTAATCTTAAAGTTTCTTGGCACAGAAATTTTATTCTCCAATAAAAATTTCGGTAGATGCTAAAGCAAACTCAGAGCTAAGCCGTGGAATTCTAAAGCTGGATGAGTTATTCAGGTTTACTGAGTTTTTTGAGATATACTGCCGAATCTAGAGCATATGTAGTTGGTGGAGGTATTTGTTCTTGAGGTGGTTCGGAGTGTGTGTCAACTCAAAATAATCCCCCTGCTTGCTCCTTTGATAGGTTAGCTATGGAAATTTTATGGTCTTATCAAGATATTTCGTACCATACAGATTAGTTATGGACATTTTATGATCTTATCAAGATATTTCTCACAATATACTATAGGCTTAAGCCTGGTGGTCTAGAGCTGCCGTGAGGCCATCTGCCCTATGCATGCCTATTTTTTTTGAGATTGCCACCCTTTATTTTATATTACATAATAACGTTTGTAGGAACACCCTAAGGTGGACTTTGGTACCGGACATAGCGTCCAACGCTAGAGTAAACAGGACTCCTAACAACATTGTGTGCATAAATATTTGATCCACGATTCTTATGAAAAATCTCAATAAGTTGAAATGCCTTCTTTGTTTCCTTTATTTTTTGGACTAACTGTCCATACTTGCCTAATGGGTCTTGCGTCTAGATAGCCCGTACTACATTGGCACAGGGCATGCAGTCACCGGATCTGGGCCTCAGCAGATCCGTGAGGCCATCTATCGCGCGCATCCGTGGGCATGTAATCGCTGAACCTGGGCCTCAGCTGGTCCGTGTCACTGCCTGTGGGCCAGAGGGAAGCCTTTCTGTGTCCACTATAGGTGCCGCATGTATGCGGTGGGCGGTGCATGCTGGCCACTTCACGCATAGCTTTTTATGGATTTCGACTTTGACTGCTCTCCTCCCCTCTCTCATTTTTTTGACTTCTACCTTGCCCTTGCACGCCCTCTGCCGACGCCACTCCCCCTCGCCATCAATCAACCTGAGAAGAGAGAGAGAAGAGGGGGTAGACGCTGCCGACGGTCGCCGCTCTCGAGGAGCGCCGCCCCAGCCAGGAGACGAGGCGAGAGGAGGGGATGCGACAGGAAGGTGCTCAGCCTCGAGCTACGACGGTCGGGAACGGACGCGAGGTTTTTGCATACTGATTAGATGGCGGTGTGACACTTACGGGCTCCCTGTCAGCGACGCATCAGTGGTGGTGACAGGACAACTCCTTTTATCGCCGACCACCTGTTTGACCGAAGGTCCCAGAACAGGCATCACAGTATCACTTAATATTTTTCTTGGAAACTATGGTGTGACTCCCCCTAAAATTGCAAGGATTTATAGAAAGTTAAGATGTGCGTTTCCTTCATATCTTCATTGCAGTACCAATTTATGAAGTTCAAGAATGATGGCTACAAAAGGCCCGGTAAAGGAAACATGATGCTCCAATTGGTCAATCAGATGTTTGTCGTTTTCTATATTTTCAGGGTGGGCTTGTTAAGGAAAGCTGTATAGTAGTTTTTCAACTCCTCCCACATATTAAGTTAATGGAAATTCTGGTGTAATCAGAAAATATGTTTCAGATATTCCAAGAGAAATGCCCTTGTAGCAACCCAAGCTGACTTTTGTCTGTCTATCTTCCCACATTTGGTACAAGGTAAGTAGGTAAATGTTAAAATGAAGCAAGTTTTCCTGTAAATCTATCATTGAGATGACTCTTTTAATTGTACGATGTGTTTTTATAAAATATTTTGTATTATTATTATTATCAATATAATACTGAGGCTAGAAAGCTAACATTCACTAGCTATAAAAGATGACAAGCAAATATACGACACTATTAAAGAAGCTCAGTCTTATTTTGTGGAGTGAATGCGAAAGGTTGTCATCAGTTTATTCCCTAACCAGAAGCATTAAAATTCAACAAAAATAGAAGTGGTCTGTAAAGATTAGATGAACATGAGCTACCTGTAGTTCAGTACTTACAATGTTGGCATAACTGATTAAATGCTAATATGTTAGTTTCAAAATCATCGGGAAAATGGCCAGTCCTTTACTCAAGCTATGTAGTAAATTAGTACTTAGCAATCACCATAGTAAATTAGTACTTAGCAATCACCATTTCTCATGTCAAGATAATAGATTTTTTTTATATTTATCGTATGTATACTTAAAAGTACAAATACCTAGAAGTAATGATACAACTGAGCACCATCAGACTATACCGTAATGGCCATGTTGTGCAACAATGTTATGAAGACGGCAAGGCGAAGCTCGCCTGTTCGTCTAGTCATTTTTATTTTTATGAGAGAGAGAGAGAGAGAAACATGTCGCCTCAGCTCTCATCCCCTTCGAGAGGCAACAAGGCAAGCGATCCCCAAATCCCAACAAGACAAGGCTAGCGGTTTCTCCCGCCCCTCCAAAGTGGTGAGGACCGCGACCTGGATGGATAAAGAGAGCGAGTGTTGGAGAAAGACATTTAAGTACTCGTTTTGTCTTAGAAAAAGTATTTGAAGATGAAAAAATGCGTGTGTTTATTGGAGATATGCCCAAGAGCCAATAATAAATGATTATTATTATATCTTTATGTTTATGATAAATGTTTACATTCCATGCTATAATTGTATTAACCGAAAACATTAATACTTGTGTATTTTGTAAATATAAAAGAGTCTCTAGTAAGCCTCTTGTTGAAACTAGCTTGTTGATTAATAGATGATCATGGTTTCCTGATCATGAACATTGGATGTTATTAATAATAAGACCATATCATTAGGAGAATGATACGATGAACACACACCCATAGTAAGCATAGCATAAGATCAAGTCATTAAGTTCGTTTTGCTACAAACTTTCAGATACATAGTAACCTAATCCTTCGACCATGAGTTCATGTTAATCGTCGTCACCGGATGAGTACTTTGATAACATCAAACGCCACTTCCATAACTGGGTGGTTATAAAGGTGGTATTGGGTATTCTAAAAGTATGTGTTGAAGCACATGGATTAAGAGTGGGATTTGTCCGTCCATATGATAGATAGATATACTCCGGGCCCTCTCGGTGAAATATCATCCAGTTGGCTTGCAAGCATGTGACTAGGTCACAAGGTATGTCATATCACGGAACGATTAAAGAGTACTTATCGGTAACGAGATTGGACTAGGTATGGAGATACTGACGATCGAACCTCGGATAAGTAAAGTATCACGCGATAAAGGGAATCGGTATCGTATGTTAATGGTTCATTCGATCATGAAGTCATCATTGAATATGTGGGAGCCATTATGGATCTCCAGATCCAACTATTGGTTATTGATCAGAGAGGTGTCTCAATCGTGTCTGCATAGTTCACGAACCTTAGGGAGACACACTTAAAGAGTCGATGTTGTTTAAGTAGATATGGAATATGAGTTGGAGACCGAATGTTGTTCGAGTCTCAGACTGGAACCAGGACATCACGAGGATATCCGGAATGATCCGTAGAATAAGATTCATATAAGAAAGTCATTTTTCGGGGTTCGGAAATGTTTTTGGTGTTTTAACCAGAAGCTTCTAGAATGTTCTAGAGGGACCACCAGTGGGTCCACCACCCAGGGAGAGGCAAATGGGCCGAGGGTATGCTGTGGGGGCCTTGTGCCCGCCACACCAAAACCCAAGGGGCCCAATCGGCCAACCCCTATGGAAAGGGGCAAAACCCTACAATAGGAAAGAGGAAACATGGGGGGTAAGTTTCTCACCTTCCCCTTCTTGGGCCGCCGAGTTGGAGGAGGACATGGCCAGGGCTGGGAACCCTGGTCGCACCCCCCATCTATATAAGGAGGGGTGGGGTGGGCGCCTAGGACTTGCCCTCTCTTCCAACCCTAGCCGCCCCTCTCATCCCTCCTCCGTCTTCCTGCTCCGGCTTAGGCGACGCCCTGCAGGATTCTCTCCTCCACGACCACCACCATGTCGTCGTGCTACTAGGATTCCGAGGGGATCTACTACCTCCGTTGCCCGCTGGAACAGGGAGAGGAAGGTCTTCATCGACTCCTTACGTGTGACCGAGTGTGAAAGCGCTGCCGAAACATGGCGCCGGAAGGATCATCTTCGCGATCTTGAGGTCGGCAAGTGATCGACTACATCAACCACGAGATACGATCTCGTTAAATGGTTTGGATCTACGAGGGTTAGTTCTCTCCAATCTCGTTGCACCTATCTCGTGAATTAGATCTTGGCTTTGCCATAGATTGGATCTTGGTTTTATGTGTTCTTGCGATAGATTTTTTTTTGTTTTCCATGCAACAAACCCTAGAGTGGTATCAGAGCCGTGTCTATGCGTAGATCTGTTGCACGAGTAGAACACAATGGTTTTGTAGGCGTTGATGCTCTTATCGTTGCTTACTTTTCGTGTACTTTGCATCTTGCAGGATGGTGGGATGAAGCGGCCCGGGCTAACCTTACATGTGGTCGCACATGAGACTTGCTGCATGCTCAACGTGCAACTTGTATTGCACAAGTGGCTTTACGGGTTTCTGTCTCTCCCACCATAGTTAAGATTTAATTTACAATCTGCACTTGACAACACTTGTATCAGCGTTGTGGTTCTTGTTCGTAGGTAAGAACAGTTCTTATTCGAAAGCCCCAAGCCACGTAAAATATGCAAAGAAAATTAGAGGCGTCTAACTTGTTTTTGCAGGGGCATGTGATGTGATATGTCCATAATATGATTGTGATTATATTTGATGTATGCAATGATTCTTATTATAATATGGCAACCGGCAGGAGCCTAATGGTTGTCTTTAAATTTATTAAAACTCGCATGTCTCTTCATCATGTAATAGCTTTATTCCAAGTAGTTGTAATAGTTGTTGTTGGTGATGGACAACCATGAAGCGGCACCACGGACCTTGACACAATGCTGGTGATGATGGAGATCATGTTCGTGCTTTGGAGATGGAGATCAAAGGCACAAGAATAAATGCCATATCATATCACCTATTATAAATTGCATGTGATGTTAATACTTTATGCATCTTGTATTCCTTAGATCGCGACGGTAGAATTATAAGATGATCCCTTTCACTAAATATCAAGTAATAAAGCGTTCGTCTTTGGTAGGCACCGTTGCTAAGACTCGTCGTTTCGAAAAATCACGTGATGATCGGGTGTGATAGATTCTACATGTGCATACAACGGGTGCAAGCCAGATTTGCACATGTAGATACTAAGGTTAATCTTGACGAGCGTAGCATGTACAAACATGGCCTCAGAACACAGAATACCAAAAGGTAAAGCATGAGTCATATGGATGATATGACGAACATGTTAATTGTTCGCTTTTGAAGCTAGATCATTTCTCGTGATGATCAGACTTAGTGTACTTGATTTGGTTCGTGTAATCACCAAAATGACTCGAGGGATATTGTTTTGAGTAGGAGTTCAAAAGTAATATGATTAAAGTTGAACACAATTTATCATAAATTAAATCAAAGTGAATTTGCATAATTGTTGTAGTCATTGACATCCGTTCACCACCTTACACTTAGTTTTAGTTGAGATAATAGAACTATAGAATTATGGATAGTTACTTTACAAACTGGTACCGTATTATTTTGAATGTCAATCTAAAGTTTAAAACTCCTATTGCAAACTTTTAGCAAACTCCGTCTACTCCATAAAGTTTAATAACTAGTATTAAATCAAGAGTAACAATTCCAGTGTTAGTATCTAAAAGTATCATGTTTGCCTCTATGATTCTTGATATTCAAAAGATTGTTTTAATATCAACGTTATTTAGAAGCTAAAAGGATTATTTCAAAAACTGTCATGTGTGGAAGATATTTTGATATCTGAAACGATGTTTGTGGTTTCAAAATGATAGAGTATAATTTGCCAAAATATATGTTCTCATATTTGATGAGAATTTGTGAAGGTTGGAGATGCTAGACATCCTAATCCTCCAAAAAGGTTTTGGAAAGCAACATTATACTTGCGATTCTCCTTTATAAGCTATGGTAGCTTGATCATGAAAGTTTTCATGATAAGGATGAATAGAAGATGTTGGTAAAATGTTTACTACACTAAAATATTACTAAAGAATGGATTTTAAAAGAACGTCAAACATTTGATGATGGTGATCTACTTTAAAGTGAAAGCCCAAAGACATTAGTATTTGACTATACACACTTTGTACTATGTGTCATGTGTATGGAGCAACTATTGATGTTGATAGATTCTTTTAAAGGAAAAGGAAATGCTGAAAGGAAATCACAGAAATATTTTGGCAGAAAAAATGGAAGACTGGAATTGTCTAGCATAGGTATATAGATGATATACATATTATGGTTGTATTCTTTGCTTGTTAAACAATGTGGTTCTTGGCTATTGGATACCGAATTGGTTGGTGTGAAGTGTCATACATGACAACACAATTCATGAACTGCAATGTGATGACCCACAAATATAGGGGATCGCAACGGTCTTCGAGGGTAGTATAACCCAATTTATTAATTCGACACAAGAGAAGCCAAAGAATACTTATAAACCTTAACAACTGAGTTGGCAATTCAGCTGTACCTAGAAATAGTCTTGCTCACAGTAGTTTATCAATAGCAACAATTTTGTAGTAGCAATAGCAAAGCAACAACAGCAGTAAAACAAAGGCAGTAGTAACAACAGTAGCAAGCAGTAGCATATGAGTGCGGTAGGCATAGGTATGGATGGACGGGCGTTGCATGGACGAGACTAAACATGTAACTTCAAGATCTAGGGGAATTGCAGATAAATAAGATAAAGCATTCAAGTACTAAACAATCATAGGCATGTGTTCCATATATAGTCATACATGCTCGCAATGAGAACTTGCACAACATTTTTTGTCCTGACAGCCCGTTGCAGCGGGGCCTCAATAGAATCTACTGGCAATTAAGACACTCCTTTTAATAGAGCACCGGAGCAAAGCATTAACACTTCATGAACACATGTGATCCTCATATCAAGGCCTTTGATCCTTTGTCGTGCTGCTTACAGACGGCTCATAATTTGAACCGATGGCAATAAGGCGATTTTTCGGGGGCGACTGGATTTTTGTGCCTGCCATCCCATTTATCAATGTAGTGTAGTTGTTTGAACCGCTTCTAAAAAGGTATGATTGGAGGCAGGTTAATTATTGGCGACGATTTATTCACAAAAACCACCAACGAAAATGATCTTAGGAGGTGGTTCAAATTTTTTAGGCGAAAAGACACTCCGGGTGGATGCTATAAGCCCGATTCGGTAGTAGTTCTAGTTCTAAGAATATCGCTCTAACCAAACATTGGGACCTATGGGATTCCCCTCAACTACCGGCGCTATTCGCATATTCAGAGAGTCACAAAATTGGTTTTCTATTTGGTTCATATGCATAATATATCCTAGGATATTGTGACTATAATATGT
Source organism: Avena insularis (assembly GCA_023614405.1). Taxonomy (NCBI): domain Eukaryota; kingdom Viridiplantae; phylum Streptophyta; class Magnoliopsida; order Poales; family Poaceae; genus Avena; species Avena insularis. The sequence goes on from CM042685.1 coordinate 376,644,179, forward strand.
CTTTGGACTTGGTGATGATATGATTTTTATAGACCATCCGGGCATGCATAAGTAAAAGTGGTACATGGTGGCGGTTGGATGAAGCTCTACAAGTTATCTTTGGAAGACCGATCCATCCACCTCAAGAACCATCGTGGCTCTTGGCTGGATAAACACAGTAGGTTATACATCTAGATATGCGCGTAGTTATGAGACAGTTTTTGTTATGATATTCAAAAGGCACGTGCCATGTATTGTCTGAAGGGTTGAGCATATGTTTGGATACAGTAGTACACCCCTGCAGGGTAAATCTTTTTAAGAATGGACGTCTCTGGAGTACAGTATCATGATCATAGATAACGCCACTAATGATTTGCCTTCTAATAATATAACTAGTAATTAACCTTACCAACTAAACAATTGGATAATTAAAATTGCAACGTGTGTCTCGCAAGAGGACTTTCTCGACTGGTCTTTAAGGGGAAATCTTCAGATAGGTTATGCTTTGTGTTATATTCTTGTTCCCGTATAGCGCTCTCTTATTTCGCTTTAATAGCCGAAGTTGTAGCGTGTCTCTATAAATTAGATAGTGCAAGTTTTGCTACCGTTGAGCCTACCATACCCATGTAGGCGAGAGCCGCCGAATTTTAAGAGTCGCCATGTACTGGCCTCAGTACTTACCTCTCTTTTTTTTTTCTTTACCCTTCGCCAACACCCTTTGGTTTTGACAGGTATGTGATCAACGACGTTAGGAAAGTTACCCTTTCGGCTTGGCCTGGGCAGGATTGTCATCTGCGTTTGGTTATATTTTAGGACTCTTAGTCCCATTTGATTCTTATCCATAGTCGGATACTACTTTGCTTTCTTCTTGAATTGTATCATTTGTATTCTTCATTCGATTCCTCGAGTCGTTGTTGTATATATATATATGTGTGTGTGTGTGTTTTAGGTTCTGTTGTAAACAATTATGATTTAACTACTTGTAATAAATTCCACCCATACGAAAGTGTTTGGTGGACGTCTTTGAATCGCTTTTATGCAGATTTTGGCGAAAAATGATGAGATCTGCATAGACCCGATTTAGAGCGAAACACCACACTACTAAGACTTAATGCTAGCTGTTAGATTGATTTTGGAGGGCCTAATCATGTTGTGGCAGTTGGTCTGCGTATATTTTGTTAGGTGCGTGTAGCAAAGATAATATTTGCTCTTTTATTAGTAGTAGATACAAAATACCATCGTGACCCATAATTTTTCGTAACTATAACACCATAAGTATCTTGGGCCGGCGTAGGCTACGCCGACTACCACCATCGGCGTATACGCGTCGGCGTACCAGCCTGTAGGCGTATGCGTTCACCCCATCGGCGTACACATCCCCGACGGCATAGCACCTAGCCCGACGGCTATACGGAGCCATCGATGTACATACCGTCCCCACATGGGTCCCCTTGGGGCGGTCCCTTAACGGCGGCCGTTTCCTCTGCTAAGCTATCGGCATTGCCATGCATATCTATCGCGTGCTAACGTCGTCGATTGCGCCCGTCAGGTGGGCCGTTAAGCAGGGTCACGTGGCCTCCTACACCAACGGCACCTCTTAGGGCGATGGTCACAGTCAGCAGCTTGCACGGCTGCGCCGATGGTAAGTATACGCCGACGGCGGTTCTGGCCCTACGCCGACAGGGATTATACGCCGACGGCCACGTGGCCCGGCTGACGAGCCCGGGCAGCTGCGCCAACGGGCCCGACCTTTCGCCATCGTCGTAGAGGAAGGCCGTCGGTGTTTCTTGTTATTCCTGTAGTGCTACTCTAGCTAAAGTTGACAAGTAAAGGCGATTAGTAATAAATTCGATGAGTATATATTACAGGAGAGAAAGATTTGGACGTGGTAAAAGGGTAGACCTTGGCTTAACAGCGTTATTTTACTTTGCAGTGTTGATCCAGTGTGTTTGTAGGGTGATGTATATATCTTTGTGTACCATCACTGAATCACGTTAGTGGGAGAAAAACGAATTAGCAATAACCCAAAACGCGTATGACTAGTAATTTGGGGAATAGTAGATGCATCTATCTATCTAACTACTAGCTGAATGATACTGTATGATATACACAATATAATACAATGCGCCCAAAGGTAAACGAAAACGAAGTGAATAGTCTGAACTCTCTCTTTCTTCAGCATAACTGAACTCTCTACTGCATATAGAAAATCATCCAAACGCAGACGACTTTGCCCTGGTCATACATCTTTTACCTTGACCGTGTCATTGATAAATCTTAGAAGCTAGCTGATGTGCACAACAATTCCACAAGTAACCTTCATAGAACCCTTTTCTATAGTTGTTGAAACTGCTGCGCTAATGATGTTGTCGCTAATGCATAGCCTGGGTAACATTCGGCAGATCGATAGTGACACATGCGCAATGTCGGCCACACCAGACACCGTCCATCGCCGCCTCGAGATTCGTGCGACTTGTCGTGATGCTGGACTTGGGGCAGGGTTACCGCTCCGTAGGTAATTGAGTACGTATGACAGGCTTAATGAAATGCTGTTAGGCGGATGGGAGCAGGTACGGCCATGCAACGACGATCTGGTCTTCTGGCTGACTCGGTGCAGGACGCGGCTAAATTTTTTTCATCAAATTGATAAAAGGAGGGTCGATGAGCGTATAAGTACCCCAACCCCTCGAGCCATCAATAATTCACCTCTCCACACACCAACAAATTCCAGCACCGTTTCTACCAATCTCTTCTCTCGAGCTAAAGTAATTAGCCGATCGACATCGAGATAGCCATCTAGCAGTTCATCGGTCAAACTCAAACCGGTAATCAGCTACTTCATTAAGCTTCTGCTCCATGGGGTCGTCCCCGTGGTTGGTGTTTTGGGCGGCGGCGCTGCTCGCCGTGGCAGCCTCTCCGACGGTGGCGCGTGCGTCGTACCCGCCGTCGTCGGCGGCGGCTCTGAAGGTTGGGTTCTATAAGCACACCTGCCCGCAGGCCGAGGACATCGTGCGCGACGCCGTCAGCCGCGGCCTTGTCCTCAACCCCGGCTTCGCCCCTGGCCTCATCCGCATGCACTTCCACGACTGCTTCGTCAGGGTAAGCAAATTTCCAACATGACATTAACAGATGTCCGATCGATCTGATTGAGATTCGTGTAGATCCTGTTTCTCTGATCCGACCTTACAGTTTATTCTGTTGATGAAACATGTTTCAGGGTTGCGACGGCTCGGTGCTGATCAACTCGACTCCGGGGAACAAGGCGGAGAAGGACTCGATCGCGAACAACCCGAGCATGCGCGGCTTCGAGGTCATCGACGACGCCAAGGCCGCCCTGGAGGCCGCCTGCCCGCGCACGGTCTCCTGCGCCGACGTGCTCGCCTTCGCGGCGCGCGACAGCGCCTCCATCGCCGCCGGAATCAACTACAGGGTCCCCGCCGGCCGCCGCGACGGCCGCGTGTCCCTCGCCGACGAGGTGCTCGTCAACAACGTGCCCGGTCCCAGAGACGAGGTCGCCGAGCTCGTCGCCAGCTTCCACCGTAAGGGCCTCTCCACCGACGACATGGTCACGCTCTCCGGCGCGCACACCATCGGCCGATCCCACTGCTCCTCCTTCACGGAGCGCATCCACAACTTCTCCGGCGAGCTAGGGCGGATCGACCCGTCCATCGAGCCGTACTACGCGGCGGATCTGAAGCGGCAGTGCCCGGTGTTGAAGGGCGACACGAGCACCACCGTGTCGCTGGATTTGGTCACACCGAGGGAGTTCGACAACCAGTACTACAAGAACGTGCTGGCGCACAAGGTGCCGCTCACCTCCGACCAGACGCTGCTCACCAACCCCCGGACTGCGAGGATCGTCAAGTTTCATGCTGCCGCGGAGAGGGCGTGGAAGGCCAAGTTCGCCGCCGCCATGGTCAAGATGGGCAAGGTCCAGGTGCTCACGGGCGGCGAGGGGGAGATCAGGGAGAAGTGCTTCGTCATCAACCACCACTAGTCGATCACCTTACATCCATTCACATGCATAGTGAATTTACTTGATGTGTGTGTATTGTGTCCATTGGTCCATGATCATACGGGTAAGTTGTTTGTTGTTTGTTGTTTGTGAATGTAATTTAATTTTACAAATTGACACTTGCTTGTTGTTTGTTTAAGTGAATTATGAAATAAAATTGTGCCTCAGTATGAAGGCCTGTAGTACCAACGATTGACTACCGAATACAATCCATATAAACAATTCAGTGGATGTAGGCAACATGAAGACAAGCCGATAGAGATGGGCGAGGCGAGGTCGTTGAGGCGACGCTATAGGAAAGATTTGCTATGCCGCTGTCAGTACAACGTTAAATTGCCGTCAACACAGCTGTGTCGACGGCGGCCATCGGCGTAGCCCCCTCGGCGTACGTTCTCGTCGGCACAGCCCTCTCCCCCCTCGGCATAGCGTCTTCAAACGGGCCCCGCGAGTCAGTCAACGACCGTCTTCGATAACGGTCCAGCCTGGAGCTACGCCGACGGTCAGGACGTCGGCACAGGAATGGAGCTACGCCGACGCCATAGCCTAAAATATTTTTTAATTTCTTTTTGTTTTTTTAATCTTTGACTCCTTAATCTCTCGCTTTAATCATTTTAATACTATTTATAGTTAATAATTGATTAAATTACAGTCTTAGTCAAAGTTTCCGTTTGGTCACCCATCCTAGCACTACTCCAACTCTAGCACGCTTAACTTTTTCGTTCCTTCAGAATCTCTTCCCGCAAAGCAATTTACATATCGTTGTCAATACTATGATATCATTCCTATTAACTCTTATATCATCATGTCACATGGTTGTTGGAATTATGCCCTAGAGGCAATAATAAAGATGTTATTATTATAATTCTTGTTCATGATAAAGTTTATATTCCATGCTAGAATTGTATTAAGCGGAAACTTTAATACTTGTGTGGTTTGTGAACAACACCGTGTCCCTAGTACGCCTCTATGGACTAGCTCATTGATCAATGATGGTTAAGGTTTCCTAACCATAGACATGAGTTGTCAATTGATAATGAGATCATATCATTGGGAGAATGATATGGTGGACAGACCCAAACTAAGAAAAGCTATTAGATCGTTTCATCGTGTTCGTCTTTGCGAAGCTTTTCTCATGTCAAATATTGTATTCCTTAGACCATGAGATAATACAACTCCCTGGTATCGGAAGAAAGCTTTGAGGTCATCAAACGTCATCCTATGAGAGGGTGATCATAAAGGTGTCTCTCAGGTGATCGGAAAGTATCTGTTGGGTTGTATGTATCGAGATGGGATTTGTCCCTCCCAAGTCGGAGAGATATGCTTCGGGCCCACTCGGTAATCGATATCAACACCGCTTGCAAGCATGTGGTTAAGGAGTTAATCACAAAGTGATATCGGATTACGGAACGAGTAAAGTACTTGCTGTGAACGAGATTGAACTAGGTATGACGATACCGACGATCGAATCTCGGGCAAGTAAAATATCGCGAGACGAAGGGAATATATATATGGGATTGATTGAATCCTGGCATCGTGGTTCATCCGATATGATCATCGATGAATGTGTGGGAGTCAATATGGGTGCCTGACCCGCTGTTGATTATTGATAGAAGATCATGTCGCATATTCTCGAACCACAGGTCACACACTTAACGTGTCTCGACGCTAGGATAGATTGGATAATTGGTTTATGAATTTTTGTTCGGAGTCTCGGATGGGATCCGGGATATCACGAGAGGTTCCGGAATGGTCCGGAGAATAAGATTCATATAAGGCAGTGCAGTTTTTGGAGTTCGGAATTGTTCTGGATTAATCGGTATTGTACCGGAAGCTTCTAGAACCTTCCGAAAGGGCCAACATGGTCCCACCTTCCGGGGAGGGGTATGGGACTATGTGTGAGTGTCCTGGACGCATTGGGCCAGGGGCACAAGGCCCCATAGGGCCCAGCCGATTCTAGATAAGTTTAAACTCGTTTAAACTAGAGATAGAATTTCTAGATAAGGGATAAGTTTAAATCGTTTAAACTAGAGATAGGGTTTCTGGATAAGGGAAAGTTTAAATCGTTTAAACTAGAGATAGACTTGGAGGATGGGCAAGGGCTGGCCGCACCCCCCCTCTATATATAGAGGGCTGGTGCGCCCCCTCCCCCCCAACCTACACATCTCCCTCCAAGCCCTAGTAGCCCTGCTGCCTTCCTCTCTCCCTCCCATCGCTTGCAGTGACCTGCTGCAGAAATTCTCCACCAAATACACCACGCCGTGTTGTAGATCCAATCCATCTCTCCACCATACTTGCTGGTCCAAGGAAGGAGGAGACGCCGAGGTCTTTGCACGTGTGCATCTCACGGAGGCACCGCCACTTGTGGTGCCGGATCGGATCGGATCGCGAGGAGGAGAAGCGAAATACGACTACATCACCCACGTTCGACGAACGTTCACTGCGAATCTTCAAGGGTATGAAGATCTAATCCAATCTCTCGTTGTTTGCATCTCCTAGATTAGATCTTGGCTTTCCCTCTGCTTCCGTAGAAAATTTTGATTTACTATGCCGTGAAACCCTTGATTGGTATCAGAGCTAGATCTATGCGTAGATGTGATTCACGAGTAGAACGCAGCATGGTTGTTGCGCGCGTGGATGTTTTCTGTTGCAAGCCTCTTGTTTGTGTTCTTCTTATGACGCTGGATAGTGAGATTTAAGCGGTCCAGGCCAACCTTCTGCGACGTCGTTCATGAGACCGCTCCGCACTTGACGTGTGGCTTGTACCACACATGCGGCTGGTGGATGTCGATTTCTCTCACTATAGTTGTCATGGGATTAACACCGAGTTTGGCAACCATAATATCACCGTTGTGGCTTTCCGTAGGTAAGAATCGTTCTTAGCATCTACTCCCATAAGCCACGTAAAACATGCAACAACAAAGTAGGCGTCTAACTTGTTTTTGCAGGAGTGTTTTCGTGATATGGTATGGCCCAAGATGTGATGTGTATATTGTATCGATGATCATATTTTGTAATGTTTCACGACTTGCATGTCGATGAGTACACAACCGGCAGGAGACATATGGTTGTCTTTATAATTGTGTATGACCTGCGAGTATACTTCTTATACGCCATGTAATAGCTTTACTTTATCGCTAAGTAGTTAGCAATAGTTGTAGTTGTTATTCGTGGTGGAGGTAATCATGGTGGAGTGATGGAGATCATGCGGACGCACAAGATGGAGATCATTCTTGAAGATTGGCTATACCATGTCACATAAAGTTATATGCATGTGATGTTTATTCTTTTATGTATCTTATTATGCTTAGATCGCGACGGTAGCATTATAAGATGATTCCTCACTTAAAGATCAAGATAAAACTGTGTTCTCCCCAAGTATGCAACGTTGCGAAAGTTAAAGTTCGTGTCCAAGCATCACGTGATGATCGGGTGCTATAGACTCTCGCTCACATACAACGGGTGCAAGCCAGTTTTGCACACGCGAAATACTTGGGTCTAACTTGACGAGCCTAGCATGTACAGACATGGCCTCGGAACACAAGAACCGAAAGGTTAAGTATGAGTCATATGAATGATATGATCGACACTTCGTTGTCCACCATTGAAACCACATCTCTTCTCGTGATGATCGGATTAGGTGTGGTGAATTTGGATCGTGTTCACTAAACAACTTGAGGGATGTTGAATTTAGTGGGAGTTCATCTAGTAATTTGATTAAGTTGAACTATTTATCATGAACATAGTCTAAATTGTACTTGCAAATACTGTAGATCACATGGCCAAGTCCAACTTCAACTTCAACGTTTTTGCTGAGAAAGAAAAGCTTAGAAACAATGGGTCTAACTTCACCAACTGGTTCCGCAATCTAAGAATCATTCTGTCTGGCGGACAAAAGGACTATGTCCTTGAGAAAGCGTTAGGTAACCCCACGCAACTGCATGGCGGTGATGAGAAAGCTGTCCGATCAAGCGCAAAGATGATTATGGTGTGATTAAGAGCACCATGTTGTTTGCTATGGAACCGAACTTCAAAATCGTTTTGAAAACTAGTCCGGGCCCTTTGAGATTCTCGAGGAGCTGAAAACCATGTTTCAGACTCAGGCCCGTTCTGAGAGATATGAGATCTCCGAGAAGTTCTTTAACTGCAAGATGGAGGAAGGGAGTTCCGTTAGTGAGCACGCCATTAAGATGTCTGGCTACACTCAACGCCTTGACAACCAGACTGCAAGATTCCAGAGGAGCTCAAGATTGACAGGGTTCTACAATCACTCCCTCCCAGCTACAAAAGTTTTGTAGTGACTCATAATCAGATTGGTTCCACTGATACGATCACCGAGCTCTTCTAAAGTGAAGGATGCGAGGTGGACATCAAGAAGGATAATCATGTGTTGATGGTCAACAAGCCCTCCTTTAAGAAAGGTAAAGGTGCAAAGAAGCCCTTCAAGAAAAGTGGCGGCAAGCGCGTTGCCCTTTGAGAAGAAGCTCAAGTCCGGACCTAAGCGGACACGAGTGCTTCTATTGCAAGGACAAGGGTCACTTTGGGCGCTGTCCAAGTACTTAGCGGACAAGAAGGCTGGCACCATCAAAGGTATATTTGATATACATGTTATTGATATTTTCCTTACTAGCCCTCGTTGTAGTGCCTGGGTATTTGATACTGGTTCAGTTGCTAATATTTGTAACTCGAAACAGGAGCTACGGAATAGACGACGGCTTGCGAGGGATGAGGTGATCGCGTTGGCAGCGGATCAAGAGTTGATGTGATGGCCGGCACGCTCTCCTTAGTTTTACCTTCGGGATTAGTTTTAAACCTTAATAAATGTTATTATGTGCCTACGTTGAGCATGAACATTATTTCTGGATCGTGTTTATTGCAAGACGGTTATTCATTTAAATTGGAGAATAATGGTTGTTCTATTTATATGAGTAACATCTTTTATGGTCATGCACCCCTTGTAAATGGTTTATTTCTTCTAAATCTCGAAAGGGATGAAACACACATCCATAACATTGAGGCTAAGAGATGCAAAGTAGATAGTGATAATACTACTTATTTGTGGCACTGTCGTCTAGGTCATATTGGTGTAAAGCGCATGAAGAAACTCCATTCTGATGGACTTTTGGAGTCTCTTGATTTTGAATCATTTGACACATGCGAACCATGCCTCATGGGCAAGATGATCAAAACCCCGTTCTCCGGTATAATGGAGCGAGCAACGGACTTGTTGGAAATCATACATACCGATGTATGCGGACCGATGAGTGTTTCGACGCGCGGTGGATATCGCTATTTTCTCACTTTTACCGATGACTTAAGTAGATATGGGTATATCTATTTAATGAAACATAAATCTGAAACGTTTGAAAAGTTCAAAGAATTTCAGAATGAAGTAGAGAACCATCGTAACAGAAAGATTAAGTTTCTACGATCCGATCGTGGGGGCGAATATTTGAGTTATGATTTTCTCACGCATCTCAAAGCAAGTGGAATCGTTTCACAACTCCATACCGGAACACCACAGTAGCAATGGTGTGTACGAGCGGAATCGAACCCTATTAGATATGGTCCGATCGATGATGTCTCTTACTGATTTGCCGTTATCGTTTTGGGGTTATGCATTAGAAACCGCTGCATTCACTTTAAATAGGGCTCCATCTAAATCCGCTGAGACGACACCGTATGAACTGTGGTTTGGTGCTAAACCTAAGTTGTCGTTTCTTAAAGTTTGGGGATGCGAAGCTTACGTCAAGAAGTTGATGCCGGACAAGCTCGAACCCAAAGCGGAGAAATGCGTCTTCATAGGATACCCTAAGGAAACTATTGGGTATACCTTCTATCACAGAACCGAAGGCAAAGTGTTTGTCGCAAAGAACGGTTCCTTTCTTGAGAAGGAGTTTCTCTCGAAAGAAGTGAGTGGGAGGAAAGTAGAGCTAGACGAGGTTATTGAACCTTCTCTTGAATTGGAGAGTAGCGCAGCACCTGAAATTGTCCCAGGTGCTCGCACCAACAATAGAGGAAGCTAATGACAAGGTTCATGAAGCTTGGACGATGTCTCATCGAACGTCGCGGTCGACAAGGTCGCGTGCCCTCTCCCGAGTGGTACAGCAACCTGTCTTGTTGTCTTGTTAGTAGAAGACAATGAACCTACGAACTATGAGGAAGCGATGATGAGCCCAGACTCTGAGAAATGGCTAGAAGCCATGAAATCCGAATTGGGATCCATGAGCGAAAACCAAGTATGGACTTTGGTGGACCCTCCTAGCGACCGAAAGGCCGTTGAGTGCAAATGGATCTTCAAGAAGAAAACGGACTTGGATGGTAATGTTACCGTCTATAAAGCACGGCTTGTTGCGAAAGGTTTTCGACAAGTTCAAGGTGTTGACTACGATGAGACTTTCTCTCCGTGGCGATGTTTAAGTCTATTCGGATTTTATTAGCAATTGCTGCGTTTCATGATTATGAAATATGGCGATGGATGTCAAGATCGTTCCTCAATGGCAACATTGATGAAGAGTTGTATATGATGCAACCCGAAGGTTTTGTCGATCCTAAGGATGCCGATAAAGTATGCAAACTTCAGCGTTCCATTTATGGATCAAGCAAGCATCTCGGAGTTGGAACCTTTTTGATCAAGTGATCAAGAGCTTTGGATTTGTTCCAAATTGCTACGAAGCTTGCATCTACAAGAAAGTGAGTGGGAGCTCGGTGACGTTTCTGGTACTATATGTGGATGACATATTGATTATTGGAAATGACATCAACATGCTTAACGATGTGAAGAGTTATTTGAACAAGTGTTTTTAAATGAAAGACCTAGGTGAAGCTGCTTACATATTGGGCATCAAGATCTATAGAGATAGACAAAGACGCCTGATAGCTTTAAGCCAGAGTACATACCTAGACAAAGTTCTGAAAAGGTTCAGAATGGATAAGGCATTGAAAGGTTCAAAGGCCTATGTTGTCGTGGAAGATATTGAGCAAGGCTCGTGTCCGTACGGATGAAATGATAGGAAGCTATGAGCAAAGTGCCTTATGCCTCGCCATAGGTTCCATCATGTATGCCATGTCTGGTACTAGACCGGATGTGTCCAATGCTCTTAGTTTGACGAAAGATATCAAAGTGATCCAGAGTGGAACACTGGACAACCGTGAAGAACATCCTAAGGTACCTAAATAGGACTAAAGAAATGTTCTTAGTCTATGGGGGTGATGAACAGCTCGTCGTAAAAGGTTACGTCGATGCTAGTTTTGACACCGACAAGGATGATTGTAAATCTCGCATGTGATACGTGTATATTTTGAATGGAGGAGCTGTGAGTGGAGAAATCGCAAGCAAAGCGTGATCGCAGGATCTAAGAGAAGCGGAATACATGGCTGCCGAAGCGCCAAGTGAAGGAGTTTGGATCGAAACTTCATCAGAGCTTGGCGTGGTTCAAGTGCGTTGGACCCACTGGAGATATTGTGTGACAACAGCGCCATAGCACTCGCTAAGGAACCAAGATATCATCCAAAGACCAAGCATATCAACCGCAAGTTTCATATAATCCGAGATTATATAGCAGATGGAGATCTAAAGATCAGCAAAGTACATACAGATCTGAATGTCGCAAATCCATTGACTAAACCTCTTCCACGTGTAAAACATGATCAGCACCTCAGTGCCATGGGTGTGAGATTGTTGCCAAATGTAAACTAGATTATTGACTCTAGTGCAAGTGGGAGACTGTTGGAATTATGCCCTAGAGGCAATAATAAAGATGTTATTATTATAATTCTTGTTCATGATAAAGTTTATATTCCATGCTAGAATTGTATTAAGCGGAAACTTTAATACTTGTGTGGTTTGTGAACAACACCGTGTCCCTAGTACGCCTCTATGGACTAGCTCATTGATCAATGATGGTTAAGTTTTCCTAACCATAGACATGAGTTGTCAATTGATAATGAGATCATATCATTGGGAGAATGATATGATGGATGACAAACTAAGCAAAGCTATTAGATCGTTTCATCGTGTTCGTCTTTGCAAGCTTTTCTCATGTCAAATATTGTATTCCTTAGACCATGAGATAATACAACTCCCTGGTATCGGAAGAAAGCTTTGAGGTCATCAAACGTCATCCTATGAGAGGGTGATCATAAAGGTGTCTCTGGTGATCGGAAGTATCATTGGGTTGTATGTATCGAGATGGGATTTATCCTCCCAAGTCGGAGAGATATGCTTGGGCCCACTCGTGTCGATATCAACACCGCTTGCAAGCATGTGGTTAAGGAGTTAATCACAAAGTGATATCGGATTACGGAACAGTAAAGTACTTGTCGTGAACGAGATTGAATTAGGTATGACGATACCGACGATCGAATCTCGGCAAGTAAAATATCGCGAGACGAAGGAATATATATGGGATTGATTGAATCCTGGCATCGTGGTTCATCCGATATGATCATCGATGAATGTGTGAGTCAATATGGGTGCCTGACCCCGCTGTTGATTATTGATAGAAGATCATGTGCATATTCTCGAACCCGCAGGTCACACACTTAACGTGTCTCGACGCTAGGATAGATTGGATAATTGGTTTATGAATTTTTGTTCGAGTCTCGGATGGGATCCGGGATATCACGAGAGGTTCCGGAATGGTCCGGAGAATAAGATTCATATAAGGCGGTGCAGTTTATGGAGTTGAATTGTTAGGATTAATCGGTATTGTAGGAAGCTTTAGAACCTTCGGAAGGGGCCAACGTGGTCCCACCTTCGGGAGGGGCATGGGCCTATGAGGGAGTGTCCTGGCGCATTGGGCCAGGGCACAAGGCCCCATAGGGCCCAGCCGATTCTAGATAAGTTTAAACTCGTTTAAACTAGAGATAGAATTTCTAGATAAGGGATAAGTTTAAATCGCTTAAACTAGAGATAGGTTTCGGATAAGGAAAGTTTAAATCGTTTAAACTAGAGATAGACTTGGAGGATGGGCAGGGCTGGCCGCACCCCCTCTATATATAGAGGGCTGGTGCGCCTCCCCCAACCTACACATCTCCTCCAAGCCCTAGTAGCCTCGCCTCCTCTCTCCCTCCCGATTGTTTGCGAAGCCTGCTGCAGAAATTCTCCACCAAATACACCACGCCGTGTTGTAGATCCAATCCATCTCTCCACCATACTTGCTGGTCCAAGGAAGGAGGAGACGCCGAGTCGCTGCGTGTGCATCTCACGGAGGCACCGCCACTTGTGGTGCCGGATCGGATCGGATCGCGAGGAGGAGAAGCGATACGACTACATCACCCACGTTCGATTTAACGCTCATCTTGAATCTTCAAGGGTATGAAGATCTAATCCAATCTCTCTCGTTGTTTGCATCTCCTAGATTAGATCTTGGCTTTCCCTCTGTTCGCTTCCGTAGAAAATTTTGATTTACTATGCCGCGAAACCCCTTCAATGGTTGTATTTTTTGAAATTATAAGCAATTATTTAAGTAAACAACAATGAATAAGTAAAAATATTATGAATTCAAATAAAAATATAATGATTTTATTTTTTTGTATTTTTTATTTAATATGGAATAATTAATATCGTTAAATCTGTAAATCGGAATTCGGCAAATAATATGTCTAAATTGATTAGAAAAATGAGAGAAATCCAAATATGATATCAATATCAACTTATCACAAACTATGCCGTGATTCTTATCATAATTTCATTTGCCCATTTAAAACGACACACACAAAGATTCTTAGCTCGGGGCTGAGACTCGCTAAACTTGAAGTGGATCTATGATGCAACAACATATTTTGAACCTAAAAATGATTTTTGTAAAAAATCATGAGCATCCGATCATGTACCTGTAGGTCATATCTGACCCACTTTCTACTAATTCAGCAGGAATTTGTCTTTTTCACCAGGGATAGACGGAAATGTTTGAGATCCCTGTGTTATGACATTATCCATGTAAGGTGGTCTAGTATTTTTGAAAAATGTGACGGTAGTATTTTGAATTAGCCATTTGGTGGTTGTTTCATAAAAGCGTATGTTTTTTACTCGGAAAATGGAAAACGGTTTTTTGGTGCGACGAAAAGGAAACTTCCTCCTAAAACATTGTTGCCATCCCATGATGCACACTTATGCACAATATGGACACATTATTATAAACTATGCCTTCATTCTAGCCATAACATTGGTCATTTGACCCGAAAGCCAAGAAACCTCGAATGTGATAGGTCATTTTGTGAAGGTTTTTTTGAGACATAATGAATATACCAAGTTTGATATTTTTCCTTCTAACTATGTCATAATATGACACCACGCGAAGGTTTTATGTTGTTTGGATCGTTTTTGAATTTATGATGCCTGTTTTAAACTATCGTTAAACTTTGTCGAAGGGCGGGCATGGAGATTCTTAGCTCGGGGCTGAGACTCGCTAAACTTGAAGTGGATCTATGATGAAACAACATATTTTGAACCTAAAAAGGATTTTTGTAAAAAAACCATAAGCATCCGATCATGTACCTGTAGTTCATATCTGACCCACTTCCTACCGATTCGGCAGGAATTTGTCTTTTTCACCAGGGATAGACGGAAATGTTTGAGATTCCCCTGTTATGACATTATCCATGTAATGTGGTCTAGTATTTTTTTTAAATGTGACAGTACTATTTTGAATTAGCCATTTGGTGGTTACTTCACAAAACCGTCCGTTTTTTGCACTCGGAAAATAGAAAACGGCTTTTTGGTGCGACGAAAAGGAAAACTTCCTCCTTAAACTTTGTTCTCCATCTCATGATGAACACTTATGCACAATATGGACACATTATTACAAACTATGCCTTCATTCTAGCCATAACATTGGTCATTTGACCCGAAAACCAAGAAACCTCGAACGAGATAGATCATTTTGTGAAGATTTTTTGAGACATAATTAATATATCAAGTTTGATATTTTTTCATCTAACTATGTCACATAATATGACACCACGCGAAGGTTTCACATTGTTTGGATCGTTTTTGAATTTATAATGCCCATTTTAAACTATATATAATGTTTTATGTTTCACTTATTTTTTTTATAAATGTGTAATATTTGAGTGTAGATAGATAGGTCTTATTTTTCTGCAAATTTTGATATATTATTTGTATTTTTTTGAATTAGAATGATTTAGTTATGATTTTTTTAAAAATAGTGAGATAAAAGGGAAAAAATCTAGAGGCCTATCCGTCGGCACAGACCAAACAAAAATTTTCAAAGAGCTGGCCGTCGGTACAACCTGTCTGCCTAACATCGTTTTCATCGCCGTGTCTAAACTGGGCTATGCCGAGGGCTGTACCTATGCCGAGGGCCACCGTCGGCACATCTCTCTACTACGCCGACGGCCACGCTACGCCAACGGCTACCCTCGGCACCGTCACCTACGCCTACGGTCACGCTACGCCAACGCTTACCCTCGGCACCGTCACCTACGCCGACGGCCAGGCTGGTCAGCTGGTCAGGAAAGGTAGCCGTCTGCGCCTTATTTCTTTCATGTAGTGCGATTTGGGTCCTCAATTATCCCCGATGCGATTTACTTGTTCTCTCTAAATCAATATATTTCCATTTGTTTCGTGTTCCTCATGTGCACAGGTCCAATCGGGATCCATTGATTTTTGTGTGTATTTTGGGTTCACTTGAAAATGATGTTTTTTAATGGGGAATCTTTTTCTTTCTTTGAGGCTTCCCAACGGAGCTACCAGAAAGGTCCTCCCTGATCTGGATCCGTCAACGCTAATCCAAGCATCGCCATCGGCTTCCCCAACCTCTCCTCAGGATGCAGCCAGTGTATAGTTCTTGGTTGTATATGAACAATCCAAGAACTATGTATTTTTTCTATCTAGATGGTTCTTGATTGCAACGATTTACTAGTGCATGTATGTCAGAATCTTGGATTCAAATGTGTGTTCTTCTAGGAAAGCTTCTTCAATCCTTTTTCTTGTCGGTGCATGTATTCTCTCTTGGGAACGTTTTGTTCATGGCCAAGAATTTTGGTGGAAATTGGAATCTAAAATGCTATGTTATCTCAGCCGTTGTCAGATGCAAGAAGGGAGGTTCATTTTTTTGCGGGTTGCACAAAAGCGGTTGCACAAATCTTGATGCCTGAATGGACGTTCAGGATAAGCACATGACACTCACGTATATGTAGAGTTGCGTTTTACCAGAAAAAATGGTATCCTAGTGAGGTCACTGATGCATTTGCGTGATTAAATCTACAACATTATTTACCTATTTGGTACATTTCCCAATTCCCCTACTCTCAATATATATTTGTTGTTACATTAGTATTTTACATGTCAATAAAATGTACTCCCTCCATTTTAAAATATAAGATATTTTAGGTTTGTGAAGAAGATAAATCTAGACCTGTTTTAGTATGTAGGCTCACCCAACTTTGGGATAAATCTATACACTAAAAAAAGTCTAGATTTATTTTTTCATAAACCTAAAACATCTTATATTTTAAAACGGAGGGAGTAGAAAATAGGTATCTGAAAGTACGGAGTTGGCACAACCCTTTTCATTAATGTTTTATATATGTCACTAGACTTTTCAAGATATAAAATATTCTTCAGTAGCTTTCATTGAGCACGCCCCGCTCTATATTTTTTCATTCAACTTCTCATCATGAAGTATATGCTATTTCACCAAGGAAGTACACACCGAGAAGAAAACTATATACATTTGTAATAATCTTCACCAAGGAAGTCGTGTTTGCGCACACACACATACACTACACAAATCCTAACATGCACGACATGGGTTCCGCGTTCTAAAAGAATACGTGGTACTCATACGAGGTGTCAAGTCGTCATATTTGGACTTTTTTTTGCAAATAGGCACTTTTATTATTTAAAGTAATATTTACATTCGGTCTCTGCATAATTGAGATGCACACAGCCGATCAATCCACGAGAATATATAACAAAGTAAAAGACCAACATTACAAAAAAAAACTATAAAAAACGGCCTCAAGCTATGGCAGATCGATCCGCAATTCACACGGGCATCCATGTGAGAAAATATTTCTCACATTGTCCTTCAATCGCATACACCTCTTCGTAAACAAATCGCGGAACTCCATACATTGGAGAGTAGTCCATAATCATAGAATAGCCCATGGCCCCTCTGCAAGAAAGAGGACACAATATTATTAAAAATCTTGTCATTTCTACATAGTTAAAGCGATCAAATAATGGAAAGCGCTTTCACCCTAAACAAAGTCATATATTTATCACCTATCTCAGGCAACCAGTTACCAAATACAATGGCCACCGAGCATGAGGGAGATAAGCGAGAGGCTATTTGGATGATTGACTATTATAGACAGAGTAAATTTACACTAGAAAATCAAATGACTGATTGTCTCATCATGATGACAAAAAACACACTGTGTACTTTCATGTCAATTCCTCTTAATAAGATTATATTTTGTAAGAATTACCCTCTTATCGAGATACCAAACAAATATCTTCATTTTTAGGGGTATTTTCATCTTCCAAATTTTACTATTATCATCAACCGAAATATCAGGTTTAATCAATGCTCTATATATGGAGTCAACTGAAAATTTACCACTATCTAGTAATTTCTATTTGAACTCGTCCACACCCTCCGACAGCTATATCATGGATAATCATAATAAAACTTGTTTCGAGATATCAGTCTAAGACCTATGAGACTTCTTCTGCAAGACACATTAGGAGGATTAGATTCTATTATCATGGACATTGTATCCTTTTTATGCCTAACAATCGAATATAAAGCCGAATATTGTCTGTGAAGAGAAGTTTGTCCAAGCCATTTATCTTTCCAGAATCTATTGTGTGACCCATCCTTAATATTGAAAACACTAAAACGGAAGAAATGTTTTTTGAACACCATTAGTCCAGCCCAAAAGTGTGAATGACCGGGTTTCCAAACCACTTGAGACACAACTTTATAGCTAACATATTTTCTCCATATAATGTTTTTCCAGACACCATCTTCTATAAGTAGTTTGAAAAGCCATTTACCCAGAAGCGCGGTATATTTTACTTGCAAATCATGTATGCCAAGTCCATCGTATTCTTTCGATTGGCAAACCACAGTCCATCTGGCCAGTCAATATTTTTTATTTTTACTATCCCCTTGCCAAAAGAATCTTGATTGAAAATAATCCACTTTCAAGGCAGCTTTTGGTAACTAGAAAAAACGAGATCATACACAGTACCATGTTGGTGAGTACTAAATTTATCGGCACAAGTCTTTTTTGAAGGGATAAAAATTTACCTTTCTAACTATTAAGACGTTTTTGGAGTCTTTCCTCCATGAGTTTCCATTCAGCAATCGTGAGACATTGATAGTGAATTGGTATTCCCAGATAGTTGATTGTAAATTGCCCCTGGCCATAGCCGAATAATTTAGCATATAGGTGGGCCTCGTTTTGAGCCTCGCCAAAATAATACCCATCATTCTTATGGAAGTTAATTTTTAATCAAGAGAGTTGCTCAAATGCAGACAATATTAATCTCAAGTCACGTTTGGACATGAATACTATACTTACAAGGATACACATATTTTCACATATTTTCACCGGCATGTACACTCTATGTTGTGTCCTGACACATGTCTTACCCTTTCAATTGTGAGTGCCATCTATGTCAATCATAACTAAAATGAGCTCGCCTGGCAATGGGGGGCCTAGGGTTCGTGTTGCCACTCAAAGGAAAGAAATGTCACATAATTAAAACTCCAATTCTCCTAACTATTTATTTAAAAAGGGATATTTTTTCGAAAATTCCACCGATCTCATTAATAATCATCAACGGTAGCACAAAGTGGTCTAAAAGTAATAAAAAATACAAATGGGTCAAAGGACCACCTAGTGACAAGTACAAACACTAGCGCGAGCCGAAGGCGCCCCGTCGTCCTCACCCCTTCAACACCGGAGCCGGGCAAAGCTTATCGCAGTAGAAATTATTGTAGTAGATAGACGAAAACTCGTCATGCTAAGGCTCCAAAGGACCAACGTAATATAGCAACAACAATCGCCAATAATGACATCCATAGATCGGGAGATACTAACCTAAAAACACACCAATGAATGTGAAAATGAACCACGCGCACTCCATCGAGGCTAGATGCACCACCAGAGCGAGGATAGGACGAGAAGAACCTTATTATAACTTTAGGATGTAGCCATCGTCTCACCATCCTAAAAAAGACAAGAAAAACAATCTAACCAATAAACAGAAACCTCTCGTCGGGAAGAGGTCGTGATCCACCATACCTCCAAGGCCTCAAGCCCACCAAAGACGGAGCGGACCGACGATGTCACCAGCGAGGGCAAGAGAACCTTAGATGGGGTTTTCTTAGCCGCCACCGTCTGTATATATAAGGGACATTACACATGATTTATTCCTTTTCTTCCACTAGGTATATATGGGACATTTTGGAATTGAAATTTACAAGGTGAATTTATGTCATGTTGATTTTATCAAAATTTTCAGTGTAAGTCTAGCATTACAAATTCAATTCATAGGGTATATGCATGATTTCCAAAGCAAGCCATTACAGTAACTGCCAAAAAAAATACAGAGAGCATTTCGAAAAAAAAAACTTACCTGAGAGCAGGTAAGTATCATACAAGCCAAATTCCAGTTTCCCGCCACAATGTTCTCCCGCCAAGTTCAATAAATCACGTCCACTCGGCCACTTCGTCCAGGGGGGAACCACCCGACCTATACACCGGGACGTGGCCGTTTCTTCTCCATAACTCACACCATCTCGTGATCACGCCAACAAGAACTTGGTCCATACACCATCAGACCCAAAGACCAAACCGTCTTGCAACCAAAGCGACGTCCAGCCTACCTACACCGAGCGCACGGCCTTGGAGATCAACCCCCTCCGTTTCCTCCCCCGTCCTCGTCCCTGTCGCGCCGTCTTCCACCGCGCGATGGCGCCAACCGCCGCGAGCGTAAGCCGAGGCACCGGCCCGGTTGTCCCGGCGGCGGTCCACCCGGATCGCGTGCGTGTGCTCCACCCGGGCCAGGGCCCGCCCGCTGCCGGCGCGAGGTCCGGCCCGGTGGTGTACTGGATGCTGCGGGACCAGCGGCTCGCCGACAACTGGGCTCTCCTCCACGCGGAGAGCCTCGCCGCCGCATCCGCGTCCCCGTTCGCCGTCGCGTTCTCGCTGTTCCCGAAGCCGTTCCTCCTCTCAGCCCGGCGCCGGCAGCTCGGGTTCCTCCTCCGCGGCCTCCGCCGGCTCGCCGCCGACGCCGACGCCCGCCGCATCCCCTTCTTCCTCCTAACGGGTACGCGCTTCTTCTCTTCGGCCTCGCCTTCGTTTTCGGAGGAGGGGATTCGGTTCCCCGGCACGAGAAATGTGTTCGTAACTGTATATTACGTTACGCTGCCAGGTGGGCCCACAGAGATACCGGCGCTGGTGCGGCGGCTCGGGGCGTCCGCGCTGGTCGCCGACTTCTCGCCGCTTCGGCCAGTTCGCGAGGCGCTCGACGCGGTGGTCAGCGAGCTGCGAAAGGATGCTGCTGGCGTGGCCGTTCATCAGGTAACTTCATACTGAAATGCACACCCGCATCATAGGGGAATTTGCAGTTGTTCTCATGGAAAGACCTGAGGGATTCGTGGCATTGGCACACAGGTGGATGCGCACAACGTGGTGCCGGTGTGGGCGGCATCTGGGAAGCTGGAGTACTCCGCCAGGACCTTCAGAGGCAAGATGAACAAGGTGCTGGACGAGTACCTGGTGGAGTTCCCCCAATTGTCAGAGCTGGTGCCATGGGACAGGGAGCAGCCAGAGGACATCGACTGGGATATGCTCATCCACACGGTTTGCAGGTCCGGAGAGTTCTGCGGTGAATTACTTAATATGTGATCTGGAATGGAGAATTTGTTATGAGTGGTAAATGATTCTTGGCTGCTGCTGCTGCTGTTGCTGCAGGGAGGCAGAGGACGTGCCAGAGATTGACTGGTGTCAGCCGGGCGAGGCTGCGGCCATGGAGGCACTTCTAGGTAGCAAGGATGGATTCCTGGTGAAGAGGATCAAGAGCTATGATACAGACCGTAATTATCCCACAAAGCCAGCAGCATTGTCCGGCCTCTCCCCATACCTGCATTTTGGGCATATTTCAGCACAGCGATGTGCTCTCGAGGCAAAGAAACGCCGCCATCTTAGTCCCAAGGTGCCATTGTTTACTTTGTGTTTTGAGATCTTATGCAAGAAACAACATATTGTTAGATGGCAGAATGTATTTCTTACTTGTAGCTACCGAACTGCAAATCTGAATGTCAGTGCTAAAGTTAGTTCCTGTTATTTAAAAGTGAAATATTAATTGTTTGGAAACAGTCAGTTGATGCTTTCCTGGAGGAGCTGATAATAAGGAGGGAGCTAGCTGACAACTTCTGCTATTACCAGCCTCACTATGATACTTTAGCTGGTGCTTGGGATTGGGCTAGGAAGACACTCCAGGATCATGCTTCTGACAAAAGGGAGCACATTTACACGTGAGTTACTTTATATTTGTATTTGCACCAATGAATATTTATCTGCTTGTCAG
Source organism: Avena insularis (assembly GCA_023614405.1). Classification (NCBI taxonomy): domain Eukaryota; kingdom Viridiplantae; phylum Streptophyta; class Magnoliopsida; order Poales; family Poaceae; genus Avena; species Avena insularis. The sequence continues at coordinate 376,665,748 of CM042685.1, forward strand.
CAAACGGCTCCTTCGTTGTTACTTGTTAACTCGAAATTATTTTGCCTTGCAGAAGGGAGCAGCTTGAGAGTGCAAAAACTGCTGATCTTGTATGTTTTAGAAAAACGCATTGTACTTTGCTGCAGATACTAACAACATTCTTACCTTGCTTCCTAATTGAAATTTCATGTTTTTCTTTTTCGAATCTTCATTAGCTCTGGAATGCATCACAGCTGGAGATGGTCCACCATGGAAAAATGCATGGATTCATGCGGTACAGTTAATTATGCCTAGTAGCCTACTTGAGATATCATATTTTTAACACATTTATCAGATTTTTCATCATTTTGATTTCAGTTGGGATGTTCTGAATTGCCTGAGTTTATTATTCTTGTTACTAAAAAGGATGAAAAACTAAGTAATGTCTTATAATCCATTGCCCCATGTGGATCTTACAAACTAGACCAATTAGGTGGCAAATTAGTATGGTTTAGTTCTAACTTTGTGACCATAGGTTTGTCTACTTCAACCACGCAGATGCATTCTCGAGTTAGCCACCCATTTCTATGCTCATATTTTTAGTATGTAGGTCAACTAATATTTAACTGGATATTAATGAAAATCTATAACATTTGGATTATGTTATGTGCAACATTTATGTGTCCCTTTCACTTTGGGGCCATAAGACCAGTTCCAAATCATTGCTTACTTTTGCAGTTATGTTCTTTGTAAAGTGTATTGCTCTGCCCTGATATAGTAGTTTTCTGCAGAATGTATTGGGCCAAAAAAATTCTAGAATGGACCACTGGGCCTGAAGAAGCACTTTCGATAGCAATATATTTAAATGACAAGGTAATTTTTAGATGTTTGATACTAACACTTTAGACTATTTTTTTTGCATTTTTCTTTCCTTATACTATTGGTGATGGCAAATAACTTTAACTCATCAAACACATGAAACAATGGCTTATTCTCACCCAGCTTTTGGCGGGCTTACCTGCGCAGCGTGCTTACGCACAGGCCTAAGCTGTTCCAAACCCACCAAATTTTAGTGTTAAGATCCTATGAAACTATAGATCTTATGAAAATACATTCTAACCATCAGTTCCAAGAGCCTACATTTGATTAAAGAAATAGTTCTAATTATGAGACAACATAAGTTATGTTGATATGGCGGTGTAACTGGTGACGTTGCTGTTGCTCATGATGCCTATTACGAGTAGCATGCGCAGCAGATAGATCAAGTGCCTGGACTACAACGAGTCAACTAGTACTTGTGTTGGAGCCAAATCTGCTTCATGTTTGGTCCAGACTGAGCAGCAGCAGGTATAACATTTTAGATGCCTAGCTTGTACAGTACCACATAACTCTTCAACAATGAAGCAGTAGGCGGTGCTGTATAATAGTATCTGTAGTCGATTACCAACTACATTGTCAGGCTTCTGTGCGGCTTTGTTCAGCTTAGAATTATACTGTATATTTTATTTTTATGGCATTTAACTTGTCAACACCACCAAATACTTATTTTGTACTGCTCATAGTTACGACTTATGAGTAATTTTGTTGCCTATGCTGGTGAGGAGAAATTAAAGCTACAGCCATGAACATTAGGGAGTGAACATTCTTTTTTATAATTCTTGAGTGATTTTTCTTCTAGTTGCAACTGGCAAATAGATGTCCAAGTTGTATCTAATAATCAAGAGCAAATTTTGCTTGGTTGGTTCTTTTATGGGAAAGTTGGATAAGGTGTTCACTGCAAGTGGGAAAAAGTATCCTCACTGCATAGCTCAAAGCTATATCTAAATTGCCACTCCCATCAATTTTATCTTTCCTCGTTCATATTGTGGCTGTTCACTTTCAAGTACTCGAGCCGATTGACCATCTTTCTAGAAAGATCAAAAGCTTTGTGTCTTGTTTCATCGATATAAAAAAGACAACCACTGAGGACACCAACTAACAACCGCTAATCTGTTGTAGTATGTTTCCAAACTAAATCTTTCGAATTAATCTGTTGCAGTATCATATAGACGGCAGGGACCCCAATGGCTACGTTGGTTGCATGTGGTCTATATGTGGCCTCCATGATCAGGTTTTGTGAGCTCCCCTTAATTTGATCGAAACCTTTATCGGTGCTCTTTGAAGCGCAGTCCATTAATCACAATCTGGAGGTCTCTTGAGTACTTTTTACAATCATACTATTTCCTCAGGGCTGGAAGGAGCGTCCGATATTTGGAAAGATACGTTACATGAATTATGCTGGTTGCAAGAGAAAATTCGACGTGGATGCTTACATTTCGTATGTCAAAAGATTGGTTGCCCAGTCCAAGAAAAGGAAACTGGACGAATCTCTGGATTCAGCTGCCAAGCACGCAAAGTCTGAGAAGGACTAGCCCAGCTACTAACAGCAGTTCTTCAGTATAGATTACAGATCTGGTCTAGAATAGTAATGACCTTTGTGCCCTTTTGCTGTGTGCGTTTTCTTAAAATGGAATAATTGCGTTAGTTAGAAAAGGTCTATACAGGTTTTACACTTCAAACCATTTTACATTCATTGACATTCTGCTAAGAGTGGCTTATTTTTTTTAGAGTGGCTTAATTCAGTTTAAGTGAACACTGATTTGACTGATGTACATGAATCTAACACCGGTAATCTGGTATACTACCAAATGGGGAAATGATTTCACATTTGCCCTCTCTATTGACATTTAGGGTGTGTTTGGTAGCCCAAGCAACCCAGTTATTTTCACACCATCCCATGTTTCATTGTTTGTTAGGTCAGATCGACTACATTTGGCATTGTCCACCTCGTGCAAAAACAGCTCCTTAGTCTTGCCCAGTTGGAAAGCTTAAATCGAACTTCACAGTAGGGCAAGGCTGAGTCCATCCCACGCTAGCGCTCCTGCTTGATAGGGGTTGTAGTTGCCAACAGGCAAGAACCCTAGAGAATTTGAGAAGGAAAGAGATGAACTTGTGTGTGCGAGTGACTCTAAAACTTTTGGTGTTGCGTACAACTTGCAGCGTTTTCTGGTTTCTGTTATTCCTTTTATACTGCGAGTACAAAGCCTAACAAACAAAACAGAAAATCAGCACATGGTCGAGTTAAGCTCCGTGCCATCCCACGTTGCCCCGATCTTGCGCTGCAGCCCTCCGGGAGCGTGCCAGTCATGCCATCCCACGACGCGGTCTCGGAGGCGATCTAACCTATCTAGCTGAAGACTAGGACTAGCTAACCAACCGGTGAACAAGCTCACGTAGCTGGGCGATTATTTGCTAAGGGAAAAACCCTGACGAAACTGAAACCTAACACCTACACCAGCTAGACGATGAACAGAACAGCAGGATTACTACTTCAATTCACCCCCTAATCCGAATGTGATGCCTTCACCTCGATGACGCCGAGACGCTGCCGCATCTCGCAGAATTTGGCGCGTGGGAGCGCCTTGGTGAGGATGTCACCCATCTGATCATTTGTGCTGACATGCACCGCATCGATCTTCCCTTCTTCCACACACTCGCGTATGTAGTGATAACGGGTGTCGATATGCTTCGTACGCTCATGGAACACCGGATTCTTGCACAATGCTATGGCAGACATATTGTCTATGCAAAGCTTCGTCTTCTCCGGATCTCTCCCATGTACTTCTCCAAGAAGTCTGCTCAGCCACACCCCCTGAGTTCCACCGCTGGTAGCGGCAATGTATTCCGCTTCACAGCTTGACAGAGCGATGGACTGTTGTTTCTGCGATGACCATGTGATCACGCTTTGTCCCAGGAAGAACACGACTCCACTGGTGCTCTTCCGTTCGTCCCTGTCTCCGGCATAGTCACTGTCGCTGTATTCGACAAGCTTCTGTCCTGAACCTGCACGGTAACAACAACCTAGACCGGTTGTTCCCTTGAGGTATCTCGGGATCTGCTTCACGAGCGCCCAATGCCCAACTCCAGGTGACTCCATGAATCTGCTGGCGAAGCCCACGGCGAACGCTAGGTCTGGACGCGTATTCACCAAGTACCGCAAACTGCCAATGATGTTGTGGTACAGGGTGGCGTCCACAGCATCGCCGCCATCGTTCTTGCCGATCTTCAGTCGAGCTTCCATCGGAGTGCTGCACGGGTTGCAGTCCTGCATCCCTGCTGCTTCCAGAATCTTGACAACGTAACTCGCCTGACAGAGAGTGATCTGCCCCTCTTTCTGCTCCACTTCGATCCCCAGATAGTAACTCAGGGGTCCAAGATCGCTCATGCGAAACAAATTGTGCATCTGCTCTTTGAATAGCCTGATGTCGTTGTAGTTCGAACCGGTGATAACCAGATCGTCAACATAGACGCCCACGAGCAGGAATGCATCGGCGTCGCCATGCCGGTACAGAGCGTGCTCACTGGGACATCTCTCAAACCCCAATGACTGCAGCGAGTCATGAAGCTTGGCGTTCCACGCCCTAGGAGCTTGACGCAGACCGTAGAGGGCTTTGTTCAGCTTGAGGACATGAGTGCTGTTCTTGCTGTCGATGAGCCCAGGTGGCTGGTGGACGTACACTTCCTCGACGAGCTCACCGTTGAGGAACACTGACTTCACGTCCATGTGATGCACCTCCCAGCTAGAGTGAGCTGCGAGTGCATGGAGGAGGCAGATCGTTTCGAGCCGCGCAACGGGGGCATAGACCTCGTCGAAGTCAATTCCCCGTCGCTGCGCGTACCCTTTGGCCACCAACCTCGCCTTGTGCTTGATGACGCGCCCAGTCGGATCCTTTTTTTATCTTGAACACCCATTTAAGCCCAATGGCGCGATGACCTGCGGGCAGAGAGGTTAGCTCCCAGGTGTCGTTGTCGTGGATCGACCGCATCTCCTCCTCCATCGCTCCTCGCCAGGCAGTGTCGGCGAGCGCGTGCTCAACCGAGCCTGGCTCCTCCGCCGTGGCCAGACATAGGCCACTGGTCTCCCATTCATCCTCAGGATAGAGGTTGTTTGGGACGACGATCCCGTGGCTCGCACGGGTTTGCATCCGATGCTGCGGTGGTGGTGGAGGTGCGGCGCGAGTTGGTGGTGCAGCTAGTGAGGCCTCCAAGGATTTGCGAGGAAGCGACGCGGTTCGCGCGGCTGCGACAGTATGGCGAAGCGGCGCACGGTGTCGCTGAACTTGCCGCTCCTGAGGGACTCGAGGCAGGTGTGTAGGGCGAGGGAGGCGTTGGTACCGTACTCGCCTACGTGCCTGTCGCCGGCCCGATGTCGTACATCACTGTGAACTGCTCCTCCATGTCGAGAGCGCTCGTCGTGCGCCATGGCCACGGCCGATCCTCCACGAAGATCACATCACGAGTGACGCGCAGCTTGCGAGCAGAGGGATCGTAGACACAGTACGCCTTTGATCCCTCCTCATATCCGACGAAGACCATCGGCGTGGAGCGGTCGGAGAGCTTGGTGATGCCGGGCCGACGTTCTTGACGTGGACGGTACAGCCGAAGGTACGCATGTAGCAGACGTTCGGCTTGCGTCCCTTCCATGCCTCATACGGCGTGCGGCCCTACAGACTCCGCGTCGGCGCGCGGTTGAGGATGTGCACGGCGGTGCGCACGGCTTCACCCCAGAACGCCGCCGGCATGTCCATGCTCTTGAGAAGGCTACGGGCCATCTCGATGACGGTCTGGTTCTGCCTCTCTACCACCCCGTTTTGTTGTGGAGAGTAGGGAGCGGTGGTGAAGTGCTTGACGCCGTGCTCGTCGCAGAAGGCCTCGAATTCCTTCGAGTTAAACTCGCCGCCGCGGTCCGCGCGGAGCGCGCCGAGATGCAGGCCACTGTCGTTCTCAGCGAGTGCCTTGATCCGCTTGATGAAGCGAACTGCTTCGTCCTTGGTGGGGATCGTCTCGATCCACATGTACCTGCTATGATCATCAACAATGAGCAGGAAGTATTTGTTCCCGCCGAGCATCGCCGGCGAGATAGGGCCACATAGGTCGCCGTGGAGGAGCTCGAGGCCGCGCGTGGCGCGATAGCTTGTGGCGCGAGGGAACGGGGTATGGTGCTGCTTCCCGAGGACGCAGCCCTGGCAGAACTGGTCGACGCGCTCGATGTGAGGCATCCCTTCCACCATGTTCTTGGCGCCGAGCTCGTACAGGCCGCGGAAGTGCAGGTGTCCATACTTGGCGTGCCAACGCCATGCCGCGTCGTCTGCCTTTGCAAGCAGACACACGGGCACCGCCTTTTGGAGTGTGACGGAGTAGAGGCGGTTGCGCATCCGCGGCGCACGCGCCAGCAGCTGCCGGCGTTGGTCATAGACGCACATCGCGCCGTCCTCGATCACCGTCCTGTAGGCGATCTCCTCCAGCTGGCCGAGGCTGACGATGCTCGTGCGCAAGCGAGGTATCAGATACACGTCGCTCGGCACACGATGCTCGCCGCCCCTGCACACGAACATGACCACGCCGCGTCCGACGATCTCGACCTGTGAGCCATCTCCAAAGCGAACCATACCTCGCACAGAGTAGTCGACGGTGGAGAGCAGCTCCTTGCAGCCCTCATGTGGTTGCTGGCGCCGGAGTCCAGGTACCACCGTCGATCGTCCGTGGGCACCAGGACGACACGCTCCTTGTTGAGGAATACGTTCTGGACGCCGACGTGGTCCACGGTCTGGAGTGGCTGCCGCTCGATGATCGTCGTGGTGTCCATCATCATCACCGCCGCTGCTGCGGGTTGTGGCTCAGGCTCAGCCTGCGACAGGTTCAGCTCGTGGAGCTTTTCCCTGTCGCGCTTTGCCTTTCGAACTCCTTGGCGAAGTGTCCCTCAATGCCGCATTAGTGGCATGCGCCCTTCTTCTTCTCGCCAGAGCCGCCGCCAGCGCTTGACGACGGCCTGTCACCCCCGTGGGGCGTTTTCTTACCCCGGGGTTTGCCTTTCTTCTCGCTGGGAGATTTGGAGCCGGAGTTGCCGCCGCTGCTGTTGCGTTGGCGTTGGCGCTCCGCCCACTCCTCCTTAGTGAGGAGCAGGTGCCCTCCAGTTGCTGTAGGTGGCTCGTCTTCTTCGTCGCGCTCCTCGCAGACGACCAGGCGCCCGACAAGTTCTTCGAGCGGCATGGTCTTCAGATCGAGCAGCGACTCGATGGAGGCGGCCATCTGCTTGTACATGCGCGGCACCAGCCGCAGCATCTTCGTCACCTGCTTGTACTCAGAGACGGGGTCGCCGAGGAGCTCGAGGTCGTCGGTGATCGCCGACATGCGCAAGGCAAACGCCTCGATGCCCTCTCCGGCCTTGAACGCGAGCTTGTCGTAGTCGCCACGGCGCGTCTGCGCTTTTGCCTCCCGGACGCGCTTGACGCCCAGGCGCATGGTCTTCAGCGTGTCCACGCTGCCTTCGCCGTCTCCTTGACCGCGAGTGTGCGCAGGAGCTCCGGGGGAACTCCGCCGAGGATGACGGAGATCGTGCGCCGGTCGTCACGTGGTTCACCGACGCCGGTGCTTACCACGTCCCACAAGCCTGCAACCTGCAGCTTTACCTTCATCAGAAGCACCCACTCGACGTAGTTCGTGCGCGTCAGTGGCGGTACTCGCCCGCCGCAGTCGTTCTCGCGGATGATCCGCTCGACCACCACGGCATCACCCCCGTCGGCCGTGAGCCGTGCCATCGGCTGAGGGGTGAGCGTTGCCCTTGGTGTCACGGATACCGAAGCCGCGGCCTTCCCGAACTTCTCTGGTTCTTCGTTAGAGGCTGACATCTTCGGTCCGAACGAATGCCTGACGCTCTGATACCACTTGTAGTTGCCAACAGGCAAGAACCCTAGAGAATTTGAGAAGGAAAGAGATGAACTCGTGTGTGAGAGAGACTCTAAAACTTTTGGTGCTGCGTACAACTTGCAGCGTTTTCTGGTTTCTGTTATTCCTTTTATATTGTCGAGTACAAAGCCTAACAAACAAAACGGAAAATTAGCACACGATCGAGTTAAGCTCCGTGCCATCCCACGTTGCCCCTATCTTGCGATGCAGCCCTCCGGGAGCGTGCCAGTCGTTCCATCCCACGACGCGGTCTCGGAGGTGATCTAACCTTCTAACTGAAGACTAGGACTAGCTAACCAACCGGTGAACAAGCTCACGCAGCTGGGCGATTATTTGCTAAGGGAAAAACCCTGACGAAACTGAAACCTAACACCTACACCAGCTAGACGATGAACAGAACAGCTGGATTACTACTTCAGGGGTTAATGGCACGCACCCTCATTCCCCTCCAATGCAACGCTCTTGCCCCGTCCTCACCTTTTTTCACCGAATTCCTTGTTGAAATTTCACCAACAACTGCTCTCCACCGGCAACCGAGCAGGCTGTGCGTGGCGGAGATATTTGTGGCGGAGCTATTCCTCGACGCAGGGCATGATGCAGAGCTCGTCCAGGACCCAGGGTTCGCATAGGATCAACGCGGCGGCTCGACAACCTGGCGATGCCTCATGGCGGCAATGCTTGTTGCGTAGTAGAGGATCCTCTCGCCGGCGTCTCGTGGTCGCGCCGTGTGGCTTGTGGCGGCGGCGGGCGGCGTATTGCGACGCTGGCACCGGAGCTTGAAGTCCCAGGAACCCGATTGTTTTTTTAGTTTTTATCTAGGCCTTCTCGAATTAGGCTTTCGCCCCGCTATATTAATATAGCAAACATCCGATACAATGATATAGCTGCTGGAGCCTCAGCACCAGCACACCCAAACGAAAACAACGAGAAACAAAAAGAAAACAAATCCAACAACAGGAGATCGACTAAGCGAAGATGACCTGCAACAGCTGTGCCCTCCGGATTTGTCCCACCACGAACCTAGTGCTCCGAGTCGCCGCGTACCAAGCAACACCCAAGAAGGAATGCGACGTCAACGACGCTGTTGCCCGGACTGATCCTAGGGTTTCCCCCGGTACTCGGAGGGGAGTGGGAAGGGGTACACCCAACGCCCTTCATGAAGGAATGGCGGGACCCATAGGCGTCACCACGTCGGTGCCAGTCGAGCTAGCATTGTGTATGGGAGGACCCCCAAACCACAACCCCGATTGCTCCGTAGCACTCCCTCCAACTTGCCGTCCACCAACATGCGCCACCACGATCTTGTAGTCACCCTCGCATTCTCCCTGCGGACGTCGTCACGAGGTCCAAAGACGTAATAGAATGGTGCAGCAGTAGTCAGGGACGGTAGCGCCGCCGTCAAGCGGGAGGGAACTTCCTCCACCGCTTTCGCGATAGCCGACCGGACGTGGCAACAAAGGCACACCAGGCCCTATCGAGCCCGGCCGAGCCCAAATGGGCCCGTAAAGCCCTATCGCCCCACTGCAACAAGCCAACGAGCAGCTCCACCATCCCAAGTGGCTGCCGACGATCCATGTCCATCTTCAGGGAGCCAAGCCACCGCCAGGAGGGGTGCTGACCCGCCTAAGCCCAGATAGGGACCAAATGGGCCTAGATCTGGGCCGAGCGGGCACCACCGCCGCCTACCCGTGCTGCTGCAAGGCGCCATCGCCACCACGCCGCCTGCGCTTCTGATTCGCCTTGTCCGGCTGGAAGCCCCGCCAAGCTGGACCATTGCTGCCTGGGAGCACCACCCGGAGTCACCCCACCTCAAGCAGAGCTCCGAGAGGGAAATGAGGCCGCCGCCGTCCGGGCCTAGTTGCGATTTCACACGATTTATGGGAGAGAGGAGAGCAAGGGAGAGACGGAGGAGAGAGGCGGCCCGTCCATGGGGACGACGCGGGTCGCGAGAACTGTTCGGGTCCCTCCGGAGTCCTCATCTCTTATCTAGGCCTTCCGCGGTTGCTTTTTGATAAATAGCCGGCATGGCTCAACTCATACAACCTACCAAACAGAACCTCAACTAAGCACATCTCAGCCCATTCAACATACCAAACACAGTCAATAAAACACACTTGTATGAGGTGTCGTTCATTGGACATCGCTGGATTCAACTTGTATGAGATTAGTCCACCCGAGCTACCAAACACCCTTAACCTCTGACTGGTGTTAGTGTTACACAATTGCACGTGCTAAATTGCTCATCTCGTCCCACGTGACAGTGCCGCACGCACGGTCTCGGCCGTTAGCCGTGAGGGCCCCGCCGACCGCACCACGAGCGTTTGCGTGACGGTGTCATCTGCCATCACCATGTCCGCCGCCACGACGCTGAGCTGCGAGTCCCTGATAGCATTGAACGCGCCGGAGATGGGGTGCGCGTCTAATGGAGTGGTCACGCGCAGCACCACCTTGTCCTGCATTGCCTTCACCTCGACCACCTTGTCCCCGCTGCCCCTGAGACGGGCCTCCAGCTCCTGGATGTAGGCCACGGCCTCGCTGAGCAGCGGCGCCTTGGAGACCTTGGGGACCACCGCGCGCAGCGCGTACAGCTGCCGGTTCAGTTCATCACGCCACCGCTGCTCCGCCTCTAGCTGGTTCGGTGGCTCCTCCCGTGGCCTGCGCCCCCGCTTCCACGGCCGCCGCTCGTCGACCGGTTTGGCGAAGCTTATGCTCTTTGGAGCCTCCGCGGGTTTTGCTTCGCCCAGCACCTTCGCAATGGCTGGGGACGTCACCGTGGCTTGCCCGACGAGCCGCGGCGCCCATGTGTCCTCCCATCCCGTGGTTGTCACCGTCGGCATTGGGGCGCCCCGGGAGAGGTTCTTCCCGAAGATCCTCACATAATTATCCGACGAGGCGGCCTTGACACGGAAGGTGGATTGGATGGCGAGCACGATCTTGGCGTTCTCGCGGATGTCCACGACGGAACCGAGCTCAAACACGCCGCCCTTGCACGGGACGAAGACGACGGTGTGTAGGCCAGCAGACCGGGCGAGGAAAGCACGCACGTACCACCCCGGTGGTGAGCCGGTTAGGCCGGGATCCACGGAGACCCAGGCATGTCGGCCGGTGGCCAGCACACTGCCCGGCCCGCCTGCGTCCCCGGGGAACGAGAAGTACATGGATGCGAGGAAGTACATCTCGGGGCCAGTGACACGGTCCAGCCGGAGCGCGTCGTCGGCGCCCTCCTCGTCCCCTCCGCCGTATGGCCCGTACAACGCGTGCAGCCGCAGCAGGGCGCGCTTGCGCGCCTGGCTCTTGTACGCCGGACCGGCTTCCTGTTCGGCGTCTTCCGGGCTGGCATTGCGGCAGTGCCCGTCACCCCAGGTGAGGACGGGATGGGTTCCGGCGCCGGCGTGGGACTCTTGCCAGTAGATGCCGTACGTCCAGGTTCCTCCCCGCTCGACCAAGTCCTGTATGCGCGCCTGGAGCTCGGCCGACGACGACGACACGAGCCCGTCGAGGTGCGGCGGCGTGGTGGCCAGTGTTGGTCCAGACCCGACAGTACTTTCGTCGGGACGTTGTGATGAGATGAACTGCAACAAACTCGTAGTCCATCGAGTACTTTTCGACGGGACCTCCTCGTAGTATAAAACCAAATCGATGATGTAAATCCCACGTACAACCTCCAGCAAGATCGATACTTTGTCCAGCCAGATGCACACGTACTGCAGGTCCTATCTTGATCGATCATACAACACGTACGATTTTCAGCCGAGTTTCCACGTACAAGCAGCTAGCCAACCGAATCAAATCAGCTGGTCCATAGACGTACGCAAAAACACTTCACAAGTTTAGCCACAGGCACATATCGTGCCTTTGCCTTTATTTATTTCTCAATCGCACACTTGATTACAGGGGTACTACACATGTATATATAGTAGTTTTGTTGTATCTAGCCTAGTAGAATTAGGACTCCTAATTCTTACCTTAATCGGCTACACAAAACCTACTCGAATACGACTCAGATACACGCACAGTGATTATTGCTAACAATCACCCCCTAAGCTAATCGTGTGCACCTCTTTACATCCACTGGGTCCCAAATGCGCCAACCGCTTCTTGTCGACGTTATCCTTGCATCGCTTTCGCCATTCCAGTAGCTTCCTGTGTCACCGACTTTGCTTTTGTCGGCTTGTCTTCCGCTTGACGCCAACAATCCTCCTTATCCGCGTCATCGGTCTTCACCGGTTCCTTGATGGATAGGCATTGCTTCTTGTGCTTCATCTTCACCAGACATCGATCGTCCAAGTCCCTTTTCGATAGTAGTCCAACACGTTTCATGCGTGCTCGCGTCGGTCGTAGTCGGCTCGGCTCCAACACACTAGGAGGCGATACGACATACTCTTCTGTGTCCGACAACACACTTGTTTCTTCACTTGCTTCCGCGACCACTGCCAAAACCACACTAGCTTTTGGAGTTGCCAAACCTCCGGATTCTGGCGATTTTTGAAGCGTGTTGCCTTGTAGTCGATTTGCTCCTATTACAAAACCTGGGATGCACCCCTGGTTTGCTTTCTGGACTTTCGTCCGCTTCTGGCTAATGATGCCACCTCCGCACCATGTCGAGTAAATACAATCCTCACAATCCTCCTCCACGCTTATTTGTGCGAAGGACCTCATGTTGGTATAAATCCAACATGTGTCTCCTTCCGGTACTATCGGATGAGACACAAGTCACCATGACATTTTCCTTCCGATCAGCTGAACTGCGCCGCATCAGCCGAACCTCCTAATTGATCAGCTTCGGTGACGAGAAAATCCCGTCCGTGTCGCTACGAGTGTCCGGTCTAGGACCTGCAAATTCTCCCGATCAGATCTAGACCCCGGCTGCATGGCCACCTACATGCTCTGGATTTCCACATGCAGTTCCTCCCGCTGCTGAAATTCCACGTGCAGCTCCTCCTACCGATGGGCTGCTTCGATCAAAGAGCCTTCTCTGAACTAGCTTCTTTTTTCCGGGCAGCTAGCTCGGCCCGACTAGACCTACTTCTTTTGGTCCGTCAATTTTATGTGGCGCTATAAGCGCACGCTGTTTGGTCTCTTTGTTTTTCTGCTCCAATTTCGGGATGGATGCCTGAACCTCCTGGTAGGACCTTTTCTTTAGTCCTTCTTCGGGCGTTTCGCCGCCAGCCCTGGACCTTCCATGGCCCGGTCTCCACACGTGAGCACCTCCTTCGGTTGTTTAGCGAGCACACGTGCCACGCCCGCCTACAATTTCCGGTGGGCGCCCTAGCGTTACTTGCCTTCATCATGCAATGAGACATCTTCGATCCGGACGCCGTCGTGTCCTGCGATGTCGGTAGTCCGAGTACTCTCCGCCGCGCTTGAACTTGAGGTGAACTCCTCGGTCTCAGAACTTGACATACTCACGCCGACTTCTTCTCGACACCTTGGTCGCCAGTGGCCGCCACACTTGACGAACCAACCGGGTCACTTCCGGTTCTACCAATGTCATCTCGTCGTCCAAGACAACCTCCTTCTGCCCCACGTGAGCACTAGTGTCGTCGACACCTGCACATACCATCTTGATCGCTCCCCACACATCCTTCGCCGATTTCTTTCCGACGAGGTGCTGCAGCACGTCTGTCGGCACGACCGAGTAGAGCGCCGTCAACGCTATAATCTTCGTGATTGACCTCCCTTGACGTACTCATCTCCGCCGGGATCGATGGCCTCCCAAATCTCCTGAGCTTCCATGGCGCACTGCATCATAAGTGCCCATAGCCCATAGTACTTGCGATCCAGACGTGGATACAAAGCTGCGCCCACCGTCTCGAACACCGGTTCCGATGTCGAGCTCTCGCCAAGCTTCACCATCGCCATGACCTCCTTGTACTTTCAGCAGATCACGAACGACGACCTTGGCTCTGATACCAATTGTTGGCCCAGACCGAAGATTTCCTTTAACGCTATGATGAGATGAACTGCAACAAACTCGTAGTCCGTCGAGTACTTTCCGACGGGACCTCCTCGTAGTGTAAAACCAAATCGATGATGTAAATCCCACGTATAACCTCCAGCAAGATCGATACTTTGTCCAGCCAGATGCACACGTACTGCAGGTCCTACCTTGATCGATCACACAACACGTACGATTTCCAGCCGAGTTTTCACGTACAAGCAGCTAGCCAACCGAATCAAATCAGCTGGTCCATAGACGTACGCAAAAACACTTCACAAGTTTAGCCACACGCACATATCGTGCCTTTGCCTTTATTTATTTCTCAATCGCACACTTGATTACAGGGATACTACACATGTATATATAGTAGTTTTGTTGTATCTAGCCTAGTAAAATTAGGACTCCTAATTCTTGCCTTAATCGGCTACACAAAACCTACTCGAATACGACTCCGTATACATGCATACAATGATTATTGCTAACAGCCAGGTGGTGCGCGGCGTCCTGCCCAAGCACGGCCGCGAGCAGGGCCGCGTCCGCGTCCGACCAAGACATGTGGCCGTACTAGCTATCTGTCGCTATGCCCGCGCGTTGGTCAAAGAACTCCTCGATCGGACAACAAGCCGTTGATCGGTTGGGTCTTGGATGGTTTCAGCAGAGCTTGTGGTTTTATAGAGAAGCAGCCGCCGGCCATTGATAGGATACGATACGAGAGAAAGATCAGGAGAAGATGGCGAGGCAGGAAGATGACTTGTCACGAGTGGCTCGGCGGCGACAGGAGTGTGTACCGGGCAGTGGCAACTGCCAAAGTGTGCTCTGAACTCGCAAAGAAATAAAAAATAACGGCTGCCGAAAATGGCATGGCACCTACGCGGTTTCGTGGGTGATGGCCGTTTAGTTCCTTATCCTGGTTCAGAATTCAAGACGGTTAATTTGTTAGCCAAAATAGCTAGATAGCGTTATGTTTAGCTCAGCAAGTCGTTTGGCAAATTTCTCAAAAATAAAAAGTATAGCTAAACGAGCGAGGAGTGACGCCACTCCATGGTATTTCTGAGAACGAGCGACGCCAGCAGCAGGTTACAAGTGCTCGACGAGTGAAGACAATGAGACGAAACCGCGTGTGCGTCACGGGTCCTTGGATTTGAGAGCCTTGTCCGCCTATACGGTATTAGACTATCTCCACGGGTTTCTAGGACACCGATCCCAGTGCGATTTTTTTTTATCTAGACGCTAAAAATTGGCCCTGTCGCATTTCCAGGCCCCCCGCTTCGTCCGGATTTGTGTCAACTTTGGTCTGGGGTTCCCAGCCCGATCCCGGGCCGACGGGAACGTCATGGGAACGCCGGACGAAATGGAAACGGGTGTGGGCCAACCCTGTCGGCGAGACAATCCCATTTTCCCACACCCACTCGCCTCCCTGCGGCAAAGAGCTCCCCCAGCTGCCCCTGTCGCCATGGCTTCGCCGGCGAAGCTCCACCATGCCGAGCCGTATCCACACCTCTAGATAGGCTCGCCGCCGTCGCCGCCCCTTTTCCCTCGGCCTAGGCCATCTTTCGCCGTAGCTTGGCTTTGCTGTGAGCTCCCACTACCTCGCCTGCCAAGTGTTTGGTGTTTTGCCGGTTCGGCCATGGACTCTGACGACAAGGAGATGTTCGCTATGTTGCTGGAGGAGGAGAACGCTGCTGCCGCCGAAGATGCAGAGCACATGCAGATCCTCGCCTCCATCGCTCGGCTGTACGTGCAGACGACAACACCGAAGCGTGGAGGTTCAGCGAAGGGTCGCCGGAAGTGCAAAGCAAGGCAGTGGATGGAGGGCTACTGCACGTTGTACGCCGACTACTTCACCGACGAGCCGCTGCACAAAGAGGTCGTGTTTCGGCGCCGTTTCAGGATGAGCCAGAAGCTCTTTCTCGAGATTGCATGCCATCCGGTAGTTCGACCCCTATTTCGTGTGCAAGAAGGACTGCACTGGCATAGTTGTGTTTCCTCACTGCAGAAGTGCACAGTGGCGATGAGGTTGCTTGCATGTGGAGCGCCGGGTGACAGTGCCATTGACTATCTTTGCATGGCCGAGTCCACCACCATCGATTGCTTATACAGGTTCTGTAGGACAGTGATTGCAGTATTTGCTTGCAGTATTTGGGAAACAGTACTTGGGACTAACCTATTAACAATATACCGCAGTGCCAGTTGTCTGTTTTCTGCTGTTTTTGATTTCAGAAAAGCTAGTAAGAAAATATTTTTGGAATTGGACGGGACAAAATCCAAAGTCAATATTTGACCGGAGAGAAGACGGGGTCCGAAGGGCAGCCGAAGGGGGGCCACCAGGTGGCCACACCCTAGGTCCGCGCGGGTCCACCCTAGGGAGTGTTGCCCTATAGTGTGCCCCCCTGGCCGGCCACCGACCTTGCCCTCTCGCCTATAAAAGCACTCTGATGCAGAAACCCTAAGTACCCGATCAAATCTCCACGAAACAGTTCGTTGCCGCTGCCACCATCGTCCCTGGATTGGGGGAGCTCTTCCCAGCACCCTGCCGGAGGGGAGAGATCACCCCGGAGGCCTTCTTCATCACCATGACAGCCTCCGGAGTGATGCGTGAGTAGTTCACCCTTGGACTATGGGTCCATACAGTAGCTAGATGATTGTTTCTCCTTCCTTGTGATACCATGCTTAGATCTTGTGATCTCCGTTCATGATCAAGATCATCTATTTGTAATCATACATGTTATGTTTACGGGGATCCGATGGATATTGAATTACTATGTCAGATTGATTATTGATGCC
This sequence comes from Avena insularis, assembly GCA_023614405.1. NCBI lineage: Eukaryota > Viridiplantae > Streptophyta > Magnoliopsida > Poales > Poaceae > Avena > Avena insularis. Next base: position 376,682,216 of record CM042685.1, read on the forward strand.
AAGTAGGTGCTTGTGACTCCAAGATAGAGTATTTATGCTCGATAGTAGGTTCATGCCTCTAGTAATCTGGGGAAGTGATAAAAATCTCTAAGGTTGTAGATGTGCTTTTGCTACTAGGGAGAAAACAATAATCTTTTGTTCATGGAACAATTGTGTTATTTACTTTACACACATTTCTTAATGCAATTATCTATTGCTTGCAACTTAATACTGGAGGGGGTTCGGATGATAATCTGAAGGTGGATTATTAGTCATAGATGCAGTTGGATTACGGTCTAGGTATTTTGTTGTAATGCCCAATCAAATCTCATAGGAGTCAAGATGTCTAGTATATGCATTGTTATGCTTTCTCAATCTGTCAATTGCCCCGCTGTAATTTATTCACCCAACATGCTATCTATCTTAAGGAGAACACCTCTAGTAAACTGTGGACCCCGGTCCAATCCTTTATCATTGATACATTATCTACTATTACCGTTTACTTTTTAAAAGTAACTACTATCTTTCACACTATGTTTAATCCTTTGTTTTCACCAAACCAGTGAGCTTGACAACCTCACTATAAGTTGGGGCAAAGTCTTGAATTTGTGTTGTGCAGGTTCTAACTTGTTAGCAAAACCTTGGAGTTGTTTTCTTACTCCTACTGGTTCGATAATCTTGGTTTCATAACTGAGGAAAAACTTACTTCTGTGCTCATCATACCTTCCTCTTGGGGTTTTCCAACGAAGCTCTATACATATCTGAGCCATCAGAAAGCGCGAAGTCAGCGACCCGGACGATGGTCATCCGGGGGATAGGTATCATTTTCCTTATTGATTTGGTGCCATTGCCTGGAAGATCTGTTTCTATGATTCCGGTTTCTATTAAAGATCTGATTTCTGGTTTTACCATGAAGAATGATGAATTTTTAAGCTTCCTCTCTTAAGATAACCTTGGTTTCATAACTGAGGAAAAACTTACTTCTGTGCTCATCATACCTTCCTCTTGGGATTTTCCAACGAAGCTCTATACATATCTGAGCCATCAGCAAGCGCGAAGTCAGCGACCCGGACGATGGTCATCCGGGGGATAGGTATCATTTTCCTTATTGATTTGGTGCCACTGCCTGGAAGATCTGTTTCTATGATTCCGGTTTCTATTAAAGATCTGATTTCTGGTTTTACCATGAAGAATGATGAATTTTTAAGCTTCCTCTCTTAAGAGGTAATTGGCAAAGATACATGTATTTTTCACATTATATTTTCAAATATAAAAATTGGTTACCTGTGTTTCTTCATCTCCTGGATGACATGCCTTCAACTTTTGGAATGTAGTGAATGTGTGAAGATGAGACATTCACTTTATTTTCCTAACAACAGATTTGTGCTGCACATATTTTGCTGACGTCGCGGGCTTGGAATTTACTCTTTCCTAATTTCTTTCTCATATTTCTCATCCGTATGTTTCGTTCTGCTCTGCATTTGCTGACATGGATTTCCTCTCATTTACACAAGTAACAGACCACTTTTTTAGAACTTGTGTTCAGTTCCAATTATTTTATTATTACCCATGGAGGAGTTGGTTTCTTCTTGAGCAGCTACGGAATAAAATAGCTCCCAAGAAAACACATGGATATTCTAAAAGTTTACAGAAGAGGCATGATAATTCATGGCATTGTGTCATTTTAAACAATTCTGGTTGCTTCATGGATAATTAACCAATGGTAATTTCTCTAATTAAACTCATGCCGTCGTCAACCGTGTCGTCTGACCAAACCGATGCCACCAATTAGAAGTTGAGAACGCAAAGGGCCTTAGCATAGTTAAAAAGCAGCAGTTCTCTTGAAGTCAAGACCTACACTAATCGACAGGTAACTGAACCCTGAGTTGGTTGTCGAGGTGCTGATCCTATTGGTCCTGCCAACAACAATGGATCAGCAGATGGTGAAGGAAGTATGAATCAAATGCAGAGAAAATAAACAAGTCTCATGAACATGTTGCAGGTATGGTCACGCCAAATCACCAATGATGTTGGCTTAATAATTCTTGCAAGGCTCTCTGGTTATGCTTTTTGTTGAGGTAGTATTTTCGGGGTTTAACGTACCAAAAAAAGCTAAAACGTACAAACTAGCATTTGTGCATCAAGGCGCTTTGATAAATATTTCCACTTCTGCAAAACGGAGGAGCAGCATGTACTTTTCAGTTAAATGTACAAACCTTATACTATAGCATTACCTGCCTATAGTAGCCCCACACTTAGGAGAAGATAAAATGAATATTTTTCGCCTTGACCATTTTTCATGTTTTCCTTTGATGGTGTATTGTTGGTAAAATCCGCACACTACTGATGTAAGGGCTGACTACCATATGTCAACCTATGTGTAGCATTTTGATATGAGTTTTCTGATGTAGAGGACAACAACGAGATGTTCTGTTTAAAGAGCAAGCAGGCAGAGCACATGAGTGATGTGATACTCCAAATTTCGACTACATACCTTGGTTAGTGATTCCAACTATAGCATCTCATAATGTGATGTGTCCAAATACTGAAAGTCGCCAGATTTCAAAACCACTTTTACTCATTTCTTAGGTAACTTTCTGAACCAGTGCAAGCCCAGATTATTGGTACCTGATCTCTATGTGTGTGTGACTTGGTGGGGGTGTTCTTACTCTGAAAAATATATGACATTGCAGGCAAATTGTCTACTCTTATTTTGGGATATATTATAGAACACCATCATATTTAGGAACCTATAATACAAAAGTAATTCTCAGTAGGAATCATGTCCAATTTTATTGATCAATTAGAATCCATAATGCATCATCTCGAGAACCCTAACATGTGTAGTTATGTAGCACAAGAATATTTAAACTTCTAGAACTTATGTAGTATGAAGAATATTTAAAGATGTTCACAATTAGAGTATAGAGGCTTAGTTCCTTATAATGTATCATATTTGTTTGCAGCTACGATATGTCACCACCACTAGGCCACGATCCTGATTTTTAATAGGGCGTTGCCACCGGGTCGTCAACCTCCCACGCCCTCAACAATGGCTATACGTCCTCCAACATCTAGGTAATTATTTTCTTAATAATTGAGCAGAGCAACCATTTCAAGATTGTGCTATCACGCTTTTTTACAACAAGAAAAAATTAGCAGTTCCTTCGTGTGTTGGTAAACTTATGCAACCTAGCTGAATGATTCATTGTATTACTGATGTCAATTTATTTTATCCTGTTGTTTCTCAAGTTAGTCTTCTATCAATAGATAAAGGTTACTAACTTTGAAATATCAGCTGCTCTTTGAGTCCCGTAGCAAGCACGAGCATTTAACTAGTACTACCAAATGGGGAAATGAGTTTCACATTTGCCCTCTCTATTAATACTTAGGGTAAGTTTGGTAGCCCGGGACAACCCAGATACTCTCACATCATCCCACGTTTCATTGTTTGTTAGGTCAGGTCAACTATATTTGGCACTGTCCACCTCGTACAAAAACAGCCCCTTAGCCTTGTCTAGTTGGGAAGCTCAAATTGAACTTCATAGTAGGGAAAGGTTGAGTCCATCATGCGCATGCGCTCCAGCCTGACAGGGGTTAAAGCCACAAACCCTCATTTCCCCTCCAATGCAACGCTCTTGCCCTGTCCTCACCTTTCGTTACCGAATTCCCTGTCGAAATTTCACTGGCAACTGCTCTCCATCGGCAACCGAGCAGGCGCGCGACAGCTGTGTGTGGCGGAGCTATTCCTCGATGCAGGGCACACTGTGGAGCTTGTCCAGGACCCGGGGCTCGCCTAGGATCCACGCGGCAGCTCGGTGACCTGGCGGCGTTAGCGTGTGGCGAGTGCGTCGTGGTAGAGGATCCTCGTCTGGTGCCCGCGTGGTTGGGTTGTGGGGCGGCGGGGCATGAGGGCGATTGCGGCGCCAGTAGGCCACAGCCCGAGCCCTGTGACCTGATTGCGTTTTTTAGTTTTTTATAGGGCCCAGGTTGCTTTTTGATAAATAGCTGGCATGGCTCAACTCATACAACCTACCAAACAGGATCTCAAGTGAGCACATCTCAGCCCATGCAACTGTTGGAATTATGCCCTAGAGGCAATAATAAAGATGTTATTATTATAATTCTTGTTCATGATAAAGTTTATATTCCATGCTAAAATTGTATTAAGCGGAAACTTTAATACTTGTGTGGTTTGTGAACAACACCGTGTCCCTAGTATGCCTCTATGGACTAGCTCATTGATTAATGATGGTTAAGGTTTCCTAACCATAGACATGAGTTGTCGATTAATAATGAGATCATATCATTGGGAGAATGATATGGTGGACAAACCCAAACTAAGCGAAGCAATTAGATCGTGTCATCGTGTTCATCTTTGTGAAGCTTTTCTTATGTCAAATATTGTATTCCTTAGACCATGATATAATACAACTCCCTGGTATCGGAAGAAAGCTTTGAGGTCATCAAACGTCATCCTATGAGAGGGTGATCATAAAGGTGTCTCTCAGGTGATCGGAAAGTACCTGTTGGGTTGTATGTATCGAGATGGGATTGTCCCTCCCAAGTCGGAGATATACTTGCCCACTCGTGTCGATATCAACACCGCTTGCAAGCATGTGGTTAAGGAGTTAATCACAAAGTGATATCGGATTCTGAACGAGTAAAGTACTTGTTGTGAGCGAGATTGAACTAGGTATGATGCAGGACGATCAAATCTCGGGCAAGTAAAATATCGCGAGACGAAGGGAATATATATATGGGATTGATTGAATCCTAGCATCGTGGTTCATCCGATATGATCATCGATGAATGTGTGGAGTCAATATGGGTTTCAGACCCGCTATTGATTATTGATATAAGATCATACGCATGTTCTCGAACCCGAAGGGTCACACACTTAACGTGTCTCGACGCTAGGATAGATTGGATAATTGGTTTATGAGTTTTGTTCGGAGTCTCGGATGGGATCCGGGACATCACGAGAGGTTCCGTAATGGTCCGGAGAATAAGATTCATATAAGGCAATGCAGTTTTGGAGTTGAATTGTTTGGGTTAATCGGTGTACGGAAGCTTCTAGAACCTTCCGGAGGGGGACCAACGTGGCCCCACCTGCCGGGAGGGGGAATGGGCCTATGAGGGAGTGCCCTGGCCGCATTGGGCCAGGGGCACAAGGCCCCATAGGGCCCAGTCGGCCAAATCAAGGGGAAACCCTAAAGGGGGCTTCTAGAAGGAGGGGGGGGGGAACTTGCCCCCCACTCTTCCCTCCTTGGCCGCCGGCCTAGGCTTGGGGGAGGGGCTAGGGTTGCCGCCCACCCCTCTATATAAAGAGGGCTGGGGGCGCACCACCCCACACACCTTCCCCTCAAGCCTAGCCGCCCTGCTGCCCTCCTCTCTCTCCCTCCCGACTGCGTGTAGGCGAAGCCCTGCTGCAGAAACTCTCCACCACTTGCACCGCGCCGTCGCGTTGTAGATCCAATCCGTCTCTCCACCATACTTGCTGGACCGAGGAAGGAGGAGACGTCGAGGTGCTGCACGTGTGCATCTCTCGGAGGCATCGCCACTTGCGGTGCTAGATCGGATCGGATCGCGAGGAGGAGAAGCGAGTACGACTACATCACCCACGTTCCGACGAACGTTCCGCTGTGCGAATCTTCAAGGGTATGAAGATCTCATCTAATCTCTCTCGTTGTTTGCATCTCCTAGATTAGATCTTGGCTTTCCCGTTCGCATCCGTAGAATTTTTTTGATTTACTATGCTGCGAAACCCTTCAGTGGTATCAGAGCTAGATCTATGCGTAGATGTGTTTCACGAGTAGAACACAACATGGTTGTTGCGGGCGTTGATGTTTTCTGTTGCAAGCCTCTTGTTTGTGTTCTTATTATGACGCGGGATAGTGAGATTGAAGTGGTCCAGGCCAACCTTACGCGACGTCGTTCGTGAGACCGGCTCCGCACTTGACGTGTGGCTTGTTCCACACATGCGGCTGGTGGATGCCAGTTTCTCTCACTATAGTTGTCATGGGATTAACACCGGAGTTTGGCAACCATAATATCACCGTTGTGGCTTTCCGTAGGTAAGAATCGTTCTTAGCATGCTACTCCCATAAGCCACGTAAAACATGCAACAACAAAGTAGGCGTCTAACTTGTTTTTGCGGAGTGTTTTCGTGATATGGTATGGCCCAAGATGTGATGTGTATATTGTATGCGATGATCATGTTTTGTAATGTTTCACGACTTGCATGTCGATGAGTACACAACCGGCAGAACCATATGGTTGTCTTTATAATTGTGTATGACCTGTGTCAACTTCTTATACGCCATGTAATAGTTTCACTTTATCGCTAAGTAGTTAGCAATAGTTGTAGTTGCTATTCGTGGTGGAGGCAATCATGGTGGAGTGATGGAGATCATGCCGGCACGCACAAGATGGAGATCATTCTTGAAGATTGGCTATACCATGTCACATAAAGTTATATGCATGTGATGTTTATCCTTTTATGTATCTTATTATGCTTAGATCGCGACGGTAGCATTATAAGATGATTCCTCACTTAAGATCAAGATAAAAACTGTGTTCTCCCCAAGTATGCACCGTTGCGAAAGTTCGTCGTGTCCAAGCATCACGTGATGATCGGGTGCTATAGACTCTACGTTCACATACAACGAGTGCAAGCCAGTTTTGCACACGCGGAAATACTTGGGTCTAACTTGACGAGCCTAGCATGTACAGACATGGCCTCGGAACACGTGAACCGAAAGGTTAAGCATGAGTCATATGAATGATATGATCGACACTTCGTTGTCCACCATTGAAACCACATCTCTTCTCGTGAAGATCGGATTAGGTGTGGTGAATTTGGATCATGTTCACTAAACAACTTGAGGGATGTTGAATTTAGTGGGAGTTCATCTAGTAATTTGATTAAAAGTTGAACTAGTTATCATGAACATAGTCTAATTTTTACTTGCAAATATTGTAGATCAAATGGCTAAGTCCAACTTCAACTTCAACGTTTTTGCTGAGAAGGAAAAGCTTAGAAACAATGGGTCTAACTTCACCAATTGGTTCATAATCTGAGAAACATTCTCTGGCGGTCAAAGGACTATGTCCTTGAGAATGCGTTAGGTGACGCCCTCAGACGTAGATGCTTGACTGATGAGAAAGCTGTCTATCAGTCGCGCAAAGATGATTATGGTGTGATTAAGAGCACCATGTTGTTTGCTATGGAATCGGACCTTCAAAATCGTTTTGAAGACTATCCTGGGCCCTTTGAGATTCTCGAGGAGCTGAAAACCATGTTTCAGACTCAAGCCCGTTCTGAGAGATATGAGATCTCTGAGAAGTTCTTTAACTGCAAGATGGAGGAAGGGAGTTCCGTTAGTGAGCACGCCATTAAGATGTCCGCTACACTCAACGCCTTGAGCAACCGGATCTGAAGATTACAGCGGAGCTCAAGATTGACAGGGTTCGGCAATCACTCCCTCCCAGCTACAAAAGTTTTGTAGTGACTCGTAATCAGATTGGTTCCACTGATACGATCACCGAGCTCTTCGCAAAGCTGAAGGATCCGGAGGTGGACATCAAAAAGGATAATCATGTGTTGATGGTCAACAAGCCCCCCACCTTCAAGAAAGGTAAGGGTGCAAAGAAGCCCTTCAAGAAAGGCAGCAAACGCGTTGCTCTTGAGAAGAAGCTCAAGTCTGGTCCTAAGCCGGACCGAGTGCTTCTATTGCAAGGACAAGGGTCCTTTGGGCGAATCGTCCAAAGTACTTAGCGGACAAGAAGGCTGGCACCATCAAAGGTATATTTGATATACATGTTATTGATGTTTTCCTTACTATCCCTCGTTGTAGTGCCTGGGTATTTGATACTGGTTCAGTTGCTAATATTTGTAACTCGAAACAGGAGCTACGGAATAGACGGCGTCTTGCGAGGGATGAGGTGACGATGTGCGTTGGCAACGGATCAAGAGTTGATGTGATGGCCGTCGGCACGCTCTCCTTAGTTTTACCTTCAGGATTAGTTTTAAACCTCAATAAATGTTATTATGTGCCTGCATTGAGCATGAACATTATTTCTGGATCTTGTTTATTGCAAGACGGTTATTCATTTAAATCGGAGAATAATGGTTGTTCTATTTATATGAGTAACATCTTTTATGGTCATGCACCTGTTGTGAATGGTTTATTTCTTCTAAATCTTGAAAGGGATGAAATACACATCCATAACATTGAGGCTAAGAGATGCAAAGTAGATAGTGATAATACTACTTATTTGTGGCACTGTCGTCTAGGTCATATTGGTGTAAAGCGCATGAAGAAACTCCATTCTGATGGACTTTTGGAGTCTCTTGATTTTGAATCATTTGACACATGTGAACCATGCCTCATGGGCAAGATGATCAAAACCCAGTTCTCCGGTATGATGAAGCGAGCAACTGACTTTTTGGAAATCATACATACCGATGTATGCGGCCCGATGAGTGTTTCGACGCGCGGTGGATATCGCTATTTTCTCACTTTTACCGATGACTTAAGTAGATATGAGTATATCTATTCAATGAAACATAAATCTGAAACATTTGAAAAGTTCAAGGAATTTCAGAATGAAGTGGAGAACCATCGTAACAGAAAGATTAAGTTTCTACGATCCGATCGTGGAGGTGAATATTTGAGTTATGATTTTCTCACGCATCTTAAAGCACGCGGAATCGTTTCGCAACTCACGCCACCCGGAACACCATAGCGCAATGGTGTGTCTGAACGCCGGAATCGAACCCTATTAGATATGGTCCGATCAATGATGTCTCTTACTGATTTGCCATTATCATTTTGGGGTTATGCATTAGAAACCGCTGCATTCACTTTAAATAGGGCACCATCTAAATCCGTTGAGACGACACCGTATGAACTGTGGTTTGGTGCTAAACCTAAGTTGTCGTTTCTTAAAGTTTGGGGATGCGAAGCTTACGTCAAGAAGTTGATGCCGGACAAGCTCGAACCCAAAGCGGAGAAATGCGTTTTCATAGGATACCCTAAGGAAACTATTGGCTATACCTTCTATCACAGAACCGAAGGCAAAGTGTTTGTCGCAAAGAATGGTTCCTTTCTTGAGAAGGAGTTTCTCTCGAAAGAAGTGAGTGGGAGGAAAGTAGAGCTAGACGAGGTTATTGAACCTTCTCTTGAGTTGGAGAGTAGCGCAGCACCTGAAATTGTTCCATCACCGCACCAACAATAGAGGAAGCTAATGACAAGGATCATGAAGCTTGGACGATGTGCTCTTGAGCGTCGCAGTCGACAAGGTCGCGTGCCCCTCGAGTGTGCGGCAACCCTGTCTTGTTGTCTTGTTGGTAGAAGACGGTGAACCTACGAACTATGATGAAGCGATGATGAGCCGGACTACGAGAAATGGCTAGAAGCCATGAAATCCGAATTGGGATCCATGAGCGAAAACCAAGTATGGACTTTGGTGGACCCTCCTAGTGACCGAAAGGCCGTTGAGTGCAAATGGATCTTCAAGAAGAAAACGGACGCGGATGGTAATGTTACCGTCTATAAAGCACGGCTTGTCGCGAAAGGTTTTCGACAAGTTCAAGGTGTTGACTACGATGAGACTTTCTCTCCCGTAGTGATGTTTAAGTCCATTCGGATTCTATTAGCAATTGCTGCGTTTCATGATTATGAAATATGGCAGATGGATGTCAAGACTGCGTTCCTCAATGGCAACATTGATGAAGAGTTGTATATGATGCAACCCGAAGGTTTTGTCGATCCTAAGGATCTTGATAAAGTGTGCAAACTTCAGCGTTCCATTTATGGACTGAAGCAAGCATCTCGGAGTTGGAACCTTCGTTTTGATCAAGTGATCAAGAGCTTTGGATTTGTTCCAAATTGCTACGAAGCTTGTATCTACAAGAAAGTGAGTGGGAGCTCGGTGACATTTCTGGTACTATATGTGGATGACATATTGATTATTGGAAATGACATTAACATGTATGATGTGAAGAGTTATTTGAAGAAGTGTTTTCAATGAAAGACCTAGGTGAAGCTGCTTATATATTGGGCATCAAAATCTATAGAGATAGACAAAGACGCTGATAGCTTTAAGCGGTACATACCTAGACAAAGTTCGAAAAGGTTCAGAATGGATAATGCAAAGAAAGGTTGATGCCTATGTTGTCGGGTAAGATATTGAGCAAGGCTCGGTGTCCAGCTATGGTAAATGATAGAAGCTATGAGCAAAGTGCCTTATGCCTCGACCATAGGTTCTATCATGTATGCCATCTTTGTGTACTAGACCGGATGTGTCCAATGCTCTTAGTTTGACGAGCGATATCAAAGTGATCCAGGAGTGGAACATCGGACAGCCGTGAAGAACATCCTAAAGTACCTAAATAGGACTAAAGAAATGTTCTTAGTCTATGGGGTGATGATGAACAGCTCGTCGTAAAGGTTACGTCGACGCTAGTTTCGAATCGACAAGGATGATTCGAAATCTCAAACAGGATACGTTTATATTTTGAATGGAGGAGCTGTGAGCTGGAGAAGCTGCAAGCAAAGCGTGATCGCGGGATCTACAGTAGAACCGGAATACATGGCTGCTACAGAAGCATCAAGTGAAGGAGTTTGGATCAGGAACTTTATCACTGAGCTTGGCGTGGTTCCAAGTGCATTGGACCCACTGGAGATATTGTGTGACAACACTGGTGCCATAGCACTCGCTAAGGAACCAAGATATCATCCAAAGACCAAGCATATCAACCGCAAGTTTCATATAATCTGAGATTATATAGCAGATAGAGATCTGAAGATTAGCAAAGTACATACAGATCTGAATGTCGCAGATCCATTGACTAAACCTCTTCCACGTGTAAAACATGATCAGCACCTTAGTTCCATGGGTGTGAGATTGTTGCCAAATGTAAACTAGATTATTGACTCTAGTGCAAGTGGGAGACTGTTGGAATTATGCCCTAGAGGCAATAATAAAGATGTTATTATTATAATTCTTATTCATGATAAAGTTTATATTCCATGCTAAAATTGTATTAAGCGGAAACTTTAATACTTGTGTGGTTTGTGAACAACACCGTGTCCCTAGTATGCCTCTATGGACTAGCTCATTGATTAATGATGGTTAAGGTTTCCTAACCATAGACATGAGTTGTCGATTAATAATGAGATCATATCATTGGGAGAATGATATGGTGGACAGACCCAAACTAAGCGAAGCAATTAGATCGTGTCATCGTGTTCATCTTTGCGAAGCTTTTCTTATGTCAAATATTGTATTCCTTAGACCATGAGATAATACAACTCCCTGGTATCAGAAGAAAGCTTTGAGGTCATCAAACATCATCCTATGAGAGGGTGATCATAAAGATGTCTCTCAGGCGATCGGAAAGTACCTGTTGGGTTGTATGTATCGAGATGGGATTTGTCCCTCCCAAGTCGGAGAGATATACTTCGGGCCCACTCGGTAATTGATATCAACACCGCTTGCAAGCATGTGGTTAAGGAGTTAATCACAAAGTGATATCGGATTACTAACAGTAAAGTACTTGTGAACAAGATTGAACTAGGTATGGCCGGTGCAAGACGATCAAATCTCGGGCAAGTAAAATATCGCGAGACGAAGGGAATATATATATGGGATTGATTGAATCCTGGCATCGTGGTTCATCCGATATGATCATCGATGAATGTATGGGAGTCAATATGGGTTTCCAGACCCCGCTATTGATTATTGATATAAGATCATATGCGCATGTTCTCGAACCCGAAGGTCACACATAACGTGTCTCGGCTAGGATAGATTGGATAATTGGTTTATGAGTTTTTGTTGAGTCTCGGATGGGATCCGGGACATCACGAGAGGTTCGGAATGGTCGGAGAATAAGATTCATATAAGGCAATGCAGTTTTGGAGTTGAATTGTTTCGGGTTAATCGGTATTGTCTAAGCTTCTAGAACCTTCCGGAGGGGACCAACGTGGCCCCACATGCCGGGAGGGCATGGGCCTATGAGGAGTGCCCTGGCGCATTGGGCCAGGGCACAAGGCCCCATAGGGCCCAAATGCAAATCAAGGGGAAACCCTAAAGGGGGCTTCTAGAAGGAGGGGGGGGGGAACTTGCTCCCCACTCTTCCCTCCTTGGCCGCCGTCCTAGGCTTGGGGGAGGGGATAGGGTTGCCGCCCACCCCTATATATAAAGAGGGCAGGGGGCGCACCACCCCACACACCTTCCCCTCAAGCCTAGCCGCCCTGCTGCCCTCCTCTCTCTCCCTCCCGACTGCGTGTAGGCGAAGCCCTGCTGCAGGAACTCTCCACCACTTGCACCGCGCCGTCGCGTTGTAGATCCAATCCGTCTCTCCACCATACTTGCTGGACCGAGGAAGGAGGAGACGTCGAGGTGCTGCACGTGTGCATCTCTCGGAGGCATCGCCACTTGCGATGCTAGATCGGATCGGATCACGAGGAGGAGAAGCGAGTACGACTACATCACCCACGTTCCGAGCGTTCGCTGTCTGGTGAATCTTCAAGGGTATGAAGATCTCATCTAATCTCTCTCGTTGTTTGCATCTCCTAGATTAGATCTTGGCTTTCCCGTTCGTATCCGTAGATTTTTTTTGATTTACTATGTTGCGAAACCCTTCAGCAACACACCAAACACAGCCAATAAAACACACTTGTATGAGGTGTCGTTCATTGGATATAGCTGGACTCAGCTTGTACGAGGTTTGTCCACCCAGGCTACCAAACACCCTTAACCTCTTACTGTTACAGAATTGCCCTCTCTATTGACATTTAGGTGTGTTTGGTAGCCCGAGCAACCCAGATATTTTCTCATCGTCCCATGTTTCGTTGTTTGTTAGGTCAGGTCGACTACATTTGGCATTGTCCACTTTGTGCAAAAACAGCCCCTCAATCTTGCCCAGTTGGGAAGCTCAAATCGAACTTCACAGTAGGGCAAGGCTGAGTCCATCCCACGCTTGCACTCCTGCCTGGCAGGGGTTAATGGCACGCACCCTCATTTCCCCTCCAATGCAACGCTCTTTCCCCGTCCTCACCTTTCGTTACCGAATTCCTTATCGAAATTTCACCGACAACTGCTCTCCACCAGCAATCGAGCAGGCATGCGACGGTTGTGCGTGGCGGAGCTATTCCTCGACGCAGGGCATGATGCGGAGCTCGTTCAGGACCCAGGGCTCGCCTAGGATTGACGCGGCGTCTCGTGGCGGCAACGCTTGTTGCGTAGTAGAGGATCCTATCGTCGGGTCTCGTGGTCGCACCGCGTGCCTCGTGGCAGTGCCGGGCGGCGTATTGCGGCGCCGGAGCTTGAGGTCTCAAGAACCCGATTGCGTTTTTTTTGTTTTTATCTAGGGTCTCCCGGTTGCTTTTTGATAAATAGCCGGCATGGCTCAACTCATACAACCTACTAAACAGGATCTCAACTGAGCACATCCCAGCCCATACAACCAAACACAGCCAATAAAACACACTTGTACGATGTGTAGGTTCATTGGACATTGCTGGACTTAGCTTGTACGAGGTTAGTCCACCCGGGCTACCAAACACCAACTTCTGACCGGTGTTACTGTTACACAATTGCACGTGCTCAATTGCTCATCTCGTCCCACGTGACAGTGCCGCACGCACGGTCTCGGCCGTTAGCCGTGAGGGCCCCGCCGACCGCACCACGAGCGTTTGTGTGACAGTGTCGTCTGCCACCACCATGTCCGCCGCCACGACACTGAGTTGCGAGTCCCTGATAGCATTGAACGCCCTGGAGATGGGGTGGGCGTCTAGTGGAGTGGTCACGCGCAGCACCACCTTGTCCTGCATTGCCTTCACCTCGACGGCCGGGCGCACCAGCCCCGCCCCGCTGCCCCTGAGGCGGACCTCCAGCTCCTTGATGTAGGCGACGGCCTCGCTGAGCAGCGGCGCCTTGGAGACCTTGGGCACCACCGCTCGCAGCGCGTAGAGCTGCCGGTTCAGTTCATCACGCCGCTGCTGCTCCGCCTCTAGCTCCTCCCGTGGCCTGCGCCCCCGCTTCCACGGCCGCCGCTCGTCGACCGGTTTGGCGAAGCTTATGCTCTTCGGAGCCTCCGCGGGTTTCGCTTCGCCCAACACCTTCACAATGGCCGGAGGCGCCACCGTGGCTTGCCCGACGAGCCGCGGCACGCATGTGTCCTCCCATCCCGTGGTTGTCACCGCCGGCATTGGGGCGCCCAGGGAGAGGTCCTTCCCAAAGATCCTCACGTGATCATCCGACGAGGCGGCCTTGACGCGGAAGGCGGATTGGATGGCGAGCACGATCTTGGAGTCCTCGGGGATGTTCACGATGGAACCGAGCTCAAACACGCTGCCCTTGCACGGGACAAAGACGACGGTGCGTAGGCCGGCGGACCGGGCGAGGGAAGCACGGACGTACCACCGCGGTGGTGAGCCGGTTAGGTGAGGATCCATGGAGACCCAGGCGTGTAGGCCGGAGGACAGCGCACGGCCCGGCCCACCGGCGTCCTCGGGGAACGAGAAGTACATGGATGCGAGGAAGTACATCTCGGGGCCAGTGACACGGTCCAGCCGGAGCGCGTCGTCGGCGCCCTCCTCGTCCGCTCCGCCATACAGCGCGTGCAGACGCAGCAGGGCGCGCTTGCGCGCCTGGCTCTTGTACGCCGGACCGGCTTCCTGTTCGGCGTCTTCCGGGCTGGCATTGCGGCAGTGCCCGTCGCCCCAGGTGAGGACGGGACGTGTTCCGGCGCCGGCGTGGGACTCTTGCCAGTAGATGCCGTACGTCCAGGTTCCTCCACGCTCGACCAAGTCCTGTAGGCGCGCCTGGAGCTCGGCCGCCGACGACGACAGGGTCCCGTCGAGGTGCGGCGGCGTGGTGGCCAGGTGGTGCGCGGCGTCCTGCCCAAGCACGGCCGCGAGCAGGGCCGCGTCCGCGTCCGACCAAGACATGCGGCCGTAGTATTCGTCGCTATGATCGGACAAGAAGCGCACGCTCTCGTACGTAGCTCTCGATTGGTTGGGTCTTTGGGTGGTTTTATAGAGAACCAGCCGCCGGCCGGCCGGGGATTAGAGGATACGACAGAAAGATGAGAGGAGATGGCGAGGCAGGAAGATGACTTGTCACGAGTGACTCGCGACAGGAGAGTGTGCACCGGGCAGTGGCAACTGCCAAAGTGTGCTTTGAACTCGCAAAGAAACAAAAAATAACGGCTGCCGAAAATGACATGGCGAACGGACATCACCTACGCGGTTTCGTGGCTGATGGCCGTTTAGCTCCTATATAATCCTGGTTCAGAACTGAAGACGGTTAATGGTTTGCCAAAATAGCTAAACAGCCTTATGTTTAGCTCGGTAAGTCGTTTGGCAAATTTCTCAAAAAGAACAAATTTATCGTCTCGCAACCGCTCCACTACGTATATTTCTGAGCACCAGCCACGCGTATGTACAGCAGGCTACAAGTGCCCCACGAGTGAAGACAATGAGACAAAACCGCCTGCATCAGCAGTTCTTGGATTTGAGTATTAGAACATCTCCACTCCTTAGGCGTTCTTGGTCCGAAATCCGAACTTCGAACGTAAATAGTGCCGGATGGAGCCAGTTTTTGCCCATCAACGCCCACTTTCTCACTCACGCTTTCAGGCCGTGTTCTCAGGCGAAGCAAAAACGGTGAAATAATCAGATTTTCTCGTTCCTGCCGGTGAACTCTCGGCCAAATGTGTTCGACGGAAGTACGCACAAAAAGTTTGGCGACAAATTTATTACAGAACTAGATAAAATAGCTCAGCGATCAGTCGTCGACGGGGATAGCCTCCTCTGGCGTGTCCGGTGTGACAGGGATGGGTGCATCGGCGGCGTGGCGGCCAACAGGTTGGAGGAGGTGGAAGCAGAGCTCGACGAAGCCGTGGTGACGGAGGAGTTCGGCACACCTGTTGGCGTGGTTGCGGCGTTGTCCTCCTGGAGGATGGCGTGGCCTAGCCCTCGGTGAAATCCTGAGACTTGATACCATGTTCGGCATTGGCCCGGGACTGTTCTTGAGTGAAGAAGGAGGGGTTGCCGGCCGACACCGAACCTGAGGCGATGATGTCCTGCATGTATGCCTCAGACAACATTCCGCTGAACATGTTGTGCGCGTTGGCCTCGCCGAAGGTTGCGGGAAAGGAGCTGCCGCCGAACGGAAGAGGGCCGCGGCGCATGGACGACGAAGGGCCTGCGTACGCCGGAGAGGTGGAGTAGGGGACGTTGAAGGCCGAAGGTGGGCGAGGCGCAGGGCAGCGGAAGAGAACGTTTGGGTTGAACCTGCCGTCGAACTCGGGGGAGGAGGAGTACCTCTACCGCTGGTTCGCCTGGCTCTCCTGGAAGCCGGCCGGCGAGATCGGCGAGAACCCGCGGGGAGCCGATTGTCATATCCCCTTTTCTTTTCTTTTATTTTAAATGTTTTTGGTAAATCATTTCTGTAATTAAGAAATACCTGACAGGTGGGTCCACCCTGTAAGTGTAATAAGTATTTTCAGAAATGTTTATGATTAATAAAAATGTTTAAGTAATTCTAAAATGTAAATTATTTTATAATATTCGAAAAATGATTTAAAATGAATTAAAATTGGGAAAATCATAACTAATTCATTTTAAATCAGAAAAATACAAATAATATATCAAAATATTCAGAAAAATGAGACCTACCTCTTTAAGCTATCATCATGCATTTTTAATCAACTTTCATGACAAGGTTAGTTAGAAGAACTAAATGCACCCTCTCATATACATCCGGAGTTTCTCCGAATTAGGGTTTGGACCCCTCGGACTCCGATTAAAATGACCAAGCATGTATTAGGGTTTATTTCAATAACTTTTAACTTGTCATATCATCATACTTGATTGAGCATTGCATCGATGCCATGTGTTGATTGTTGTATTTCTTTTCCGGTGTTTCCGCTTCTTCTCGGTAGTACTCGAAGATGAATGTGAGCAATCGAGATCGGGATCGAAGGCCGAGATCAACACCTTCGAAGCTCGAAGACCAATACTTGACCAACTGTAATCAAGTCAAGTACTGGTGTCGAACTCGCTTCGGATATCAATCGGCAAAAACAAGAAACCCCACATGATATAATCCTATGTTTTCGAGCATTTTAATTCTTGCCATGTGCATACGATTCCAAAGTCTTTTATTGATAGATGGAGTAATCCTATCTGTTGCATGTTACCTGTGAAACCTATATTCCCTGATCCACTGCTCCTAGCATAACTAGGGTTTGAGCTTGTGAAGCGTTGCTAGAGCTATTTTATCTATTGTGCTTAGCCATGCTTAGTTGTTACCACTGGTCCATCCGGTTGATGAATCAGAGTTGCGAATGAACCTAGTTTGATAGGATGACGTGGTATGATCAGAGATGAAAGTTAAACATGCTAAGGCTTGTATGGGAGGCCACGGTGGGTTGTGGTTTTTGCAGTCCCATACTTGCCACTACTAGGACCTGAGTTCTTGCCTATGGACCAAGACAAGCGTACAGCCACACGGGGTCCTGGAAACCCCCTCGACTAACTAACTTGCTGAGTAGATTCCATGAGTCACATAGTTCAGGCTTTCCATTCAACAAACGCATTCTGGCTCTTCTCGAAGGAGGTGAAGGAGGTGCATTCATACAGGTAGGTAAGCGTGCCAGGAAATGGGAGATGCACGGCATCCATAATCTCAAACCCTGTTCACATCATTAGGGACCGACTTCAGGACTCGACCTGTTACGGCGGCATCTCCCTAGTGCGTGACTTATGGTCTCGACGAAAGCAAGGTAAAGGTCGTGGTCAACCACTCTCTGTCGGCCTTCCAAGGAAGAGGGCTTATAGCTTGGCATTAAGAATCGGTTGGTGCATGTGGGTAAAGTTGTACACCCCTGCAGGGTTAAATCTTTTCGAAAAGCCGTGTCCACGGTTATGGACGACTTGGAAACCAGATTCAAAGATCATAGAGAACTTGAACCTAATCGTAAAACTTGGCAAGTTGATCAACGTGTGCTTAAGGATTTCCTCATGGGTACGAGGGGGTGATCCTAGGTAGGTTCAGCTGATGATGATTCGGTGGATATCAAGAGATGATCAAAGCTAGTGATACCGCTCTCTTATCCCCTTTTAAAATATTCTGATTAGTTGAGTTTCTTCTCCCTCTTGTTTTACAAAACAAATATGGCTTTATGCAAAATAACTCCACCAGCCATAAGTCTTGCAGAGTACACTCTGTACTCACCCATGCTTCATTGACTCTTTTGCAGCAGAGTAAGTGTTACCATAGAAGATGAATTCTTCACGGCATCAACATCGACGAGTAGCTAGGGGTTCCCAGTCGGCAGTCTGGGATCTATGGATTGGACGTCATCGTTATGCTTCAGGCCTCTTAGTCCATTTGTTAAGTTTGCTATACTTAATAGCATAATTTGCCTTCTGTTGTTTGGTGTTTGTAGACAGTGACCTCTGCTTGTAATATTTTGGTTCTCTGCTCAGTTATGAGCTTGCTGTAATAATTTTGTGTCGTAGGGTCACTGTTGTGTTACCAATTTTCTCTCTGTATGCTTTCGAGATTATGTTAGGCTTATGTTCAGACGAAGGTCTGGGATTTGTCTAGCCTTAATCCCGGGGTGTCACACCGATGTTTGGCTGGATCCCCTAGTGGGCACCGTACTGCGGGGTGACGACAGGCCTCGGGCGTGCCATCGCCGCGCGGGACGCCGCCGCCTACTTTGCCCTTATCGCCTGCTCTTCGGCAAGACCCTGGGCCTCGGTGAGCTGCTTCTCCGCTTTCACCCTCTCCTTCCTCTCCCTCCGTCCTTCCGATGCGAACTTCCTCTTCTGGACAAGGTTCAGCCACTCGGCGTTGGTCAAGCCGTCCGGCCTCTTCACCGGCGCTCTCGGTTTCCTCGCCTTTTTCTCCTCCATTAGTCGAGGTTGGATCGGGGTTTGACGAAACCCTTGGGCGGCATGGCGGGTGGGATTTCGGCGAACTGGCGGGAGTTGGGGGAACATGGAGAAAAGGCGGGAGGGGAGGAAGAAAAGGGCGGGAGCTCGGCCTAGAGTCGCCGACAGAGTTGGCCCACCAGAGTTTTCGCTTCGTTCGGCGTTCCTAGGGCGTTCCCCGGGATCAGCTTGGGAAGTCCGGACGAAAGTTGGACTGAATTCAGACGAAATCGGCGTCATGGGAACACGATTGAGCGAAAATTCACCGTCCATACAAAAAACCCGTCCTGAAACGCCGTCCTGAGAACACGGGTGGAGATGCTTTTACTCCCTCCGTTTAGAAATATACGATGTTTTAGATTAGTGAAGCTAATGTATCTAGACATCTTTTAATGTGTAGGTTCAAATGAATCTATATACTAAAAGATGTCTAGATACATTTAATTCACAAATCTAAAACATCTTATACTATTTGAGGAAGTACCGTGCAAACAGAAAAGTTCTTGAATTTGACACTTACCCGCTTTGGTCACTCGATAATGATGAACACGATAATCGAATAAGAGTACGAGGCCCACGAACTCAAGCTGAGAATGGGACAAAGCCTGCACTTAATCCAGGCCTCACCGAATGATGTTAACCTGATTCGCCAACCCACACCGGTCTAAGTTTATTTTTAGCTGGAAACAGAAAATTCCATTAACCAGACAGCGCAGCAAAGTCGCTGGCTAAGATTACATTTGCAAACTTCGGTGCTTTTTCATCCCATATTACATAGCTAATCTGCTCTAAATTTGCACCGTAATTCGCTAAAGCATCTGCTACTTTGTTACAGACCCGGGGACAATAGTTGATCTCAAAATGACTAAAGTTTAATCTAGCAAAGAGCTTAATTTCTCTAAATAGACTGCCATTGATAGCCATGTCTCAGCTTTCTCCTTTAATCGCCAGGCCAGCATTAGAGAGTCAGTTTCCATTTGAATTTTTGTCATGCCCCGTTGCTGAGCGTATTGGAGGCTGGAGAGACAAGCAAACCCTTCAGTCTATAGCACATCATATGCGTATTGAATATAGCCTGCACCTGCACCCAGAAATTCTCCATTAGAATTCCTGATAACAAAACCCCATACGCCATTATGTTTATCAGCAACAAAACTGCCATCTATATTGATTTTAGGTATATTCCCTACTGGAGGAACCCAGGAAAGGACTATATGATCTTTACTCATTTTATATTTTTTGAAGAATTGTTCAAATTCAGCTGCTGATCTGCCAGCAAAGACAGGAATTGAGCCTTGTAGTTTTTTACTGTCACCCGCCACTATTTTGTTTCTTGCTTGCCATATCCACCATAATAAACTAATTGTCTTTAGTTTTTGTCCTTGCTCCAGCAAAGTAATTTATTTTATGAAATCTTGGGCATTTTGGCATTGTAGAAGCTTTTCCCTGACTTTATGCAACTGGAGATCTCTCCATGCTTCCTTCATCATCTTGCACTTGAGGAATAGGTGAGCCCCATCTTCATTATTTCTGTTACATACAGGACATATTGGATTCACATCCATACCTCTTCAATGAAGGCCCTGCAGGACTCCGCCTCCGCGGAAATCACTCGCTTGAAGGAGGAGATTGCGATCTTAAAAGATCAAAAGCAAGCTGCCGATGAGCAAAATCAACGCCATAGCGAGGCGTATAAGCTCCTCCAACAAGAGAATGAATCCTTGGCGGACATCCTCTGGCAAGCTAAGGCCAGCATCTTCAGTAAGTTTTCTCCGTCTTGGATTTTTGTAGTCTTGATACTTTGAATTGTTGAACTCATGCGCTTCTTGTCGGAATTTGCAGCTCCTATGGGTTTAACCCGATCGCCTCCTTCAGACAAAGAATGCATGGTTATTGCCGGCAACTTCATCAACACCGCCATCACGCAAGCCAAGGAGATTGCCAAGCCCCTCCAGATAAACATCAAGGCATCAGACTCCGTGGCGAAGTACTCGGAGATTTTGCGCTGAGCCCCCGAGCATATCACAAGCTAGAAAGCTTCATGTGCACGGGCTGGCGCAAGGATGGCACTGTCAATGGTGAAGGCACACTATGAAGATGCCGACATCGACACGGTGACCTCTGGCATTCCCGACACAGACGATGATGGCAAAGAGATTAATCATGAAGCCATCCTGTCATCGCTCGCGGGCTATGACACCAGAGTTGCCGAGTTGGTGGACGTTGATGTCTTCGTGCCTATGAACATCATCGACAGCGGCGACCAAGGTTCCTCTCAGGCCGACCACAGCGCCGACTTCGAGGGTGGCTCTCCGGCTGGTGATGATGCTGCCTCCAAGTCACCTGCGCCAAAGGAGTGAAAGAACAACTTTGTAATTTTTGTTTCACCTTTGGTGCACATGTGGAAAAAACTTTGTTTATGTAACTTAAGGCGGAAAACAATGGTTGTTATTTCCTGCTACTCAAGAACTAGTTTCCAGCATGTATATATTTTAAGCAAGTGCTGGCTTATCTATTACTTTGGTTCTTATGCTTGACTTTTCGTGAGTCGGAAGACTCGTTGTCGGAACCATGCGCTTAGGTGATGATGCCCAATGGCACCGTCAATAACCTGGGCACAAAATCGCTGACAATAAGTGCCAAAAGTCACTACTCCAAAATCCACATAAAAACGACAAAGAATGTGTAGACCAGAAAACTTAAGCTAACGCCTGTAGGCGGAATTTTCACAAGTGCAATCGCAAAGCTTGTGCATAAAGGTTTTACATGATCCAAAAATGAACACTAAAGGAGGTAAAAGATTCAGAAATATGAGTGAACCAGAGAGCTTTATTTCATTGATCATATAAGAGATACACAATTAGATAAAAAATGCTAAGTGTAAAAAGGACGTAGCTGTGTTATGTTCCATGGCCGATCAAGCTCCGGGTAGTCATCATCCGGGTCATGTCGCTTACGCTTATGATCCTCGTTGGGTCTATCCTTCAGTTCACGATTGTCAACAAGGTAGTAAGACCCATTTAGTAGCGCCTTGCTTATGATGAACGGTCCTTCCCATGGTGGGGATAATTTGTGTGACTTCTTCTGCTTAAGTCGGAGCACCAAATCCCCCTCTTTAAACGAGCAATGCCGAACGCGACGACTATGGTAGCTGCGTAGCTTCTGCTGGTAGATGGCGGATCTTTGGCATGCCAAAACGCGCTCCTCCTCGAGAAGGTCCACATCTAGGCGTCTAGATTCTTCAGCGTCATCTTCGTCATAGGCGGCAACTCTTGGTGAATCGTGAAGGATGTCGGAAGGCAGGATGGCTTCTGCTCCATATACCATGAAGTAAGGGGTGTAGCCGGTGGATCTGTTGGGTGTAGTTCGTAAACTCCACAACACAGATGGCAATTCTTCCGCCCAGGCTCCGGCTGCTCTATGTAGTGGTTCCTCCAGACGTGGCTTGATTCCCTGCAGAATTAATCCATTGGCTCGCTCAACCTGACCGTTGGATTGTGGGTGTGCCACAGATGCAAGGTCAAGTCGGATGCCTTTCTCCCAACAATAAGCTTCCACTTCTCTGAGTGACAAATTGTTGCCGTTGTCGGTGATAATGCTGTGTGGGAGACCAAATCTCACCACTAGATCCCGGACAAACCTGAGGGAAGTTGCTCCATCAAGCTTTCTAATGGGTTTAGCTTCTATCCATTTAGTGAATTTATCAACTGCTACAAGCAGATGCGTAAACCCACAAGGTGCTGTCTGTAACGGTCCACCATGTCTAGCCCCCAGACTACAAACGGTCAAGTTATTGGTATTGTTCGCAGCTCTTTAGCAGGAACATGTGGTTGTCGGGCATAATACTGGCATCCCATGCATGTCTCAACCAGCTTGTCGGCGTCCGCCTTCGCGGTCAGCCAGTAGAATCCTTGCCGGAAGGCTTTCGCGACCAACGACCGAGGAGCGGCATGATGCCAGCAATATCCGAGATGGATTTCGCGTAGGATTTCCATACCTTCTAGCTGGGAAACACACCTTAGGTATACACCAGTAGTGCTCCTTTTGTAGAGTTGCCTATTGATTATGATATAACCCTTTGCTCGTCGTACTATTTGCCGTATTTCGATTTCGTCGTCGGGCAAAGTTCCTTGTTCGAGATATTCCATGAACGGTTTTGTCCAAGCCGGAGGGACCTTAGTCACCATGTTGACGAAAGAGTCAGCTCTATCCGGGTTGTCGATGTCGGCTCCCTTCACAGATGGTGTGCGCAGATGCTCTAGGAAAACTCCTGGCGGAATTTGCTTGCGCCCTGATCCAAGCTTAGACAACAGATTAGCTGCCTCGTTTTGCTCCCCAGGTACATACTTGACTTCATAGCCCAAGAAGCTCTTGGCTATCTCGTCCACTTCGTCTCGATATGCCGCCATCATAGGGTTCGCATTCGGTGCCGACCACTATTTGGCAACCAAGTCAGAATCTCCACTGCAAACTATGCGCTTGATGCCAATATCCTTGGCTACACGTAGTCCGTGAATGAGTGCTTCATACTCCGCCATGTTGTTTGTAGCCTCGAAGTGGATCTGCAGAACATAGTGTAGCTTGTCTCCTGTTGGTGACTGTAGCAATACACCAGCCCCCGAGCCGTTGAGCAGCTTTGATCCGTCAAAGTGCATCACCCAGTACTCTGGTTCCGGCAACGGAGTAGCATATGGAATCTCCATCCAATCTGCAACAAAATCCGCCAAGGCTTGTGACTTGATAGCGTCGTGTCTCTTGTAGGTGATCTCAAAGGCGGCGAGTTCAATGCCCCTTGCGACCCTTCACAGCATCGTTGTTGTTGATAATGTCGGACGGTGGAGTCTTGCTCACCATCGTGATTGGGTGCTCTGAAAGTAATGCCTCGACTTCGAGAAGCAAGGAATACTCCATAAGCTATCTTCTGGTAGTGCGGGTAACGCTGCTTGGACTCCGTCAAGACCTCGCTCACATAGTAAACTGGTCGTTGAACTCCGTGCTCATAGCCTGGTTCCTTCCACTCTACCACGACGACGATGCTGATTACCCGGTTGGTTGCCTCCATGTAAATTAATAGGGGTTCTCGTGCTCGGTGCTGCAAAGATGGTACGAGGAAAGAATCTCCTTGAGCTTCTTCAATGCTGCATCTGCTTCGTCCGTCCATGTGAATTTGTCCGTCTTCTTCAGCAACTTGTACAGCGGCAGAGCCTTCTCTCCAAGTCGGCTGACGAACCGACTAACTGTTGCAACACAATCCGTTAGTCGTTGAATGTCCTTTAGGCATGTCGGACGGTTTATGTTTAATATGGCCTTGATTTTCTCCGGGTTGACCTTGATTCCGCGTTGGGAAACAATGAAACCCAACAATTTTCTGGCTGGAACCCCGAAGACGCACTTCTTAGGGTTAAGCATCATGTTGTATTTCCGGAGATTATCAAAGGTTTCTTTTAAGTCGGAGATTGAGTCGTTTGACTTTTTAGACATCACCGTGATATCGTCCACATAGGCGTGAACGTTCCGACCAATTTGGTCATGGAGGCAGCACTTCATTGTCCGCTGGTACGTAGCACCTGCGTTTTTTAGCCCAAAGGGCATCGTGACATAGCAAAACGTGCCATATGGGATAGTGAACGAAGTGGCCAATTGGTCTGACTTCCTCATCTTGATCTGGTGGTATCCTGAGTATGCATCGAGAAAATACAAAAGCTCCGAGCCAGCCGTCGAGTCAATGACTTGGTCAATGCGAGGCAAAGCAAACGGATCTTTGGGACATGCTTTGTTCAAGCCGGTGTAATAAACGCACATTCTTAATTCGTTGGTTCCCTTTTTAGGGACAAGTACATGATTAGCCACCCATCGGGTGTGAAGGACTTCTCGGATAAATCTAGCCTTAAGTAATCTAGCTATATCTTTGCCAATGGCGCGTCTCTTCTCGTCTCCGAAGCGTCGTAGATGTTGTTTCACTGGTTAGCATTTTGGATCAATGTTTAAGCTGTGCTCGGCAAGTTCCCTAGGTACACCTTTCATGTCGGCAGGTTGCCAGGCAAAGATGTCCCTATTCTCACAGAGGAACTCGACGAGCGCGCTTTCCTATTTGGGATCCAGGTTCGTCCCAATGGCGGTGACCTTGGAGGCATCGCCTACCACAAGTTCCACCGGCTTGGTCTCGATGGCGGCCTTGAACGCAGGAGCGGAGTTGGAGATCTGCTTCTTTGACGTGGGCATCTCTGAGTCATCGACCTTGCTCTGGATCTCTTTGAATTCTTGTTTGTAGAGGCTTACGCAATGGCTGCTTCATTGATCTCGCAGTCCCTTGCCTTGGTAAAGCTTCTGGATACGGTGATGATACCGTTTGGTCCGGGTATCTTGAGTTTGTTGTATACGAAGCATGTCTTGGCCATGAACGTGTGGAATATGTCGCGGTCGAATATGACGTGGTACATGCTCTTGAAGGGGACCGCCTCGAAGGTCATGCGCTCTTGGCGGTAATTGTTAACATCGCCAAAGGCAACCTGAAGTGTAATGCACCCAAGGGACCGAGGCTCCCGACCAGGAACTACGCCGTGGAAGATGGTGTTGGTCCGCCTTAGGTTTGCCTCCGTCAAGTTTATCTTCTGAAGTGTATCCAGGTACATGATGTTGATGCTGCTTCCACTATCCACCATACACTTGGTGAACTCCACGCCTTCAATCAAGGGGTTGATGACCATGGCGTACTGGTTCTCCGTAGGTATAAGGTCTGGGTGGTCCGTCCTATCCCAAGTTATTGGATCCTCCGACCAGCATAGGTATTGGGGAACTGGGGGGAGAGTGGCCATCAGGATCCATAGAGAGGTCTTCTGTTGTCGGACGGTGGGGGTACCAAGGAAAGTATGGTAGACTGGAGCCTTCTTTGCGAAGGGGTTCTTTCCCTTGTCGTCGCTCTTGGCGGCGTGCTTGGGGTCCACGTCTTCATCCATATCACTTGAATCCTTGGACTCCTCCTCCTTCTTCTTTCCCTTGCCCTTGCCTCGCGGTCTGTTCTTTCGACTTCGCTTGTAGCCGGACTCCGGGTCTTCTTTGAGGTCATTGACGAACTTGCAGTGTCGATTGGTATGGGTGGCCTTACCGTTGGCATCGAGGTGTACGAGGCACGTCATATCGCGGTATTCCTCGTAGGTTTGGGGAACGCGGAGCGGCGCTGAGGTAGTTTCACTTCCTCGTTGCTGCCCACGACCAACTCCCCTTCCTCGGCCATGTTGTCCGCCTTCTCCTCGTCCTGCAAAAGTCATGGCGACCATGTCGGTAGATTGCTTTTCTTCTGGAGCGGTTTTACGCTTTGTACTGCTGTTCCTCCGAGCTTGAGTTGGAACGGTTGTTGCCGGCAAGGAGCCGTGAGCGTCGTCGGCGGCAGCTGCGAACTCACTAGCCAACTAAATCATCTGGTTCAAGTCAAGCTGGTGATTGTCCTGCAAGCGCTTCAGCTTATGCCGGAGCAACGTGCCCCTTTCCAACCCGTCGATGAAGGCGGCCATGGCGGTCTGAGCGTGCACTCCTATGCAGGAATTCTTCATGTCCAGCTAGAGAGAGAGGTAGGCGCGAGATGTCTCGTCTTTCTGTTGCACGCACCGGTGTAGATCGCCCACAGTGCATGGACGCTTGTATGTACCCTCAAAGTTCTTGGTGAATGCTTCTTGCATGTCCAGCCAGTTGTAAATAGATTTCTCGGGCAAGTCGTCGATCCATTGATGGGTCGTGCCCGCCAACATTAATGGGAGGTACTTGACGGCGACGTTGGGGTTGCCTCTGGCAATCTCCACCGCGTTGCCGTAGTCCTGCAACCATGTGGCTGGCTTGGCGGTGCCGTCATAGGGCTTGATGGTCTTGTCAATTCGGAAACCTTTGGGGTAAGTTGCGGACCGTATTGCAGGTACAAAGCAATGTGGTCCCATGTATGGTCCTTCCCGGGCCTCGTGGATCTTATCGATCCGCGAACGTGCATCGTACGGCTCCGGGTTCTTCTTCTTCTTGTCAACAGGGGATGGGATGCGTGAACGACGCGGGCCTCCTCTGCCATGGTGACTGCTTGGTGGTGACGAAGGCGGAGGTGGCGGTGGGTTAGCCTTCTTGCTGTTACCCTCCTGCGACGCCTCACGCCTGTCACGGTTGCTTGTCGGACGTGGAGGGTCGTGGTGCGACCTGCTCATGTGCCCGTGGTTGCACTCTCCGTCATGACGGGTCTGCTCCGCATTGTCGCGGATGACGATTCCACACTGCTTTGGTGGGGGCATATCCGTACGATGGTGAGCCTTGTAGTCTTCGCGATGTCGGGGAGATCGGGGCGGTGGCAACGGGCGACGAGGTCGGGCCTTTTCTCCGTGTTCGGAGGATATAGGGATGACATCCTTCCTGTTTCTTGCGTCCCTCCGTCTTTGTTATGATGAACCCGTCTGGGACCCAACATCAAGAGGAGATCTGTCCCTTGGCGGCTTGTACTAGCTAGACTGGCAAAGCGCTAGGTCGGACTCAAGCCTCTGAGAGGTGGCCTTTTCCTGCTGCTTCACCGCCTTGGCCACTAGGTCGTAGACCTGTTCCACTGCCTCGGGCGATCTATCCTGCTCCAGAAGGGTCTTGGCGATGGCGAGGTTAAGGAGTGGGGTGGGCATCACCTGCTTGCCTTCACTGTCAATGTATGGCTTGGCTTGTGCCAGCTTCGAGGGAGCCCATCCTAGGTTGCGCCGTACACCAAGATCGTTGATGACGCGAGCCGGAGCTTTCTTAGCCTTCTGCTGTTGCAGCAAAGTCTTGTACTTGGCCTCCATTGCTCTAGCTTTCTCTATAGACTTCTGCGCGTTGACCAGATCTCGATCTAGTTTAGCGCCTTGCTCCGTGATGGCCTGCGCTTCCTCCAGCAGCTGTTGGCGCTTCTCGTCAAGCTGGGTCACATTCCGGATATGAGCAACGGTCAGTGGCTCGACGAGGAGATTGTCGTACATCACTCTATCAGCTGGAGTAACTTGGGTTGCTGCAGACGTGGATGCTGGAGGCGGCAAGTTTGCGGTGTTGTTGTTGCTCGGGCCGGTGCCGAGTTCTGCTGCCAGACCTTTGGGTTAGGCGGAGGAGGCATGACCTTTGCGCGATCATCGTCGGCAGCAATAAGTGGCCCCTTCCCCTTTTCCAGCGCTGTAGGCGGAGCTCGTTCGGGTTGATCTTTATCCATCGCCGTCCCAATGGTGACGAACACCCATCGGGACGTGACGGCGTTGTTGGCTTGCTCGTCGCGCGAGTACTCCTCCTCCATCTCCTGCATAGCGGAGTCTAGCTCTTCTGGACTGAAGTCTATCTCCTCTGAATCTGCACTGAAATCAGCATAAAGCGCGTCAATGACAGAGTCGGAGGGTGCCAGGACTTCCTCGATGACGGGCGGTGGAGGTGCAATGGCCGCGATGATGACTGGAGGTGGTGGTGCTATTGCGACAATGGCGGCCGGAAGCGGTGGTGGCGGGGGCTGAATCGGAGGTTCTCCGTCGACGAGCGCAAGTGCTTTCTGGGCTTATGCGTCAGCCTCCGCGTAGTTGTTGACGCTGCTCACCATCTGTTCAAGGGTAAGGCGTCCTATTGCCTACTGCTGTCTTAAAGAATGTCGGAGAAGCATGCCACGGTCCAGTCCTTCCACGAAGTGATACAAAGCGTTATCATCGGGGTAGTGGGCCAGATCGGCTCGTATACGGAGCCACCTGGCCAGGTAATCGCGGGGGTTTTCGCCTTCTCTCTAAACGCAGCGCGCCAGATCGAAGATGGTAACCACGCCGACAAACTTGGATCTCTGCTATCCAGACGCACGGGCGAAGCCAGCGGACTTGCAGTGATCTTCCACCTTTATATCCTGCACAGGGGCGGTTTGGGCGGGCCTTGAATTTTTCCGATCTTTGCCGGCAAACTCCAAAGAGAGATCCGACATCGATCCTTCCGCGAATGTATCCTGCCCGTAGGCGGTCCGTGCGGGCCTTGATGCTCCTCCGACTCCCAGGGAACTAGTACCCGAGTCGGTTTCGCCGATGAAGAGGTGGATGTCTCCGATAGGAATGATCGAACACCGCATAGGGTTCGTCTTCGCCGGGATCCAGAACTCATTAGAAGGGACGATCGGAACGTTGCCGGAGAAGAGAACACGACCGATGGCCATGGTTTTGCCGATTCCTGCGAAGATCTTGGTCCTCGCCCGCTGAAGAACCTGAAGCGCCTCTTGCCCCACAGTGGGCGCCAACTGTCGTTGTATTGCCGACGAGTACGCCATGGAGGGGTCCTCACAATGCGTTTTTAGAGACGTGGGGGAAGGCGGACGGTTGACGGGTACGAGGTAACGCAGCTTACCCAGGTTCAGATCCCACAACGGTGGCGGAATCCTACTCCTGCTATAAATCACTATAAGGGCAATACGCCGAGTTACAGGGATTGGTTCGCTGTGCGAGGTTGTCTGAAGTTGTCTATGATTGTTGCCCTAAAGGCTCCCATAGGCCCGACTTATATAGTCGCCAGGTCCTAGGGTTACAGGGAAAAGTCCTAGCCGGACAGGTTACAGAGTCCTACACTATCTATTACTAGTCTTGTGTATCTTGCACTCCAAGGCTCCGGGTACGCTGGTGACTCCATCGTAGCCTTCCTTTATCCAGCATGGGTCTCCTTCTGGATCCATCTAACTGGGCCGCCCAGCAGGCCGTAGGACCTGCTACCAACTGTGTGCCACCCGGGTTATCCGGATAGGTGACATGCTATAAGGATACCCATATAGCATATCCCCAACACCGGCAATTAAGGCTCCCTATTCTCATTGGTTCCCGCAGGGCTGTTTCGACAGCCCCGCGAAATTGGTTTGATCATCTTCTTGGACCTCAATCTTCTTGAATTTCTTTACTGATGTTTCAGTATCCACTTCCATATCTTTCCATGTACTTGTTCTTTTTAGACAAGTACTACCTCTGTTTCAAGGCTTAAGGCGCACACGTTTTTTAAAGCAAAGTTTGACCAAAAGAATTGAACAATAAAATCTTAATTATATTGTACATAATTAGCATTATTGGATTCGTATTGAAAAATACTTTCTAGTGATACTAGTTTTATACCAAAACTCTTTACGTATTTAGAGTAATTCTTGGTCAAAGAAAAAACACGCAAAACGAGGACGCCTTAAGCCTGAAACGAAGGGAGTACGTGCAATAGCCTCACCTGTTTTTGCCATACTCGTTTCTGTTTTTTTCCTTGCTCTTCTTCTGAAAGTGGAGTTTTTATGTTCCTTTATTTCTCCATCCTTCATATGTAACGAGCCTATTTCCGCTGGTATAGATACCAGGTCTTCTTCATTCGCTACTGTCATCTTATCTTCAGTTGTCTTTTCATTCGTTCTTTGTGTCATGTCTTCATTAGCTTTTGTTTGTTCATAGAGCTCAATATCCACTGGATTCATTTCAACCTCCTTTGTCTTTCCTTTTTCTATGATTAAAAGACTCCCTTTTGATTTGTTCATGTCAGCCTCAGAGGCCATTATAGCCATCTTCTGTATTGGGCTAGTAACCTCCTTTTCCTCTCCTTTCTTGTCAATTTCCTTCACTAGAGATAGATTCTCCTTTCGCCAGGACCGATTATCACTTCCTGATCCAGTTCCTCTACTATCAAAACTTTCATGATTTTTTTATCCCCATTTCTACTGTTACTTCCTTGAGATTTGTCAAAATTTCCTGCCCCCGTTTGATTAGGGGTTCGCTTCAGCCATTTACCAAATTGTTGAGTTTCTCCTTCCTTTAGTTTAATTGAACACCCTTTGTCTGTGTGTCCAATCATACCACAAGTGAAACAAAAGTCAGACATAAATTCATACTCAAAAGGGCACCATCTCATTTTTCCTTCATCACCTATTTGTACCATTTTACCTCTCATCAAAGGTTTTGTAACATCAAGTCTAACCTTTATGCGCAGATATTGCCCATATGCCATACCATCCTCATCAGTTTCAACCTCAATGAATTTCCCTATCTCTGCACCTAAGGCTGAGCCTGTGTCTCTACTCATCATACCCAAAGGGAGTTTGAAGACACGCACCCAGATCGGGAAGCTGGAAAATTCATATTCTTCTGGATCTTTATATTCATCATAATCTTCTAGGATTAACAGGTCATTACCAAACATCCACGGACCATCTTCTAAAGCTTTCCGTTTGCCACTTGCTTGATAGAAAGTGAAGAGGAAGATATTCTCACCTACTTTCTTACAATGGATGCCCCGCAGAGGGCACCAAATTCTTTCCAGTGCATTTGCAATTCCATCTGCATTAGCTGGCTTCTCAGAAAAAACCTTACCCATTGCTTTCGGATCTGAAGTAGAAGCTTTCCCCTTGCTGGTACTCCCAATCTTCAGTCCCCTCTTCTCTACTTCCAAAATCTTCAGATTCTTTAACATGCCTTCAACTTTCTCCATGGCACCTGCCATTGAAATAGGCAGGGCTCCTCCTACCGGCTACCTCGGGGTACTTTTCTGGCCAACAACGCCTCAAGCTCTGCTCAGGGATTGAGGAAGCTGTACCAGGATTGGATTATGAGGGGGTGGCGGGGCGGGGCAGGGGAGGGGGGGTCAGGGGGTGGGGGTGGGGGTGGGGGTGGGACAAGGGAGGAACACGAGCAGGGGATTGACCTCGTCGGAGCTCAGGGAGAGGCGGCGGTGGCGGACTGTGAGAAAATTTCGACGAGGATCCTCACCCCAAACTCCAGACAAGACTCACCAAGATGGGATTGAATTTGATGGGATCTAGTGGATTTGTGTTTTTTTTGGCTTGGATTAATCACTGGAACTTGGATTTGGCTGGGGATCAAGCGGCAAGAGTTGCCGACGAAGACATGACAGAGTCGCCCACGAAGTCGCCAGAAGCGGCATAAACCGTCACGAGAGCGGACGGACCTCTAAGTAACACTAAAGGTTATCACGCCGGTCTAAGTTATTAATTTGTCAAACCGCACCACACCCCACACGGTTTGCACACATGCACACATGCTTCATTGGGGACTGAACCCTGGGTTCAGCCCGTGGGTTTGCACACATGCTTCATTAGCACTCTATGGTGGTTGCAGGGACACTGGCCGAGGGCAGCGAACCACTGGGTTGCCAGCTTTGCTCAGCTAGCAATTGTTTATTTGTCTCATGTCCAGATAAATTATAATGCCACAAAAATATATCATGGATTGGATATATACATGAAATATTTCCAAAAAAAATCTATATCTTTATGCCATCTTTAGAACTCAATCATGAATAGAATATATACATGAACTATAATGCCACGCAAATATATCATGAATAGAATATGTAGATCTAGTACCGTAGATGCTGGATGGTCTAGTTTTTAATTACCAAGAGGAACACAATTCATTGTTGTTTGACTACTTCATTCATTAGCTCTCCGGCAAGAACATGATTTCCTTTCATTGAATCCTCCCGTTTGAAAACTAATTATCTAGTCCTCGCCTTGCAATGCAAATAGACCTGATCGTCAAACACTAAAATTAGGACAAACAAGTAAACCATTCTAAAATTAGGAGTATAGCATCAAGTTCAGAAACCATAGAACATCAAGTTCTGAATCATACAACATCAAATTCAGAATCAGGAGGGTTCCATGAAGAATTAGTACTTATATGCAACTACCAGGAAGAAGGATTCCATACTACTTCTATGCAACTACCAGCAAGAAGGATTTCACCCTAGACATGATTTATCATGTACTCCCTCTGTCTCAAAATAGACGTCTCAATACATTTGAGACGTCTATTTTGAGACAGAGGGAGTACTGACTAAGTTAATTTAGGCACACAATATAATAATGCCCTGTACTGCCATGATACAAGACATGTTCTACCAGTAACAATTATGAAACAAAACATGGATACATATAAGTTTATGAGAATGTCTTGTTAACCAGATTTATATCCACGCAGTATCTGACATCAACATTAAAATCAACACAACATAGATTGCAAGTCATTATCAATTATTTTTATGCATAGATGGAAAGTCATTATCAATTTGTCTAGTTACTGAAATCTAATTACAGTGTGTAGATTGCAAGTTATTATTGATTCTAAATAAAGATTAGATGCTCTAGTACATATATACAATCAGTAAGACAGAACATGTGAGAGAATCAACATGGCAATAATCAATTGATATTTTGGTGAGATAACCATTGTTCTACTGTGCATTATATACTTCACCTTGGTGAGGATTACAGGGTAGCGTCGATAGTACATGCAGGGTGGCGACAATGGGAACAAGAAAGCCGGCCGCGACCATGGGAACAAGAAATCCGGCGGCGTGGCTGAAAGACAGTAGCAGTCGTGGTGTAGTCAGGTCGACGGCGGTGCAAGAAACCCTAGGAGGGCATCGGGGAATGGGGTCAGCCAACAGACTCCTGAACTTGGATCTCCGAGCTTGGACATGTACATGAAAAATATGTGTTAAGCACAAAAAAAGCGAAACAATAGATTGCATTTTCTTTCCACTGAATTGCTAGAAAGTCAGACTATAAAGAATATTATACCTTCATTTCACGGGACTTTAATAAGCCAATCTTTTCCACAAACTAAAGCTTCCAATGCATGTGGTTTTAGGGAGGCCCGTGTGATATGGGTATGTCCTACGGGTTGTTAGATGTATATATTTGTATATTGTATTTTCCTCATATGTTAGGGGGCTTCCTGCATATTTGCACCTATACCTGTACTACATATTGTGGCCTTTGGCCCCAGAGGAATACAAGTTGCATATTCCTGACATGGTATCAGAGCTAGGTTAGCCTCATCCTAGTCGCAACTTCGTCACTTACCGTCGTCGCCGCCGCCGGTCGCCGCCTGTCTACATCCAATTTCTGTCCGTCTGTCGTCGTCCTCCGTTTCTTCTCGGTCTACAGATCCGATCTAGATTCGTTCTCCACGAGTTCAGATCTGTTTCTTCTCAGTCAAGGTCCACGTGCGGTGCCTCTTCGTGCTTGCCGCGACCTCCTGCACGCATGTCCACGCGGGATCGATCGTCCTCCGTCTTCACGCCGGTGTGTAGATCCGATCGGATCTAAACAGAGGACAAGAACGAATCTGGGCGAAACGAATCTGGGAAGCAGAGGACAAGAACGAAAGGAAAGGACCTCACGCAGGCGGTCAGAACGGGAACCGGCGGTTGGCCGGGGCGAGCTGACGGCGGCGATCACAAGCAGAGGACCGGTGGGCACGGAAAGCAAAAAACCGGCTCTGATACCATGTTAGGAATAGACAAGTTGTATTCCTCTGGGGGCCAAAGGCCACAATATATAGTACAGGTACATGGCAAATATGCAGGAAGCCCCCTAACATATGGGGGAAATACAATATACAGATGTCTACATCACGCCTCGGTCTTCACGCCTCCGTCCTTTACAACACATACACCAGAGGAGAATATTGGGTACAGTCCTTTACGTCCTTTGCATCTACACACATACACACATACACCACCTGCCTACAAACCATCTACACCAGCACCCTACTTACCCTCCTGCATAACCTCCCACTGCCGCCTGGGGCCCGCCACCTGCAAGAAGCCTGCCGCCCGCTCAGCACTTCTGCCGGTGCTGATTTCGTCTGCTTGCGTCAGATCGATCTGATCTAGATCTAATCTATGTCCAAAAAACAGAGAGAGAGAGAGAGATGTCTTCTTCATCGGCTTATGTTGCGATTCCTTGCTGCCCAGTGGTTTTTGATGGCGCGAATTACCCTGATTTTGCTGCCTTTATGCGCGTTCACATGCACGACTCTGTCTTTGGGGTGTGCTCTCCGGCGAGGTCTCCTGTCCGCCATGCCCCTGCTCCCGTGGCTCCTCTTCCGTTGACGCCGATTGTTCTTGGTACTGATGCTTCTCAGGAGGCTAAGGATGCTGCTCAGAGTGCTGATGATAGTGCTGTTGCTGCTTATGACCTGAAGTTCAAGCAGTACTCTTCTGATCTCGAGGCCTATCGACACGCTACCGATCGCTGCTTATACTCGATGGGTTGATGAGGATGCTCGTTGCTTTGTTGTTCTCACCTCCGTTGTTACGCTTCAAGATGTCGCTGAGTTCATGAGTCTCCCTACTGTTGCCGCTTAGTGGGCCCATCTTCGTCAGCGCTATCATCCGTCTGGGGATGCTCTTTACCTGTCTGTGGTTCGCCAGGAGCATGCTCTCAAGCAGGGTGATTCTACTATTGATGAGTTCTATTCTCAGAGTGCTGCTATCTGGCGTCAGCTTGATTCTCTTTGTACTGCTGTTTGTGGCACCTGCTCGTGTTGCCAGATTGTACGCTCGGATTTGGAGTTTCACCGCATCTATGAGTTTCTGTCTCGGCTCCGCCAGGAGTTTGAGCCTCGGCGTGCTCAGCTGAATGCTCGTGGTCGTGTTCCACTCTCTGAGGTGTTGTCTGAGCTTCGGGCTGAGGAGACCCGTCTCCGTGGTGCTGGTCTTCTTGCGGTTCCATCTGTGCTTGCTACACGTGGTCCTCCTATGCCTTCTGTTCCCTCGACTCAGCCGCGGTCCTCTGTCGCACCGATACTACTCCTCCAGGTCAAGGTCGAGTCGGCACCTAGCTTTGTGGTCGAGTCGGACCAGCAGTTTCAGGTCCAGTCGTCAAGACCGCAGGCTCGTGGTCGTGGTCGTCGTGGTTCTCTTTGTCACGCTCTTCTTGTAACAAGGATGGCCACACTTGGGCCACCTGTTATACACGGA
The DNA here is from genome assembly GCA_023614405.1 of Avena insularis. Lineage (NCBI taxonomy): Eukaryota > Viridiplantae > Streptophyta > Magnoliopsida > Poales > Poaceae > Avena > Avena insularis. Next base: position 376,717,906 of record CM042685.1, read on the forward strand.
TCCCGTTCGCCAGCAACACTAGGCTCGTGGGCGCGGCTCCTTCCGGATCTTCAGCGTTGCTCTCTCCGATCGTAACATTATCGAGTCTTCGGGTCCGCTTGTCGCCATGTGCTCTTCTTCGATAGGCACTTCTGGTTCTGTGACTGATTCTTCAGGCCCTGTGCGACCACCACCTTCTACACATTCAGGTACGTCCCCATGGTATCTGGATTCTGGAGCTTATTTTCATATGACCTCTGAGTCTTCTTTTCTGTCCGCTCTTCGTTCTCTCCCTTCTCCTGTTCGTGTTTTCACAGCTGATGGTACCTCTCTCCCTATTTCTAGTCGGGGCACCCTCTCTACTTCTTCCTTTTCTGTTCCTGATATTTCTCATGTCCCTCTTCTTAAGATGAATCTGTTCTCTGCTAGCCTTACCATCGACTACGGTTGTCGCGTCATTCTTGATGCTGATTCTTGTGTTGTACAGGACCGTCGCACGCAGGCCCTGGTTGGAGCTGGCCCTCGTAGCCGTGACTCTTCAGGACTTTGGGAGTTAGACTGGCTTCGTGTTCCTTCTGCTGCCACTTCATCTTCCAGTTCTTCTCCGGTCGTCGCCTCTGCTAACAGCTCTTTTCAGCAGTGGCATCATCGGCTTGGTCACCTTTTGTGACTCTCGCCTGTCATCATTAGTTCATCGTGGTCTTCTAGGGTCTGTCTCAGGAGATGGGTCTTTACATTGTCAGGGCTGTAGGTTGGGTAAACAGATTCAGCTTCCCTATCCTATTAGCGTCGTAGATCTCAAATGACCTTTTGATTTAGTTCATTCAGATGTTTGGGGTCCGGCTCCTTTCGCTTCGAAAGGGGGCCATCGCTACTATATTTTATTCATCGATGATTTTTTCTCGGTACACTTGGTTGTATTTTATGCGCTCTCGTAGTGAGGTGCTCTCCATATATCAGTGTTTTGCGGCCATGGTCCATACTCAATATTCTACCCCCATTCGTGTGTTTCATGCTGATTCTGCTGGTGAGTATATCTCCCAGATGTTGCGAGGTGTCCTTGCTGAGTAGGGCACTCTTGCTCAGTTCTCCTGTCCTGGCGCCCATGCCCAGAATGGCGTTGCTAAGCGTAAGCATCGTCATCTTCTTGAGACCACTCGTTCCATGATGATTGTGTTGGAATTATGCCCTAGAGGCAATAATAAAGATGTTATTATTATAATTCTTGTTCATGATAATGTTTATATTCCATGCTAGAATTGTATTAAGCGGAAACTTTAATACTTGTGTGGTTTGTGAACAACACCGTGTCCCTAGTATGCCTATATGGACTAGCTCATTGATTAATGATGGTTAAGGTTTCCTAACCATGGACATGAGTTATCAATTAATAATGAGATCATATCATTGGGAGAATGATATGGTGGACAGACCCAAACTAAGGGAAGCAATTAGATCGTGTCATCGTGTTCGTCTTTGCGAAGCTTTTCTTATGTCAAATATTGTATTCCTTAGACCATGAGATAATACAACTCCCTGGTATCGGAAGAAAGCTTTGAGGTCATCAAACGTCATCCTATGAGAGGGTGATCATAAAGGTGTCTCTCAGGTGATCGGAAAGTATCTGTTGGGTTGTATGTATCGAGATGGGATTTGTCCCTCCCAAGTCGGAGAGATATACTTCGGGCCCACTCGGTAATCGATATCAACACCGCTTGCAAGCATGTGGTTAAGGAGTTAATCACAAAGTGATATCGGATTACGGAACGAGTAAAGTACTTTTGTGAGCGAGATTGAACTAGGTATGATGCACCGACGATCAAATCTCGCAAGTAAAATATCGCGAGAAAGGGAATATATATGGGATTGTTTGAATCCTGGCATCGTGGTTCATCCGATATGATCATCGATGAATGTGGGAGTCAATATGGGTTTCACACCTGTTGATTATTGATAGAAGATCATGTCCGATATTCTCGAACCCTAGGTCACACACTTAACGTGTCTTGACGCTAGGATAGATTGGATAATTGGTTTATGAATTTTTGTTCGGAGTCTCAGATGGGATCCGGGACATCACGAAGAGGTTCCGGAATGGTCCGGAGAATAAGATTCATATAAGGCAGTGCAGTTTTTGGAGTTCGGAATTGTTCCGGGTTAATCGGTATTGTACCTAAAGCTTCTAGAACCTTCCTAAGGGGACCAACGTGGCCCCACCTTCCGGGAGGGGCATGGGCCTATGAGGGAGTGCCCTGGCCACATTGGGCCAGGGGCACAAGGCCCCATAGGGCCCAGCCGCCAAGAGAGGTTTAAACTCTAGATAGAGCTTCTAGAAGGGGGTTTGCCCCCACTCTTCCTCCTTGGGGCCGCCTTGGCTTGGGGAGGTCTAGGTCTGCACCCACCCTCTATATAGAGGGCTGGGGTGCACCCCCACACCTGCCCCTCCAACCCTAGCCGCCCGCCTCCCTCTCCCTCCCGATCGCTTGTAGGCGAAGCCTCCGCAGTAAATTCTCCACCAATTGCACCGCGCCGTCGCGTTGTTGATCCAACCCATATCTCCACCATACTTGCTGGACCAAGGAAGTAGGAGATGTCGAGGTGCCGCACGTGTGCATCTCACGGAGGCATCGCCACTTGTGGTGCTAGATCGGATCGGATCGCGAGGAGGAGAAGCGAGCACGACTACATCACCCACGTTCCATTTAACGTTCCTGCGGTGAGAATCTTCAAGGGTATGAAGATCTAATCCAATCTTTCTCGTTGTTTGCATCTCCTAGATTAGATCTTGGCTTCCTCTGCTCGCTCCGTAGAAAATTTTGATTTACTATGCCGCTAAACCCTTCAAAGGTATCGAGCTAGATCTATGCGTAGATGTGATTCACGAATAGAACGCAACATGGTTGTGCGAGGCGTTGATGTTTTCTGTTGCAAGCCTCTTGTTTGTGTTCTTCTTATGACGCTGGATAGTGAGATTGAAGCGGTCCAGGCCAACCTTACGCGACGTCGTCATGAGACCGCTCCGCACTTGACGTGTGGCTTGTTCCACACATGCGGCCGGTGGATGCCTGCTTTCTCACTATAGTTGTCATGGGATCTACACGGAGTTTGGCAACCATAATATCACCGTTGTGGCTCAGAGGTAAGAATCGTTCTTAGCATCTACTCCCATAAGCCACGTAAAACATGCAACAACAAAGTAGAGGCGTCTAACTTTTTTTGCAGGGAGTGTTTTCTGTGATATGGTATGGCCCAAGATGTGATGTGTATATTGTATGCGATGATCATGTTTTGTAATGTTTCACGACTTGCATGTCGATGAGTACACAACCGGCAGGAGCCATATGGTTGTCTTTATAATTGTGTATGAACAGCCTGTCAACTTCTTATACGCCATGTAATAGCTTTACTTTATCGCTAAGTAGTTAGCAATAGTTGTAGTTGCTATTAGTGGTGGAGGCAATCATGGTGGAGTGATGGAGATCATTCCGGCACGCACAAGATGGAGATCATTGCGCGAAGATTGGCTATACCATGTCACATAAAGTTATATGCATGTGATGTTTATCCTTTTATGTATCTTATTATGCTTAGATCACGACGGTAGCATTATAAGATGATTCCTCACTTAAAGATCAAGATAAAACTGTGTTCTCCCCATGTATGCACCGTTGCGAAAGTTCGTCGTGTCCAAGCATCACGTGATGATCGGGTGCTATAGACTCTACGCTCACATACAACGGGTGCAAGCCAGTTTTGCACACGCGGAAATACTTTGGTTTGACTTGACGAGCCTAGCATGTACAGACATGGCCTCGGAACACATGAACCGAAAGGTTAAGCATGAGTCATATGAATGATATGATCGACACTTCGTTGTCCACCATTGAAACCACATCTCTTCTCGTGAAGATCGGATTAGGTGTGGTGAATTTGGATCGTGTTCACTAAACAACTTGAGGGATGTTGAATTTAGTGGGAGTTCATCTAGTAATTTGATTAAGTTGAACTATTTATCATGAACATATTCTAAATTGTACTTGCAAATACTGTAGATCACATGGCTAAGTCCAACTTCAACTTCAACGTTTTTGCTGAGAAAGAAAAGCTTAAGAACAATGGGTCTAACTTCACCAACTGGTTCCACAATCTGAGAATCATTCTCTCTGGCGGTCAAAAGGACTATGTCCTTGAGAAAGCGTTAGGTGACGCCTCTTGCAATCGCTACCGCCGATGAGAAAGCTGTCTATCGTCACAAGAAAGATGATTATGGTGTGATTAAGAGCACCATGTTGTTTGATATGGAATCGGACCTTCAAAATCGTTTTGAAGACTATCCCGGGCCCTTTTAGATTCTCGAGGAGCTGAAAACCATGTTTCAGACTCAAGCCCATTCTAAGAGATATGAGATCTCTGAGAAGTTCTTTAACTGCAAGATGGAGGAAGGGAGTTCCGTTAGTGAGCACGCCATTAAGATGTCGGGCTACACTCAACGCCTTGAGCAACTGGACTGCAAGATTCCAGAGGAGCTCAAGATTGACAGGGTTCTGCAATCACTCCCTCCCAGCTACAAAAGTTTTGTATTGACTCATAATCAGATTGGTTCCACTGATACGATCACCGAGCTCTTCGCAAAGCTGAAGGCTGCGGAGGTGGACATCAAAAAGGATAATCATGTGTTGATGGTCAACAAGCCCTCCTTTAAGAAAGGTAAGGGTGCAAAGAAGCCCTTCAAGAAAGGCAGCGTAAGCGTTGCTGTTCTCGAGAAGAAGCTCAAGTCTGGTCCTAAGCCTTAATCGGACCTTTGAGTGCTTCTATTGCAAGGACAAGGGTCATCGAAGCTTAATCGTCCAAGTACTTAGCGGACAAGAAGGCTGGCACCATCAAAGGTATATTTGATATACATGTTATTGATGTTTTCCTCACTAGCCCTCATTGTAGTGCCTGGGTATTTGATACTGGTTCGGTTGCTAATATTTGTAACTCGAAACAGGAGCTACGGAATAGACGGCGGCTTGCGAGGGATGAGGTGACGATGCGCGTTGGCAACGGATCAAGAGTTGATGTGATGGCCGTCGGCACGCTCTCCTTAGTTTTACCTTCGAGATTAGTTTTAAACCTTAATAAATGTTATTATGTGCCTGCGTTGAGCATGAACATCATTTCTGGATCGTGTTTATTGCAAGACGGTTATTCATTTAAATCGGAGAATAATGGTTGTTCTATTTTTATGAGTAACATCTTTTATGGTCATGCACCTATTGTGAATGGTTTATTTCTTCTAAATCTCGAAAGGGATGAAACACACATCCATAACATTGAGGCTAAGAGATGCAAAGTAGATAGTGATAATACTACTTATTTGTGGCAATCGCTGCTCAGGTCATATTGGTGTAAAGCGCATGTAGAAACTCCATTCTGATGGACTTTTGGAGTCTCTTGATTTTGAATCATTTGACACATGCGAACCATGCCTCATGGGCAAGATGATCAAAACACCGTTCTCCGGTATGATGGAGCGAGCAAAGGACTTGTTGGAAATCATACATACCGATGTATGCGGACCGATGATTGTTTCGATGCGCGGTGGATATCGCTATTTTCTCACTTTTACCGATGACTTAAGTAGATATGGGTATATCTATTTAATGAAACATAAATCTGAAATATTTGAAAAGTTCAAGGAATTCCAGAATGAAGTGGAGAACCATCGTAATAGAAAGATTAAGTTTCTACGATCCGATCGTGGGGGCGAATATTTGAGTTATGATTTTCTCACGCATCTTAAAGCAAGCGGAATTGTTTCGCAACTCACGCCACCCAGAACACCACAGCGCAATGGTGTGTCTGAACGCCGAAATCGAACCCTATTAGATATGGTCCGATCGATGATGTCTCTTACTGATTTGCCGTTATCATTTTGGGGTTATGCATTAGAAACCGCTGCATTCACTTTAAATAGGGCACCATCTAAATCCGTTGAGATGACACCGTATGAACTGTGGTTTGGTGCTAAACCTAAGTTGTCGTTTCTTAAGGTTTGGGGATGCGAAGCTTACGTCAAGAAGTTGATGCCGGACAAGCTCGAACCCAAAGCGGAGAAATGCGTCTTCATAGGATACCCTAAGGAAACTATTGGGTATACCTTCTATCACGTAACAAGGCAAAGTGTTTGTCGAAGAACGTTCCTTTCTTGAGAAGGAGTTTCTCTCGAAAGAAGTGAGTGGGAGGAAAGTAGAGCTAGACGAGGTTATTGAACCTTCTCTTGAATTGGAGAGTAGCGCAGCACCTGAAATTGTTCCAGGTCACTTTGCACCAACAATAGAGGAAGCTGATGACAAGGATCATGAAGCTTGACGATGTCGCATCGAACGTCAGAGGTTGACAAGGTCGCGTGCCCTCCCCGAGTGGTACGGCAACCTGTCTTGACTGTCTTGTTAGTAGAAGGCGGTGAACCTACAAACTATGAGGAAGCGATGATGAGCCCAGACTCGATAAATGGCTAGAAGCCATGAAATCCGAATTGGGATCCATGAGCGAAAACCAAGTATGGACTTTGGTGGACCTCCTAGCGAACCGAAAGGCCGTTGAGTGCAAATGGATCTTCAAGAAGAAAACGGACGCGATGGTAATGTTACCGTCTATAAAGCACGGCTTGTCGCGAAAGGTTTTCGACAAGTTCAAGGTGTTGACTACGATGAGACTTTCTCTCCGTAGCGATGTTTAAGTCCATTCGGATTTTATTAGCAATTGCTGCTTCATGATTATGAAATATGGTAGATGGATGTCAAGATCTGCGTTCCTCAATGGCAACATTGATGAAGAGTTGTATATGATGCAACCCAAGGTTTTGTCGATCCTAAGGATGCGATAAAGTATGCAAGCTTGAACGCGTTCTATTTATGGACTAAAGCAAGCATCTCGGAGTTGGAACCTTCGCTTTGATCAAGTGATCAAGAGCTTTGGATTTGTTCCAAATTGCTTGAAGCTTGTATCTACAAGAAAGTGAGTGGGAGCTCGGTGACATTTACGGTACTATATGTGGATGACATATTGATTATTGGAAATGACATTAACATGCTTAACGATGTGAAGAGTTATTTGAACAAGTGTTTTTCAATGAAAGACCTAGGTGAAGCTGCTTATATATTGGGCATCAAGATCTATAGAGATAGACAAAGACGCCGATAGCTTTAAGCCAGTACATACCTAGACAAAGTTCTGAAAAGGTTCGTAATGGATAAGGCTAAGAAAGGTTCAAAGGCCTATGTTGTCAGTAAGATATTGAGCAAGGCTCTGTCCAGCCACGGTAAATGATAGGAAGCTATGAGCAAAGTGCCTTATGCCTCGCCATAGGTTCCATCATGTATACCATGTGTGTACTAGACCGGATGTGTCCAATGCTCTTAGTTTGACGAGCAGATATCAAAGTGATCCAGAGTGGAACATCGACAGCCGTGAAGAACATCCTAAAGTACCTAAATAGGACTAAAGAAATGTTCTTAGTCTATGGGGTGATGAACAGCTTGTCGTAAAGGTTACGTCGATGCTAGTTTAAATCGACAAGGATGATTCTAAATCTCGTGTGATACGTGTATATTTTGAATGGAGGAGCTGTGAGTCGGAGAAGCTGCAAGCAAAGCGTGATCGCGGGATCTACAGAGAAGCGGAATACATGGCTGCAGAAGCGCCAAGTGAAGGAGTTTGGATCAAACTTCATCATCGAGCTTGGCGGTTCCAAGTGCATTGGACCCAATCGGAGATATTGTGTGACAACATCGCCATAGCACTCGCTAAGGAACCAAGATATCATCCAAAGACCAAGCATATCAACCGCAAGTTTCATATAATCCGAGATTATATAGCAGATGGAGATCTGAAGATTAGCAAAGTACATACAGATCTGAATGTCGCAGATCCGTTGACTAAACCTCTTCCGCGTGCAAAAATGTACCATGGGTGTGAGATTGTTGCCAAATGTAAACTAGATTATTGACTCTAGTGCAAGTGGGAGACTGTTGGAATTATGCCCTAGAGGCAATAATAAAGATGTTATTATTATAATTCTTGTTCATGATAATGTTTATATTCCATGCTAGAATTGTATTAAGCGGAAACTTTAATACTTGTGTGGTTTGTGAACAACACCGTGTCCCTAGTATGCCTCTATGGACTAGCTCATTGATTAATGATGGTTAAGGTTTCCTAACCATGGACATGAGTTGTCAATTAATAATGAGATCATATCATTGGGAGAATGATATGGTGGACAGACCCAAACTAAGCGAAGCAATTAGATCGTGTCATCGTGTTCGTCTTTGCGAAGCTTTTCTTATGTCAAATATTGTATTCCTTAGACCATGAGATAATACAACTACCTGGTATCGAAAGAAAGCTTTGAGGTCATCAAACGTCATCCTATGAGAGGGTGATCATAAAGGTGTTTCTCAGGTGATCGGAAAGTATCTGTTGGGTTGTATGTATCGAGATGGGATTTGTCCCTCCCAAGTCGGAGAGATATACTTCGGGCCCACTCGGTAATCGATATCAACACCGCTTGCAAGCGTGTGGTTAAGGAGTTAATCACAAAGTGATATCGGATTACGGAACGAGTAAAGTACTTGCTGTGAACGAGATTGAACTAGGTTTGACGGTACCGACGATCAAATCTCGGGCAAGTAAAATATCGCGAGACGAAGGGAATATATATATGGGATTGTTTGAATCCTGGCATCGTGGTTCATCCGATATGATCATCGATGAATGTGTGGGAGTCAATATGGGTTTGAGACCCACTGTTGATTATTGATAGAAGATCATGTCCGCATATTCTCGAACTCAGGGTCACACACTTAACGTGTCTTGACGCTAGGATAGATTGGATAATTGGTTTATGATTTTTGTTCGGAGTCTCGGATGGGATTCGGGATATCACTAGAGGTTCCGTAATGGTCCGGAGAATAAGATTCATATAAGGCAGTTTTTTGGAGTTCGAATTGTTCCGGTTAATCGGTATTGTCTAAGCTTCTAGAACCTTCCGGAAGGGGACCAACGTGGCCCCACCTTCCGGGAGGGGGCATGGGCCTATGAGGGAGTTCCCTGGCCACATTGGGCCAGGGGCACAAGGCCCCATAGGGCCCAGCCGGCCAAGAGAGGTTTAAACTCTAGATAGAGCTTCTAGAAGGGGGGGTTTCCTTGCCCCCCACTCTTCCTCCTTGGGGCCGCCAGCCTTGGCTTGGGGGAGGGGCTAGGGCTGCTCCCACCCCTCTATATATAGAGGGCTGGGGGCGCACCACCCCCCCCACACATTCCCCTCCAACCCTAGCCGCCCTGCTACCCTCCTCTCTCCCTCCCGGCTGCCTGTAGGCAAAGCCCTGCTGCAGAAATTCTCCACCAATTGCACCGCGCCGTCGCGTTGTTGATCCAACCCATCTCTCCACCATACTTGCTGGACCAAGGAAGTAGGAGACGTCGAGGTGCCGCACGTGTGCATCTCATGGAGGCATCGCCACTTGTGGTGCTAGATCGGATCGGATCGCGAGGAGGAGAAGCGAGTACGACTACATCGCCCACGCCCGACGAGCGTTCATGGCGAATCTTCAAGGGTATGAAGATCTAATCCAATCTCTCTCGTTGTTTGCATCTCCTAGATTAGATCTTGGCTTCCCTCTGTTCGCTTCCGTAGAAAATTTTGATTTACTATGCCGGGAAACCCTTCAGATTGCTTCTTCTCTTCCGCCGCATTTCTGGGCTGAGGCTGTTGCTACATCCGCCTACCTCATCAACATTCAGCCTTCTGCTGCTCTGCAGGGTGGTATCCCTCTTGAGCGCCTATCTAGACAGTCTCCAGACTACTCCATGCTTCGCTTGTTTGGTTGTGTTTGCTATGTTCTCCTTGCTCCTCGCGAACGCACCAAACTGTGTTGAGTGTGTCTTCCTTGGATACAGTGATGAGCATAAGGGCTATCGCTGTTGGGACCCCGTTGGTCGTCGGATGCGTATCTCTCGTGATGTTACTTTTGATGAGACGCGTCCTTTCTATCCTCGTCCCACCGCTGGTACCTACCCGGTGGAAGATATCTCTTTTCTTCTCTTTCCTAACACACCTCCTTCTACTCCTATTGTGTCTTCTTCAGGATCTTCTCCCCCTGATGTCTCTTCTTCGACACCGTCCGCCTCTGCTCCATCTAGTTCTCCTAGTTCTCCTCGTTCTCCGGAGTCTTCCTCTGCTATATCTTCTTCTTCATCGTCGTCTCCTGAGTCGTCTTTCTCTGATGAGTTTCCCTCTACTCGTCACATTACGTCGTGCCCCCAACCGTTACTCTCCCAGTCAGTATGGTCTTTCTGTTGCCTCCGAGCCGACTTCTTATCGGGATGCTGAGCATCATCCTGAATGGCAGCTGGCCATGGCTGAGGAGATTGCTGCGCTTGAGCGCACTGGCACCTGGGATCTTGTTTCTCCCCCTCCCGGTGTTCGTCCTATCACGTGTAAGTGGGTCTATAAGATTAAGACCCGCTCTGATGGATCTCTTGAGCGCTATAAAGCGCGTCTTGTGGCTCGTGGTTTTTAGCAGGAGCATGATCGTGACTATGATGAGACCTTTGCTCCTGTTGCTCACATGACCACTATGCGTACTCTTCTTCTTTGTTGTTACATTCGTCAACGTCTGTGGTCCCAGCTTGATGTTCAGAACGCCTTTCTCAATGGTGAGTTGAGTGAGGAGGTCTATATGCAGCCTCCTCCTGGGTATTCTGTTCCCGAGGGGATGGCTTGTGGTCTTCGACGTTCTCTTTATGTCCTCAAACAGGCCCCCCCGTGCCTGGTTTGAGCGCTTCGCTTCTGTAGTGACTGCTGCTGGTTTCTCCCCTAGTGCTCATGATCCAGCGCTGTTTGTTCACACTTCTCGTGGATGCACTCTTCTTCTTCTCTATGTTGATGATATGATCATTACTGGTGATGATTCTGAGTATATCGCCTTCGTTAAGGCTCGCCTTCATGATCAGTTTCTTATGACTGATCTTGGTCCTCTTCGATACTTTCTTGGGATTGAGGTCTCCTCCACTTCTGATGGCTTTTACATCTCCCAGGAAAAGTATATTCAGGATCTTCTTGCTCGTGCTGCGCTTGGGGATGAGCGCACTGTTGAGACCCCTATGGAGCTTAATGTTAAGCTTCAACCTACTGACGGTGATCCTCTTCTTGATCCGACGCGTTATCGTCATCTTGTTGGGATTCTTGTTTATCTTGCTGTCACTCGTCCTGACATCTCTTATCCAGTTCATATTTTGAGTCAGTTTGTTTCTGCTCTCACCACCGTTCACTATAGTCATCTTCTCCGTGTTCTTCGTTATCTTCGGGGTACGATCACTCGTCGCCTTTTCTTTCCTCGTTCCAGCTCCCTCCAGCTCCAGTGCTATTCGGACGCTTCATTGCAGTGATCCTTCGGATCGCCGTTCACTTTCTGCTTACTGTGTGTTTCTTGGTGGTTCGCTCATTGCTTGGAAGATGAAGAAACAGACAGCGGTTTCCCGTTCGAGTGTTGAGGATGAGTTGCGTGCTATGGCCTTGTTGACTGCTGAGGTGACCTGGTTACGGTGGTTACTTGCGGATTTTGGGGTCTCTATTACCACACCCACTCTGGTTTTGTCTGACAGTACAGGTGCTATTAGTGTTGCACGTGATTCGGTCAAGCATGAGCTTACCAAGCATATTGGTGTTGATGCTTTCTATACACGTGCTCAGGTGTAGGCTCGGGTTGTTGCGCTTCAGTATGTGCCTTCAGATTTACAGTTGGCGGATTTCTTTACAAAGGCACAGACCAGAGCGTAGCATGATTTCTTACTCTCCAAACTCAGTGTTGTTGATCCACCATGAGTTTGAGGGGGGTGTTAGATGTATATATTTGTATATTGTATTTTTCCTATATGTTAGGGGGCTTCCTGCATATTTGCACCTGTACCTGTACTACATATTGTGGCCTTTGGCCCCAGAGGAATACAAGTTGCATATTCCTGACACAGGTATCCAATGTTAGCCTATCCGGTCCGTTCCAATGGGAGCCCACGTGATGATTCACACACAATGATAAAGCCTAGGAAGGATTCGGGTAACCCAAGCCCATGAAGGATGCGACTCCTTGGAGGATACATCTAGCTTTTGAGAGAAACTTTAAAGGGTAAAACTCTAATCTATAAGTGACTCGACCTTATCCTGGGACCTAGCCTACCTATATAATGGCTAGGAGGGCACGACGAGGATCATCGGAAACCCTAGCACACACCACTAGATGTTATATGCGCACCCCATGTAACCTTCGGTTTCGCTGATAATCAAGAACAAACAAGCAGGAGTAGGATTTTCCCTCCGAGGGCCCAAACCTGGGTAAATCCTTTGTCCCGTGTTGCTTGTCTATTAGCCGAACGCGATCTCCAGCGCATCCCTTTTCCTTAAAACCCAAGTCCATAACAATGGACATTGACGAGTCAAAACCAAGTTAATTGGCGCCGTCTGTGGGAACATGGAGCGCTGATGTTGCGATCGTGATGGCCCCATCACCTGCAATCTTCGACTCCTCAGCGACGGAGAACCATCTCCTCTTCAGCACCATCGACTTCACCGTTCATTCGCCGGCAATGCGCCCGGACTTCGATTCCGTAGGAGACGAAGTTGACGTGATGATCGGGAGCTTATGATTCCAGGCCGGCAAGATCGGCATGCTCCGCCTTCCTGAACGGGTGACGCCATCGGTGATCGCACTTGCCTCTTGGATACCTCCGATCGGCACGCTAAGTGAGCTCAACAATCCCACACCGACATGGGTGGATCCAGGCCCAGGGCAACCAGGGCCATGGCCCAGGGCGTAGCAAAAATTTCTGCCTACCATCTATAGAAAAAATAATTTGGTCTGGGCGTAGCCCAAAGCCTAGACCAACTGGCCTCTCCCAGCTGATTTGCTCGACCGTAACCAGTGCAGTTTGCTCGCATTCCTTGCTCGCGTCTGCAGCCTCGTTGGCTCACTGCGGCCATAAGCAAGCCGCCACACCCACGCGTAGGCCGGCCGCTTGCCGCTCGTCCCCCGGCCTCCTCCGCTAGACTCTAGGTTATCTTGACTTGTGTGGTTGTGCCCTGCTTGTCCGCCCCCGCCACGCGCCGCTGTCCGACCCTGTCTGGCACGCCCACCGATTCCAGGTACTCCTGTATGCCCTCCTCCAGTCCCCCGCCACATGACCGTTGGCCGCCGCCGCCCGATTGCTGCTGGCATGTGGCTCTGCCTCCTCAACTGGGCTGCTCCTCACAAAGTCACGAGGTCTTCGATTGAACTCAGCTAGGCAATTTCATCGCCATTAGATGATTAGTAATTGAATTGATGTGTTCATTGTGTTGATTTGAAAATTACTTGTAATTAGTTTAATGTTGCACGAACACAAGATGAAGAGATATTTTGTATTCCCATACTATTATTTATAGTTTTTAGTCATCTCTCATTTGTGTTCAGTGTTCTTGAACCATTAACAATGGATGAAAATATTTTTTATCTCCATACTACTACTTATAGTTTTTAGTCATATGTATACGTTTTTGAACCATTAACAGTGGATTTGAAAATTTCCTTAAAAAACAATGGATTTGGAAACATATGTCTAGCTTTCCGATTGTACCAAAATTTTCATGGTATTGCAAAGACTTTTTTAGTGTTTTTTTTAGTTTTAGTTTTTGGCCTGGAGCTTGGTCTAATCCTGGATAGCAACAACAGTTGCGACTCCGATCTACATGATCTGCTGTCAGGCGAGGATGCCTATGACTCTGAATCTGAAAGCTGCGAGAGCAATGATTCCCCTCATTGCTACATGTGCGCTGTCGTCACCATCCGCGATGATGTCCAGGACAATGCCGGAGGCGGAACCGACCCGCCCAACCCTGACACCAGGAACGGGGGTAATCCTGCAAACCTCAATGGGGGCATCCCTCCAAACCCTAACACAACTCGGGCCGTCCTTAGATCCATATGGGTGATGCCGGATGGGAAAGAGTTAGGGAGGCCCTAAAGGGTAACCCCTTACCAGAAGATGCATCTCGCGGCATGCTGATGGCCTACCATTGGCTGCTCCTGAAGGAATTCCACCGCCAACAGGCAGTGAATGCCCAACTTTAGCAACGAAAGCGAGCATCCGATGAATCGAGTGCTCGGCGGGCGGCACTCTCCTCCATCGACGGGTCCTCCTCAAAGGACGACGACGGACACAAGAGACGCTCTCGGCCGGAGCGCATGGGCCCAGAAGCAAGGAGTAAGGCCACCAAGGCCCTCGACTTGTAATTCATATCGGTAGACTCGCAAGGCAACATGATGTCTAAAACGTCGCGTGTCGCGGTCATAGCAGCTAATCAACCACCAGTCGAGGATCCATGATCCGCCGTCCATCGGTCCGTCATCGTGGGCCTCGGGCTCGTAGGAGCTGCGCTAACTAGGGAGGCAACTCCGGAACCAAAGAAGGCGGCCGTGACATTCACGAGGAACCGCTCACCTTCATCGGACGAGGATGACGACGACCTATCGCGGCGACACTGCAGCCCACAGCGAAGGAGTCACAATTATGACGCTCGTGACGAGCTCACCCAGCGCAAAATTGACAAAATGCGTGCCAAACGTGCCTGCTTCACTGAGTCAAAAGACGAAAAAACGGAGTTCTGCAACCCCAGATGCTTTAGTCCAGCCATATGGCAAACGCGAATGACGTATGACCTGAATTGCCACCTCCATTCCATCCCGTCCAAAAATACAACGACACAAAGAAAAGCCCATGCCCATGCCTCTCCACGCTCAAGGAACTAGCGAGAGCCAAAAAAAAAAAAAAAACACTAATCGTGGCATATCGATCCAATGAACGTGGTATTGAGTGTGTCCTAAGCTAAGTCACATCTATCTGAGAATTAGCAAATTCTATCTTAAAAAGCTGCAGCCTGCTGCGTGCTGTATTTTAGGACATCTAAAATAACTGCGGTATATTTGGTGCCAAAAACACAAAAAGTGATGACCCAAACCAAAAAGAAATACTCCCTCCGTTTCAAAATATAAGATGTTTTAAGTTTGTAAAGAAAATGTATCTAAACTTATTTTAGTATATAGATTCATTCCAAACATAAGTGAATCTACATATAAAAGAAATCTAGGTACATTTACTTCACAAAGCTAAAACATCTTATATTTTAAAACAGAGTGTGTAATACTCTATTTTTTGGCAGTTGTTAGAGATGAACTCTGAACTGCCCCGCCTCTTGCAGTCGTCAGCTTCTTCAAGCGCATCGGGTTCATGGGCTTTGGGGCACCTCATCACCTACCTGACCGATCCGCTGGGCATGTCCACAGCGGCAGCCCCTACACAGGGTCGGTCCTGAGATTTCGGGGGCACGGGGCAAAACTAAAATTTTGGGTCACAATCTAAGCAATACAAGATGCATAAAAGGTTTAACATCACATGCAATTCATAATATGTGATATGATATGGCCTTTCTTCTTGTGTCTTCGATCTCCATCTCCAAGCACGGATATGATATTCATCATCACCGGTGTAGTGTTAAGGGGCGTCGCTTCATGGTTGTCCTCCACCAATATCAACTATTACAACTACTTGATGAATAGACACGCGGGTCTTAAAAAAATTTTAAAGACAACCATAAGGCTCCTTCTGGTTGCCAACTTACAATAAGGATCATTGCATACATCATATATAATCACAATCATGGCCATATCACATCACAACACAAGCCCTGCAAAAACAAGTTAGACACCTCTAATCTTCTTTGCAAGTTTTACGTGGCTGGGACTTTTGCATAAGAACCATTCTAACTTACGAACATGAACCACAATGTTGATACAAGTATTGTCAAGTGCCCTTTGTAAATTGAATCTTCACTATGGTGGGAGAGACAGACACCCGCAGAGCCACTTGTACAATGCAAGTTAAACATTGAGCGTGGAGCAAGTCTCATGTATGATGACATGTAAGGTTAGCCTGGGACGCTTCATCCCACCATCCTGCAAGATGCAAAGTACAAAAAAAACAATCAACAGCAAAAGCATCAACGCCCACAATAACCAGTGTGTTCTACTCGTGCAATAGATCTACGCATAGACACGGCTCTGATACCACTATAGGGGTTCGTAGCATCGAAAACAAAAAATTCTATCGCATGAACACACAAAAGCCAAGATCTAATCTACAAGATCGGTGCAATGAGTTCATAGAGTACTAACCCTCAAAGATCCAAAGTGTTTAACAAGATCGTATTCTCGTGGTTGATGTAGTCGTTCACTTGCTGATCTCAAGATCGCGAAGACGATCCTTCCAGCGCCGCGTTTCGGCAGTGCTTCCGCAGTTGGTCACACGTTCGGTACTCGATGAAGACCTTCCTCTTCCTTGTTCCAGTAGACAGCAGAGGTTGTAGATCTCCTCGCGATTCCAGCAGCACGACGGTGTGGTGGTGGAGGTGGAGGAGTAGATCCTGCAGGGCTTCGCCTAAGCCAGAACAGGTATGGTGGATTAGAGAGAGCCTCAGCGGCTAGGGTTTAGACATAGAAGGGAGAAGGGCATACGACGGCTAGGGCTAGGGCTAGGCAGCGGCTTGGAGAGGGCTAGGGTGCCGGCGGCCTTGGGGCAAGGGGCGGCGGCCTAGGGTTTTGGGTGAGGTCCAAGGGGGCGCCTCACCTCTTTCATATATAGGGGGAGAGATGGCAAGGGGGTGAGTCCTTCCCCAACTCCTCTTTGTGGCTGGCGTCTTGGGTTTCCTTTCCCTCCTCCACTAGTACTTTGACTTTCCAAATTGGGATTTGACTTTTCAAATTAGAGTTTGACTATTCAAACTAGAGTTTCATTACCACTTCCTAGTCTTGGCCGACTTGACCTAGGAAATGATGCTGACACCCCCACTTGGGTATGGCGCATCCATGTGTCCCTCCTCTGGGGCGGTGGACCTTCTAGAACCTTCTAGAATATTCTGGTAAAAACACCGAAAAAATTTCCGAACCCCGGATTTGGACTTTCCTTATATGAATCTTATTCTCCAAACCATTCCGGATCTCCTCGTGATGTCTTGGAACCAATCTGAGACTTCGAACAACATTCAGCCTCCAACTCATATTCCACATCTACTAAACAACATCAAATCCTTAAGTGTGTCTCCCTACGGATCGTGAATTATGCGGACATGATCGAGAGTTCGAGACGCCTCTCTGATCAATAACCAATAGAGTAATCTAGAAATTCATATGGCTCCCACATATTTCTACGATTACTTCATGATCAAATGAACCATTTACATACGATACTGATTCTCTTTGTCGCACGATACTTTACTTATCCGAGGTTTGATCGTCAGCACATCTATACCTAGTTCAACCTCATTACCGACAAGTACTCTTTACTCGTTCTATGATATGACATACCTTGGGACCTAGTCACATGCTTGCAAGCCAATTGGATGACATTCCATGGAGAGGGCCCAGAGTATATCTATCCGTCATATGGATGCACAAATCCACTCTTGATCCATGTGCCTCAACAAATACTTTCAGAATACCTAATGCCACCTTTATAACCACCCAGTTATGAAAGTGGTGTTTGATGTCATCAAAGTATCCATATGTGATGGTGATTAACATGATCTCATGGCCTAAGGATTAGGTTACTATGTATTTGAAAGCTTATAGCAAATGAACTCAAAATTACTTGATCTTACGCTACGCTTACTATAGGAGTGTGTCCATCATATCATTCTCCTAATGACATGATCTTGTTATTAATAACATCTAATGTCCATGATTAGGAAACCATGATCATATATTAATCAACAAGCTAGTTCTACAAGAGGCTTACCAGGGACTTCTTTTATGTTTACAAAACACACAAGTATTAATGTTTCCAGTTAATACAATTGTAGCATGGGATGTAAACATTTATCATAAACACAAGGATATAATAATAACTAATTTATTATTGCCTCTTGGGCATATCTCCAACAACACTCGCCACTAGATCTTCCCCTTCTCTGGTTGTTGCGCATATCGCGGAGCTTCTTGAGCTCGTAGCAGTCGTCGATGGGGTGTCCATGCCTCTTGTGGAATTGACAGTATGCGCCGTCGTTCCGCTCCCCTTCGTCGCACTCCTCGCAAGGACTCTTCCGGTCCGGCTCGACGGCTAGAACGACGATGGTCTTGTGCTTGGAATCCTTGTCCTTGCTCTTGTATGAGCTCAAGGCCTTGGGGTGGTCTCTACTTCAGCGAGGATGAACATCCTCCCCGCCTCCTCCTTGGCGCACTTTTCAGCCATGACGAAGTGCTCGGCAACCGTGGTGAGGTTCTTGCCCTGGATGCCGATCTTCTCCCTTATCTTGACGTCTTTGACGCCCTCGGAGAAGGTGGTGATGATGTTGGAGTCCGAGATCTTTGGGATCTTGTTGCGAACTCGGCTGAACCTTTGCAGGAACTTGAAGAGGATCTCTCCAGGTTGCGGGCGCACCTGGCAAAGGTCGAAGTACGTGAGCAGGAGTTCATAGCTTCCCTTGAAGTTCGCGATGAAGAGGGAGCTGAGCTCGGCCCACGAGTCGATGTACTCCTCCGATAGGTTCATCAGCCAAGTATTGGCCATGTCTTTGAGGCACATGGGGAGCCAGATCGCCATGATGCGGTCGTCACCTCCCGTAACCTCGATGCCTGTGGTGTAGAGTTGCAAGTACTCACACAGGTTGTTCATTCCATTGTATCATAGGCGTCTCCGGATGGAACTTGTGTGGACAAACCACACGGCGGAGAGCCTTCATGAGGGCGAGGCAGCTGTTGGTCTGCACCTCCTTGCCATTGGCGAGGGCCGTGCGGTTTTGCTAGCCCGCAAAGGTGATATCTTTGGCAAGATGGTCTTCGCACCCATGGGGTGCGAGACAATCTGGCAGTTGTTGGCCACCGATGGGGTCGCTTGGTCGGGCTTGGGGGCCTATCACGGCATCGGGCCGACAGCGAGCCCCCAGCCCCTAGTGCTTGGTCCGCACCTTGAGCCCCCTGCTCTTGCGGGAAAAGCGTGGCAACATGGAGGAGCTCGGCGATCTGGTCTCACCACCTCTCCTTGCCTAGGTCAGCTGGTGGGTGATCTAGGAGCTCCTGCACCATGCGCTTGGCTGCCTCGGGCGTGAGGTGCTCGGCATGGCCGCGAGGACGCGGTGTGAGAGAGAGGTGGCGCCGCGCGAGGAGGATAGGGACTCCCATGAAGGACGGTAGGTAGAGACTCCATCGTCCTCGGTCCACGGGTCCTGATTGGAGGGGGAGCGTCATGGGGCCAGATCTGTCTGGGCCTTGCTCACCGCATGACAAAGCGCACGCTCGGCGGGGTATCGGTGCGAGTCGACATGCGGCCGAGGTCGGTGAAGATCTTGAAAGCTTGCCTCAGCCCCTACCTGGCGCGCCAAATCTCAGAGATTTGTCCCGTGAAGGAACTAGGTCCCAACAATCCCTTGGTTTGAGAGGGGACTGAACACGCATTCTCAAGGAGACTTGGCGATGGGGGATACGGTGGAGCAAGAACACGACAGAGAGGTCACACAGGTTTTTTTACCCAGGTTTGGGACCCTCGTGATATCGAGAAGAAAAGAGGCGTCCAATGACAAGCAAATTCCAAAATGGAATTGAACATAGAGCCAGCTTGCAGATTTTCGACACTGGGGATCGCGATTCCCTTTGTTAGTTCGATCAGGGGCACGACATCTGGCGAGCTCGATCGGCGAGTTAGACGAAAACACACACACACAGACACATGGTTTTCTACCTAGGTTTAGGTTCGTGATGTGTGGATCCCTACGTCCTACAACTATTGACTATCTGGTGGATGATCACAATTACAAAGGTTTTTTCTCCACGAAGGCTCTAGATAGGAAATCTCTCCTTGTCCCTAGACCGACTTGGGCCTCCTTTTATAAGGGCAAGGGGACAACACAAGGGTCGGTCATCACGCGGCATGGATACAGAGCACATGCCCTTAATGTGGCAGTGCGCTCCTGTTACCACACTGTGTGTCTCTTGCTGTCTACACCGAGCGGTCTGACACTGGTGCATGTCCTGTCAAACCGGGTCCTGCCGGGGGATTGGCTTCCCAGGCATGCAATCCTTAGGCTCCCAACCGGGGCCCCGGAGGGAATCCCGCCTAGAGACCGAAGAGTCGCTTGGCTTGCATGACGACGACGTGTCGCATTGGTTCCACCAGCTGGCGCGACATGGCTTAGTCATGCTGTCGGTATCCAAGGTGGGCCAAACGAAGCATGGCCAGAGGATAGTCTGTCCCCTGGGTCAGGCATCGTTGGTCAGTTGTCCCTCTTCATTCTCCTAGGCGGCCGTTGGCTCCCCGCCCCTGTGATTTGTGCCACCGCCAGCGATAACCGCTTGATGCACAAGTTCCCAGGGGAGTGCAGCAGGCCCCCAAGGGGATACCCCGCCTGAGTTCTTGAGAGGGCATTGCAGAGGGGTTGCGTCCCACACGTCGGTTCTGGGGTACCTGGACACCCGGATGCGACATCGATGACATAACCTAATATTCTTTTTAGGTACTACCTCTGTTCCACAATATAAACATTTTTAGCAAACTATAAAACAGATGGAGTAGTAGAGAGGTATATACCTTAAAATGGTCATAAGAATTTTTCCCTAAATATTTGTCCTCTAAATAGGCTTTCGCCCGCTATATTAATATAGCCAACCACATGGTACAATAGTTGGGGCAAACAACACAAGCACGCCAAAAAAAAAGAATAGAGAAACTAAATCCAACACCGGTAGATCGAAGAAAACAAGGAAGACATGCAACCACTGCGTCCTCCGAAGTTGTCCTACCATGCTCCTAGCCGTCATGTACCAAGCAACACCTTCAAAAAGAAATGCGAAGGCGACGACGCTGCTTCCTGGACAAGTCCTAGGGTTTCCCCGGGCCCGGCATGCTTGCCAGAGTGGGGAAAGGGTACCCCCGACGCCCCTTAGAAAGGGATGGCGGCACCCGCAGGTGTCACCACGTCAGAGCCGGACGAGACGATGGGATTTCTCCTGACCAAAAAAAAAAACTACCCCAGACGTTTCCTAGCACTCCACCTAACTTGCCTCCCACCAACAACCGCCACCACAGTATTAATGTCATCCTCGTCGTCTCACTATGGTCACCCTCGCGAGGCCAAGAAGCTGGAAACGAAGAGCACACCAAGAATCGGGGTTGGCACTTGGCAGCACGCGAGAGAGAACTTTTTAGCTTTTTTTAGAATATAATATTATTCTTTTTAGCTTTTTTTAGAATATAATAATATTATTCTTTTTAGCTGAGTATAGGATTTCATACGTGGTGACAGGATGAAAACCCTGCGTCTCCCTCTATTGGGCCCATAATAATTAAATAAATACTCCTGGACTACTAGTAGCAAGCTCATATGGGCACCACCTCTTGGCAGAGGTGAAGGTGCGAAGCAATGGAGTCAAGCGGGCCACTCCCACGTTCAGAACCACGCGACGGCCGCGGCGGCTGGCGCGCCGCACTCTTCATCATCGGTAACCTCGCTCGCCGACCCTTCAACTCCGTCCTGCCATGTGCCTGTTAGTTTTGTCTTAAGCTAGCGTCTCCGAATTCTGAACTATATCCCTCCAGTCGTCGGCTTGTTCGAGCGCATCGGGTTCACGGGCGTGGGGCAACCTGATGACATACCTGTCCCGCCCGCTGGGCATGTCCACCGCGGCCGCGGCCACTAGCGCCAACGCATGGTCCGGGACCGTGCTGCTGCTGCCACTCGTTGGCGCGCTCGCCGCCGACTCGCGCCTCGGCCGTTACCGGGCCGTCTTGCTTGCCGGCGTGCTCTACCTGCTGGTGAGTACAGTACTATTTGTTCACCTCCTTTCTTTCAAAAAGACTGGAGGCACGTCTCCGACATCCACGTTAGACGAAGAAGAAAACGTCAACGCCAACCACCAACACACCCCACAGGTCCCTCGGGCTAGCGGAACATCCAAAGCGAGGCCCCAAGAGGAAAATGACGCAAAAGCGCCGCCCTCGGCCGAACCTGCATGGGATTAAAGGTTTCCCGCAGAGAACCTGGGTGGAGAAGCGAGGACATTGCTTTGACGACGATTTCAAGAAGGGCGCTGCGCCCAAGGGCATCTCCGTCGTCGGCCCCGGCAAGTCGTCAGGACAAGGCGTTCGCCCAGCGATGAGTTGCAAACCACGCACCCACCCCTAAAGGACCGGTCGAACCACCACACCAACCCAAAACATGATGTTTGTCATCAAAGCCTCGAAAAGGGAAGCTAGACCAAGCATCCCGCACGTCGCCACGCCTAGGGTCCCCTTCGTCGCGACAAAAGCCGCCGTCCGGATCATCACCGCTGCCCACGAAATAGTTGCCACAACAACCAGAGCGAATCCGAGCAGCCGCCACCCACGAGCAGGACCAAAGACCGCAGCCACCACCATCCTCCACATAACGCCATCCTTCGCCCTGCCTCAACACCCATGCCTGGCCACAGAGAGGCCGTCCAGCGTCCGCAGCGACCTCCTGGTGCCGCCAACCGCCGCAGGGCACCTACACTGCCCCTACCAAAGCCATCCGCAACAGCGCCTCCCGCAGCCTTGCCGTTGGCCACCGAACCTCCACGCGCAGCACCATTCTCTGCCCCGAGCAGCTCCATCGCGCCGCCACGGGCCTCTAGGCCCATAACGGAGTCCAGATCGGGCTCGTCCCTCTGCCGGCAGCAGCCACATCTCCAGCGTCGCCATCTCGCCAGGCCACCGCGCGCCGCAGTGCTCGCAGCACCACCATGCCTCCAGGACGCCGCACCATGCCCGTGGCCGCCTCCCCACGCGCTGCAGTGCCTGCAGAACCACCACGCTGTAGGGGTTCGTAGCATGGAAAACAAAAATTTTCTATCGCATACAAACAAACAAGCCAAGATCTATCTACTAGATTGTAGCAACGAGTCGATAGAGGAACTCACCCTCGAAGATTCCAAAGCGGTTAACGAGAGCAGATTCTCGTGGGTGTAGTCGATTTCTTCCGATCTCAAGATCGCAGACGATCCTTCCAGCGCCACGTTCCAGCAGCGCTCCCGCAGTCGGTCACACGTTCGGTATTCGACGAAGACCTTCCTCTCCCTTGTTCCAGCAGGCAGCGGAGGTTGTAGCACTCTCCTCGCGATTCCGGCAGCACAACGGCGTGGTACCGGAAGTAGAGGGGAAATCCCGCAGGGCTTCGCCTTAAGCCGGTGCGGGTATGGTGGAGCTTATGAGAGAGGCTATTAGTGGTCTAGTAATTAGACACACCAATTAGAAGGCTCTAAACCAATTAGAAGGCTCTAAACCGAAATAGCTTCTAAACCGGGGTTTAGGTCTAGGGTTTAGTTTAGAGGATAGGAACTAGTGTGTCCTAGGAGGGGCAGCCCTGCCCCTCCCTTTATAGGTGGGAGGGCCGGCGGCCAAGGGAGGAGGAGTCCTCCCCAACTCGGCCTTGAGGTGGGCGCTGTCTTGGGGAGGAGGAATCCTCCCAACTCGGTTTCCACTTCTCCTCTTGCCACTTTCCAAAACTTGCCGTTTGACTTTCAAACTAGCCGTTTGACTTTTCAATTTAGGATTTAAATAAACCCTTTATTTTGGACAGCAAGAACACCTAGTACATGATGCAATCATTCCAATATGTAATGACACATTCATGTACCCTTCCCCCTCCGGAGTGCCGGACATTCCGGGACCTTCTAGAATGTTCCCGATGAAAACACCGGAACCATTCCCCAACTCCGAAATGGGACTTTCCTTATATGAATCTTATTCTCCGGACCATTCCGGATCTCCTCGTGATATCCCGGATCCCATCCGAGACTCCGAACAACATTCGGTCTCTTTCTCATAATACCATAACTACTCAAACAACGTCGAATCCTTAAGTGTGTCTCCCTACGGTTCGTGAATTATGCGGACATGATCGAGACACTTCTCCGATCAATAACCAATAGAGGAATCTGGAAATTCATATGGCTCCCACATATTTCTACGATTACTTTGCGATCGAATGAACCACTTACATACGATACCAATTTCCCTTTGTCTCACGATAGTTTACTTATCCGAGGTTATGATCGTCGGTATCTCTGCATACCTAGTTCAACCTCGTTACCGATAAGTACTCTTTTCTCGTTCCCGTGATATGTGATCCCTTGTGAGCCAGTCACATGCTTGCAAGCTAATTGGATGACATTTCACCGAGAGGGCCCAGAGTATATCTATCCGTCATATGGATGGACAAATCCCACTCTTGATCCATGTGTTTCAACCAATACTTTCCAAACACTCAATGCCACTTTTATAGCCACCACATTACGGTGTGGTGTTTGATGACAACAAATCAACCATCCGTAAAAGGTGATATGCATGATCTCATGCTCGAAGTAATTAGGATACTAAGTATTATAAAGCATATAGCAATTGAAATATTGAAAAGAATAGATATTTATGCTAATCTTATCAATAGTAGTATGTCCATCACATCATTCTCATAATGATATTACCCTGTTGTTAATAAAATCTCTATGTTCATGATCATGAAACAATGATCATATATTAACCAACAAGCTAGTTTAACAAGAGGCTTTACTAGGGACTCTTATTTTAGTTTACAAATCACACAAGTATTAATGTTTCCTGTTAATACAATTATAGCATGGTATGTAAACATTTATCATAAGTATGAAGATATGATAATAACCACTTTATTATTGCCTCTTGGGCATATCTCCAACAGTCTCCCACTTGCACTAGAGTCAATAATCTAGTTTCAAACCTTTGTGTTTTCAACACCTATGGCTTTCTGGTGTTGTATGTACACGATTGCTAGTGGTTAACTGATCTCCGGATCTGACACTTCCAGGTCCGTGTGTAATTGCATGTCTTTGTGTCTCTACGCATCACTCATTCTCTAATGAGATGGCTTTGTATGATTTGGTCTTTCGGTGTGACCTTTAGTTCTTTGGGGTTAAAACATGTTGATAATATTGTCGCACAATATATCTTCATAGTATTATCCCGCTGTGAACTACACCTAGTTTGATAACAAACTACTTGACACAAATGCCCTCTTTGCTGCTATAATAGCAGTCATATACTTAGCCTTTTGTTGAAGTATCTGACACAATGTCTTAACTTTGGAACTCATCCAAATCCATTATGGAACTCACTTTCCATTATATTGTGCCACCCTTAATTTAGATTGAGATAAACTTAATTTGTACTTTGTGACAAAACTAGTATCAATGTAGTACTTTTACAATGAACTAACCATCTATTTGTCACTTCTACAAATAATATACTCTTAGTTCTTCCAAAAGATCATAAGAATATCCTTACTATCGTCCAATGATCATCTTATGAATCATTCTGGTATATGCTCATAATATTTATAGCATAGGACATATCTGGATTTGTACATATCACAGTATGATTGATATAAATACTCTTTGTGATTTCATACATCAAGTATCAATCTATACTTGAATCTTTGTTTCACTTACCAAGTGCCAATACACTTGAATATATCATCAACATTGAACTCTTTCAATCCTTTCTGTGCAACAAGAACCTTTCTTGTAGTTTCTATATTTAATTCATACAATATCTCGTCTATGAACTTCTGGCACAACCATATTAGCGTCTATTGATGCCAAATATTTGGGTTTTGCCTAAGTCTTTCATCGGGATGAAATTCTTAATATGTGTTAATAAAAGATACATTATTTCCAATCAACAATATGTCTTCCACATAATGTATTAGAAATATGTCTTTAGCGCTCCCACTTAATTTCTTGCAATGCAAGCATCTTCATTGTCTCTGATGAAATTAAACTCTTTTAACAGTTTCATCATAGTGAAGATTCCAACTCCGCTATGCTTACTTCAACCATTGAAGTTTGCATATGCTTTTAGCATCCTTTGAATTAACAAAACCCTTTGGACCGTGTCATGCACACGTCCTAGGTAACCATTCTATTAGAAGAACTTGTTTTGTTTATTGTACTACCACATAACAAATTATATGTAGTGGTTGCTACATTAATCCGTCTAGACTAAAAATCGCTATGAAAGATCAAATCTTGTCATATACAACCTTTGAACATTGTTGTGAACTCTTTCCCAACATGTCGACTATTTCATAGATGTGAAACATCCATGTCTACTTCTTTATAGATCCAAACACAACTGCAAGGTCTTACACCTTTTCCGAGGGTCCTTCAAGTTCAAAACTTGATTTCTCGTGTATGGAGCTATCACGGATTATATGGCTTCAAGCCATTTGACGGAGTCAGGGCCCATCATCGCTTCTTTGCATGTAGTAGGTTCATTATTCTCAAATAATGATTCAACCCTCAAATCTTGGTATTTGATTGTTCATCCGACCTACTTGTTTCAATAGAAACTTAGACCTCCGTGACCACAACCTTTGAGGCACGTGAGCCATGAGCATTATTCGCCTCCGGAACACTTTTGATTGCGCTAACTTTGCACATATAGCTAAGGTTCTTTTAACCTTATCAAAGTTCTATTGTCCTCCCACTTAACTTTTCACGAAAAATTCCTTCTCAAAGAAACTTGACGTTCTAAGCGACAAACACTTTTGTCTCCGGTGTTTATGGAGGAATACTTAACAGTAATACAAAGACAGGTTTATCCGACTTTGGTTGCAAACATCTTTCTTATGCATAGCATACCAATGTTTAAGAAAGGACTACTTGGGTTTTATCCCAAACCATAACCTTATATGGTGTCATTTCAGCGGATTATGATGGAGCTCTTTTAGTGGAAAACGGTAATCTCTAAAGCTTTTAATTTTTAAAATATAATGGCAGTTTTATTAATTATACCTTTGATCTTACCATGTCAAACAAGGTTTAATTACATATCTCGAATGCTCCATACTCTTATGGTGTTTCGGGAAATGTAAATCCACGGAACTATTCCATAAATCTTAGGTATTATGCTAAACTTGTAACTTAAATATCTTCCTTTATGATCTTATCATAAACTATTCATATTCTTGTTACAATGATTTTGCACTTCATCTTGAAAGTCTTTGAACTTTTCAAGTGTTTCATACTTTATCCTTATTAAGTAAATATTCATATATTCACTCAAATTTTCGGAGAAAGCATATGAAGTTGAAATTCATCGCTCTTGACTACACATAATGGAGTTCGTACAACAATATGCACAAGTTCCAATAAGCTAGTCATTCATTCCCTTTTGGCCTATGAACGAAGTTTTAATTATCTCTAGGAAAGTTTCACAAACGTCATTTGATCAAAAATCAAAAGACTCCAAAATTCCATCCACATGGAGTTTCTTCATGTTTTCTTTCCAATATAATTTAAGCGATGTCACTTCCTAAGTGATCTTTCAATCAATTTGTCTTCGACAATTTTAGCACTAGTTTTATGGATGTGATTTATCCAACGAGATTTGTGAATCATCCATCTTTTATGGATTCGGCAATTATTTGAACAACCCTTTTGTTCTCATAATACTGATAAAACAAATCCTGAAGGCAAGCTTTGATGTTTAACGAGCAACACAATAACCCTTTATTTGTTTTCGATGAACATCATCACATATTCTTTGCTAGTTACTTAGGCCATTGTAGTTCATGAATTGTGTTGTTTAGTATGACGATTCACACCAACAAATTCAGTATCAAATAATTAAGAACCACATTGTTTAATAAGCAAAGAATATAGCCATAACACGTATATCATCTATATACTTAAACTGAACAATTCTAGTCTTTTCTTTTACGCCATATACTTATGAGATTCTCTTTCAGTATTTCCTTTTACATTTGAAAGAATCTATCAACATCAATAGTGGAGTCATACATATGACACATAGTCCAAAGCGTGTATAGTTAAATACCAATGTCTTTGGACTTGCACTTTGAAGTAGATCACCATTATCAAATGTTTGGTGTTCTTTCAAATTCCTTTCTTTAGTTAACTCTTGGTGTAGTAAACATTTTACCTACATCAAATATTCACCTTCATCATGGATTTATCCATGATCAAGCTACTTTAGCTTATAACGGTGAATCGTGAGTATAATGTTGCTCTCCAAAACCTTTTGGAAGATTAGGACAACTAGTGTCTCCAACCTTTTGCAAATTCTCATCAAATATGAGAACATGACTTTTGCCATATTATACTCTATCATGTTGTAACCAAAACTTCATTTCAGATATCACAATATCTTCCATACATCATGGTTTCTGAAACAACTCTTTCAGATCCTAGATAACCTTGATATTAAGACAATCCTTTGAATATCAAGAATCATGGAGACAAACATGATACTCAAACACTAACACTTGGAATTGTCACTCTGTTTTAATACTAATTATTAAACTTTATGGAGTAACCGGAAATTACTGAAAGTTTGCAATAGGACTTTTAAACTTTAGATTAACACTTCAAAACAATACGATACCAGTTCGTAAAGTAACTAACCAGAATTCTATAGTTCTATCATCTCAATTAAAACTAAGCGCAAGGTGGTAAACGGATGCCAATGACTACAACAACTATGCAAATTCACTTTGATTTTAGTCTATGATAAATTGAGTTCTAATTAATAATTAAATTAATCTAGGTGAACTCCCACTTAAAACAACATCCCTCACATTGTTTTAGTGATCACATGAACCAAATCCACCACATCAAAACCGATCATCACGAGAGTTGATATAGTTTCAATGGCGAACAATCAACATGTTCATCATAAGACTCATGCTCTACCTTTCGGTAATCCGTGTTCCTGAGGCCATGTCTGTACATGCTAGGCTCGTCAAGATCAAACCTTAGCTACCGCATAAGCAAATCTGGCTTGCTTACGTTGTATTCACCCGCGGAATCAAAGACACCCGATCATCACGTGGTGCTTGAGCGACAAGCTTTGGCAACGGTGCATACTAAGGTGAACACTTTAGAACTTGAAATTTATGTGCATGAGGGATCATCTTATAATGCTACCGTCGTCTACTAAGCAATACAAGATGCATAAAGGATTAACATCACATGCAATTCATAATATGTGATATGATATGGCCTTTCTTCTTTGTGCTTCCGATCTCCATCTTCAAGCACGAACATGATCTCCATCATCACCGGCATAGCATCAAGGTCAATGACGCTTCTTCATGGTTGTCGTCCACCAGCTTCAACTATTACAACTTATTTTGAATAGACACGCAGGTCTTAACAGAAATTAAAGACAACCATATGGCTCCTGCCGGTTGCCAACTTACAATAAGGAACATTGCATACATCAAATATAATCACAATCATGGCCATATCACATCAAGACAGCCCTGCAAAACAAAGTTAGACGCCTCTACTTTCTTTGCATATTTTACGTGGTTTGGGGCTTTCAATAAGTGTCGTTCTAACTTACGAACAAGAACCACAACATTGATACTAGCATTGTTGATCACCCGTTGTAAATTGGATCTTTACTACGCTAGGAGAAACAGGCACCCGCAAAGCCACTTATGCAATACAAGTTGCATGTCAAGCGTGGAGCAAGTCTCATGAACGATGTCATGTAAGGTTAGCCCGGGCCGCTTCATCCCAACATACCGCAAGATGCAAAGTACACAAAAAGCAATCTACAATAAAAGCATCAACGCACACAATGACCATTGTGTTCTACTCGTCTGTGAGATCTACATATAGACACGGCTCTCGATACCATCAGAGGGGTTCGTAGCATGGAAAACAAAATTTTCTATCGCATACAAACAAACAAGCCAAGATCTATCTACTAGATTGTAGCAACGAGTCGATAGAGGAACTCACCCTCGAAGATTCCAGCGGTTAACGAGCAGATTCTCGTGGGTGATGTAGTCGTACTCTTTCCGATCTCAAGATCGCGTGAGCGATCCTTCCAGCGCCACGTTCAGCAGCGCTCCCTTGATCGGTCACACGTTAAATTTTCGGCGAAGACCTTCCTCTCCCTTGTTCCAGCAGGCAGCGGAGGTTGTAGCACTCTCCTCGCGATTCCGGCAGCACAACGGCGTGGTACCGGAAGTAGAGGGGAAATCATGAGGCTTCAGCCTTAAGCCTTGCGGGTATGGTGGAGCTTATGAGAGAGGCTATTAGTGGTCTAGTAATTAGACACACCAATTAGAAGGCTCTAAACCAATTAGAAGGCTCTAAACCGAAATAGCTTCTAAACCGGGGTTTAGGTCTAGGGTTTAGTTTAGAGGATAGGAACTAGTGTGTCCTAGGAGGGGCAGCCCTGCCCCTCCCTTTATAGGTGGGAGGGCCGGCCAAGGGAGGAGTGGAGTCCTCCCCAACTCGGCCTTGAGGTGGGCGCCCGGCTTGGGGAGGAGGAATCCCTCCCCAACTCGGTTTCCACTTCTCCTCCTCTTTCCACTTTCCAAAACTTGCCGTTTGACTTTCAAACTAGCCGTTTGACTTTTCAATTTAGGATTTAAATAAACCCTTTATTTTGGACAGCAAGAACACCTAGTACATGATGCAATCATTCCAATATGTAATGACACATTCATGTACCCTTCCCCCTCCGGAGTGCGGACATTCCGGACCTTCTAGAATGTTCCGATGAAAACACGGAACCATTCCCCAACTCCGAAACGGGACTTTCCTTATATGAATCTTATTCTCCGGACCATTCCGGATCTCCTCGTGATATCCCGGATCCCATCCGAGACTCCGAACAACATTCGGTCTCTTTCTCATAATACCATAACTACTCAACCAACGTCGAATCCTTAAGTGTGTCTCCCTACGGTTCGTGAATTATGCGGACATGATCGAGACTTCTCCGATCAATAACCAATAGAGGAATCTGGAAATTCATATGGCTCCCACATATTTCTAAGATTACTTTGCGATCGAATGAACCACTTACATACGATACCAATTTCCCTTTGTCTCACGATAGTTTACTTATCCGAGGTTATGATCGTCGGTATCTCTGCATACCTAGTTCAACCTCGTTACTGATAAGTACTCTTTTCTCGTTCGTGATATGTGATCCCTTGTGAGCCAGTCACATGCTTGCAAGCTAATTGGATGACATTTCACCGAGAGGGCCAGAGTATATCTATCCGTCATATGGATGGACAAATCCACTCTTGATCCATGTGTTTCAACCAATACTTTCCGAACACTCAATGCCACTTTTATAGCCACCCTGTTACGGTGTGGTGTTTGATGACATCAAAGCATCCATCCGGTAAAGGTGATATGCATGATCTCATGGTCGAAGGAATTAGGTTACTATGTATCAGAAAGCATATAGCAATTGAACTATTGAAATGACTTGATCTTTATGCTACGCTTATCTATAGGAGTATGTCCATCACATCATTCTCCTAATGATATGACCCTGTTGTTAATAACATCTCTATGTTCATGATCAGGAAACAATGATCATATATTAACCAACAAGCTAGTTTAACAAGAGGCTTTACTAGGGACTCTTATTTTAGTTTACAAATCACACAAGTATTAATGTTTCCGGTTAATACAATTATAGCATGGTATGTAAACATTTATCATAAGTATGAAGATATGATAATAACCACTTGATTATTGCCTCTTGGGCATATCTCCAACACACGCCTCCAGGACGCCGCACCCCCGCCATCCTCCTGCCCCCAACCAGGCGGTTCCCCTCCCTACCACCACGACAGGGGCCAAGAGGGAGTAAATCCCCGCCGTCCCCCTTCACCGGCGACGCCCGACAGTGGCCTCGGGGGCGGAGGGGAGGGGATGACTCGTCAAAAAATCGGAGACCCATTTGTAACATGTTCGCGCGTACGTGCCATTTGATGACCTCTTACACTGATTTGGGACGATGAGCAGAGCTTGGGAATGCTGACGGTGTCGTCCTTGCTGCAAACGCGGCGACCTCGTCTCTCCAACTGCCACAACACATCCACCGTGTGCTCGCCGTCGTCGCTGTCGGCGCCAACAACACCTGCCGGGCTTGCCTTCTTCTACGCCGCTCTCTACCTGCTGGGGCTGGCGCAGGGCTTCAACAAACCGTGCTCGGAGGCCCTGGGCGCGGACCAGTTTGGTGATGACGACGACCCGGCGTCCCGGAGCTCCTACTTCAACTGGTTCCACTTCTCTATATCTTGGGGCTACGCCATCGCGGCAACCGCGGTGACCTACGTCCAGGAGAACGTCGGCTGGACCGTCGGATTCGCCGCGTGCTGGGCCGCGATGGTGTACAAAGATGGCTCAATTCGCTGGTGTCTATCCGCGGCAACAGAAGAACCAGCAAATTTACAATCTGCGTTGTCTGATCCCAATTGGAGAGGGGCAATGAACGAGGAGTTTGATGCACTTCTGAAAAATAAAACTTGGAGATTGGTTCCACCATGTGCAGACAAGAATATTATTGACTGCCGATGGATTTATAAAATCAAGCGCAAGGCAGATGGTTCTATTGACAGATACAAGGCTAGATTGGTAGCGAAAGGTTTTAAACAACGATATGGCATTGACTATGAGGACACTTTTAGTCCAGTCGTTAAGATTGCAACAGTTCGTCTTGTCTTGGCAATTTCTGTTTCTAGGGGATGGAGTTTGCGACAGTTAGATGTCAAGAATGCGTTTCTTCATGGCGTTCTGAAAGAGGAGGTCTATATGAGGCAACCACCAGGATATGAAAACAAAAACAAACCAAATTACATTTGCAAACTTGACAAGGCGTTGTATGGCCTAAAACAAGCCCCTCGAGCATGGTACTCTCGGCTGAGCTCAAAATTGGTTAAAATTGGTTTTGTTGCTTCCAAGTCTGATACGTCATTGTTCATATATCACAAGTCTAATATCACTATCTATATGCTTATCTATGTGGATGATATTATAGTTGCTAGTTCTTCCCAGGCTGCAACTGATGCTCTTTTAAAGGATTTGAGTAAAGAGTTTGCATTAAAGGATCTTGGTGATCTTAGCTTCTTCTTGGGCATTGAGGTACAACAAACAAATAATGGCATTGTATTGAGTCAGGCGAAATATGCTCAGGATATTCTGGAACGAGTTGGCATGATAAATTGCACAGGTATGCCCACTCCCTTGTCTTCCTCAGAGAAGGTTACTGCACATGATGGAGACTTGTTGGGTCCTGAAGACAGCACCAATTACAGAAGCATGGTAGGTGCTCTACAGTATCTCACGTTGACAAGACCAGATATTTCCTATGCGGTTAATAAGGTTTGTCAATATCTACATGCCCCCACTACTGTTCATTGGACTGCTGCCAAACGAATTCTTCGATATGTGAAGCACACTATGACTGTTGGCCTGACGTTTATGAGATCTACCTCTACACTGGTGAGTGCCTTCTCCGATGCAGACTGGGCTGGTTGTGTAGATGATCGTCGATCCACAGGAGGGTTTGCTGTATTTTTTGGACCGAACTTGATTTCTTGGAGTGCTAAAAAGCAGGCTACTGTGTCTAGATCCAGTACAGAAGCAGAATACAAATCACTAGCTAATGCCACAGCAGAAGTCATATGGATACAGTCCTTACTAGCTGAACTAGGAGTTCAACTGAATCAGACACCTTGCTTATGGTGTGATAATCTGGGAGCAACATATTTGTCAGCAAATCCTGTCTTTCATGCACGAGCCAAACATATTGAGATTGACTTTCACTTTGTCAGAGAACGAGTGTTGAAGAAGCAATTGGAGATTCGGTTTATTCCCTCCAAAGATGAAGTTGCTGATGGCTTTACAAAGCCACTTCCACACCGAGCCTTTGAAGATTTCAAGCATAATCTCAACTTATCAAAATTGTGATTAAGGGAGGGTATTAGAATTAGTGTTCGTACATGTTACATATTGTAGCCTAGACCGACTCAATAATAGAGTCCGTGTCATGTAAAGCTAGGTACCCTTCCTGATATATATATATACGTGAACGTGAGGTATCCGAGTACGCACAATTACTACCTGATCAAGTACGTACGTTTTACAGTTCCTCGCCGTCTTCCTCCCCGTCTACGACCGCGCCCTCGTGCCGCTGGCGAGGCGTCTCACCGGCCACCCCGCCGGCATCACCATGCTCCAGCGCGTGGGCGCCGGCATGGCCATGTGTTCCGTCGCTATGGCTGTCTCGGCGCTTGTGGAAGCCAAGCGCCTCCGCGCGGCTAGCCTGCTCGACCGCGCCGACGACGTGGCGGCGGTGCCGATGAGCCTCTGGTGGCTGGTGCCGCAGTACGTGCTGCTCGGCCTCGCGGAGGTACTCAGCTGCATCGGGCTGGAGGAGTTCTTCTACGACCAGGTCCCCGACGACCTCCGCAGTGTGGGCTTGGCGCTGTGCCTCAGCATCTTCGGCGCCGGGAGCTATGCCAGCGGCGCACTCGTGGCGTCAATCAACTGGGCCACGACCAGGGGTGGGGGACACAGCTGGTTCTCCGACAACCTCAACCGTGCGCACCTTGATTACTTCTACTGGCTCTTGGCAGGCCTGGGCGCCCTAGAGGTGGTCGTGTTCTTGTATTTTGCAAAACGATATGTGTACAGGAACAAATAAATCCGAGCTATGATTCGCTGTCCATCAGTTCCGAAGTGTTAGACTAACGTATCGTAAGTTGATCTATGTCTCTAGAGTCCTAATCGAGTCGGGTTGTACCCCCATATAAACACTTGTACGGTGCCGTAAGTCTATAATTGATTATTGTTCTACGCAATCTTTCATGATATCAGATTATAGAAGCCTAGGGTATTGCAAACCCTCTCATCCCGCTCTTGCCGTCCATGTCGCCAAGCTCGCCGCCGCGGCCTCCTCCTCTACCTTCTCCCTAGCTACACCAATGTCTCCTTCCATCTTTTTTGCCGATACAATTTCAAATATTAGCCCCTATTACTCTATAACTTAAGCCTGCTCACATGCAGAGCTTCTGAGGCCATATGTTGTTCTGTGTCTAGCATGTGGACCCTATGTCCAGCTTTTAATATAGTAATCGCTCAGCTCCCAAGAAGAGCACCCAGCCAGCTTGTCATTCCGCTCCGCAAAATGGAGGTGGCCAGTGCGCTCGCCTCCGTCCTCTTTGTCGCCTTCTCGCTCGGCTGTCTCCTTCTCCTCCTTCTCCTCCACGTGGCCGAGGCCGCTGATACGACCAATTTGCATCACTATTCTATATCATAATTTTCCTCTACTCATTGATATATTTCATATTAAGAGGTGATACTTATGTCTTTTCATCTGTTTTTGCATGTTGGATGATTCTTGGAGGATGAACTACCGGAGTGAGGACTCTGATGGAAAAAACAGTGTTTCGCGGCAATTTCGCGAAGATCAGAAAAATACTATAAAAAATACAGAAAATTATATTTTCCCAAAAGACGAAGGAAGCCAGAAGGGGAGGCGGAGTTGGGCCACAGGGGGCCACACCCCCTAGGCGCGGGCCACCCTGGGCCGCGCCTACAGGGGGTGTGGCCACCCTGGCCCACCTATGGCTCCGCCCTCTCTCATATATCTTCTCGAAACCCTAAAGTCAGGGGAGCGACCACAGAAATATTCCGCCTCCTCTGCGGGACGGAAAACACCGAGAGAGAAAGAGCTCTCCGGCAGACAGATTTTTTTCGGGGAAATTCCTTCCCAGAGATGGGAGATCATCGCCATCAACACCATCATCAAGCTAGACTTCATCGGGATCATCATCATCATCATCCACACCATCACCACCACTCCATCCCGCTGTAACAATTGTGTCTAATTTTGCATAGTTCTTAGGGGAAACTTTCCCAGTGTTGATTACTATTGTAGTTGATGCTTGTAAGTGAAACCATTGAATTATTGTTTATGTTCAGATTGTTATCCATCATTATATCATCTCTGATCTTGATCCATATGATGTCTCGTGAGTAGTTCGTTTAGTTCTTGAGGACATGGGAGAAGTTATTTTGTTAGTAGTAGATTTTTGTTGAGGTATTATTCAATGGTTTAATATTTAAGTTGTGGTGCTATTCTTCTAGTGGTGTCATGTGAACGTCGACTACATGATACTTCATCATTTATGGGCCTAAGGGAATGTATTGTGTATTTGGATACTAATTGCGGGGTTGCCGGAGTGACAGAAACCTGAACCCACGTTACGAAACCATTGCACAAGGGAGTGTAGGATCTCAGAGTTTAAGGCTATGGTTAGGTTTATATCTTAATTGCTTTCTTGTAGTTGCGGATACTTGCAAGGGGTTTAATCACAAGTATATATTAGTCCAAGTAAGGTCGGTACATTAGCACAGGTTCATCCACACAACACTTATAAAACCAAAGAAGATTAATCGGCTATATGAAGCGAAATCACTTGACAGTATTCCCATGTGTCTTCGACAACGTTTGGGCCTCATTAGTATTTCCACCGGCTTGTCCTTTGCTAAGAAAGGATTGGGCCACTGGCTGCAATTATTTGCTGTCTTTATTTACTTGCACTTTATTTCCTTGCTTTATCATAAAACCCCTAAAAACCGTTTTCTAAGTATTTACAGAGATTTCTTGCTCCACACCACTAGTCAACACCTTCTGCTCCTCGTTGGGATCGATACTCCTATTTATCGAAAGCACTACGATACACCCCCTATACTTGTGGGTCATCAAGACTATTTTCTAGCGTCTATGCCAGGGAGTGAAGAGCTATTGAAGAGTGGAACTGGTAAAGGAAACTTCTACTTTGAGTATTGCTTTTTATTTCAGTTTGTTACTTTGTTTCCATTATGGATAACCCACTTGGTTTCCTGTTTGGGAAAACTACTACCACTGTTAGGGTAGTAGATGAATCACCACCTGTTGAGATAGATCCTTTTAAGATACCTACAAGTATTGTTGATCGTGTTATGGATAACTTTTATTTTGGGGATGGAACTGTCCATCCTGGTGATCACTTGCTTTTTATCCATAAATTATGCGGGTTGTTTAAGTGTACAGGTATCACAACTACAGGTGAAGAAGAAGTTACTCTCTATATCATTGAAAGGAAGAGCTGAAGAATGGTATAAGCTGTTGAAGAATGGACAATCCATGGAATGGGAGGAAATAGTACCTCTCTTTTATTCTAAATTCTATCCTCCCAGTGAGATTCATAAGGATAGGAATCAAATATATAACAACCCAAGCTTGGGGGAGATTGAAGTTACTAATCTTAAATGTTCTATTCATAAACTCTCTAACAATATTATTATCAATAACTTTTATGCAAGGCTTTCTCTTTATGATAAAGATTTATTAGATGCTTCGTGTGCTAGATCATTCACACGTATAAAGGAAGAAGCTAAATGGGATCTCCTAGACCGTATTCAAGAGAACACTGAAGCATGGGAGAATGAAAAAGGAAGAAAGTCAGGTATAAATTATGATTATAAATGAATGCATTAAATCTTTTATGGGAACTGATGACTTCCGTGATATTAGTATTGAGTATGGTCTTGATTCTCAAAGTATTGCCAATTGTTTTAAGGCTTTTGCCTCTTATATAGAAATTCCTAAAAAGAAGTGAATAAGTACCATGCACCTTATAAAGATGTTGTTAATCATGTTCCTGCTAGAAATACTAAAGTTTGTACTATTGATCATATTTTGCCTGGACCTTATGTTGATAAAACACCTTTCCCAGCTAAGGTAAAGGAGTATTCTATGATAATTAGTGCGGTCAACAAAGGTATGAAGAAAACTGTGGAACATGATGACCAAATAAACATTGAACCTGTAGTAGCCATTGTGAAAGATCTTGTCACTAGAAACTTAGAACTTGGGCACATTGTCTTCTGTGAAGACGCTTCTAATATTGTCTTTTATCCTAGTAAAGCTAGGAAAACTAGTGTCCCTGTGCTTTCTGTTAGAATTGTTGATCATTGCTATTATGGTTTATGTGATATTGGTGCTAGTTCTAGTGCTATTCCTTATGAGCTTTACATGGAAATTATGCATGAAATTGGTCCTTGTGAGCTTGAGGACATTGATGTGGTTATTCACATTGCTAATAAGAAAACCATTTGTCCTATTGGTATTGTAAGAGATGTGGAGGTTCTTTATGGTAAGATTAAATATCCTGCTGATTTTCTAGTGCTTGGTTTAGCAGCTAGTAAAATTTGTCCTATCATTTTTGGTAGACCCTTTCTAAACACCTGTGTAGCTATTATAGATTGTAAAAAGGAGAAATTTTTAACTAGGTTTGATGGAGATTCTTATGAGTTTAACTTTTCTAAATTTGCTAAAGCTCCTTATGAAAATAGTTTGCCTAATGAAGATTTTAGGGTTGAACAACTTGCTTCTATTGATCCAGTTTATGACCTTGGACCTCCTTTTGATGATTGTAAGTATGCTCATTCTGATGATAAAGTTGTTTCTTGTGACAGTTATATTGTCAAATTTATTCAAAGTGCTACTGAAAGTTATTATGAGAGAGGGAAACATGGTTTTATGCATCTCAATAATATTAAGTTTCCCCGTTTTATGTTGAAAGCTTTGAAGTTGCATTTGTTTTGTCTTCCTATGCTAGTGGACTTTTGTTTCAATAATTTGTTTTCTCATGAGACTCATTTTCATAGGAAGTGGGTTAGACTCAAATGTGTTGGATATTTGCTTCTTGATGCTCTCTTTCATTTCAAATCCATATCTCCTATGTGAGCATCTTTGAAATTATCATGCCCATCTTAAAGGCTATAAAGAAAGAGCTTTTGGGAGACAACCTGTTTTAGTTTGCTTTTGGTTTTATTTTGTTGAGTCTTGGAAGTTATTACCTTAGTAATAACCGCTCCTTATCCTTTTTGTTTTGGTTTTTGAGTCAAGATTCAACTAC
The DNA here is from genome assembly GCA_023614405.1 of Avena insularis. Taxonomy (NCBI): domain Eukaryota; kingdom Viridiplantae; phylum Streptophyta; class Magnoliopsida; order Poales; family Poaceae; genus Avena; species Avena insularis. Next base: position 376,756,757 of record CM042685.1, read on the forward strand.
TTTTGAGAAATAAATGAGTTATGAAATGTGGCTGTCAGGTGACATATTTTTGTGCTGCATTGTAAAAATTGGTGAAGGAGCTCAGTACTTCGGATGGAACTGTAATTTGCTGTGCTTGTTCCCCAAGTTGCTATCCAACTTTAATTAGTTTTGCACTTTTTTATTTGAGCAACAGAAGTTTTTCGAAAAAATCAATCTTTACTTGTTGGTCTGTTTTAAGAGATTTCTGCCATCATTTTCATTTGCCTCTTATATTGACTCCCTTTCAGATTCTTTTTTTCCTTTTGGAAAGGAGTTGCTACAATAGCTTTTGTTTTGATGGGTTTCAGTTCAAATGTGTACCTTGAGGTTTATTGTTTTTGCATACACTAATGTTGCCAATGAGGTTTGTGTAAGGCCTTGTATGAAAGGAATTTTCAGGAGATGAAGAGAAGGAATCTACAGAGTCCGTCTTTGAATAGGTAAAAATGCTGCAAACTGAAGGTTCGTGAAAACCTTATCCTTTTATATTTTTGATTTTTTTATTACATATGGAAGGTTATGATATGAAACAGAGGAGGAAACGGAGCCCGGGTGGGCCACACCAACCAGCGGTGCGGGGCCTAGCTGGCCACGCCACCAGGGGGTGTGAGCGCCCTGGAGTCCGTATCCGCCTCGTTTTCGCACAGTACCTTCCTTATTTTATGAAACTTCATAATATATAACCCCCCGGATCCCCCGAGGTTCGTATATCGTGTTCTCGTCGTGTTTTTGTTTCGATCTGTTTCTGTCAGGAAATACTCTCAAGTTTAGAGGCGCCATGGTTTACGCCAACGGCAAGGGTAAGAAGGCCGTGGAAGATGATCCTCAAAACCCCAAGGAGGAGGAGATCTTGGTTGGGGATGAAGAGGACGTGAAGGAGGACGAGCATCCGGAAACTCGCGCTACCGTCGCAAGCATTGGAATGGTGGCAAACCCTACCAAGCTTAGGAGGACAGCATGTATGTCTACAGGAGGGAAAACTTCCCGTCATTTCCTCGCTCCACGGTCACTTCCTCCACGCACCAAGAACCCCTTCCACACTCTTATACATGAGCAACAATTCCAAAAGGTGCCCAAAGGTAAGTTTCCTTCCAGTTGGGATATGCCTCGTTCTAACCATGCAGGGAAGGAACACTCTAAGAAGGAAGAGTGGGAAAAGAATAACAAGGACTAGGATTCTCGGTCTGACATGATCATGAACCGCACTGAGCATAATTCGGAGTTGATTCGTACTCTAACCTTCGAGATTGAGGATTTGAGGAAGCTGGTTGAAAAGCTCATCAAGGTAACACCACCACCGAAGGAGTAATTCGTCATCAGGTTTGGCATCCCCTTCGCTTGTTCCAAGCTTGGGGGAGTGTCGCGGTATCACATCATTATCTTGGATAGAGAAGTTATCTTATAGGTTGGTTTGCATTGTGGAAGTATATCTCCTTTAGTTGGTTATCTATGTACCCCTTGGTGTGAGTGCCTTTATAGAATATTAATGAGAAGTTTCATCTTTTACTTTTTGCACTTCTTATTTTAGTTTGCAATCTCTATTATATGATTGATCTTGTTGATCAGTATTTGATGGGGATATGCCTACCAGGGTATGCCCAGCAGGACATTTCCTATCGGCCCAAGCTGCCAGCGAGTGGGCTTACGGGACGACGACTGGATCAAGACTTGGCGAGGACCCGGGCGACTGGAAGCTGAAGGCCCAGAAGCATAGCTAGGCCCAGTCGGACTAGGTCAAAGACCCTCTGAATCCTTAACCAATTCGGTTGTAGATCTATAAACCCTAGCGAGGTGAGCATATATAAATATCCCTAGGGTACGCGTAGACGGGACGTTCCATCATACACCCCAGCGACTCGCCGCCTAGTCTTCGAGCTCGTCCTTGTACTCTCTCCATAATACAATATAGCAGGAGTAGGTCTTTACCCTCCGGGGGACGAACCTGGGTAAACCATTGCGTCTCCGCCATCATCTCGCACCGCAGATGGCAGGCCGCCCTTGCCCCATGTTCTACTACTCGCTGCCGATTGCAGCATCTGCCATGGCCATTCCCACGATAGTGGCGCCCACCGTGGGGCCTGGCCGATGTTCTGCGGCGAGATCCAATCTACCCATCAACGAGACAATCGCCACCGGCCGCATGATCGTGATCGGTGAGATCCTCCAGATCTTGCTGAGCAGCTACGTCCCGGCGCCACGCCCCGTCACGCGCAGTGTGATCATGCCCGTCGGCACGATCAGCCTCTTCGTTGGCTTCACCGACACCATCAACTCGAAGGACCCGGCTCGCATCCGTGAGTCGCCGCCACGTGACCAGCTCTCTGAGAGCCAGGTCCGCACTATCCACTGCCTCGCCTCAAAGTACGACTCGGCCCACAGCAACGTGGCCAAAACCACCATGGTCGCGGACGACGCGGCCCTCAACGACGACGCCGACTCGGCGACCTTGGCGTCGGCTGCCGGATCCATCATCACCGCGTCGTCCGCGGACTCCATCACCTAGGTCTCCAACGTGGGAGACTTTGAGGACCCCTCCATCCTTGGGATCTTCGACTTCGACTCCGGATCGGAGAACTCCGCCGACCTCCACGACGGATCTGGTCGCCACGTCGCGGCCTACATGGCGAATGGCGTCGACGCCCCGCCAGACCCTTTCTCCACGCCAATTCCACCAAACGCAATGGCAACAGAGGTCGAGGAACTCCGCCTATGGCTGGAGGAAGCGGTCTGCAAGGAACAGGTCGAGCGTGAAAAATTTCGCCTCGAGCAGGTGACGGCGCAGGAACTCTCGCGTTACCACCAACTTCGCATCAGGTCGCGCCTGAACCCCACCATTCAGGGACGCGCCCTGAACTTCGACGATGAAAACGACCCGGCTCGTGTGGCCGAACGCACGATCTGCGATAACGCGCCGTCGGGAGGGAGTTCCCGGACACCGCCAGGCATGACGGCTAACGGCGCCCCACCACCACCACCGGGCTGCACGCCTCCCAAGGATCAACCGAGAATCCTGGTTTCCTCACGGGAGCAAGACGCGAATGGCCTCCCTCTATTCTCCACCCTGATGGACAACGTTGTCGCGATCCGACCAGCGGTCGACAACGTCACCGTGACCGGGGAAGGCGCCCTACAGATCCAGTACGCCAAGGCTCTACTCGCCAAGGAAGTCGAGCAACAAAACACGGGGGCCGACTCATAGGGTCGCATGTACCCGCGTTCGTCAGGCAGTAGGGCAGCCTCGAGCGGCCGCCCAGTGGTGGCAAACACCCTCAACTTCCCACCACCCGAGCCCCTGCAGCCCCAACATCGACCCGCATACGCGGCGCTCTCCACCAACGACCCGCGACCGTCGAACAACCTTGTCGCCGCCAACGGGCAGCCAGTCAACGCGCGCACCCACATCATCAACAACTAGGGCTAGCGTGCACGCCAGCCTGATGACCTGAGGCATACCCTCACCAACTACTGCGACGGCGAACCAAGGGGCTCGCTGAGCCGAGTCGGACCACAGTGCTTCGTACCAATGATCCGAGGCGGAAGATACCCGGCGAATTTCAAGGCGCCGAAGGAGATCGAGAAGTACGACCCCTCGCACGACCCGTCCATGTGGCTGGACACCTACCTCATGGCGATGGGAATCGCTGGCCACACCGACCTGCTCGCCGCTCGTTACCTCCCCCTGATGATGGAGGGAGCATGCCGGCAATGGATCAACACCCTCCCCGCGGACAGCATCGACTCTTGGGAGGAAATGCGCGACGCCTTTGTCAGGCACTTCGAGGGCTCCTACACCCGTGCCACCACCATCGAGGACCTGGAGCGATGCGTCCAGGGCCCCCGCGAGTCGACCCGCGGCTGGGTCCAAAGGTGGCAAGACCTGTGGTACAACGCGGCCGGAATCCACCCGGATACCGCGATCCACTGCTTCAAGACCTCGTGCCGCTATGATCCCCTGGTCGCCAAACTCAAGCAGGTGTACAGAACACTCGACAACATACCGGACCTCCTCGAGATCGCCAAGCGGTGCGCGGAGGAAGATCCAAACCAAGAAACTGACGACGAGTCGGGAGGGAATCGCAGCACGAGCGGCCACGACAACGGGACGCGACCCGAGCTACGGTACAGCAACACTCGCCTCACCGGCAAGCGTCACGGTGATGGGCGAGTCGACTTCGTTGCCAACGCCGGATACACGCCACGCGAACCCAAGAGCTTCCGCCGCGATGGAGTCCAGCGCCGCGTTGGCGGCAACTACAAGGCGAAGCCGAGGTTTGACCCCACGGCTCTCCTCAACCAACCCTGTGTGTTTCATAACAGGGAAAGGAAGCCCGCTACACACACGACCACCGACTGCCACTCCCTAAAGGAGATTGAGAAGGCATGGCATGAACGAGGAGACCCCGACAACCACCCGCCAAATGGCAGAAAATTTTGCAGCGTCGCCGGCTCGCTCCACACCTTCACAGGCTTCAACACGAAGCGCGAGAAGAAGGTCATCGCCCGTGCTGTCGCCGTCAACGCGGTGTCCCAGATCGACATCCCCTAGTTCCTCAACTGGTCCGAGCAACCAATTACCTGGAGCCGCGAAGACCACTCGCCACGGATCGAATATCCGGGCCGAGTCGCCTTGGTGGTCAAGCCCAAGGTTGGGGACTATTGGCTCCCCAAGACACTGATGGACGGCGGCATCTCCATCAACATCCTATACCTGGACACATTCAGGCGACTGCGGCTCCCGCAGTCGATGATCGAGACGACCTACACCACCTTCCACGGCATCGTCCCTAGTCAGAAGGTGTACCCGATCGGCTGCCAGTCATGTTTGGCACACCAGCAAACTTCCGCACCGAGTGGATCGTCTTCGAGCTGGTGCCGTTCAACATCCCATACCACTGCGTCCTGGGGAACCAGGCGTTTGCCAAATTCATGGCAGCGCCCCACTACGCATACAACGCGATGAAGCTCCCCGGGCCGTGTGGCGTCATCATTGTCCATGGAGCCCCGACATGGCCGCAGAATGCAAGGCCAAAGGCGCCGAACTCGCTAACACCGTCATCGCGGGAGAGGCCAACCACGCTGAGGAGCTCGCCAAGTATGCGAGCGGGGTCAACAACGACGACCCCACCATACTCAAGAAGCCCAACTCGGAGGGTGGAAGCTCCACCGCCTTCGAGGCAACGACGCACACCCGCACCGTCGAGCTGGTCCCAGGTGACTCCAGCCGGACTGTGACGATCAGGACGGGCATGAGCCCAACATAGGAAGGCGCGCTCATCGAGTTCCTACGTGAGAATCGCAACATCTTTGCATGGAAGCCATCCGACATGCCTGGTGTCCCGAGGGAACTCGCTGAGCACAAACTCAACGCCGACCCCAAAGTGCGACCTGTCAAGCAGTCGCTGCGGCCCTTCAATGAAGAGCGCCGCCGAGCAATTGCCGAGGAGGTGCAGCGTCTACTCGCTGCAGGCTTCATTCGGCCAATCAAATACTCCAAATGGCTGGCAAACCCAGTCCTGGTCGAGAATAAAAACGGAACCTGGAGAATGTGTATTGACTACACAAACCTCAACAGCGCCTGCCCGAAGGAGCAGTTCGTCCTCCCGCGGATTAACCAAATCATCGACTTGACCGCGGGTTCGGAGTCGCTATGCTTCCTCGACGCCTACTCTGGGTACAACCAGATCAAAATGGTAGTCGAGGACGAGGAGAAGACGATGTTCATCACGCCATTCGGAGCCTTCTTCTACACCTCCATGACCTTCGGCCTCAAGAACGTCGGGGCAACCTACCAGAGGTGCATGCAGGAGTGCCTCGCGAGCCAAATCGGCCCCAACAACCACGTCTACATCGATGACGTGGTGGTAAAATCCACTCGCCAGGGCGACCTGCTCGCCGACCTTGCAGAAACCTTTGCCAACCTGCGGAGGTACAAGATAAAGCTAAACCCAGCGAAATGCACCTTCAGCGTACCTACTAGACAGCTGCTAGGATACGTCGTCTCCAAGCGAGGAATCGAGGTGAACCCCGCCAAGATCAACACAATCGCCTGGCTCGGCAGACCCGAGTGCCTGCGCGACGTCCATAAGTTGGTCGGGCGAGTCGCGGCTCTCAGTCGCTTCATCCCCCGGCTAGGCGAGAAGGCGATGCCCCTATACCGCCTAATGCGCAAGAACCCCACTTTCCAGTGGGACAAGGAGGCAGACGACGCGCTCCATGCTCTCAAGGAGGTGCTACTCGCAGCACCGCTACTCGCCGCCCCCGTCGATAAGGAGCCTATGCTCGTCTACGTCGCGGCTTCCGAGCGCGTCGTCAGCGCCGTCATGGTCGTGGAATGACCAGAGGAAGGCAAGGAGCGCCCAGTGCAGCGACCCGTATACTACATTAGCGAAGTCCTCACCGAGTCGCGCCAGCGCTACCCACAGTACCAAAAATTTGTACATGCGGTCTTCAGCGCACAGCGGCGACTGCCACACTACTTCCAGGAGCACCCAATAACGGTCGTCTCCTTAGTACCGTTGTAGGACATCATCCGCAACCGTGAGGCGACCGGGCGAGTCGCCAAGTGGGCCGTCGAGATCGGTGTCCACAACATCAAGTACGAGCCGCGCAAAGCGATCAAGTCGCAGGCTCTCGCAGACTTCCTCGCTGACTGGGAGGAGGCCCAGCAGCCAGAGAAGCTGCCATACCTCCATTACTTGAGCCTACACTTTGACGGCTCCAAGAACGCAGATGGTGCAGGAGCAGGGATCGTGCTAACATCTCTGAAGGGCGACAAGCTACGCTACATCCTCTACCTCGACTTCACCCCTGCACCAACAACATGGCCGAGTATGAGGCGCTACTCCACGGCATGCGGGCAGCCAAGGAGAGGAACATCAATCGCCTGCGCTGCTATGGCGACTCCGACCTTGTCGCCGGGAAAGTCGCCGGTACCTGCGATGCCGTCTCCCCCACCATGGAGGCATACCGCCAAGCAGTGGACCAGCTGGGAGGCCACTTCGCAGGCTACTCCGTCGAGTGGATCGACATGCGAAAGAACGAGGAGGCCGACGCACTCTCCCGCATCGGCTCGGCCCGACTCGCACCACCCGTCGGCGTCTTCCTCGACACCATCACCAAGCCTTCCGTCTCTCTCCCAAGGGAGATAGACAACGAGATCCCGCTACAACCAGACGTAGCCCTGGTCGCACTGATCACTGAGCCAAGCGATTAGACCATGCCATACGTCGCGTACCTGGAGGGAGGTACCCTACCCACAGACGAAACGGAGGCCCGGATGATAGCACGCCGCTGCAAATCCTTCGTCATCATCAACGGCGAGCTCCACAAGTGCAGCGTGACCGGCGTGTTCCAACGCTGCGTCCAACCTGCTGAAGGACGCAAGATCCTCCAGGACATCCACTCCGGCGACTACGGCCACCACGCTGGCGCCCGCTCCCTAGTCGCCAAGGCCATGCGACACGGCTTCTACTGGCTCACCGCACACGCCGACGCAGTCGACATCGTCCAGCGATGCATCGGGTGCCATAAGTACGCCAACCAAACTCATGTACCGAACTCGGCGCTCAAGACAATCCCCATCACCTGGTCGTTCGCTGTATGGGGCATGGACATGGTAGGCCCCTTCAAGAAGGCCCCCTCTGGCTTCACCCACCTCCTCGTCGCAGTCGATAAATTCACAAAATGGGTGGATGCCAAGCCAGTCCGCAAGTGCGACGGGAAGACCGCTACAAAATTCCTATGTGAGCTCATCTATCGCTACGGGTTCCCAAACAGCATCATCACGGACAATGGCACCAACTTCACCAAGGGAGCCATGGCCGAATTCTGCGAGGAGCACAACATCCGACTCGACCTCGCCGCAGTCGCCCACCCGCAGTCCAATGGCCAGGAGGAACGCGCCAACCAGAGCATCCACGGCCTAAAGACACGACTACAAGTCCCCCTCAAGCGAACCGCCGAGTGCTGGGTCGAAGAACTACCCTCCGTCATCTGGGGAATTCGCACCTCCGTCAACAGGTCGACGGGGTTCACCCCCTTCTTCATGGTATATGGCGCCGAGGCAGTCATGCCAACCGACCTCGAACATGACTCACCTCGGGTGGTCAACTACACGGAGGCTCACAACAAGCTCGCGCGCCAGGACGGAATCGACCAGCTCGACGAAGCGCGCGATCTAGCCTGCTCCCGCACCGCCATCTACCAGCAAGGGCTTCGCCGCTACCACAGCCGGCGAGTACGGACTCGCACTTTCTAGGAAGGCGACTTGTGTGGCATCCCGCTAAAACCACTACTAGAAAATCGCGTTGTTTTTGTGCATTGCATCATCATGACCGCATGCTCATGTCATCATGCCGCATTGCATTTGAGCATCGTCATGTCATCTTGCATTTGTTTGTCTGAAATTATTTTCGAAAAACATATTTTGTTTTCTAAATACCCCGCCTTTATTTCAAATCCAAAACCCGGGTCTCCGGATTATTTTGTTTCGTCTACCAATAGATTTCAAAAGCCCGTTGTAAATATTAAAATATTTATTTTATTTTTAGGGGGCAGCCGTACCGGGCCGATCTGACCCAGTCGGCCACCCCCAGTACAAACCAGAGTTATCTAAACCTTTTTCCTACCTAGATCTATCCTACCCAACTCCCTCCACATCACTCCCTCCAATAGCCTGCCGCCACCTCACCTCTCCCGTTCCCCCCTCCAATCCCTCACACACCTCAGCGGCCACCCCATCTGGCCACACGCCACACCGATCCCAACCCCACTGGCCCACCGTCCTTTTCCGCTTCAGGCGCTCCACGCACTGACGCCTCCCCATCCCCCTGGTCGCCACCAACCGCCCCTGACCACCTCATGCTCCACCCGCCTCCGGGCCCACCACCCCGCGTCCCCTCCACGCGTTCCCTCCCTCTCTCTCCTCCGCTCACCGCTCCCCACCTCCTGTCCCACCGCCCCTCGCCTATCCCGAGCCCCAGCGCCGCTTCTCCCTCCTCTCGCTCGGCGGCCTCCTCCACCGCCCTCTGCCCCCCTCCCCCCGCTCGGCCCCCGTCTCCCCCGCGATCCTCTCCTCCCTCTCTCGCGAGGCCCTTCCCCCTGCAACCTCCCAGCGCCTTGCCTGCTCGGCCCTTCGGTGGCCCCTGCGAGTCTTCCTCGCCGCCGCTTCCCTCTCCTCCTCGCCGCCGCCGGCTCGCCTCGACCGCCTCCGGCCAGCCACCGTCGCGCAGCGAGTCTGCAGCCCGCGCCCCGCAACGAGCCGCGTCGGCCCCGCAGCCCCGTCCTCCTCCTCGGTCTACCCGACCTCACCGGAGCCCTCCCCGCGCGCGACCCTGCCCCCGTGCGGACCCGCGCCTGCCCCGCCTCCGCGCCGCCGTCGGGCCCCGCCGCCTCCTCGGACGTCCGCCCGCGAGCACCTCGTCGGTCCCGAGCCGCGTCGCCCCTGTGGCCTCGCCTTCGAGCCGCCGCGAGCGCTGCGCTCTCCGCAAGGACCTCCTTGGCCGGCCCCATGCGCCCCTGCCTTGCCTACAGCCGACCCGTGTCCTCGCCAGAGCCGCCGCCGCGCTTCACCATGCCCCGGCAGAGCTGCCGACCCTGTCGCACGCGCCTGTGCCCACCTTCTCTGGAGACCAACCGCTCACTAGTGTCCCTGGCATGTTCAGATGCTGTAAGCACCAAGTCTGAAGGGGTGCTGCTGATGTTTTAGTATGGGCACAGATGTCTCGTTGCTAAGAACTAGGGACGCATGCCGACAAGACGCATCAAGATCCTCTCGCCGACAAGACCGACTTGATGTCGATGATTCCGAAGGTTGTACATGGAGCCACCCAAGAAAAACAACGCCGTTGACTCGCGGTATCCAGAGGTCGACAATAGACCGGAGTATCAAGACCTTCATCACGGACGCCAAGATCGTCCACGCGGAGTCGAAGACCCGATCCCGGATCCGAAGTCTAAACCCTGGCACCAACGTCATGATCTCCTTCACGGATGCAAGACCCCGTTCCCGGAGGTGAAGACGGATCTCGGCGTCGAGGCCGAACCGAACCCTAATCAAGATCTCCCCGGATGCGACAAGTTCTCCTTCCCGGATGCGATGCCCGAGAACCCGGAGGCCAAGGACGTCGACACGGGTACGCCAAGGTCACCGACACGAAACGACAAGACCTCCTTTCCGCACCGATGCCGACGACGTCGCGCGCCAAGTTCTTCACCCCGAATGCCAAGAACGACTCGATTGCGCGGACCCGACAAGATCGACACCGACCAGTACGAATCCGATGCGCCCTGACGCCGAACCAAGTCTTTCTTCGCGGAACGCCAAGATCTACTCTGTTATCCGAGGACGATTCCGCCGAGACCGAACCCCAGATCCAGACCCTGAGACCCGACCCCGAACCCCTCGGAGCCCAAGTTCGCCGAACCCTAATGTGATTCCCTATCCGAGACCCCATTATTTTTATAATATGACATTATCAACTGTTGCATATTAAATTGTTCATACTCGCATACATATTGTGGTTGTTGGGGGTATTTAGGCGATTCACCTACATTAAACATGGAGTCCATCTGCGGTATATCTTTGTCTTATTCCGGACTCCATTTAAATTGGCATAGCGAACCGAAGCCATGTTTTGTCTTGCTAATCCAACATTTAATTTGCGGGGTATCTAAATAACATGAACCGCCTAATTAAATGTCAGAACCCCGGTTCCGCTTAATATGGCCTAATTGCATCGCATGCCTGCCATGTCATACATCATACATGCATCATGCCCGATCTTTTGCCATAGTAATAAATAGTGTATCCGGTGTTTCTTCTAGTGTTTGGATCTTCGCGGATAAGGCCGTTGAGTTGATGCGAGTGTCGATCCGATCTTCGGATAAACCTTCGGCAATGTTGTCAGGCGAGCATCTCCCCTTTTCTACCTATCTTACTTTTATAGTATTTATTTCCCTCCTGTTGAACTATTGCTATCTGTGTTGCGATGCTCTAGTTTTTCGTGCCCGTGATATCCCTTGCAGCCTTATATTGCCTTGGACACATCCTATTACCTGTTGATTGGTAGATAGTTGGACTTGCGCGTCGTAGTCGCTTGCTCAAGTGCTCTTGCGTGTCGTCAAGTACCACAGTTGTTGGAGTAATGCCGCGTGTTTAATGTTGGAGATGATCATAGCTTTAATTACTGTTTAATAACTAAAATTGAAGTAGGTAATGCAGAGGCACCGGTGGGTGATAGACAATATTTGGTTTCCGACCGCTCACTGGTGTCCCGTAGGACCCCGAGTTCTTGACACTTGTTCCGAGATCGAGCGCGCTAACCACATGTGGGATGTGTGGGCACCCCATCGATTAGTACCTGATTTCAAAGTATTGTACTGGGGGCCACAACTAGTTTGAGGTTTTATTTACTATTCTGTACTTATGCCATGCTTTACTGCTTTATTTAAATTGTGCGATGTCTTCGCACCTGTCTTGTTTAGGATCGGGACACGTTTTATTTGTGTCGACAAGCCCAATCATCTTTTCGGGTTCCCGATCGTTTACCGTCCACCCAAACCACGAGTCCGTCTCGAGACCGGCCGACTTCTTGGGTAGACTTAGTGGGGTGGCCCCATGTACTTGCTTTGGGTGCAGGAAGCGTCATGACTTAGGCCCCGACATACCGATGGGTGTATGTTAATTGATCGGCAAAAGGGTGAAGTGCATGTGGATACTTTGGTGCACCCTGCAGGTTAAATCTTTTCAAAAGCCATGTCCATGTTATGGACGACTTGGAGCACAGTTCTCGATCATAGACAACTATAACTAAAGTTTACTGTTATAATTTGACTTGTATCCGATGTGACTAGTAATCAGCTCAACTACAACGGAATGGCTAAATAAAAGTACCAACAACTGCTGGGTTTTGGGATATCTCATGCTAATTGTATTTGACTAGTAAGTGTCGCAACTACAACGGAATGGTTAAATAAAACACTGCTTATTTTATCAGGATGACTATCTATACTTGACTAGTAATTGCTGCAATGATAACTGAATAAATAAAACTGCCAACTGTGTGAGTTCCTCGGTTGACTTCCTCGTTTGGTGTCGAGGGGGAAATACCAGGATGGGTATGTTTGGTGGTAGTATCAGGATGGTTCCGAATAGGTCTTTCTTATCCCTCTCGATGGCCAGCGATTATATCGAGTCTCTATAGGTGGTTTAGTACATGCTGCGCTGCCGCTTCAGTCCACCATACCTATGTAGGCGAGGACCGCCGAATTCTAGCCTCGCCGTGTACTGGCCTCAGTACTGACGCTCCTCTTGTTCCTTTGCCCTTTGTCGGCACCCCTTTTGTTTTAGCAGGTTTGAGATCGCCGTCGTTAGCAGGGTTACCCTTCCGGCTTGTCCTGGGCAGGGTTATGGACGCCATTGGTTATTCTTCAGGGCTCCTAGCCCCATTTGCATCTTGTCCGTAGTCGGGCGCTATATCGTTTCAAGGTGATTTGGATCTTTGTATATTATATCTGTATTCTTGACTCATTGAGTCGCTGATGTATATATCTGTTCTGTGGGTCCCTTCGAGGAATGTTGTGTAATGTTATTACTTCGTTTTCCACCCGCACGAAAGTGCCTGGTGGGCGTCCTTGAATCGTTTCTATGCGGGTTTGGCGGGAAGCGCTAAAACTTGCATAGGGCCGATTCGAGGGTGTTACAACTTGGTACTGCGTCTGATCCAGGACAACAAGGGCATGCACAAGCTCTCTCATCCTTGGGAGGGACCATTCGCCATCGGGCGAGTCCTGGGCAACGACGCCTACTACCTCACCGACGTCCAAGGCGACAGGAAACTCGACGTCAAGTGGCCCTGGAATGTAAACCTCCTCCGAAAGTTCTACTCTTAGAATTCCAGACATGTACCCCTACCCATTATGAAATAAAGCATATCGATTCACGCAAATTGCGTCTACACTCCATACCTTGTGCCACTCGCACTCGTAATAAAACAGCGTGACGCTATTCGCAGAAGTCAACCTTTGGCAATGCGACCGGCACGACCAAGTAGTGTGGTACGAGGGCACTGAAAAAATTTAGGCCTCGTACCGTCCACGAAAAAAGCTAACCCAGAGCCCCATTGGAGTAGCCTCGCTCGACTGGCTCCTCGAGCCAAGACAAGTGCATTCGCTTACCACAGCGACCCAGTCCTCCACATCCTCGGCGCAACGACTCGAACGACAAAGTACCACGCTCGGGGACTGACACCAGCCCAAAGAAGAGTGGCTAGGGAAAAACGCCAAGTAAGAGAGCGCGCTCGGGACTTGCCATGCGACTGGTCTTACGGATCAGGTGGAGTAACGTGCCTAATACAACGCGCCTAGTCCTCACCTACCTCGGGCATGCGACCAGAACAGCCAAGTACCACGCTCGGGGACTCGGCGACCCGACCCCATTCGCGCTCGGGAAAACGGCAAGTAAAGAGCACCCCTGGGAGTCGCCATGCGACTGGCTCTCCGAGCCATGGCGAGTCGACCCTAACTCACTAACAGTTCACACAACACATAAAAATGAGTTTAACCCCATAAAAAGGGCGGACGCGCTCAGGGACTCAAACAACCAACACTAAAACAACAAAAGCAATGACAAAATAACCCGCGCTTTCCTTCATAGTAGCAAAATTCGTTCGCATACAAGCAGAATTACATGTTTATCTTACGCTAACGCCGAATGGCAAAACACTCTATTCCGTAGGCTTCGAAGAGGAGGCGCCACCATCCCTGCGGTTGCGGATAAAGGGAACCCAAGGATTCGACGGGTACGTCGTGAGCTCACCCGCCATTGCCACACGAAATGGTTTCTCCACCTTGAAGTCGCAGTGCGCCGGCTTGGGGTCATTGGGGGCAACGACCGTTTCCTGATAGGGAATAAGGTCGCCCATCTCCCACACACGGTCAGAGTACACCGCGGGTCGCTCCGTCAGCTTCAACACCTCGGCAATCTCGACCGAGCCCGTCGACGAGGGGTACTCGCTCGTGACGTCATCAAGGTCGAAGTCATCGGGAAAATGCGCGAGCCCAAGGCTCAGCACAGTCGCCGCTCCACGACGAAAGGCCGACTGCGTCATGAACTCCACGACCGACAGGGCCTTCTCCAGATAGTTCCATACTTCGACGAGGTCGTTGGGGGTCACCTCCATGGGCGAGATCTCCTGAAGATACGCCCGTAGGCAGGTCGCCGACAGTGCGGCTGAATCGACCAGGGTGGTGACGCATTGACGCGCGTCGTACGACTGCGCCTCTTCGGCGTTATCAGTGATCAAGCCTGCAACACACAAGCAAAGAGTGAGTGAAGCACTAAAATAACAATGTGGTACGCGCGATATGATCAGTGGCTGAAGGAAAACGCACCAATAAGCGGGCGACAGAGGTCTGTGATGAAATTTTGAAGAGCTGAGAAATCATTCTGCAGCCCGGCGACGAGGGCGTCCGACACCTTCCGCTCCTCAGCAGCAGAAGTGACGGCCGCCTTGGCTCGTCCTTCCGTCGAGCTTGCTTCTGCCTTCTCCTCCTTGAGCTCACGCTCCAGTTCGGATATTCGCTTCTCCGCGGCGCTCAAGGAAGCCTGAGCCGCCGTCAACTCACTAGCCGGAACAAGGCCCCGTCAAGCCTCCTTCATTGCGGCCGCACTATCTTCTGCTTCCACAAAAACACGGTCACAAACGCAACAAGTTCACGACAAGCGCCAAACAAGACAAACACTCACCTGCAGTCGCTCGAAGCTTCTCATTCGTATCCTGAATAGCGAGAATCTCCTTTTCCACGCGGCGCCTGGCAGCAAGCCGCTCGGCCGACTCGCGCTGCAAGCCTTGTGCAACAATCACATCGTCAGCAACAAAAATTCCTAAGTGCCCAGCAGCTGAAATTCAGCGACTAGACACTCGGGGACTGGATGACGAAATTCCTAAGTGCCCAGCCGCTGAAATTCAGCGACTAGACACTCGGGGACTGGATGACGAAATTCCTAAGTGCCTAGCCGCTGAAATTCAGCGACTAGACACTCGGGGACTGGATGGCGAAAAATGGTAAGAATCCGACCACTGAAATTCAGTGGCCAGATCCTTGGGGACTGGACATACCTGGATGGCGGCACCTAGCATGCCGTGAAGCTCCATCGCTTCCACCGACGAAAGCACGAGTGGAGTGTGCCAGCGACGCTGCTCAACCTCCATACCAGCGGCCCTAGGTAATTGGCTCGATGGCACCGAGGCACTCGCCGTGGTGGCCTTCGCTACAAAGCGAGGGAATGTCGCCACCGTGGCCCCTGCGCCAACCGAAGGCGGCCTGGTCGCCTCAATAGAAACCATGGGGCCTTCCTGCTGCGACCCCGTGTCGTCCTTGGCCTTCAGATCTACGTCCACCGCAATCGAGGTTTCGCTCGGGGCAGCCGCTGGCTCGTCCGAGATCGTGACGACTTCATCGCCTTTCGTTCTCTTGGTGCCTTCGGCGGGAGCTTCAGCCTCGTCGCCCTTCCTCTTCTTCGAGGGATCAGCCGGCGCCTCCGCGGTGACCGATGGAACCTTGGCCACCGAAGGGTGACCTATCTTTTTTTCTCCAGTCCTGCGAAACAACTCTGTCAATAACACTCGCCAATCGAAACACGAATCAAGCAGATAGATGAAAGGTTGAGGAATACTCACTTGGCGACTGGGATGAATCGTAGGCCAGTACAAATGATGGCCGGCTTCTCTAGTTCTAGCCCGAGTTTCCGACTGAGGCCCGTCTCGAACATGCTCTGTGCCCAAGACATCAATGGTTTCTTCGAGGATGAGGCCGCGGCAGGAGGCGCAGTGGCAATCGCCGCAGGAGCTCCTCTCAGCGACGAGGCCCCTGCGGTTGGAGCGGCAACCAACCCGGTAACTGGGGCGAATGGCGGCGGTAGCGATGCCAGCGATGCCTCGTCTTCCACGGCGGTCGCACCGGTTGCTATGGTCGCGCGCGCCACTGTTTCTTCGGTCGCGCTGGTAGCATCGGAGCTACTAGCGGACCGACGCGGAGACGTCGGCTTAGTCGGCTTCGTCTTCTTCTTGGGTGGCGGCGGCTTCTTCTTCTTTAACGGCGTAGCCTCACGCTGTGAGGTATGTTCAGGGAGCTCGTCGTCGTCGTCATCATGGGCCTCGAGGATTTTGCTGGCCTCGAGCTCACGCTAGTGCTGCCCACGAGTATTGCGGACCGTGGGGGCAGCAACCTCCACGGCTTCGTCGCCATCGTCGTCGTCATCGCCATCGCTGCCCCCATCACTCCTGACATTGCCCTTGTCAGGCGATGATTCGCTCTCGTCTTCAGCGGACAAGTTCGAGTTCTCGTCATCTGCGGGTGGAAGCCAACCTTCCACCACTTGGAATAACTGCAACAATCAAACAACATTAGCACAACCGCGAATGCACAAACTGCGAGTGCAAGGGAAATAAAAAATCACCGTTGGAGCTGGGCGCTTCGCAGTATAAGGTGCGACCCCGGCCTTTGCATCAAGATACACTGCCTGGGTGATCTTCTTTAGGGTCAGGGTGTAGTCATTGAGTCTCCACTCATCGTAACAGGACTTCGTCAGGTTGTCCTTGCTCGTGTACTCGTAAATATAGTGGGCACGGCTGGCCAGAGGCACGAGCCGTCACCCGAGCCAGCAATTGTAGAGGTTGATGGTTTGGAGGCCTTTCTTCTACAAGTTGCCGATGGTCTGCAACATCTCGTCGACGACCATCCGCTGGTCCACCGGAAGCTTGGTGACTTGGAGCTGATGCGGCTCGGGCCGGTCGGCGGAGTACCTTGGAAGCGCCACCTCGTCGCCCGACATTGACTCGGTCACGTAGAACCAGCTCTTCTTCCATTCATTCGCTGCTTTGGCGGGCAGTATCAGATCAAAGAACGACGCCTTCGACTTCAGCTGGAAAGTCAGGCCGCCCTCGGCTAACATTGGGCCACCCGCCTCTTCGCGGCTGATCCTCCCATGGAACAGATCTTGCCATAGGGGAAAGTATGGCCGACAGCCCAGGTAGCACTCGTAGAACGCCACAAAGATGGCGAGCTTCTCGATGCTGTGCGGTCCTAGGTCCGACGGCTGGATGTCGTAGTAGGCGCAGAAGCGACAGAAGAAGAGAGAAGTGGGGAACCCGAGCCCCTGCTCCAGGTGGCTGGTGAAACAAACGAATTCCCCTTCGCGCGGATCTGGAATCACTTCTCCAGTCGCGGGGGATGCGCCATCTCCCTGCATGGAGGATCCCTGCCACCTCGAACGATCTCAGCAGTGCCTTCGTGCACTTGGATCTGCCCCATGGTTCTGCCGGAGGAGCCATCGGTTGGGGGATCGGGGGTTGCGAATCGCTCTGGTCGCTGCGCGGAATGGAGGAACGAGAATGCACGAGTTCGAAGGAAGTGAGGGAAGCATTTTCCCCTCACCCGTCACTCTCCTTATATAGTGGTTGTTACCCGCCATTTTCGGGGAGCCGTTACCACGCGGTAATTACGCCGATATTACCGTTGGATTACCCAACGGCTAGTTTGACCAAGCTGACGGTCCAACTTCGTCCACTCGACTCGCTATCTTCAGTGACTCGACGACTCGCCGACCCGATCACTATAACAGTGACTTGACTATTCGCCGACCCGATCACTATAACAGTGACTTGAATATTCGTCGACCTGATCACTATAACACTGACTTGACTATTCGCCGACCTGATCACTATAACAGTGACTTGACTATTCGCCGACCCGTTCGCCAAGCTGCGAATTGATCAGACACCATTATCGCGACTCAAATGACTAGTTCTTTCCTTTGTTTAGGAGTCCACCGCCGATTCGATTGGGCTTCCGAATTGGACCCGCATACTCCGACTGCCAACGAACACCTGCGACGAATCAATGATGGCCTCGGGGACTACTGATGGGGATATGCCTACCGGGGTATGCCCAGCAGGACGTTTCCTATTGGCCCAAGATGCCAGCGAGTGGGCCTACGGGACGACGACTGGATCAAGACTTGGCGAGGACCTAGGCGACTGGAAGATGAAGGCCCAGAAGTGTAGCTAGGCCCAGTCGGACTAGGTCAAAGACCCTCCGAATCCTTAACCAATTCGGTTGTAGATCTGTAAACCCTAGCGAGGTGAGCCTATATAAACCTCCCTAGGGTACGCGTAGAGGGGATGTTCCATCATACACCACAGCGACTCGCCGCCTAGTCTTCGAGCTCGCCCTTGTACTCTCTCCATAATACAATCTAGCAGGAGTAGGTCTTTACCCTCCAGGGGGCCGAACCTAGGTAAACCCTTGCATCTCCGCCCTCATCTCGCACCGCAGATGGCAGGCCGCCCTTGCCCCATGTTCTACTACTCGCTGCCGATTGCAGCATGTGCGTGGCCATTCCCACGACAGTATTGGTATCACTTTGGGAGCATCAAGTAGATCTAAATTGGTTTTGGCAAACCAAGCCCTGGTCAGTAGCAACACGTTTTGAGGTTTGAAAGGAGAAGATAAAAGCGCTTACAGGTATTTTATATCATTTATTTCCTTTCTTGATTGGCTCATAAGCTTAGTATATTCTTTATTTAAGATCTTTCGTGTCTTCAAAGAAGATTGCATGTTTGACTTTATTACTTGCATGTTGCTTGTTTCCTTCAACTCTTTTGCTAGCTACCCAGCCTTGCTAGCCAAAAACCTGTACTGAGAGGGAACACTTCTCATGCATCTAACCCTTTAAACCAAAACCTATGCCATTTGTGTCCACCATATCTGCCCATTAGCATTATTGCTATTCCAAGTAAATTCTCAAGCTTCATCTATCTTTCAAATTAAAAAAAAATTGTTATGTGAAAACTAGTTAGTAAAGCTCTCACGAACTTGATGACACACCTTATTTTCTTGTCCCTAATAAATTTGAACCATTGTGTCATCGAAGTTGTATATGCTTGCAACTATACGTTGGAATTAGCAGAACCGTGTTGTCACGGGGAACGCTTTCAACATTGCGCTTGTACACTGTACATAGTTGATATCATGCTTTTTGTTTGTGGATGTCGTCGGTGTGAAATAAAAGGGGATCTTGTAAGTCCATGGAGTTATGTATATGTGTTAGAGAAACGCCTGGGCCGCTAGCCTAAGCAATGCCTAATCATGGTGGAAACTTGCAGCATAACCATAGTGAGCAATCTGTGAAGCATCCTCAATAAAAACCTATGCAAATAGCAAATAGAAAGATTGCTGAGATGCTCATTGTTTGCTTGCCTTGAAATTGTGATATGGGATAGCTCATGTATCATGTGCAAGGGGTACCCTGTTGGTGGTTCTATATGATACACATGTACTTACTATGACAAGAACTTACCGGTAACTAAAGTTGAGTAGCATGAGGAGTGGCCCTCGTACTCAAGGGACATGAGATTGCCAACTTATATTTTGTCAAGCATATACTCCATCCTTGTTCAATTTAACCTTAATCACCTCAAGATGCTTATGATAGGGGCAATGAGAGCTCAAAGCTAGTAAGTACCGTAATCTTTTGAAAGCTCTTCATGAACTTGAAATCCCTGCTTCCCTCTATGAAGGGCATTTCTTCTACTTCTAAGTTGAGTCAGTAAACTTATTCCTCTCTATCTCCAGCAAGCATTTAAGTTGTTGTGTTTCAAGCATTCATATGATGATTTATTCAATCATGTTCCTTATGTTCCTTGTTTGCACAAGACTCTTATCTAAATAAGTATTACTTTGAAAGCCATCATTGTGAAAAGCCTTTTATGTTTGAGCAAAAAGAGGGCTCCTGTTATAAACTTCTTTACAAAAGCTTTGCTTGAAAACTGTTTACCAACTGTTCTCTGACCAAGAATAAAGTTTGCCAGTCCCAATTATGATTCATCTTTATGACTCACATACTTGTTGCAAGCTAAGTTATATAATGGTGAGTTGCTTTCTACTTTGAGTTGTGTATTGGTAAGTGTGATGCTTCTTGTTCGTATTCTTTTTATCGACACTTCACTCCATAAACCTATGGACATGTTTACTGAGCTCGGTTTTCACTTGGGGACAAGCGATGTCTAGGCTTGGGGGGAGTTGATACGTCCAATTTGCATCACCATTCTATATCATAGTTTGCGTCTATTCATTAATATATTTCGTATTAAGAGGTGATACTTATGTCTTTTCATCTATTTTTCATGTTCGATGATTCTTGGAGGATGAACTGCCGGAGTCAGGATTCTGATGGAAAAAAGCGGTGTTTTGATGAAATTTCACGAAGATTAGAAAAATACCAGAGAAACTATAGAAAATTATATTTTCCCAGAAGACGAAGGAAGCCATAAGGAGAGGCGGAGTTGGGCCACAGGGGGCCCACACCCCCCAGGCGCGGGACACCCTAGGTCGCGCCTACAGGCTGTGGCCACCCTGGCCCACCTCTGGCTCTGCCCTCTCTTCTTTATCTTCTCCTCGAAACCCTAAAGTCAGGGGAGCGACCACAGAAATATTCCGCCGCCTCTGCGGGGCGAAAAACACTAAGAGAGAAAGAGCTCTCCGGCAGACAGATTTTTGCCGTGGAAATTCCTTCCCAGAGATGGAAGATCGTCGCCATCAACACCATCATCAAGCTAGACTTCATCGGGATCATCATCATCATCCACACCATCATCTCCACCAACACCATCACCACCACTCCATCCCGCTGTAACAATTGTGTCTAATTTTGCATAGTTCTTAGGGGAGACTTTCCCAGTGTTGATTACTATTGTAGTTGATTCTTGTAAGTGGAACCATTGAATTATTGTTTATGTTCAGATTTTTATCCATCATTATATCATCTCTAATCTTGATCCATATGATGTATCCTGAGTAGTTCGTTTAGTTCTTGAGGACATGGGAGAAGTCATGTTGTTAGTAGTGGATTTGTGTTGAGGTATTATTCAATGGTTTAATATTTAAGTTGTGGTGCTATTCTTCTAGTGGTGTCATGTGAACGTCGACTACATGATACTTCACCATTTATGTGTTGGAATTATGCCCTAGAGGCAATAATAAAGATGTTATTATTATAATTCTTGTTCATGATAATGTTTATATTCCATGCTAGAATTGTATTAAGCGGAAACTTTAATACTTGTGTGGTTTGTGAACAACACCGTGTCCCTAGTACGCCTCTATGGACTAGCTCATTGATTAATGATGGTTAAGGTTTCCTAACCATAGACATGAGTTATCAATTGATAATGAGATCATATCATTGGGAGAATGATATGATGGACAGACCCAAACTAAGCGAAGCAATTAGATCGTGTCATCGTGTTCATCTTTGCGAAGCTTTTCTTATGTCAAATATTGTATTCCTTAGACCATGAGATAATACAACTCCCTGTATCGGAAGAAAGCTTTGTGGTCATCAAACGTCATCCTATGAGAGGGTGATCATAAAGGTGTCTCTCAGGTGATCGGAAAGTATCTGTTGGGTTGTATGTATCGAGATGGGATTTGTCCCTCCCAAGTCGGAGAGATATACTTCGGGCCCACTCGTGTCGATATCAACACGCTTGCAAGCATGTGGTTAAGGAGTTAATCACAAAGTGATATCGGATTACGGAACGAGTAATGTACTTGCTGTGAGCGAGATTGAACTAGGTATGACGATGACGATCGAATCTCGGGCAAGTAAAATATCGCGAGACGAAGGGAATATATATATGGGATTGATTGAATCCTGGCATCGTGGTTCATCCGATATGATCATCGATGAATGTGTGGGAGTCAATATGGGTTTCAGACCCTGTTGATTATTGATAGAAGATCATGCGCATATTCTCGAACCAGAGGTCACACTTAACGTGTCTCGACGCTAGGATAGATTGGATAATTGGTTTATGAGTTTTTGTTCGGAGTCTCGGATGGGATCCGGTACATCACGAGAGGTTCCAGAATGGTCCGGAGAATAAGATTCATATAAGGCAGTGCAGTTTTTGGAGTTCGGAATTGTTCCGGGTTAATCGGTATTATACCGGAAGCTTCTAGAACCTTCCGGAAGGGGACCAACGTGGCCCCACCTTCTGGGAGGGGGCATCGGCCTATGAGGGAGTGCCCTGGCCGCATTGGGCCAGGGGCACAAGGCCCCATAGGGCCCAACCGGCCAGCTAGGGTAAAACCCTAGATAGACCTTCTAGAAGGGGGGGTTTCCTTGCCCCCCACTCCTCCTCCTTTGGCCGCCGGCCTAGGGCTTGGGGGAGGGGTTAGGGCTGCGCCCACCCCTCTATATAAAGAGGGATGGGGGCGCACCACCCCCCCCACACACACACACCTTCCCCTCCAACCCTAGCCGCCCTGCTGCCCTCCTCTCTCCGTCCCGACTTCTTGTAGGCGAAGCCCTGCTGCAGAAATTCTCCACCAATTGCACCGCGCCGTCGCGTTGTAGATCCAACCCATCTCTCCACCATACTTGCTGGACCAAGGAAGGAGGAGACGTCGAGGTGCCGCACGTGTGCATCTCACGGAGGCATCGCCACTTGTGGTGCTAGATCAGATTGGATCGCGAGGAGGAGAAGCGAGTACGACTACATCACCCACGTTTAACGAGCGTTCATTGTCTTGAATCTTCAAGGGTATGAAGATCTAATCCAATCTCTCTCGTTGTTTGCATCTCCTAGATTAGATCTTGGCTTCCCTCTGTTCGCATCCGTAGAAAATTTTGATTTACTATGCCGCGAAACCCTTCATTATGGGCCTAGGGGAATGCATTGTGTATTTGGATACTAATTGTGGGGTTGCCGGAGTGACAGAAACCTGAACCCACATTAGGAATCCCTTGCACAAGGGAGTGTAGGATCTCAGAGTTTAAGGATGTGGTTAGGTTTATATCTTAATTGCTTTCTTGTAGTTACGGATGCTTGCAAGGGGTTTAATCATAAGTATGTATTAGTCCAAGTAAGGTCGGTAGATTAGCACAGGTTCACCCACATAACACTTATAAAACCAGAGAAGATTAATCAGCTATATGAAGCGAAAGCACTTGACAGTATTCCCATGTGTCCTCGAGAACGTTTTGGCCTCATTAGTATTTCCACCGGCTTGTCCTTTGCTAAGAAAGGATTGGACCACTTGCTGCAATTATTTGCTGTCGTTATTTACTTGAACTTTATTTCCTTGTTTTATCAGAAAATCCCTAAAAATATGTTTGCTAAGTATTTACAGACATTTCCTGCTCCACACCACTAGTCAATACCTTCTGCTCCTCGTTGGGATCAACACTCCTATTTATCGAAAGTACTACGATATACCCCCTATACTTGTGGGTCATCAGCCGCCTTCCGCCTCACCATGCTTGCGGTCCACGGCGATGGCTACGCTTGGTCCTCGCGATCCGCGCATCGCGCGTCACCGCTGTTGGATTATTAGGCATAATTTGCATAATTAATTTTAGAATATAAATCATGACAACAACACCTATAATCACGTGAAACTCTATAATGACCCACAAGTGTAGGGGATCGCAACAGTCTTCGCGGGTAGTATTACCCAATTTATTGATTCGACACAAGGGGAGCCAAAGAATACTTGCAAGACTTAACAACTGAGTTGTCAGTTCAGCTGCACCTGGAAATAGTTTTTGCTCACAGAAGTTTATCAGTAGCAACAGTTTGTGGTAGCAACAGCAACAAAAAAATAGGAGCAATAGTAACAGTAACGGTAATAACATTGGGATTCGAGTGTTGTAGGCATAGGGATGGATGGACGGGCATTGCATGGACGAGTCTAAACATGTAACTTCAAGATCTAGGGCATTGCAGATAAATAATAACAAGCATCCAAGTATTAAACAATTCTAGGCATGTGCTCCAAATATAGTCATACGTGCTCGCAATGAGAACTTGCACAACATCTTCTGTCCAGCCAGCCCGTGGCAGCGGGGCCTCTAGGAAACTACTGGCAATTAAGGTGCTCCTTTTAATAGAGCACTCGAGTAATGCATTAACACTTCGTGAACACATGTGATCCTCACACCACATCCATCCCCTCCGGTTGTCCCAATTATTGTCACTTTGGGGCCTTTGGATCTGGACTATGATATGTGTACACAACTTGCAGATAAGATCACAAACAATACTATCATAATGATTCAATAATAAGTTCAGATCTTCCCTTAGACCAAATGGACGCGCTCCAACCTATCAATCCCACTACCACCAACTGTCCAAATGGCTAAGTTCTAGCAACCTATGTGATCCAGGCAGAGCCCATATTGCCAAGTGGCTGCACTAGAAGCTTCTCAACACTTGGCCTCTAAAATCCCTTTGTTCCTGGGTGGCTTTCCACAAGTGAGTTACACAAGGTAAACCATAGCCATGGGCCTTGTGTAACCACTCAACCAAAATCCACCAATCAAGTCCCATTCCACCCAGGTGATTCATTGACTTAGTTGTTTTATTAAGAAAAACATAAGTCCAAAGACTTAGAAATATTTTCATCATAACATGTATATATTTTACCAACCCTTGTTTGCTAATAGCTAGGCTAAGCATGGCATAGATAGTAACTTAACTTAGAAATTTCCTAGCAATTCTACAACTACTTAGGATTTCCCAACATGGCATTTGGCAAAAATAGTAACATGCAAGACTTAGCAAAATATTTCTAATGCTTGTATGAAAATATAGGGATTGTAATATTCATGAAGTACCACTTGCCTTGGTAGTTGGGAGAGTAGCACTCTTACAATCACAATCACTAGCACCAAAATCTACACATAGAATATAGCCACAATCACATACAAGATATATTCAACCAAAAATATATATGCATGCATGCAAGATGCTAAGTGATGATTTTTAAAACCCAACCAAGCAAGTGCATAGTACTGAATTCTAAACAAGGCAAAACTTTGCCAAACCAAATTTTATTTCATACTAAAACAATTCCTAAACAATTCATATAACTAAATAAGCCCTACACATGTTTCAGCAAAAGAAACCATTTTAACAGAGGCTAAACATTAAACACATTGCATATTTAGAAAGGGCTTGTCTCCCTGATTCCAACGGTATAAAATTTGCTAAAATCTAACGTGGGAATCAAAAGTTATAAGCAAATCAAATTTGGATATAAATCTGATTCAAATTCTGTTTTTAAATCAAACTCACTGCCACGCGTCTGTTTCCTATTGGCCCGTACCGGTTCGGGTGGATCGATCGACGCAGATCATTGGATTTAAGTGAACGCGCACAGCTCAGATCTAACGTACCGCTTTGCTTAAGTGATTCGATCGCACGCGTTGGATCTAGATCCAACGGCTCCTGATCAAACGACCAAGTTCTGGCGGCTGACGACGGCGAGCTACGCCGATGGCGGTGCCGGCGTTCTAGGTCGTCCGGGGAGGAAAGAGTGTGCTCACCAGAATCGCAATGACGAGGCGAAGCTCAACGTGGCGGTGCCTTGGCAAGGGGCGCACGGCAGGGGCTGCTGGAGCTCATCGGAGTTGTGCACGGCATCGGGTGGTTGCTGTCGAAGTGGTTGCCGAGGTTTCGCGTCGCCCTAGCACGAACCAGATGGATTAGGAGATGCGCCAGACAGTGGCGAACATCCTCGTATGCAAGAGGGGGCAAGGGGTGCTCGGGGCTTACCGCAATTGGTCGCCGGAGTCAGACGGCGGTTCTGTCACTTGCGGGCGTGAATGATGTCGATGAGCTGGGTCATGAGAATGCAAACGAAAGGTATCAGGGAACGCGCAAGAATATGCTGGTCACGATAGTTTGAACCAGAGAAAGGGGGCGGTCGAAGCTCACCGGAATCAGTCGCCGGAGGTCGTCGGTGTTGCGGGGTTTTGAGATCGAATGCGCGCAGCCTGGTGGCGGAGTGAGCGAGGAAAGTGGGGGGAAGTGACCGCGGCAGCGAGGGGTTTAAGTAGCCAGAAGCGGGGCAAGGATTGCGCGCTGAATCAATGGGATTTAAGCGAGTTTTAATCGCGGCGTCACTGCACGGTGGTAACGGCGGAGCGGTGTCTGCGCGCGAGAAATTGGGGAAGACGACGCTGACGTGGAGAGGGCCCAGTGCTCAGTGGCTGCGGGGTTGGTTTGTCGCGGGTGTGAGAAGTCAGAGAGAAGAGTGGCCCGGGTGGGCTGCTTTGCCTGTTGGGCTGGAATGGTGGCGCCAGGCCCAGCTAGATTTCTTATTCCCTTTTCTTTTTCCAAAATGATTTTCAGGAATGGTTTTCAAATGGTTTCAAAAGCTATTTGAATTCAAATCTTTTCAGGATTTTGTAGGGTGCAATAATCACAATTCAGGACATAAAACCAAGTGGTCTCTCTATTCAAGCTTGGTTCTTTTGAAATAACAAAATAAACAGTGCCATAGCACTTGATTTGCAAATGTTTTGAAAATGGTTTTGAAACCATTTTTATTCTGTAAAATTTTGTTCGAACTCTACACTCAAACCAATCAATAAAGAAGCAAACAAACTTGGTTTTTAAAACACTAAGCTCTCAAGTGAGGATGGTATCTGATTTAAGTTTGCTCACATAAAATGATAGCACTATGTGCTTCTGTTTTCTTGAAATGAGATGGAAATTGATCTCAAATCTATATGCATGCATGAATGATATGCAATCTTTGAAATCATGAATTTAGGGATGTTACATTAACACTTCAAAACAATACGATACCAGTTCGTAAAGTAACTAACCAGAATTCTATAGTTCTATCATCTCAATTATAACTAAGCGCAAGGTGGTAAACGGATGCCAATGACTACAACAACTATGCAAATTCACTTTGATTTTAGTCTATGATAAATAGTGTTCAACTTTTAATCATATTGCCGTTGAACTCCCACTCAAAACAATATCCCTCACATTGTTTTAGTGATCACACGAACCAAATCCACCACATCAAAACCGATCATCATGAGAGTTGATGTAGCTTCAATGGCGAACAATCAACATGTTCATCATATCTACTATATGACTCATGCTTTACCTTTTGGTGATCCGTGTTCTGAGACCATGTATGTACATGCTAGGCTCGTCAAGATCAACCTTAGCTTCTGCATGAGCAAATCTGGCTTGCTCACGTTGTATACACTTGCAAAATCTAACACACCCGATCATCACGTGGTGCTTCGAAACAACAAGCTTTAGCAACGGTGCTAACTAAGGATGAACACTTTAAAACTTGAAATTTGTATGCTAGAGGGATCATCTTATAATGCTACCGTCGTTAACTAAGCAATACAAGATGCATAAAAGGATTAACATCACATGCAATTCATAATATGTGATATGATATGGCCTTTCTTCTTTGTGCTTCCGATCTCCATCTTCAAGCACGAACATGATCTCCATCATCACCAGCATTGCATCAAGGTCAATGATGTTGCTCCATGGTTGTCGTCCACCAGCTTCAACTATTACAACTACTTTGAATAGACACGCGGGTCTTAACAGAAGTTGAAGACAACCATATGGCTCCTGCCGGTTGCCAACTTACAATAAGGAACATTGCATACATCAAATATAATCACAATCATGGCCATATCACATCACAGCACACCCCTGCAAAACAAAGTTAGACGCCTCTAATTTTCTTTGCATGTTTTACGTGGTTTGGGGCTTTCAATAAGTGTCGTTCTAACTTATGAACAAGAACCACAACATTAATACTAGTATTGTCAATCACCCGTTGTAAATTGAATCTTAACTATGTTGGGAGAAACAGGCACCCGCAAAGCCACTTATGCAATACAAGTTGCATGTCAAGCGTGGAGCAAGTCTCATGAACGATGTCATGTAAGGTTAGCCCGGGCCGCTTCATCCCACCATCCCGCAAGATGCAAAGTACACAAGAAGCAATCGACAACAAAAAGCATCAATGCCCACAATGACCATTGTGTTCTACTCGTGCAACAGATCTACATATAGACACGGCTCTGATACCACTGTAGGGGTTCGTAGCATGGAAAACAAAAAAATTCTACCGCATGAACACACAATCAAGATCTAATCTATGATCAAGCCAAGATCTATCTACTAGATTGTAGCAACGAGTCGATGGAATACTAACCCTCAAAGATCCAAAGCGGATAACGAGAGCAGATTCTCGTGGGTGATGTAGTCGTACACTTGCCGATCTCAAGATCGAGTAAACGATCCTTCCGGCGCTGCGTTTCGGCAGCGCTCCCGCAGTCGGTCACATGTTCGGTACTCGACAAAGACCTTCCTCTCCCTTGTTCCAGCAGGCAACGGAGGTTGTAGCAATCTCCTCGTGATTCTGGCGGCACGACGGCGTGGTACCGGAAGTAGAGGGGAGATCTCGTAGGGCTTCGCCTTAAGCCGGAGCGAGTATGGTGGAGTATGAGAGAGACCCTCGACGATCTAGGGTTTAGACACGCCGAGGAGGAGGCTTGGCCGGCGGCTAGGGTTTAACCTAGGCGGCGGCGAGTTACCCTAGGCCGGTGGCGGCTATGGAGGGCGGCGGCGGCTTGGGGCTAGGGTTTAGAGGTAGGGAACTTGTGTACTAGGAGGGGCAGCCCAGCCCCTCCCCTTTATAGGTGGGAGGCGCGGCCAAGGGGAGGGGAGTCCCTCCCCAACTCGGACCCAAGGTGGGCCGGCGGTGGAAGGGGAGGAACTCCTCCCCAACTCGGTTTCCACCTCCCTCTCCACTTCCCAAAATAGCCGTTTGACTTTTTCAAACTAGGATTTGATTAAACCCTTTATTTTGTTCAGCGATGACACTTAGTACATGATGCAATCATACCAACTTGATATAACACATTCATGTACCCTTCCCCTCCGGAGTGCCGTACATTCTGGAACCTTCTAGAACATTGCCGATGAAAACACCGGAACCATTCTCCAACCCCGAAACAGGACTTTCCTTATATGAATATTATTCTCTGGACCATTCCGGATCACCTCGTGATATCCCGGATCCCATCCGAGACTCCGAACAACATTCGGTCTCTTACTCATCATTCCATAACTACTCAAACAACATCGAATCCTTAAGTGTGTCTCCCTACGGTTCGTGAATTATGCGGACATGATCGAGACACATCTCCGATCAATAACCAATAGAGGAATCTGGAAATTCGTATGGCTCCCACATATTTCTACGATTACTTTGCGATCGAATGAACCACTTACATACGATACCAATTTCCCTTTGTCTCACGATAGTTTACTTATCCGAGGTTTTGATCGTCGGTATCTCTGCATACCTAGTTCAACCTCGTTACCGATAAGTACTCTTTTCTCGTTCCCGTGATATGTGATCCCTTGTGAGCACCACATGCTTGCAAGCTAATTGGATGACATTCCACCGAGAGGGCCCAGAGTATATCTATCTGTCATATGGATGGACAAATCCCACTCTTGATCCATGTGTCTCAACCCATACTTTCCGAACACTCAATGCCACCTTTATAGCCACCCAGTTACGGTGTGGTGTTTGATGTCATCAAAGCATCCTTCCGGTGATGGTGATAAGCATGATCTCATGGTCGAAGGAATTAGGTTACTATGTATCAGAAAGCTTATAGCAAATGAACTATATTAAATGACTTGATCTTTATGCTACGCTTAACTATAGGAGTATGTCCATCACATCATTCTCCTAATGATATGACCCTGTTGTTAATAACATCTCTATGTTCATGATCAGGAAACCATGATCATATATCAACCAACAAGCTAGTTTAACAAGAGGCTTTACTAGGGACTCTTTTATGTTTACAAATCACACAAGTATTAATGTTTCCTGTTAATACAATTATAGCATGGTATGTAAACATTTATCATAAGTATGAAGATATGATAATAACCACTTTATTATTGCCTCTTGGGCATATCTCCAACAACATAAACATAAGCAACATTGCAATGCTCATAATAAGGTATGATAGAGTGGTATCTCGCTTGCCTTTGTTTGTAGAGCACAATATAAATGCCAAGGCACCTCTGAAGTTCAAGTGAAGACTAGAGGTAAAGATATCAGAGATACAAGCATCAAAGTCATGACATAATTAACCAAGTTTTGGAACAAACACAAGAATGACAACTTTGCTCTCAAGAAGCTCCTCATAGAATAAGTGGTGACTCAACAAAAGTTGTGAAAAAGGTTTTGAAAAGGTTTGAAAGGCTTCCCGATGCTAAAAGGAAGGTACTCATTAGCTTTGAGCTCTCATTGCCCCTATCATAGGCATCTTCATATGGTTAAGGTGAAAGTGAGCTCCACTCTGAATCATATGCTTGACAGACCATAGACTGGAAATCCCAAGTCCCTTGAGTACGAGGGCCGCTCCGCATGCTACTCAACTTTGGTCACCTAAAAGTTCTTGTCATTGTAAATACATGCGTATCATCAAGAACCGCCAATGGGGTACCGCTTGCACATGGTACCGGAGCTTTCCCATAACCAAAATGACAAGGCAAGCAGACAATGAGCATCTCAGCAATCTTTTTATTTACCATATGCATCACTTTTTATTGAGGATGCTTCACAGATGCTCATTATGGTGATGCTGCATGTTTCCACCATGATTAGGCATGGCTTAGGCCCAGGCGTTTCTCTAACACAATGTATAAACTCCATGAACTCACAACCTCCCCTTTTATTTCACATCGTCGACATTCGTAAACAAAAGAGCAAAGTATCAACTAGATAGGATATCCAAAAGGTGTTTAAAGCGTTCCCCATGACAGCACGGTTTTGCTGACTCCTAGCATATAATAAGCAAGCATATAACTTTCATGGACTAGTCACAATGGTTCAAGATTATTAAGCGCAAGGAATAAAGTGTGCCATCAAGTTCGTGAGAGCTTTACTAACTAACTTTCTCAAAACAGACAAACATTTTATTTTGGAAGGAAACACGGCATATATAAAATATGCACTGAAGTAGCAAATGATGATAATAGGTAGGTATGGTAGACACAGCTGGCAATATTGGTTTTGAGGAGTTGGAAGCATAGGTAGAGCACATACTCAGTGCAAGTGAAGGCTAGCAATAGAGAGGGAGCGACAAACGAGAGAGCAATAGAACTCTGAGGCAAAATAAATCATCGAGGCTTATGGACTATTGATTAGTCATATGCATGCGTGATCATGTGCCAAGTCAATTAACATGAACAGTCAGAGGAGGATACCATAATGTCATACCAAAGCATGAATAAAACAATGCAAGCAAACATTCATATGTCATGCTACAAACTATTAGCAAGCTGGAGCTAATCATAGACAAGCAAGAACTACTAAGCATCCATAATGACATACACCTTACACAAACAGGCTAAGCATGCTCACAATGATGAGTATATGTACAAAAATGAAACAAATAGAGTTTGTTACCAGCCTCTTACCACACCTCGAGTTGTCTTAATCTTCATTATTGCCCTTCACTTGTGTGACTTGAATATTAACATGAAACCAAAAATCCACTGAGGACGGCTGAACCCTGCAAAGAACTCACAAAACCAAAGAAGAACAACAAATATTTTTGGTGTTTTCAAATTTTTAGAAACAAGCAAACAAAGCAAAATCTTTTTGGATTTTTCTTTTAAAGCAAACCAAAGGAAAGAAACAAACCAAGAGAAACAACAAAAATATTTTTGGTATTTTTGTGTTTTTGAGAAAGAAGCAACAAGAACCAAAAAGAAAGCGAAACAATGGATATACAAAGAACCAACCGAACATGATATATATATATGAGTGTGATGTCCGTATACCTCCCCCCAAGCTTAGGCTTTTGGCCTAAGTGGGTCTCAATCCCATGGTGCCCAAGTAGATGCACTTCCGTAGTATGACGAGGAGGCTCCCTCGTCCTGGTACGAGCTCGAGGCATCCCCTATGTAATATGCAGAGGGGTCGTATGATGGTGCTTCCTCCTGATAGTGCCCGTGGAAGTTGAGAGAGCGCAGATTGTCATCCATCTCTGCCTTTGAGCGTGACCAAGGTCCCTGAGAAATACTGAACAAAGCAGTTTGAGGTAGAGGGATCTCTCTCTCTTCCCCGTCAATAAACAGCATTCTATAAACCAAGTTCTCAAGAGTAGAGCTAGTGGTGACAAAGTGGTGCGCCTTCATGGCAGCAAGATCAAGCCTCTGAGGAGCCAAAACTATATCATGAGGATCAACAGCAATGTTCAAGGCAGCAGCAATACGAGTAGCAATAATTCCCCCATAAATGGGTCCCTTGGCAGCTAAACGACGAGCAATGAGGGAACCAAGATTATACTTATCCTCATTGTTGAGTGCAGCAGCTAAGAAGGCCAATTGATAGTTGGAAATATTACTAGTGTTCTCCCTACCAAGAACACTGGTGGCAAGATAGTAGGCAAAGTACCTGATGGCTGGAAGTTGAATATTCTTTATCTTTCCTCGTTGAGCTCTGCGGTCATCATCATTGGTTATTCCTCGGTAAAGCTCCAACAAATCAGCGGGAAGAGCTGGAATCTTCTTTGATGACCCAGCTATACCAAGTCTCGGGGCCTTGCAAAATTTCTTCATATTCATAGAATGAGCCCTACCATAAATTTTGAAAGACACAGAAGGCTTGAACATGTTGTTAGTAAAGGAGAAACTCTCCACAAATATTTTAGTAAGCAAAGCATATTGTGCACTCTCATCCTGCATGTAACTTGTTAGACCAGCCCTTTGAATCAAAGTCATAAAATCGTTAAGAATCCCAGCAGCTTGCAGGAAAGTTTGGCAAGGAAAGGTGGAGGGGTGCGCATCCCCTTCATCTCCCTCGTCACCAAATCGCGGAGTGATGAGATCCTCATTGTATGAGGGTCTAGTACTGGTAGATGACCTTGGAAGCCTTTTCCTTCTAGGTGCATCACTCTCAAATATATCACCAAATGTATGGTGGTCCATGACTTCACTTTTCTGAAATTTTAAACAACCATCAAACCAAGTGATTTCTAAGTTGATAAATGATGAGCAACTACTATAGGAACTTTCTAGAGGACTACACATGCATCAAAACAAAGTTTATAAGCATAGGACAAGCATGCAAGTTCAAACAACCAGTCACCTATAGCATCAAAATACTCAAGATACAATCTACCAATCACAAATCTAATTGGACAAGTGGAGGAGGCACATACCAAGGAGCAAACCCTCCAAAAATCAGCACTTAAGATGGGCTGAACAAGGAGATCGAAAATCGCAAGCAAGAACAGCAAGAACTCGAGCTTGAGAAAGTTTTCTGGTGTTTTTCTAGAGAGAGAAATAAGGTGGCTTTGAGGAGGCAGCATGGAGGGGCCCAGGTGGGCCAAACCTCCCCTAGGCGCCACCCCCTAGTAGGTCACGCCTACCATGGGTGTGGTGGACCCCTGGGTCACTTCAGGTGTCTCTCTGCCCCTTTTTTCGAGGAAAAATTTATTTTGAATTTTTTGGGAAACTTTATTTTTGGCCAATTTTCAGGGTATGAAAATTGGTTTTCCCGCAGAAATAGTTTTTTCAGAAGAAGCAAAAGCAAACCAAAAGCCAAACTACAGGAGCTCTAAGAAACTCAAACAAGCAAACTACTAGCAAAACTAAAGCTAGCAAAAGAAAGGCAAAGACTAGGAAGGAGAAAAGTAAAAGAAAGCAAGTATAACCACAGTGAAAACATTGTTTTGTTCATTAAAATCCTTTTGTTAACAAGGTTGATCAAGTCTTGTTACCAAAAAAATCTTATATGAAACAAAACTTTGCATTCCACAAGGTGATTATGTTACCTCATACTTGATAGCAATGGTCCCAATCATAATAGTTTCAAAATTTTCTTGTGGAATGGGACAATATATTTCTCCAACCTTGATGCTCCCAATATTTTTTATGGAATTCAGGCAATAGCTTTTAACAACCTTCTTGGGGAAATAGACAGTGTGCTCTTTTTTTATTAATATTGAATGTTACTTTTCCTTGATTGCAATTTATGACAGCACCTGTAGTATTAAGAAAAGGTCTCCCAAGAATAATAGACATATTATCAACTTCAGGCATTTCAAGAACAACAAAATCAGTTAAAACCATGCAATTATGAGCTACTTGAACAAGAACATCCTCACATATACCAACAGGAATAGTAGTTGACTTATCAGCCATTTGCAAAGATATATCAGTTGGTATCAACTTTTCTAGCTGGAGTCTCTTATAGAGAGAAAAAGGCATAACACTAACTCTAGCTCCCAAATCACATAAAGCAGTTCTAACATAATTGTTCTTAATAGAGCAGGGAATAGTTGGTATACCTGGATCACCAAGTTTCTTTGGAACCTTACAATTGAAGGAGTAATTAGCAAGCAAAGTAGAAATCTCCTCATTAGGAATCTTCCTTTTATTAGAGACAATATCATTCATATACTTTGAATAAGGAGGCAATTTAATTGCATCAATCAAAGGAATTTGCAAAAATAAAGGTTTCATCCACTCACAAAACTTGTTTTAGTGTTCTTCCTCCTTTGACTTGTGTTTTTTACCTGGAAAAGGCATAGGTTTCTGCACCCAAGGTTCTCTCTCTTTACCATGTTTATTAGCAATAAAATCTTCCTTTGTGTACCTAGTGTTCTTAGTGTGCTTCTCAGGTTCTTCCTCAACTTCCTCCTTATCAGGAGCATCATTATTATTACCACTCTCAGTTTCAGCATCAGAGACATATATACTATTAGGATCTATAGCAGGTTCAAGTGGTTCCTCAACTATTTTATGTTTCTTCTTCTTCCTCTTAAGAGTACTACCACTATCTTCACCTTGTTGGGAATCCTGCTCTATTATTTTAGGGTGTCCTTCAGGATATAAAGGATCTTGAGTAGCTATACCACTCCTAGTTCTAATTCCATAAGCATGTTTATTTCCTGAAGCATTAACTAGCATATCCTTTTGTACCTTAGCAAGTTGATCAAGTTAGGTTCGAACCATTTGTAAGTGTTTACAAAGCATTTTAATATCATTAGAAGTTCTTTCCATAATATATTTTAACTCATGGATAGCTCTAGAGTTTTCCAATAAATGATTCTGAACTTGTTTATTAAAATTACCTTGTTTAACAATAAATGTGTCAAGTTCCTCTAAACATTGATCGGGAGGCTTACCATAAGGAATATCACCTTCATTAAATTGGAGAGAGTGTACCTCAATAGTATATGAGTGGGGAATTGGCTTACATAACTCCTCTATAGGAGGTAGATTCTTCACATCTTCAGCTTTAATACCTTTCTCCTTTAGACACTTCTTATCTTTCTTCATCACTTCATCATTTAATGCAATAACTCCCCTCTTCTTTGTTGTTGGTGCTGGAATTGGTTCAGGAACAAATGGTTCAAGAGTAATAGGCTCAGGTGCATTCAGCTCAGTTGAAGTCCAATCATCATAATTCTTGCTTATCTTGGTCATTAATTCTTCAACATCTGTAGGAGTCCTTTTCCTTAAAACACAATCAGCAAAGCTATCTAGGTATGTCCTAGAATCATCAGTTAGTCCATTATAATAAATATCAAGAAGCTCATTCTTAGGCAATGGACATCCAGGATGTGCATGAATCAAGGCACAGAACCTTGTCCATGACTCAAGCAATTTCTCTTCTTCTCCCTGTTTAAAATCAAAAAATCTCTGCAAAGCAGCATGTCTAGCACTAGGAGGAAAATATTTCTGGAAGAAAGAAGCAATCAAGCAATTAGGGCTATCAATGGAACCAGGAGGTAATCTATTAAACCAAGACCTAGCTTCTACTTTTAGTGAAAAAGGGAAGATCTTATTAACAAAGTACTTTTGCATCTTAAAATCATCAAAGAACAAAGCACTCATAGTAGAAAGCTCATTCGTATGAGCCAGAACACTCTCATTTTCAGTCCCACAAAAAGGTTATTTCTCAACAATATCTAAATAAGATAAATCAAGAGAGAAATCATAGTCTTCATATTTAATATCTATGGGAGAGGTGGAAAACTTAGGATTAGAGGAAAACTTAGGCATAATAGTACGTCTAGCAAGGAGACTCTTAATAGCACTAGTACCATGTGTGTTTCGGCACTCTTCAACAAATTCATCAGTGAACTCAATGTAACCATCATTAATATCATAACTCTCACTGGACTCAGGTGAGCTAACATGTGTAACAGTGTCTTCACTAGGAGTTTCGGTATTTCCTAGACTAGCCATAGTAGCATCTAGAAAAGGACCTAATGAACCACTCGCATCAAACACGGTAGAAGTAACATCATGAGCATCAAAAGCAGTTTCAGATTCAGCAGTAGTAGCAGTGTGTGTAGCATAAGTATATGGTGGTGGTGTAACAAGCTTACTTATAACAGACGGCGAATCAAGAGCAACAGAGGTGTTTCGGACTATACCTCTTCTTGTAGTGGATGGTAAAATAGGGAACTTTCCATCACGAGACTTCCCCTTGATGAAAGGAGTAACAGTGAACAATAGTAGATCCAAGTGAACTTACAAATAAAGCTATGCTCCCTGGAAACGGCGCTAGAAAATAGTCTTGATGACCCACAAGTGTAGGGGAGCACAACAGTCTTCGCGGGTAGTATTACCCAATTTATTGATTCGACACAAGGGAAGCCAAAGAATACTTGCAAGCCTTAACAACTGAGTTGTCAGTTCAGCTGCACCTGGAAATAGTTCTTGCTCACAGAAGTTTATCAGTAGCAACAACAAGGCAACAGCAACAGCAAAATAGGAGCAATAGTAACAAGATGGGAATGAGGGATTCGGTAGGCATAGGGATGGATGGACGGGCGTTGCATGGACGAGTCTAAACATGTAAATTCAAGATCTAGGACATTTCAGATAAATAATAACAAGCATCCAAGTACTAAACAATGCTAGGCATGTGCTCCAAATATAGTCATACATGCTCGCAATGAGAACTTGCACAACATCTTCTGTCCAGCCAACCCGTGGTAGCGGGGCCTCTAGGGAACTACTGGCAATTAAGGTGCTCCTTTTAATAGAGCACCGGAGTAAAGCATTAACACTCCATGAACACATGTGATCCTCACACCACAGCCATCCCCTCCGGTTGTCCCAATTATTGTCACTTTGGGACCTTTGGATCTTGGTAATGATATGTGTACACAACTTGCAGATAAGATCACAAACAATACTATCATAATGATTCAATAATAAGTTCAGATCTGAGATCATGGCACTCGGGCCCTAGTGACAAGCATTAAGCACAAGAAGTTGCAACAAAGTCAAATAGCACTAATAGAGATACTAGGCACTATGCCCTAACAGATCTTATTCGATTACAATGATAGAACTCATCCAATCCCTACCATCCCCAAGCCTACAGGGAGGGATTAGTCACTCATGGATGAGGGAAACATCGGTGGTTGATGGAGATGCATTGGTGATGACGATGGTGATGATCCTATCCAAATCCCCCGTCCCGGCAGGGTGTCAGAATGGATTTTCTGGATTTGAATCTTTGTTTCTGGTGGCGGCGGCGGAGCGGAACTCTTTCTGGAAAACTATCGAACCCCCTCAGTTTTTAGGTCGAAAGGCAACTTATAGGCACAAAGGGAAGCCTAGGGGGTGCCTGGGGTGGCTACAACCCCTCCAGGCGCGGCCAGTGGTGGGCCCGCGCCTGGGGTGGGTGTGGGCCCCCCCAGGCCTCCTCTCCGTCTCGTCTTGTGGCTCCGTGGATCTTCTGGTGAAATATAATTTTTGGCATATTTTCGGGGATTTTTCCTGATAGTTGATTTTCTGCACAAAAACAAGACACCAAGTTAATTCTGCTGAAAACAGCGTCAGTCCGTGTTAGTTGTATCCAAATCACACAATTTTAGAGGAGAAACAATAGAAAAGTGTTCAAAAAAGTAGATACGTTTTGGACGTATCACTCTAACATACTAGATGTGTCAATCAACATGAGCAGCAGCAGTGCATACACAATAACAACCTTAGTATAGAAACAGATCGCATCACGGTATACATACTGATCAGTTGCCGATGAAGTCATCGTTGGTGCAGCGGTTGTCGTAGCCTGTCAAATGTTGAAGACGGGTCGCCCGCGGACCAGGAGATCGTCCAGGAAGACGCGCCATGATGACAAACTTGAGAAGTCGCGCGGAGCGCTTCCCAAAAACCTTATTCGCCCTCTCCCGCACAGGATTGCAAATACGAGTTGTTCCGGAGAACTGATCTTCCGTCCACCGGTGCACGCCGGCAAGCGGGATGGAGAATACTTTGATGGCAACAAAACCCAAGATTGGTTTCAGTCTCTTGTGGTGGTAGCCACCCGGGACGTTATATAGCATATCACAAAACCCTAACGGAGGCGAATGTGGGCCGAGTCCACGTTGCGCATGGTCGGGTCGGTGACAGCAGACCACAATCCAGAATAGGCTAACTTTTGACACGTCTATCAAAAGCTCACAGTTTTCCTGAGCAGCAAAATAAACTTCGGCTCGGCGAGACTCGTGGCGCACTGACGAGCGGTGCGTGCATGTATGAGAGCGACGACATCATTGGAGGAGGAGCGCGTGTGCAGTTCTCTTATTTCCACTTACTTACAAAGTGCTGCAACACTTCACCTTATAAGGTGGTGCAACTCTCCTTCAACTTCTCATGTGGGACTAAACTTTAGCTTCCACACCACTCCCATATGAGCTGCCCCAAACATGGGCCCAAACACATATGAGCTGCCACAAACATGGGTTTTGAGATTTAGAGAAAGTCTGAAATATACATGGGCCTATTTAGTTTAGCCAATTATTTCTAACAATCTCCCATTAGATCTCAAATGCCCATTTTAAGATTTGCCAATCCTTGCTACTTGTTTATATACCAGTGTTTTAGCAGATACTGTTAAGTTAAACTTCCTCCTAAAATCTTGAGCTATGTCTATCAACAACTTGAATAATGGACGAACCTTAAACTGCAAGGTTGGTTCCAATAGATTTTACTCAAAATCATAACTGGTACCTGGCTACCAGTAGCCTACCCCGCTGGTTGGAGCATATACGTCATACTTCCTAGTCTTTCATGAGTTTACTAAAGATCACCCAAGTCTCATAGACTGCGACATTTACAGTCGAGCTCATATAAGTGTGTTCTTTCAAGAATACCCTGTAGGGCGTATCTTTGCTAGTTAAAGCCAGCAGAGATATAGAGGAGGGGAAAAACGACGGGGGCGGCGGATGTATAGGTGGGCAGAGGGCATGAGAGGGGCGACCTAAATCGTGAGGAACTTAGAGAGGGGAAAATCGCGATGGCATGCGTCGTCAGTGAACAAGAATCAGTAGCTGGACGATGTGGGGGCCATCAAAAAAAAATGTTTTCGAAACGGAAAAGAGAAGGTGAAGGAGTAGGGAGAGTGGGCTGCTTGGCGCGGTGGCTGGGTCAGTAGTGGGTCAGCGCCTTGCTTGTCTTGCTTATCGCTACCGGCTTTATCTTTTCTATTTTTTCCTTTTTATTAACTCTGAACTGGATGTTTAACGGAATTTTTCCTGACTGTCTATTTCTGAATTCTAAAACTAAATTTCGGTCAAATGCTAAAACTGGCCTAACTTTTGATATTTGCATCCAAATTGAGCGAAACGAGTTCCTACAGTTTTGTAATTGCATGACCTATGTATCTATGCGTCCAAAATGACTATTTAGTGCCATCCTAACCAATGAAAGATAAAAATATACCAATCCACCTATATATGATGAACTAGCAATAAAGTGGTGCTTTGGGAAAAGCCTTTAAAATTAAATTTTTGCAAGGATGATCCTGATGCAATGCCATGTATGATATGCAGTACCAATTCTAATAATTGGGATGTGACACAACAGCATCTAGTGAGATCTGTAGACGTGTTTCTGAATCTGTAAAGGACGATATACCTAAAGTATAAAGTGTTATACTGCAAGGATATATGTTGACCTTAAAAAGATTGGAAATCTCTGCATCATAAGGTTACCTGAAGTGCAGTTGGAGCGTGGTGGAAAATATTCAAAATAGCATGTAGTGCATTTCTAATTTAGAATCTACATTTATAATACAAGTATATGAATACTACCAAGTGTTGTGTATAATGTTAAGGCTTTGAGAACATTTCTCACAGAGTGTGTCCCAATACTTAGTGCCCATGAGATAGTCCCTGAGACCTAACTAACGTCACTGCTAGCAGTGGCGGAGCTAGAGAAGAGTGGATCATGGTGCACACATGATGCCACACCTGGTAAAAAAACGTTTGTTTGGTGGTGCACACACAGTAAAAATCTATCATTTAGCAAAGAAAATAGAATTTTACGTGTGTCCTGTGCACCCCCTTGTCAATACATGGATCTGCCCATGACTGCTGGTATCTGGCATCAGAGACCCCATTCCGTTGCCAAAACATTATACATACACAAGAAGTTATCATAGAGATGATAAAAAGGTATTAGTGTCATATAGGATGACATTATAATAAGTTGCAAAGAATTCATAAGGAATGACATGTTCATATCCTGGACTTAAACCTCTTCCGTGAGCAAGCATAATAAGAATTGCCAAGTTGTCTGGTACTGATGATTGAATAACAAATGCATCTAGTTTATTTGTAGGAAGTGGGAGACAGAAGGAAATATTCCCTAGAGACAAATTATAATATTGATTATTAAATATTTCATAAAGTTTATGATTATGTTTTATATCATGTTATAACTATATTGAATGGAAACGTCAATGCATGTGTGATATACAAACATCCAGGTGTTCCCAGTGAAACGCTGGTCACTGATTCATTGGTCAACGGATGATCAAGGTTTCCTGATCATGTTGGTGCCTCAGCAACAATTGACAATGGAGTCATCTCATTGGAATATGAAATGGTGAACATACCCTATATATAGCATCGTAACACGATCATGTCACGGAGTTCAAGTTATGATGATTAGGAAACATAGTGACTCATTCCTCAGACCGTGTGACCATATCTAATCACTGTCTCCCGAGGATACTTTCATGGAACCTAACGTCACTCGGTGGAACGATGATCATAAGGGTGACATTTGGTATTCGGAGGAACAGGTAGAGGCGTATGTGTCAAGAGAGGTATTTGTCCATCCGCGTGACGGGAGATACTCTGGGCTCATTCGGATAAGTTATATCCATGAGCTGTGTAGAGTGTGACTAGGTCACGGGGGATATCACTCATCGGATCAAGTAAAGTAGCTATTGTCGATAACGAGGTTGAACCTGACATGGTCATGTCATTGATCAAGCCTTGGACAATACAAGAATCACAGAGACAAAAGGAAAGACTCGGCGTTTATGGTTCAACGACAAGTTTCGTGGAATGCATAAATGGTCATCATGGCCATCCAGGTACCGCAGTTGATCATTGGTCAGAGAGGAGTCTTGACCATGTCTAGAGTGTTCCCGAATCGTTGGGTAGCACGCTTAAGGGATTGACTAATCTTA
This sequence comes from Avena insularis, assembly GCA_023614405.1. Taxonomy (NCBI): domain Eukaryota; kingdom Viridiplantae; phylum Streptophyta; class Magnoliopsida; order Poales; family Poaceae; genus Avena; species Avena insularis. Next base: position 376,798,169 of record CM042685.1, read on the forward strand.
GAGATCGTTATGGGAATATTTGGAATCACTGAAAAAAGAGAAGAGAGAAACCAGAAATGTTTTGGAGAGATTCGAAGGTGTTTGGAGAAAGAATGTAGGAAAAGGGACCAAAAGGAGTTTCAGATAAATGGTGATTTAAATATACATTTATTATATGTTAATTATGAATTAATATATATATATTATAAATAATTAATTAATTAAAGATTTATAGAGGCATCTTTCTTATTAGGCAAAAACCCCGGAGGGATTTTACCTAAAAAGAAACTACGAGAAAAAGGCAAAAGAAATAGCAAAGGGGGCTGGTTTGACCAGCCCACGTGAGCGGCACGTAGTGCGGGTCGCACGGTGCAGCAAGATGGACAGCACCACGCGTTGTGCGCTTCTAGGATGCAAGCCGGCCTACCCGGGCCTGGCCGCCGCACGCTGACAGCCGCCGTAGTAGCTGCTCTTGGGCCACGAAGGTCGGCCGACCCGGGGGCTGCTCGTCGCACGCGCGCCCATGTGGGTCACGTGGTTGGCCCACCCGGCCAAGGCCGCCTCCCCCGCTCGCCTGGATGCCACCCGTTGCTGCTTCCTGTAGCGCTGGGCCGGTGCTAGGGTGGCCCACCCGGGTTGCCCCAAAGGGCCCAGCCGGCTAGGAGTTGTTGTGCCCCTTTTCCTATTAGTTTTAGTCTCACATGGGGCACCTAAGGTGGAGGGATCCCCTCCCTCCGCCTATATGTAGAGGTACCCATAGGAGAACTAAAACACATAATAAAATACATAAAAGGCATGTGCAGTCTATCTCTTCTCTCTCTCTTATGACTGTGGTCCCCTTGTCAGAGCCTTGCGAGTGAGGAGTTCTTCACTACTGAGCGCTGTCGTGCCGTGGAATTCAGAGCCGAGAGATCTACTTCCGCAAACTCGGTTGGATCAGGGACAAGCGGGAGTCGTCGTCAAGCATCTTACATGTGTGACTCCCTCGGGCGGCGTCGTGCTTTCGGCGCTAGGAGTTGTCGGGGCCGTTGGACTTCTTGACCTCGAGGTCAATGTTAGAACCACTTCATCAACCATGTTCCTCGCGGTATGTTAACCACGCTCGGTCTTTAAAGGTATGAATAACGTATCCCCTCCCGTTACTACATTACTAGTAGATATATTCTGACATTAGGGTTTCGATCCTAGGAATTTTTTTGTTTTCTGCCCTCAAACCCCAACAATATCCACATGCAATTCCCTCATCTAAGTGGAATGACCTAATCCTATAAGCCTCTACAGTGCTTATTAACGGGTAGACCAAGAGATGTATCTACTTTCATATAATTATTGTAGAATGAGACACACTCCTCGATCAGATATCCCTAGATGATGCTTCCAGCCGGATGGGGCCTGTTACAGACGTAATGCTTTGCATACTCATTCATCCTTTCAAATGGCATCATTGATATCAAGAATAGCGGGTCCAAGGCTTACAATATGGAGCAAGGGATGCAGCATAACGTCAAAGAATATTAGAGGAAAGTAGATCTCAAGCTCACAATGTACGACAATGGTCTCCTCCCTTAGCCTTTCAAGACGCTTCAGGATGATCGGCTTTCTCGAGATGACGTCGAAAATATTACATAAGTTAAGCAGTGTTTCACGAACATGATTGTCCATTACCCCTCTAAGTGCAATTGGAAATAGCTATGTTAGCATCACTTGATAGGCATGCGACTTCATCTCGCTAAACCTTTGTTTCTTGACATCTAGATATCTTTTTATGATCCCATAGTAACAGGAACTAACTTTGATACCAATAAGGCACTTGAAGACTTGATCAAGCTCATTCAGAGTCAAAGTGAAGCAATAGGGGGCAAGTGTTGGTGCTAACATTTTTTCCCTGAGCTGTGTTTTCCTTCTCATAACCTTCATGAAGGTTTGTCCTTATATTCAACCAGATCAAATCTCTCCTTGCCTTAGGTCCATCTTTTGTCTTGTCTCGCATGTTGAATAGTGTAGCAAGCAAAATCTCACACATATTCTTTGTGATATGCATGAGTTAGAGACAATGAGGCGTCTCAAGCACCGGCCAATATTCCAAGTCCTAGAAAACAGACCTCCTTTTCCACACTTCAAGCAGATCTCCCTTTCGCTTCTCTCCCAGCTCCAAGGGCTTTGGCTTCTTTCCTGGCTCGGGGAAGACATGCTCATCCAACATGTTCTTGATGTCAATTCCTTTTCTCATCGTTCTCTTTGGCAGGTGATGCTCATTACCATCAAAAATATGTCCCTTCCTTCTCCACTCATCATCTTGCAGAAGACACATTCGAGCCCAGGTGTACATGGTTTTCCGAGATCCATTTGTTGGTAGATACAGATAAGATGGTTGATCCATACACTTAACACACCCATGGTGTCCGTGGCACCACTGACCGGCGATATACCCAAAACCGAGATAGTCTTGCAAAGTGGTGATCATTAGATCTCTCATTGGGAAATGACTTTGCATGCTGGCGTCCCAAGTGTTGACCCCTGGCTTACTCCATAGTATCTGGAGATCCTCCCTAAATATCTTGAGATATACGTCAATATAATTTCCTGGTTGGTTTAGCCCTTGAATTAGCATAACCATGTGTATGTACTTACTCTTCGTGCATAGCTAGGGCGGTAGTTTGTACATCCATACAAACACGGGCCAAGTGCTATGATTGGTGATTTGGTTTTCAAATGGATTTATTTCATCTGTACTCATACCTAGCCTCAGGTTCCTTGCATCACCCGCAAAATCTGGGAAAACAAGGTTGAGTAATTTACATTTGTTACCATCTGCAGGGTGTCTTAGCACTTCATCGCATGCATTGAATCTTTCCTTGTGCCAACACATGAGATTTACTTCCTTTGGGTCTACAAAATACCGCTGCAGACGTGGAATGAGTAGGAAGTACTAGACAACCTTATGAGCAGCTTTCCTTCCTAGTTTGTATCGGGATGTCGTGCATACTGGACACTCTTACAAGTTTGCATACTCATTCTGATAAATGATGCAATTGTAGAGTCACGTGTGGTATTTTTCGACCGGGAAATCAAGAGGGTAGATGATTTTCTTGGCCTCATCTATACTCGTAGGAAATATGTTCCCATCGGGAATCAAATCATGTAGGTACTCCGGTTGCTTATCAAAGAATGTGTCGTTGCATTTGTATTTTGCCTTAATATCCAGAAGATTTAGCGTGACGTCTAAACGAGTGTGCTCCGGATTGCAACCGGCATAGAATGGAGTTTTCGCATCTTCCTCCATTTGCTCCAACTTTGTTGCCTCTTTAGATGCAGCCCTTTCCGTATTGGTCTTCTTTCGAAACAATTCCTTATAATGAGGGTCGTCCACCATGCCATCCAAGGATGACTCTTGGGTGCCTTGCACCTCATCTTGTCTGTGCTCTTTCTCTTCATGATCATCTATAGACATCTCCTCGTCGTCATCATCAGCTTCATAGCCTCCTCCAATCCCTCCCTCTTCTGGATGGTCTTCCTCGAAATCAATAGCCTCATACTCCTCTTCCTCGCCGTGAAGTATCCAGCATATATAACCAGGCATGAAATTATTTGTAATCAAGTGCATCAAAATAGTTCCATTCAATGGTTCATACATAACATTGTTCTTGCATTTTGCACATGGGCATCTTATTTTCCTGGCACGCTTTTTGTACATATGCGCTGTCGCGAATGACAAGAAGCCTTGTGGGCTTCGGTCCATATGGAAGTTGATGCCTACAAGATATAAGAAAATTTATTAGAAAATTTCATCATGACCTTTGCTAAATATTGGACATATATAAGTGCCAAATTTGACGAAATAGAAATTAATCAACATTTTGCCAATAAATTTGGCACTCTCGTGTACCTGCAAGAACAAACACAACACATGCCATGTTTGCAAGAAACACAATGGTTGCCGTCATCACACTAGACACACAAAATCACTTATATTCATGCATATGCGCATGAAACACACAATCACCATAAGCCACCAAATTTTATGCTCACCTTTGGAGCTCGAGGGCCACGTAAATCCGCTAGCTCAATGTCGATCCAACACGTGGTGAAGAGAGAAAGAAAAGTGGAGAAGGTAGTGTATGGAGGCTTTGTCTCACTAAATAAGAAGAATAATTAATTTAATGCATGGGAGAGTGAGCTAATTAGCTAGGGGTGGAGGAGAGTGGTGTGGACAAGAGAATTCATAATTAAGGCTAATTAATTGGCTATATCTAAAGAATTTGGAGAATGAGAGTGTGAGGGAGTGAGAGAGTGTGGCACAAAAGAACAAGAGAGAATGGGAAAAGTGAGGAAAAGTGAGGAAAGGAGAGGTCGCATGGCAAATAGTGGCTATGGCGCAACTAGTGGCGTTCGCAATTCCCGAACGCCGCCACTAGGCGGAATAACAGCTGCGTTCCGGCTAGAGTAAACGCCACCACTATCCATGGACCAAAACGGTTCCCCGCCTAAACTTGCCACGGCGTTCAATTTACCGAAACACTATTGGTAATCAGACTATTCATGGTGTTCAGAAAAATCCAAACGCAGCGACTATGTTGGTCCCGGCTCTCATCATGGTCCCAACTTAATGGCGGCGTTCGCCCTTTCGCAAACGCCAGGACTACGCTGTAATTGCGTTTTCTTGACTGCCACTACTATTTCTCCTAACAGTGGTGGCGCCTTCTTTTTATTGTACGCCAATAGAAAAATGACTGCTACAAGGGTTTTCCTACTAGTGCGCCTCAAGACCAAGGATAAGTCATCGAGCTCACTAGGAGGAGGTTCGGAAAGAGCTATAGCAACTCTACTGAAAGAAAGACCATCTTATTAAAGGTACTTACAGGTGGCTTGTCGATGATGGGTGGATTTAGGCATGTAACACATATGGGCCTTAATACACGATCCCTGTCCACGCCTACTTCTAACGATCAAGGACATGAAGGCCTACATCTAAAATCCATCAACTGACATGGCCTATGAGGCTGCAAGGAGGCTCTCTGGAGATCCCGAATACCACACGTATGTATAAGGGAGATCGTAGATCAGGATTACATACAAGAAAAGACGAAGACCTATCGTGAATAAGTGCGACCGTGAAGAGATCGTAGCTTGGTCTCCAAATTTTTAAAAAATAATAGTGTTGCAGCGAACGTTCTCCTCCTGGTACAAAAGCCACACATTTTTGAGGTTAAGAGAGTAACACTAGTATAGATTAGGCTTTCGCACATGTTGAAAATCTCCCTTCACACACGGTGAATCCAACCGTCGCTATCCATGGGTATGAGATAATCCTCTACTACGCATACGAATTATCAAATCATGTGCGAAAGGGCACACGACTTCGGTAGTCCAATCGTCTGCGAAACTTTGTGCCTTCGCAACCGCCTATTTCTTGTCAATCATGTGCGTTTTCTGATGATTCCAAACGACTTGTCCTGCTTGACTCGTATGTGTTTATCTCAATTCATACATGATAAGTTAGAACCAGTTGTATGCTTATTGTAGTCATTGCAAACGTTTTTTCTCTTAATTGTCTCCACTAGAGACACAATATGCTAGTAATGCAAATACAGTACCAAATATCAATTTTATTTGATTGTGTAGTAGATACATCATGGTTACATATATTTGCAACATAGCTTTATTTGGTAGCTATACGAAGGAGAATGGTGCATAAAATAAGAGAATGTGTATTATTCTTGGCTACGTCTTTGTTTCCATGGTGCACCAGGCTTCCTGATGGAATATTGATCCACTTATGATGCTGCTTTTCAAAAGAGTTGACAGATTAAACCATCAACTCGTGTTGCAGGTTGATCACTTCATATGGTATATTTTGATCTGAACAAACAAATTCATCAATGATAAAGTAGTAGCCACACAACAAGTACCGTAGACCCATTTGAGTGCCTTATCACAATTAGTAATTTAGTATCACTAAAGACACTTACCTGTGATTACCACAAACCCTAGCAGTCGAAGAAACCAGTAAAGTTCATGATTTCCTCAACAGAGGCTGGAGACTCCACAAGACCTTCCTATGCAGTATCACCAAAATAATATCCCTATTAAAAAAAGTATTGTCAAGATGTAACCATGGATGTGGTATAACCAATCAACTTAGACCACATACAGCTGCGGCAGCAATATCTCATAAGAAAATACATGATGCAAATTATTCTAATACATTGCACAGATCTGGTCAAAAGTACACAATGTCAAACACATAGATCTAGTCCATACCCAGTTATATATATCTAAAACATATATACATTTGGTACATACAAAGTTAACAGTATATAGGACATACACATAGATAGTTAAACATATATAACATATTGTAAAAAATGGATCTATTGCTGCACCACACAAACATATAAGCAACCACACATAAGAAATGACCATAAAAATTTATGGAAAACATAAATAGTATTGACTGGCAGACGAGGACGATGGAGCTACCACATAGATTCATACACACTAAGAAACCACATCTGGTGATTCGTACACACTATCTAGCACATCTAGGACTGGAACATACCTCCGGGCAGGAGAAGACGGTGGAGCTAGCTAGTGTGGACGAGCCGGCTTGGCCGGCGTTATCACCGACGAAGAAGCCACCGGGGAGGTTATCTGCATTCTTGTAAAACCATGTGTTTTGTTTGGGTCCATGATGGCCCGACAGAAACAAACCATATCATTTCTCCTATATATAGTTATAAAGATCGGGGCCGCATCCAGTCTCGCTAGTCGACAGTTTGCGAAAATATGACATGTTGCACATGCTTTCTTTCTAAGTAACTGTGTGCGTTGTACTCATGCACTCGGTCATCGCGGAGTGTCTCGAAGGACTCCTCCACGATGAGATGCACCGATTCTTCCTCATGCCATGCCAACACGAGTTTACAATAAAACATTTATGATATTCCTCACAAACCGTGCGTGATTGAGAAAATCCCAAACAGTTCTTTCATAGATAACCGTGTGCAATGGATATAGATCGCAGATGGTTTACAGACGCCGTTCATAGATAACCGTGGGCAATGGATACAGATCGCAGATGGTTTACAGACGCTGAACTGTTTGCCAAGTTACATGAAAAGTAATCTATGCAACTATAATTGCCACTACTTCTCGTCGTCGTCGAAGATGTAGATGATCTCCTTATTGCATGTGGTGCCAGAGGCGTTGGCTTCGCTGCCAGCAGCGATATTGCCAGCCTTCGCCACGCTCTGTCTGTCTGCCTCGCGTTTCTTCCTCACGAATTACTCCAACAGCCTTTCCTGCTCCCCTCGAGCATCCTGTCCTCCTCCTCCTAGGCCTTCTGCTCATCCCTCTCCCACCATTCGAGCTGCGGAGAATCATCTTCCGAAATCAAAGTCGCCGCGTCCTCGTATTCCTCCAAATTAACTATGCAGTCGTCTTCCGGGGAGATCCAGCCAGAATACAAGGGGGAGAAGCCTCCGTCGTGGTCCGGGGGTGGGACGGGGTTCTCCTCCTCCCCAACCTCTGGAGCTTGCTCCTCCTTCACCTCAGGAGAGTCCTGCTTATCATGGATGTGCTTCTTGGCGGTATCGGCCAGATGCAATAAAGGCGAGCGGTCTTCTTGCTGCGAGGCATATCGAACTGTGTCTACCATAGAGCTAGAGTGTGCCAAGAGGGTGTGGCGCTTTATGCCACGCGCGTCCGGGAAGCTGCATCGTCCCCAACACGTAGCATGCGGTGGAAGGAAAAGAGGCTATGCACGTGTCCTACGAAATTCGAGGAAAACACACGATGATTTATGACTCATCGTGTAAGAAAAGGCACATAAAAAGAAACGGTGAAAAGTTTATGCAGGGTCCCAAATACAAGGCACACACTTAACGGTGGACAAAACATGGGTGATGCATGCTTTGCCACTAACCAAACAGTTCTCTCCGCGTGATACATATGTGTCATATTTGTTACGATTTTAGAAAGTGTTTCGTGTATGATAAACCCATGAAGGAGACTACTTAGGCTCCGAAAAAAAATGGTCGAATTTTTGTAGCGGCGCCCTTTCGTGGCGCACAAGACTTCTTATCTGGTCTCCCAGCCCCCAACGAGCGTACTGAGGCCATGCGTAGGTATATTAATGCAAACCCTCAAAAAGAAATGTTAATGCACAGTAGCCGGTCGATCGGTCCTCGCCACTTGTGCGTGTGGCGATCGGAAGTGACATATGCTCATGTGCACCAAACTGATTGCTACATTTCCAGGGGATAGTCCTTGCTTGATCAATTGGAAATAAATGGCAGTAGCAGCGTGGAAAATGCGGCCAGATCTCATCTGGCCGGGGAAGCCACCCACCAGTACGTTGGATTGAGCTCAAAAGGCCTGGCTAGAACGATCGATGGATGGCGACCTCTGGGCTGCGCTGTGCACCCCCTGCGCCATCGGATGGTGCGGTGGGTCGATCACGGCCGTCCATGTGTGCGCGTGTGTCCTTTTCTTACTTCCTTTCTTGATGGAAAGCTTTTGGTCTTGTTAATGTGTACTTGTCACCGGTCTTGTTGCTGGTTTGAGATTAAGAAGATGCCAACTGGGCAGGTGGTACAATCCTGTCCAATGAAGCTATCTCTTGAAATACAATGCACCGAAGATCGATGATGCAGAGAGAATATAATATGTACACTGTAAGCGTGCTTAGCTGGTGCTTCTGGGCAGTGCCGGCACTGGCCCGCCGTGACCTTGTGCAAGTGATTTGGAGTTCTAACCAATCCTAAATCTTGGCGGATGCTTTTTCGTAAACGGTGATGCACGAACCAGGTGCAAGCTCGAGGAGCTAGGAAGGATGGAAGAAAGTTTGACCATCACTGAACTACCCGCACTTTTTGTTCTAAAAAGCTTAAATAGCTCAGTTCGAGGGAGGGTTGAGCTTCATCGGTTAGTGAGGGAAGGAATACATATTTCTATATACCCCATAGCATACACATGCGTGGATTTTTTTTTTTTTTTTTGCAAAGGCCCAGCAGACCTTACTCCAGGTATGACACATAGTTTTCTGGAAGCGCACACACAACCTAGACCCATGTCGTCGACTTCGTCTAGGGCCCACAAAACATAGAGCCGAACCTGTTTCTAGGGACGTTGACATGCTCAAGATAAGGTTCACCGCAAACGCGTTTTACGAAATGGACGGATACGGTATCTGCTAGAGATACTCTTAGCTTGTGCTTCTCGGAACGCTGACACGCTCAAGCTACGCCAAACAAGTTCTGGTTGCTAAATGAGGCACGTTTATTCTAGCTAGCTACCTAGACCCTCCTGATATGCCACCGACTGTGTGACAACGTGCTAAGCGCGGTCAATTGCCGTGTGGCATGAATCAACACATCATATCCATGAGAATAGACACACCAAGCTGTTCTTCTTGCCTTGATTTCAAAGCAAGCTAATAAGATCATGATGCGATTCGACTATGCGTGTCGACACCGTTGGATGGCGCGCGCGGGGGCAGGGTGATCTCTCGTCGGACGTCGGAGATCATCCTGTGATTCTTTTCCTCCTTTTCGAGGAGAAAACTTGAAATTAACTTTGTACTACAACTCAGCATCACTAATCTTGTCCGTTCGAAGATGCTGCCAATCCAGCAGGTACTACACATGTACCGCACATAGTTGGAAGGTAATAGGCCATCCATCAAGTTTATTTGAAGACCTCTTCTCCTCAAAAAGGTCGTCGAGGCATCATCAGCCTTGTCGTTATTAATTTCCCCTTTGCGTGATCGGTGAAATATTAATTTTTAGATAATGTAATATCTTAAGGCATAGCTAGCACAACAACGCAGAGAGGGAAACCACGGAAACCGTTCGTTAAGCGCAGCAGAGACGACGGTCTCGGACATGAGCTAGATCCTCCCCTGCAAGACGGGAACATAAAGCAAACTCGCGACGGCCATGGATCACCAACCAAGCACGAAAAGGAAGATTCACATGTATATGTGTTGATCACAGGTTGACAGGCCACAGTAGTCGCGCGTGCGCTGCCGTGTTAGTCCGCTCGGAAAATGAAATGTAAACCGCGATGAGAGCCGATTTGTCGTCGTCGTCGACAAGCTCGCGCCACCCACCCGTGGCGGATCAATGGCGGCACTGCTTGCTAGCTATAGCGTACTTCCGTTTCTGGTGCTACAAGCTTTGGGGGGCCTTTTGTTCCTATTATATAAGCCCGCATTGGCGTTTCTGGCTTGGCAGCACTACTCGCCTTTTCCCCTCCTCCTCCACCACGGCCGGCAGGTTTAGCTGATCGGTCCGTCGCCATGGGCGGCTCGTCGATCCTTCCTGCGTCGACTGTGACGGCGGTGGTGCTTGTGCTGCTCGTGCTGTCGGAGTCGCCGGCGACGGTGGCGAAAGGCTCTGGGCTCACCGTCGGGTTCTACAAGAAGCTCTGCCCCAAGGCGGAGAAGGTCGTCCGGAGGACCGTCACCAAGGCCTTCGAGAAGGAGCCCGGCACCCCTGCCGACATCATCCGCCTCTTCTTCCACGACTGCTTCGTCCGCGTAAGCCGCTCTCGATCTCGCTGGTGTTCAGTTTATATGTTTTAGTGAAAGTTTGGATGTACGTATATATACACGCACAGCAGTACTTAATGTTTTTGACGAACATGGCAATCATGGCCGGATTTAGAGGGTATCATGGGTGCACTCTGCAGTGACAGTCCGACACTCTTCAGGAATGAGAAAAAAAAACTTAGCTACTTGTATTGTCACTATCTCATTCGACTTGATTTCTTGATCAACATTTATGATAATCTGATGACGATTATATTGTCTCTTTCGAGATCAAATTGCCCTCGGCGTCGACTTCAAAATATATGTCCTGGATATATAGTATAGCGAAATAGTTGTGCCGTAGTAGTTGATAAACTGTCCAATGATAAATTTGAACATATTTGTTTTTAGAATTCTTATGTACTAGTTGAGACCGTACTAGATTCTCGTTTGTACTCCCTCGGTCTCAAAATAGATGTCTCAAATTTATCAAAATTTAGATGAATCTAGGCACTATTTAGTATATAGATTTACCTAAATTTTAAAAAAGTTAAGACATTTATTTTAAGACGGAGGATGTAATTTAATTTTCATTATACTACAATGAATTTCAGTTATTACCTCATGTTTTGTACTAGTAGTATATAGGAATGGTAACCTTACTGATTCAGAAGTCGGGTTTGGTTGAGTCCGAGTTACACCTGCATGTTAGCGCGTTAGGTAGAGCAGGTTGCTGCAAGAAAATGTAAAATTGCAGTACCCTTCCGCGATGGCAGCTGATTTATTGTCCACGTCAACATGACTGGATGGGGGGGGCATGGTACAAGAAACGTGAGCAAATGACTTTGTGGAGTAAAAGTCAACACATTGTCACAAACGCATCGTCACAGTTTGGGGTAAAATGTGGTGAAAAAATTTAATAGTGTACTTGGATAAGCACCGCCACAAAATTATAAAGAACAAGTCCGTTTTCAGTCCTGATTTTTTCATTTGACTCAAATTTCCTCCGAAATTTTATTTGGCCCCTTAATCTTTGATTTTGACCCAACCTTTTGAACTGGGCGAAGGGATAAAATGGACCATTATTCATAGTTTTGGGGGGTTTGACCAAGTGAAAAGTTTAGGGGAAAAACAGGCTTTGTTCAATCATAAATAGGGGATAAGGAGTGGAATGTACTCCATATATTCAGAATGGGATTAAACAGGATATTTTTATATGTTGAACTCAGAAAAGTATAGCTATTAGTTTACTCAGAGCAACACGCATGTTTTACTTGTATATAGGGGTGTGACGCATCGGTGCTGCTAGAGTCCACGCCAGGGAACAAGGCGGAGCGGGACTCCAAGCCAAACAACCCCAGCCTGGACGGGTTCGAGGTCATCAGCGACGCCAAGGAGGCCCTCGAGAAGCTCTGCCCGCAGACCGTCTCCTGCGCCGACATCCTCTCCCTCGCCGCCCGCGACGGCGCCTTCCTCGCCAGCGGGCTCGACTACGCCGTGCCCACCGGCCGCCGTGATGGCCTCGTCTCCAAGGAAGATGACGTCCTCCCCAGCGTCCCTCACCCCGACTTCAACCATGAGCAGCTCCTCGAGAACTTCACGGCCAAAGGTACCGTGAATCTTACTGATGTACGTACTGGATGAACGTACTGAGAAGCCATGTCGGATTGTGCAGGCTTCACGGCGGAGGAGATGGTGACGCTGTCGGGAGCGCACAGCATCGGCACCTCGCACTGCTCGTCGTTCACGGACCGCCTGTACAACTACTCCCACGACGGCGTGCTCGGCACGGACCCGGCGATGCCGGCGGCGTACGCCGCGCAGCTCATGGAGAAGTGCCCGCCGGAGACCGCGGCGCAGAACGACACCACGATGGTGCAGCTCGACGACGTGACGCCGTTCGTGATGGACAGCCAGTACTACAAGAACCTGCTGGCCGGGACGGTGGCGTTCGGCTCCGACATGGCGCTCATGGACAGCCCCGACATGGCGGCGCTCGTCGAGGTGTACGCCCGCGAGCCCAGCGAGTACTGGGCCGAGCGCTTCATGGCGGCGATGGTGAAGGTGAGCATGATGGAAGTGCTCACCGGCGGCCAGGGCGAGATCAGGCTCAACTGCTCCAAGGTGAACTAACTAGTGATTGGTTGCTGCATGCGTCTGTTTCTGTATATGTTTGGGGAAGTTCACCATATACGTTGTTCTTTTGTGTTAATGTTTTTTGATTTGTTTTGTCATGGTGGCATGTGCATGGCACATCTGTTTGTCTAATAAACTGTGCCGCTCACAGCATGCATTAGAGCCAGCATACTTATGTCATTCTATTTAAGTTGTAAATTCAACAAAGAAACATGTATACTAGTACGAAGGAATGTTGGCAAAATATTAGTGTGTCAATTGAACACGATAAAAATGGTTGTATGCTAAGATTGTTCTTCGAAATCTTCAGTTTCGTCAGATAAACTTGCAGCATTCTCCAATTTAGTTAGCGTTTTACTTAGCGAAATAAACCAAGTCGTTGTGAGCGTGTTCATGCTTTGGATACCGTCTGTAAGTAGACTAGATAGTCGCCTTGATCTCGTGGTGGGATGGGACGATAGAACCGGATCACTGGCGACATTGTAGGGGAGCAACGGAGGACTCTGGGATGGCATGTGTCCTGGTTTTTAGCATCGATATGTTGTAAAACGCTCTGGTTGACAGATTCAAACGATTTGACCATCGACTATTTTCTTATCGATGTTTTTACCATGTTTTGCTTCTCATTTTGCTGGTTCGGTCTTTTCTCTTGAGCTAACATGTAGCGCGATCATATCATTAAGTGTTCTGTCTACCGGCCGCTCCCCGGGGAGGGGGGCAGAGAGAAGTCTATTCTTATTTATTATACATTACGTAGACGATAAAACTTATACTAGTATTATGTGAATGACACTAGTCATATGACTAGTCTTAGAAAAACTATATACCTATTTCTAAAAAGAAAATCAAAATTTATGTTGGGCCCACCTATATGATGTTATGTACTACTTACAAAGTTGCTCTAGGCTCCAGCCATCCGAGTGCCATTCGTCACCTCCTGGCCACACGCTCCTCACAGAGGTCAAACCAATTGGATTAATGAAACATCTCTCCCTCAGGCTGAGTATCATACTCCTACCAGGTTGTATTTGTGACATACTACTACTAATTAATGATAAGAAAGATGAGAATAGTAGTATTTAAAAAAGAAATGATGCAAACCAATCTATGGTCAGGTTAAACACTGTGTTTTGCATACCCTATTCGCCAGCTCAGTCTCTCGAAGGTACTCAAATAGGTTGTAAGTGTATGCATTCATAAAGGTAGATGCATGTACATGTTATGTGCGTCTTAGATTGTACTAATGTGTTTCTAAAAAAATAACAAATAAATCTTATACACATATCTGTATAAACTTTTTACAATAATAAATAAAATGAAACTGTGATACTAGTAGTACTACTACATATATCATGCATTAGACTAGCCCCAATGGGGGTATCATAGGTGGTATCATGCACTACATGCATGCAAAATGCTTGTGTGTCACTATAATTAATGATGAGAGAGATGCGATATCATAGCACGTAAAAATAGAAAACTTAGTGTCAAAAAAATCTTGTACATAAATTTGCATTGAGATTCTACAAAACAATGAATATTGTGAGTCTATGATACTAATACATAATACCATGCATTGTAGATATAGTATCATACACTAGTATCATATGCATGATACTAATATATATGATACTCTCCATTGTGACTAGTCTTATACCAGTTTATAATACTTCCCGGTAGGACTAGTCTCAAACAGCGGGATCGAGAGCTAGGCTCAGCAATCGAAGCATTTTTTTTAGCTGACAGCAACCCAAGCATTATTCAAAGAAGACGATCCCCTGCCCATCTCGGACTCGAGTGATTCTGCCACTGATTTGAAGCCAGCTCACCCATGTAGTCCCAGTTTCTTGGTTGCTTCCCTCTTCGTCCCCTCTCCTGGCCTCCCCAAAGACTCCATTGTTCCTGGCGACGGAATGAGGCGTGCGTGCCGATCGATGAGCGACTCCTGCTGCTCATCCTGAGGGAGTACTAGGTAGGTGATTACCTGCAAGATCCGGATTTCCTGCTTCGTCCTAGATTATTGTTCACGGAAGGGGGGTCTTCTATTCCCCTCTTTCCAGAGATCTTGGCTTGGATTGGGAGGGCAAAGGCCAGGGCACTGTTAGATCGACCGGATGTAACAGTGGGAGATTAAAGGTATTCCCCCTTTTTTACTCTTGCTTTGATTTCTACAGCGTTCTGGCCTAAATGCTTGTTACTTCTTCTGTTCACTGTTGTAGCCTAGATTGCTGCGTTACATGTTTAACAAGCCTGCCTACTCCCGCACCTAACCTCTCCCGTCCCATGCGGCCGCCGTCGTGCCCCTTGTCCCCGTTCCCGCAAAGGCACGGTGGCGCGGCGGCGGCAGATTTTATCTGGTTTTCCATGGAGTTATGGCGGCGGCGGCCAAATCGTGGTTTTCCATGGAGTTATGGCGGTAGCGGGAAGTAGCAGCCTGGGCGTGTCAGGGTGCTGCTGCATGAGGTGGTGCTGGCAGACAGTGGCTGCGCCTCAGTCTTGATCTGGGCCCTTTGGGTCCAGGCGGGCTGCGGCTGTGTCGTCCCCTGCTGCCTCTCCTTCGACTTCGGTGGCGCAGCGAGGTTCTCCAGTGCTGCCACGCATCAAGAGAATAATGGCCGTGGTGATCTTCTCCTCCGCCGGAGGTGGTCGGCCGGTTTGAGGCTGGTTTTGGCGGATCTCGCGATCCGTCATCTAGTCCCGGCTGCGAGTTGGGAGACATAGTCGCCTGTGAAAACCGAGCTCACACTAAGGTCTTGGCAGGCGATGGCGACATTTCTACGCCGTTACCTTGATGAAGGATTCGTCGTGCAATTATTGTCGACCCGCTTGTGTTGCTCCGGGAGAAACCGTTCGGATCAGGCGATGGCGGTGCTGCAGTGTCGCATTCTCTCGTGGGAGCATCGTTTGTGAAACAGCGCCGAATGACAGAGGATGGAGGTGGAGCGTATTTGTCCTGCACGGAGCTTCCACGGCAATGTCAAGTCATGCATGGCCGAATGGTGCTACGCTGAGTCATGCCTGGCCGGCAAGTGCTACGCACGAGAGATCCTCCAAAGATTTCAAGCTATGTTGGCTAGTGGTACTTGGAAGCATGATGTTGCAGCATGCTAGCGGTGACCGGGACATGCATCGGAGTTAGCGCGCAGGGAGGTGGTGCTACTTGGCATCGTGGTGGTGTCGGTGCCTGGTGTGGCGAGATTCGGCGTATCGATCTACACTAAAGATGGGTTGGCAGAAGATAGGAAAGGCGGCGACATCCAGAGCGATTGTGTGGCGCTGTTTCGTTGATATGCTAGGCGAATTTGGGCTCCTTGCTTGCATGTGCGGTTGGGTGTTTTCAGATTTCGTCGGGAGCTAGCGATGGACTGCCATAGTCATGCTCGGTGGTGTTGTTTTGGCGGTCTTTCGTTTGGATAATCTTTCTAATGGATTTTGCCAGTCTTTGATGTTTTAATAATAAATAAAGGTTGTGTGCATCGATTGATGCAGAGGCCGGGGCTTCGCTCTCCATTTCTAAAAAGAACATGTTTAACAAGGAGTAGCCACTCCGATTCGTTTGCTAAGTTCTTTGTTTGGTCAAAACAGCTTGATGTGTTACATATTGAGCCAGTTTCTAGTGTCTAGCCTAATAGTATTAATTGTTATGTTTAATAAGCATTGCACACTTTAAATTGTGATGTTTTTTCTCAATCTATCGTACTCCCCCCGATCTATAATAAGTATCGCTGATTTAGTACAGGATTGGAGGGATACTATTATGGATGTGATCGTCTGGGTGACATTATGTTAAGGTGTGTCAAGAGCAGTGTAGTTGTTGTTTCACAAATTTGTGTAGCAATACTTTCTGAACTGACTTTTGTTTCCAATAAGAGTAATCAAATTGGGTAGCAAAAGAAACCAAACCGCATATATAATCAGTTTTTTCTTGACCGTGTTTTGGTTTTCATTTAGATAGCACTTGATAAACTGATTATCATCATTAAGCTTGTGAGCTTTCATTTTTTTTTTAGGGGAGTGAGCTTTCATAAATAGTTCTTTCCTCTGAAGAAGGATTTGTGTAGCAAACATGAATCTGAAAAATCTTTTGTCAGTTGGTGTTTCGAATGCCTTTATTTTCTACTCAAATATTTTGTCCTTAATTGTTTGGATTTGTGGCTTGCTGAACTTTGTGCATAAACACTCTTTACTCACTAATCGGATGGCAGAACGACTGCCTTAATTATAAACCTAAAAAAAATATACGTGTGCGGTAATGTACAAGTTGTATCTGACGGAAGGATGTTATCAACTGACGTTGTTTGTTTGGCTTCAAATACCTGAACAGGTTACATTCCCTTGATTTTGAAGCGTGTGGGTCGATCGAAGTTGACGATAATGGACCGTGGCAAGAATATCATCCAAGAGGAATCTGCAAACCTCGGCTCCAATCCTCTGGTTTCAAACTACCAGCGCACTTCAGGGAATCTGCTCCTTGACATGGAATCATTCAGCTCACCATTGGGTGCTGCTGCACCGTCCGCCAGCATCCCACACATGGATTGGAACCCGGACACAATGCTTGACAACCTCAGCTTTATTGAAGCTAAGATCGGGCAAGTAAAGGATGTTATCCGTTCAATGGCTGGCAGTGGCGGCCAGTTATGGAGTACACCGGATGAGCTCATGCAGCAGCAGCAGCAGCAGGTCAATGCGGACCTGACATGCCTCATAATTCAGCTCATCTCTACCGCCGGGAGCCTTCTCCCATCACTCAAGAACTCGTCCTTTCTGAGCCATCCACATCCACCCCTGGAGGGAAGATAGCTAATTTTGCTGGCACAAGCTCAGGCTCGGATCCTAATGCAGCAGCCGTGTCTGATCATCAGAAGGAGGAATTGCGTAGCCCTTTTTTCAAGGATACGTCCTGTCCTGGGAGACGTATCTTTTTCATAGAAGGAGGGCCAAGCGGCCAAGATATACAACACGCCGTGACACAGACGTCCCGAGCGCAATACCACGCTGCCACGAGGGCAGCACACACCCCCTAACCGACTACTCGCGACATCTCCACCTATCTACCTGGCTCAAGCAGTCACGAAAAAGCTGCGCAGCTATCCACAAGCCTGCTTCCTCAGATATCTTCTGAATGACTACTGCAGCCGAGGGGGAGGCACCTTCGAAAACGATATCATTTCGGTGGCGCCAAAGCGTCCAACACACCAGGGAGACTCCTGTCCAGAGATCACGCTCTTGGCCTTTCCCGCCGCGCCTCCCCTGCAGCCAAGCCACCAACTTCGTGTCATGCTCGGGCAACCACTGGCTCTTGCCCCACCACCCAAGACATGTGCACCACACCTCACGAGCTAGGACACATCCCATGAGGAGGTGGTCAATGGATTCTCCACACTGATCGCAAAATGGACATGCCGTCGGGTGCTGCAACCCGCGCCGGCTCAACCTATCAGCGGTCCAGCATCTATTCCTCACAGCTAGCCAAAGAGTAACCTTGCATGGCGGGGGCTCGAGGCGCCAGATCTGCAGAGCACACGCCATCGAGGTCGACCAGCAAACATAGCCAGTAGCGGGACCTCGCCGTAGCAGCAGATGGATCCAGCTCCACTTGAGGATATCCTGCGTCCCCTCTCGCAGGTGACTTCCTCCAGCGTCTGCGACTTGAGCAGCTCCGTGATATGGCTGGCATTAAGGTCAGGGGGGACATCGTGAAGCCAGGCCCCCGCAAGACCCTCGCGTACCCTACGAGTTGCGATTGCGGCCACCGGCACCATCGCGAATAAGTGCGGTGCAGCGTCTCGAAGTCTTCCACACGGTATCCACTTGTCTGTCCAGAAGAGAGTGTTGGCTCCATCTCCAAGCACCGAGGTCGTAGCCGCGTCAAAGAGCTGCTTGGCAAGCGCTGGTACCCGAATACTGAGATCGAGCCAGGGCCTGTCCAACTCCACTCGCCTCAACCACAACCATCTTGCCCTGAGTGCAACATTTAGGAGGCGCAGGTTTGGGATGCCCATCCCCCCCAACTCTTTGGGCATGCATACCCTGTCCCATGCCACTAGACAATGGCCACCATGGACGTCCTTTCTCCCCTTCCAAAGAAATCCACGAATGATCTTCTCAATCGCAGTGATGGTCTCAATCGGAATATCTAGGGACATCATGGCAAAAACAGGAATGGCTGAGAGCGTGGTTTTCACGAGCTCCAGCCGCCCTCCTCTGTTGAGCATAGAGGCCTTCCACGATGGCAACTTGGCGGCCACCTGATCCACAAGTGACTGGAGTTGAGATGCGGATGGTTTACGTAAGGAGAGTGGCAGCCCCAGGTAGCGGAGTGGGAACTGCGTGATGGGGCAACCCAGTTCTCGGGAAACCATATCCCTATCCTCGGTCGAACATCGGATCAAGTTTGCCGTGCATTTGTCAAAGTTGGTCCGTAGACCCGATGCCACCCCAAAGTCCTCGATGATCCCAGATCACCGAAATCCACCACTGACGGTCTCAGGAAAGTGACCACATCATCTGCGTAGATTGAGGTGCGGTGTTGGAATCCCGTTGTCGCGAGTCTAGTGAGGAGGCCCAAACTTTCCGCTTTGACGACCATCAAATGAAAAACCTCCATGATCAGGATGAACAACTGTGGGGAGAGAGGGTCCCCTTGTCGGAGGCCTCGCCTGTTCGCCACCTTAGAACCTGGGCAGCCGTTCATTAGGATGCGCGTGGTGGCCGTAGAAAGAAGGGCGCAGATGCAAGAGAGCAACCGTTCCCCGAAGCCTAGCTTCCTCAGGACCTCCAAAAGGAAAGCCCAATCCACCGTGTTGAACGCCTTGGTGATGTCAAGCTTTAGGAGTACTGTTGGGGTCTTGCTGGTGTGAAGTTTGCGAGCCGTCCCTTGCACCATCATGAAGTTATCATGTAGGCACCGTCCACGCACGAATGCACTTTGGTGAACCCCCACCATCTGCGGGAGGACGGGCGCCACTCTGTTTGCTATTACCTTGGCCACCCATTTGGCGATCCCGTGGATAAGGCTGATCGGCCTATAATCCTGTATCTCCTCCGCGCCTAGCTTCTTGGGCAGCAGTGTGACAAGGGCCCCATTCACCGCTCCAAATCCCCGGCAGTCGCGCCTGGAGAGTGAGTTGAAGGCGTCCATAACATCATCCTTGATAATGCTCCAGCAGGTCACGAAGAAACGTGCGGAGAACCCATCCGGCCCTGGGCACTTGTCCAATGGCATGCCCCTGATGGCTGTCAGCACCTCCTGTTCCGAGAATTCGCCATAAATGTGTTGGAGGTCCCTCGACTGCAGCCCTAGGAAATCTAGGTCAAGCGAGAAAGGGCGATCCCCAGATTCCCCCAGAAGGTTCGCGAAGAAGCTATCCACGGCCTCAGCCTTATCATCATGATCTGAGATCCGAACATTATCTACGAGGAGGTGACTAATGAAGTTCTTCCGCCTTCGGTGGCTCGCATGCGTGTGGAAAAAACGCGTGCATGCATCTCCCTCCCGGAGCCAAAGGATCCGCGACCTCTGCCGCGCCAGCGTCCTCTCTAGGGAGGCGAGTCCCAGTAGCTTTTTCTTCAGCAACCGACGAAGCCCGCGTTCTTCTGGCGAGAGCTGCCTACTTTCCATAGCTACATCGAACCGAAGGATCAACTCAGTAGCCAAGAGGATCTGCATCTTGACATTCCCGATGAATCTGGTGCTTCATCCAGACAACTTCTTGGCCACGGCTCTCAGCTTAGCATCAAGTCTCTTGAAGGGGTTGGGATCCCAGGGTAGCGAGTTCCACGCCTCTTGAACGACTTCCATGAAGCCGTCCACTTTGGGCCAGAAGGATTGGAACTGGAATCTACGCCCGTGCTGCAAGTCTGGCGCAAGGCAGAGTAACAAGGGGCAATGATCAGATGGGCCTGAAGATAGTGCTGATAGGAAGGCGTTCGGGTAACGATCCTCCCAATCCACCGTCACAAAGACCCTGTCAAGCTTCTCCAAGGTCGGTTGCGCTCGCTCGTTCGTCCAAGTGAATCTACGCCCGTTGAGGTAGAGCTCCTTGAGCTCCAGGAGGGCTAAAGTGCGTCTGAATCTGGCCATCATGCGGCCATGGAGGGGGCCCTGGTTCTTGTCCTCCGGATTGGTGATGAGGTTAAAGTCACCTGCCACGATCCACGGACCGGTATGAAGGTCCCTAATATCTTGGAGTTCCTGGAGGACCGGTATGAAGGTCCCTAATTGCGTAGCCCTGACTACGGAGAGTTCTTCGAGGGATTGACCGATGGTGCTGCTGTGGAAGGCGGCACTGTCGTTGTCAAGGATCAGGATGGCAATAATGAAGACGGTGAGGCCGGCATGGATGGAGATGGCAGCCTACCGCCGGGGTCGTACTACGAACTCCTGCAGCTGGAGGAGGACGAGATCCTGGCCCCGCACACGCATTTCTGCGCCATCTGTGGAAAAGGCTTCAAGAGGGACGCAAACCGGCGGATGCACATGAGAGGGCACGGCGACGAGTACAAGAGCCCCGCGGCGCTGGCCAAACCCCCTAGAGACGCCGCCGCCGTGAGCGCGGACCAGGACGCCGCCGCCGTCGTGAAGAGGTACTCGTGCCCGTTCGCCGGGTGCAAGCGGAACAGGCTGCACAAGAGCTTCCTGCCCCTCAAGACGATCCTGTGCGTGAAGAACCACTACAAACGGAGCCACTGCGAGAAGAGCCACACCTGCAGCCGGTGCCATGCCAAGAAGTTCTCCGTCCTGGCCGACCTCAAGACACACGAGAAGCACTGTGGCCAGGTCAGGTGGCTGTGCTCCTGCGGCACAACCTTCTCGAGGAAAGACAAGCTCTTCGCGCACGTCGGGCTGTTCAAGCAGGGACACACGCCCTTGTTGCCACCAGACGAGCCTCCTCAGGCCTTAGTCGACGCAGGAGGCCATCAAGAACCAGCCAAGGACGATGAAACCTCATCCATGGGCAGTAGCTTCATGTGGGGTAACTCCTCGGGCAACGGTGGTGGTGACGAGCTTGCTTTAGGTGTCAGCAGCAATGGGCTGGACTTCCTTTCTAGTACAACGGATTTTGGATCCTTTGGCTTTGGTTTGGGGCAGTTCGACTATGGCTTTCCAGAAGATCATCCCGAGGGTTCATTCCAGATAATGCTGCCTTCGGACCAATACCAAAGTGCTGAAAAGAATGGAGAGAGCTAAAATTCAGATCATTATTCTTCACCTGGATAGTTTCAGATGTACCATGCATGGTCCTCGTCTTTCACCGATCCTCCCCCATCATGCTGTACAATCCAAGACCACTCTGTAGTTGGCTGCGAATATCGTACCTGAAACTTTTTTTCGTATGTTACTTATGTACAACTCCAGTACCATCCTTTCTAGCTAGTTCCATTTTGCATTGAGCATTTTTATCGACATCTTTCTATTTGCAAATAATTATTTGGCCACATTTTGTTAGTCTGATGCTGCTGAGTTGCTGACTTGTGGACATTTAAGGATCGGGGATGGCCATGTAATATCCTCCTTGAAATGAAATAGCCATTTCGTCTCACTTTATAAATAAAGCCACCGTCCACACAAATTTACAAGGTAGTCTACTAGGGCCACAACATAATAAGACCCAAATGGAGGAGAGCAGAGGCATGCTCCCAAAACTGAACAACCGAAAAAAGTGGGGCTAGTGGTGAAGCTGGACTAGGAGGGGATCCGCCATGCTGCCTCTACGAGTCGTCGAAGAAGCTCGTCCAATTGCGCCTTGTCCCGCCACCTACAAAGAGGGTACCACTGCTGCAAAAAAAAAATCAAGAATTTGAACACCTAATCAGAAGCATTTTGAGGAAGGATCTTCTCAATAACCATCTTATTGTGTATGGTCCATAGGAACTAAGACAACGCGACAAACACTAACCAACATAGGTGAACATTATGTGGATTCCCGATTCTGGAACCCCACATAGTGGAAAGCACGGTTTGCCTGGGCTTCTAGGAATGCAGGGCAAGCCAATCAGGGTCCAGTGCTTCTCGAGTAAAGTTCCAAATAAATCTGGATGCGGGATGGTGAACATTATGTGGATTCCTGATTCTGGAACCCCACATAATGGGCATAATCCATCCCACTTTCTTGTCTTTTCACCACTTCTACCCCAGAGGAAAGCCTATCATGTAGCAGTTGCCACAGGAAGGTTATAAAAAATTATGAAGTGGACAAGTCTCACATGATCATAACTAATTAAACATTAAACCAAGATCGAAAGAGTAAGAAATTAATTAAGTCTATGTCATCTAGTTGTCATGTATGTTTGCGGAAAGTAATTGCTATGATACATAATGACTAGATTAGATTGTATTCTAGGTTTAGTCAGAATCAAAAAAAATTAAAGTTTGATCAAATATCAAGAAAAAAATAAAAAAAATACGATGTAAAACTTATAGTATTAGAATCGTCTCAAGTTATATTTTCATAAATATCAGCCTGACTCTCAAATTTGTTTGACATAAATCATATACTCCGGATTCGGCTCAGATTTGTTTCACATAAATGATATACTCCGAATTTCTCAGATTTGTTTCACGCACTAATAAGGTATAAATGCCGATTGTACATGATTTCCGATAGACAAAGTAATCTAACGAGAACGTCTGTTTTCCAAGTCTGGACCCTTGTCCGAAACCAGCAGGAGAACTGGAAGCAGAGCACACTAGCACAGTGCCAGCACGGTGTGAACGAACCACACCGAGACCAAGCAGCCGAGCTGCTGACCCGACGGGCGGCGGCGTGTCAGGTCAGCCATATAAAACCGTGTGCCAGCTGCCAGCACCGGTATATCTATCGTCACCCTGCCAACGGCTCAACCTGCCCGCCGCTGCCACCTCCGGTAGTCCCGTTCCCGTACCAACCAAAAGCCGAGTAGAATAGCTAGGCCAGCTGCGCAAAAGAGAAGATCCAACCATCGCCTATACAAGATATTTGGCATCTGTCTCTAGGTTTGACAGGTTCTGCAGAGAATTGTTCGTGTGTCTGTTGCGAAGAAGAAAGGAAGAAGCACATCGCCCTTCGTATATTTAATGTGACGCCGGAAGAAGACTATGTGGAGAGGCTACATAGATACCTACTTCCTCCGTTTTAAAATATAAGATGTTTTAGGTTTATAAAGAGAATGTATCTAGACCTTGTTTTACTGTGTAGATTCACTTTAAACATAAGTGAACCTATATACTAAAAGTAGTCTAGATACATTTGCTTCACAAAACTAAAACATATATATTTCAAAACGGAGGAATGATTTTTTTTAAAAGAGTAGTATATATTAATATTATGAGATACAAATTACATCCAACCTCGCAACGGCGCATGCCCCCACACAGTTCAGAAGAAAAAAAGAATTGCCAAAAAGAAAAAAATTGTTATAGAGAACGATTTCTCGAAACAACAACACTAACATCACCGGAACAACACCAATAGTCCAACCACTCCAATAGCAACGCCTTTAAGAAGAAAACAGTGCACAAGCGCCGTCGTCGTCCGACCAAAGATCATAGGTTTTCAACCCAGAGAAAGTTTTTGCTCGCAAAACAATGCCAGGTCATTGCCAGACACAACCAAATTAAGGCCAGACCTTGGATTTTCACTTTCTAAGATAAGACTGGAAACTCCTCCTGTGTTGTCGCTCCCGCAAACAGTCGCTGCTACGAGTCACAAATCACGCAACCCATTCCTCATCGCCACAACAAAGACTCAAATCACCATCCCTGCCGTCATGTTCCAGCTTTCTGACATTCTCCGCATCTGGTTTCACCATGCATCGTCGAAGACATGACACATGATGATAACAAACAGCAGAGCTTCGCAATGCTCCCGCCGAATCCAGAGATTGAGCCGACGCCGAGAGCAGCATCGCCGCAGGGCAACCGTAGCCTCCAGGACCGCACCAGATCCCCATATGCTCCTTCGCGCGTCCCATCTGAGCCGCCACCCTGCACTGCTGGAGCGCCGTCGCCCGCAGCCCACGTTGCCTGCCCTCCCACGTGAAGTTGATCGACGGAGGCCACGCAAAACCGCCCGTCACCTTCGGCGAACAAGGCATGGCCGCCACCGTCGACCGGGGAGAGGGGGCAGCGGCAACAGCCGGAGGAAGAGGACCCGACAGTGGCTTCTAGGGTTTGGAGGTGGACGCCCCGGAGTCGCCTCACACGAGCGACCCGAGGGCGGCGGCCAGATCTCCAGAAGCAAGCCCCTCATACGGTGATGGTGATGTGTGAATGTATTCATCCTCGCTTCTCTTCTACCTGCTCTTAAATAAATAAATAAATAAAGATGTTTCATGGTGTTGGTGCGCAACGACCTAGGTTTTACCGAGTATTGTACGCCTGCAGTTGCACACTACTACTAGTCACTAGGCATATGTAGTTCAACCAGAACAAGATTTAACTGCGCGACGAAAACGAGTAGTCTGGAGTTTGGGGAGTACGCCCGTCGTCGCTATGATGATTGGAAAGAAGGTCAATTGTGCCACTAGCCCCTGGTTGGAACTTTACTACACTCGTCCACACCCACCGGAAGAAACGGTCTTGGCCGAATTTTCTTCACACGACCTCGCTCGCCTTTTACACTTTGGTCGAAGCCGAAGCCTCGTCGAGTCAACTGCTGCCGGTGGCCTGCTCTAATCAATTTGATTGACAAAGTAAAATTAGATGGCTCAATCAAGACCAAGTGCAAGATTTAGTTTAATTACTAGTCGCCGTGTGCATGTCCCCGGCACCCGCGTGCTCCTTCACGTAAAGTACCATTATTTCAGCGCACATCACGCATATAACTGGCTATGTAAAACACCTCGAGAAAACAGCACACCCACCACATACCGCTTTACACTCCTCCGGCCTTCAACTTTTTGCTAATCAACTAGTACGAAGCACACATTCTACTAAAAAAACCTATCCAAGTCAAAAAAAAAAAAAACCTATCTAAACGCCACATCACACATGTTAAG
The DNA here is from genome assembly GCA_023614405.1 of Avena insularis. Lineage (NCBI taxonomy): Eukaryota > Viridiplantae > Streptophyta > Magnoliopsida > Poales > Poaceae > Avena > Avena insularis. Next base: position 376,823,796 of record CM042685.1, read on the forward strand.
CATTGGTTTGGTAACAAAACAAAATACTTACATATGTTGCACGGAGAGCGGAGCGTAGGTCCGCCATATATCAAATCTCACATCTGGGGTTTGTTCGGTTCACGGCCACATTTTGCTAGCCACTAAATTTTTTGAAGTCAATTTTTTTCTAAAAGTTGGCACAAAAAAAACTCTATGACAAATGTGCCATACATACATATGTAATAAAGTGTGACATGCCAAAGTGTAAAAAAACAAAACGCATGCCAAATAAACTGTGGATTTAAACCAAACAGATATTGTCATGTTGTTGTTTTTGCGGGTACTATTGCCGTGTTTGTTTTGGTTGGATGGATTATTAGCAGTGTCCTATATAAGAGTTGTTCCTTCGATGCAAGGCGGTGTTGTATCGTCCATAGCATGATTTCACTAGGCTTGAAGCTCCTTGACTTAACAACGGTTGTTGTGTTGTGTGTGAGCATGTGTATATTATCGTTGTACTCCCTCCGTTTGAGGATACGCTATAGGTCAAACTTTTGATTAAGTATATAGAAAAATATCAAGCTCTAAAAATACCAGATGTATAAATCTGAGAGAATATTTCATGATGGTTCTAAAAGTAATATTGATCGATATTTTATATGTAGGTATATTTTATAAATCAGTTTTAATCAAAAGAAATGGAATATACTCCATTTGATCCAAATTATTTGTCACTGGCATAAATAAAAGAAGTACTACTTGGTATTCTAAAGAAGGGCCCACACCCAAGAATAAAAAATATAAACAGATTAAAGAAACATAAAACGAAGGAAATGGGAAAAGGAAAGCAGAACACATGCCTTTTCCCTCTCCAACCCCACGCGTTTCTGACCAGCACACACGGCGAGGACAGACGCAGCTACGACCGGTAGACCAGCCCCCAGCCCCAGCACCAGCCCAGCAGCTCTCCCCTCCCTCCCTCTGTGTACATATAGCGAGCTCGCCGCCGCGGCTGACCAGACAGCTCACAGACGCTGGCTGTTCCTGCTCCGCTCGCTCCTCCCTCCCCGCTCCCCCGCTCCCCGCTTCGCTTCCTTCTCCGCCACCAGCTTCTTCTCTCCTCCGCCGTCGCCGTCGCCGGGACACGCCAAAGGTGCGATATCGACTCCGGATTCGGCTCGCTTTCCCTTCCCCCCCACCAGACACCCGCCGCCTCTCCCTCCGATCTATCCGCGGGTGCCTACGGGATCTTCCCTCGCCATCTCTCTCGGGGAAAGGCGGGCGGCGGTTTCTTGGATGGATGGTTTGCTTCGGGGGGGGAACCCTCTCCTCCCAATTTTACTTCAATAATTAAATCACAGCGCTTTCGGTTGTTTCTTCCCCCTTAACGCCAACCATTTCAATTTTACTACTACTAGTTGAACCGCATACATGTTTTAGAATGTAGTTCTGATCAGGATCAAGCCATGGACTACCAGGCAGTAACGCAGTCTCATCCTTCAATTTACCATGGCTACCTTGCGATCGATCGCGCTTGTTTTAATCTATAATTCGCAAGTGTTCATCCGGCGCCCACTTGACGGCTTGATGAGTAATCTAAACACGTTTCCAACCGCTACGAATCATCGGGGTCTGGGCTAATTTGGCGTGAACCTGTAGGATACTGCGAAGTGAGTAGCAAGTGGCGGAATGAGCTGTCTTTTGATCAGCTATAATAGCAAGTGGCGGCGGTTGTTAGTTCCGGCCTTCCATGTAATAGATTCCATCATTCCAATCCTGCCTGGGCAGATAAAGAAACAATAGAACACGCAGGAATGGCCCCCATATTTTAGGTTTTCTTTGGCACATTGTTTGCAGATGAACCTGGTGTGCACATGAGGTTCTTCTTGATAGAGAATATATGTGTGTGGTTTCTGTAGCTCCATTACTGCATACACCATGCAATGAGTGTGCCACGCCTGCAAGGCTGCAACTGCAAGCGAGTCATCAATCAATCATGGGCTCGCTTTCTCCATTTTGGATATTTGCAAAGCTGAGAAAGTAATAAGAAGAAGAGAAAAGCAAAATAGCGGGATGAAATGAACGAAGAGGAGAAATTTTGTTATAGTACATCTTTAAGCCCTCCTTCACGTATTTCCCAAAATTCATCTTTTATTTCCACCTTTTTAGGCCTTTACGCTATCTTCCATTTCTCTCCACCAGTCGTTTTGTGCCACGTGTTATCAAGTATTAACTAGGTCATCCAGCCATGCTAATTACGACGCAGAGCTATGTTGCTTGTCCGATCTGTTGCTTGTCTGATATGTGATCGCAAAACGACAGCTATCAGCTCTTCTTACGTTTCCAACTGAGCGAGCGCTCCTTCATTTGATCTACATTCGTTCTGCTCGTTCTAATAAAAAGATGCTTCATTCCAGGACTTCTTTTCAGATAGGATATGTCGTGCTTTGGATGCTGTGGTGATGAAGACACTCAACGAGCACCGGACAACAGGAATCAATACCCAGGAAGCCATCCAGCAAGTAAATAGCTTTGAATTCCTTTGTTATAATCATGTGCATAGCCCCATTTATCTGTATTTTTTACTTCTGTTGCTTGATAGTACTTATCTAACAGATTACATCCAATCTGCAGGGAATGATGCATATCGCACTGCTGATCCAACTCCCAAGGGTCCTCAACCTGTGAAAGTGCAACCAATTGCAGTCCCCACCATTCCGATGGATGAAATCAGGGAGGTGACTAAGGGTTTCGGCGATGAAGCTTTGATTGGTGAGGGCTCCTTCGGCAGAGTATATTTTGGTGTTCTAAGAAATGGCAGGAGTGCTGCAGTCAAAAAGTTAGATTCTAGCAAGCAGCCAGACCAAGAATTGTTGGCACAGGTTCGTGTTCTCTCTCCAGGAATTCTGCATCTGCTTTGGTATTCTGTCTCCTTACCGATTACTTCATCAGGTGTCTATGGTGTCAAGGCTTAAGCATGAAAATGTTGTCGAGTTGCTTGGCTACTGTCTTGATGGGGCCACCCGTGTCCTTGCTTATGAGTTTGCCACTATGGGTTCTCTTCATGATATGCTTCATGGTATGGTTTTGTACAAATTGAAGTCTTGAACATGTGCACACGTTTTTTATTCATCTCTTAGTGCTGCTAATTTTCCTGTTAAATAAACCTCTACTTTACTTGTTTACAGGAAGGAAGGGTGTTAAAGGGGCTCAACCCGGTCCAGTCTTATCATGGGTACAGCGGGTGAAGATAGCTGTTGGTGCAGCGAAAGGTCTAGAGTATCTTCATGAGAAAGCACAGCCTCATATCATACACAGGGACATCAAATCCAGCAACGTTCTTCTTTTTGATGATGATGTAGCTAAAATAGCCGACTTCGATTTGTCAAACCAAGCTCCTGACATGGCAGCCCGGCTTCACTCAACTAGGGTTCTTGGAACATTTGGATACCATGCACCTGAGTACGTTCTGGTTTTCTTTCAGTTACTCTATTATCAGGCTTTGGAAACATTCAACTTAAGGGTGTTTAAACTTTTGGATCAGGTATGCAATGACTGGACAACTTAGCTCCAAGAGCGACGTGTACAGTTTCGGAGTTGTTCTTCTGGAGCTATTGACTGGAAGGAAACCTGTCGACCATACATTACCGAGGGGGCAACAGAGCCTTGTCACATGGGTAATTTTTGTACTTGTTCTCTGTTTGTGGCTGTATTTATTTGGAGCGTTCTGCTTGGTCGATGTAATAGCGGAATTCTAAAGATGGTTGTTCAACATGGCAGGCCACCCCAAGACTGAGTGAAGATAAGGTTAGGCAATGTGTTGACTCAAGACTTGGAGGGGACTTTCCTCCTAAAGCTGTCGCAAAGGTATTATAGATAGCCTCTCTTCTATTCGAAACTATTGCGCAAATTTAAGTAGCCCTTATCAGCTATCAGTGTTTTGATAGAGTAAAAAGGTGAGGAAAACAAAACATCAATTGCAGCAGAACTTACTAAACTTGCCAGCTCGTGTAGAATAAATGAGTAGACTAATTTAAAGTTCGCTTTTCTGGAAAACTGGTTCTGCTGTTATCTTGGTTAGAATGTTTGTAGCTCACATTATGCATATGAACCAGAGCATGCTTGCTTTCATCAGTGATAACTTAAGTGGAGGTATTTGTAAGTGAAGCCTGTTCTAACACCATTTTGTTCTTCTGTGTTGTTTGAAACAGTTTGCTGCTGTCGCTGCTTTATGCGTCCAATACGAGGCTGACTTTCGGCCTAACATGAGCATCGTCGTGAAGGCGCTCCAGCCCCTGCTGAACGCTCGAGCAGCCCACCCTGGAGAACATGCTGGTCGTTAAGCTCCACTCCAACCTTTTGTATGATATAGGGAAAAGGAGCATTTGGCAGGCAGTGCGTGTGTACGTTTGTGATTATTATTCTCGAGTTGTAACCCTCAAAATTCTAGTACCAAAAGTTGGATTCTTTTTATCTGTTGCAAGATTGGCAATTGGTGACTTGACTAACTTGCGTATGTCTACATGGAACATTTTATTAGTTAGTAAACAAAAGGAAACAAATAAACTCTGCAGCTTAAGATGCAATTTAATTCAGAGTTCAGATTGGTTACCAGTCATGAGATCAGTCATTTGTTTTCCCTGCTTCCTTTTTCTTTATTTATTGCTTGTTTGGAGCATGAATGTTGCAAAGAATCCTCAGGCATCAGTTGATTTGAAACAGAAAGGCATGCTGGATAGACCCTTTGTTCTTAAATATAAAATGATTTCAATTTAAACTTCCATAAGTTTTTATATTTAGGAGTAGCTGGGAGCATATGGAGGAATTTAAGAATATTAGGACAAAAAAACTGATATTTTTAATGGTATACAGGTTGGTGTCTCTTACATATGTAGAAAAGAGATGTAGAGAGAGAGGAAAAAGAATGAGATAAAAAAGGATACGACTTGACCAAATTTGCATTTCTGTAGGTCACAAAAATATAATCTTTTTTTCTTTAAAAAATCGTATGACATAGGAACATATACACGTGGTAATATTCTTAGATTCTTTGTACATTTTGGAATGCCATTTTTTCGGCAGGTTCCACTTTGATTCTCGTACTGTATTATAAACCATGTAGTTTAAATATATACTTCCTCCGTTCCATAATTCTTTCATGGTTGTAGTTTAAATATAATAAACTACAAGCACCACAAGATGACAATAATTATAGAACAGAGCGAGTAGATGCTTAAGATTATAATAAGCACAGCAAAATCTCATTAACATGACAGGATAACTACAGGATTACTAGTACTACTACCTTACATGAACTAGCAGCTGAACTACACTGCTACAAACTAGACTAAACTTGGATGTCGACAAATTCTGGTCTCTGAACATCTGACCAGAGTCTAAACCTAATTTTAGAACGCTACCGGAGTACATGGCTGGCTTATCTTAAACTACACAGCGAGCTAGCTGCTCACCTAACATCTGGAATCTCTAACTGCTCTTCTCAACGCTTTGTGAGCATCACCAGGGCAAGCATTGACATGGATGCGATGAACTTGAACCCCTGGCTCTCCCAGAAGTTGTGCTTATCGCCGCTGTCGCCGTAGTCATGGCGAGGGTCATTCGGGTGCTTTGAGGCTACCTGATCCTTGAGTTCCTTGAGTTGTTTGTCCCTCTTCTCCCCCACCTGCAGAAGCAAGAGCCCACGGGTTCAGTCTCATATCCTGCCTGGTCAATGAAAATCTTTTGAAGAATTTGACAAGTGTTACTTGCCATTAGTTGAATAATTTGATCACAAAGAAAGCATGCATTATTTTGTTTGTCCATCAATAATTTCATGCTCCCCCATCAGACATGCATAATTCAGCTGGTACCGGAGAAGATGAGATCACTTATACTAAAGGTTTTGCAGACTGCATGACTCAGTGATCGGTTTGACTTTGACCTGAACGTTTTCCACACATAATTATGGCCAACTGCCGTAGCAGGGATGCTCCATTCACATGGTACTGACTATTTGATTTGTTAAATTTCACTGTCAGAGATCTTGCTTTCATGCTCAGGCATATATTTAATCTCAAGTACCCCGTCCCCAAATTCAAGAAGGACAATGATGCTAGAAGAGCCAAGTGAAATCCACGTCGTCTTTTCATTCTTCGTGTGTTAAAATAAGTAAATAACAAGGATAAATAAGTACATACCCTCTGAAGTTTTCGGATCTGAGACCGTGATTCTTGGAGGCAGAATTCAAGCTTCAGAACCCTCTTTTTCAGCTCCTGATCGGTTCTGCGCTGCTTCTCCAACTGTTTGACAAAAAAACTCAAGTAAAAAATGGGGCACTTGGGTTTGTGGATAAAAATAGCATCTGCAACCAAATTTAGGTAACCATTTATATTTCTTTGGTAAAGGGAGAGGATTTACCTGTGACTCTAGCTCCTTTGTTTTGTTTGTCCAATGGGCAGACAGTATCCTGATTTCATCTCTCAACCTGGCAATCTCTGTATCCTTAGCATTTAAATGCTTGCTAATATTCTCTACATTCCTTGGTGAAACATCCGACAAAATCTTCAGAAGCTCGTTATCTTTGTTAGACCCAGCTTTGGAAACTGCATCCATGATATCGGTCTCCATCCTTAAAACTTCATCCCTGAGTTGCCTCTGCGAAAATTCCCTCGCCTCAAGGTCCTTCTGGAGAAGCGCTAGCTGCTCGCCAAGCTTGTTAACTCGAAGCTCATGCTCTTTCAGCGAGTGGTCCTTCTCATTCAGCTCTTTCAACAAGGACAAGCACTGTGATTGAGCTGACTCTGCCGATGCAGCACTGGCTTCTGCTGTAGCTTGCGTAACTGACATTTGTGATCTAAGTTCATCCAGATCATGGAGATACTGTATAAAATTAAAAAAAAGTTTTATTGATGAAATGGATCATTGGGGCCAGAAGACCAGTATCAACATGCGGTAGGTAATGCGTAAGAAGATTTTAGATGATTACTACCTCCGTTTCAAGGCTTAAGGCGCACACGCTTTCCAAAGCAAAGTTTGACCAAAAGAATTAAACAATAAAATCTTGATTATATTGTACATAATTAGTACCGTTGGGTTCGTATTGAAAAATACTTTCCAGTGATATTAGTTTTATACTAAAACTCTTTACGTATTTAGAGTAATTCTTGGTCAAAGAAAAAACAAGCAAAACGAGGACGCCTTAAGCCCTGGAACGGAGGGAGTAAAAGTATTATTATGCAAAATTTTACATAAGTCTTCCTCTGCACCATTATTATTCAACAATTATTAGTATGTCATCCATCAGAAGACCTATCATTGGAAACAAGTGGAGAATAAACAGAAGCAATTTTGCATGTAATAGTGAAACCCTCTGCGTTGCATCGCATTCACTCAAGTTAATTAGCATGCCTGGGACCCAGAGCATAGCTCAAGAGTTAATGCCAAATACAAATATTTGCAACTCAACATGGTATCAAAAATCCAGAATAAGCAAAAATTGAAATACTCAACACGATAGGCTCAAATGGAGAACAAAGGGAGCTCCTCACCTGTTCAGTGCTACCTGCCGTTGCACGCAGTTGCTCATCTTTGTCGAGCAAGCATTTCTGCAGCTTACTAACCTCTTCCTCCATACTCCTTGCCTTTGTCTCTGCAACCTGCGATGTTCTCTCTAGTCAGAACAAACTTGTAACCAATACTGAAGGTACCAATTACATGTAGGAGTAGTAGAAACTTACTAACCTTCCTAGTTTGGGATTCTCTGGTAAATAACTGCTCCTGGGAAGCAAGCTTGTTCCTAACATCCTTGAGCTCAGACGCCAAAGACGCGACGTTTCTTCTGAAGCTCAGCTTCTTCTCTGTAAGATCCTTCAACAGAGGATCCAAATCCGGCGAAGACGCGGAGCATGACCGTACCGTCCTCTCTGAAACTGACATAGCCAAGCCCCAAACCAGACAGGGGAGAAAATTTGCACCGAAACGACCAGAGCTCAGATCCTGGGACGCTGTTCTATTTTCTCCAAGAACAAGCAGGAGGGCTCAGAGGAAGCATCCCATGAACAAGGAAAAACCAAGGGGACTGAGCTCTTCTTTGACCAAGCCAAACGCCCTGCCTGCCTCACAATTAGCCCTGTTTCACAGGTCAGTAGGAGCCAACCTGTAGCTTTCACTGCACAAGAGAATTGCACAATTTTAGGGGCAGAGGAAGATGGTGATGTACTGATGTGTCCTACGTTCAACTCGTGTTACTCTTAACTTACTGATCTGAAAGCATCCCTTTTCTTTCGGATTACGGGTACAGGTTCATGTGGTACTAGACCAGTTGGCAAGTAATTGACAGAGGTGTAGCTTTCAGCAGCCGACTTGATTTTGTATTAGTAGTGATGGATGGATAATGAAGCAAAGTAAGAAAAAAAATGTTGTTGATACTACAAGTGACTTGTTCATGTCGACCAATGAAGGCATCAACTCAGGCATCTACTTAGTCAGCTCTCCGGGCACTACGCGGCAGATTTTAGCATGTTCTTGGGGCTCTAAGTCAACATGTTCCGCAGTATAGGTTAATCGTGACAGAGTATACAGACTAAAAAATATGACAATTTTTCTACGGCCTTGTAAAAAAGGAACATTTTTTTATAGTATGAAAACAAAATGCTCTGAAAAGAAATTACTGGAAAGAAGTATTGAGACAAAACAAAAGCATCTTCCACGGGGATTCCAGCAAGACGAGGACAAAAAGAAGCTGCGCGTTCAAACGGAATCAATCCGGGAGAAACCTGTGTGTGGTGTGGTGTGGTGTGGTGTTTAATTACTAATCTTTACCCACTGCGCAGTTCCTCGAAAAAAACCTCTCATTTCTTTTTCGAGGAATCTCGTACGGAACATCTCGATTGCCGTATGTTGCCGGGGCCCAAAAGGAAAACAATTCAAGATTTTTTCCACCGGGTTCAAAATAATTTGAACCGGGGGACAGCCCCGGGGCACAGAAACGGCAGCGTTTGCCGAAGATTTCTACGGAGAGATCGAGAACATGGAGCGCGGCATGTTCAGCAGGCTCGAACCTTCGGAGCTCGCGATGGTTTCCCCCCACAAAAAAATCACCGTAGAAACAGAACACAACGGCCGGCATATTAGAGATGGAGCAGACACAGGGGAGCCAGAGAAATCTCGCACCTTCGCCCTCCACAACCGCCGCCGCCGCTGGATCCCGAGCCGGGAAGCTCCAGGAACCACGAGTCCACCACGCGCAGGAAGCACCTCCTTCTCTTTCCGTCGCGTGCAGATCTCACGGCCCCATTCGCTCGCCTCGCGCGGCGGCGAGAGGACGGACCTGGTACCAGCTAGGGGTTTATGAGATTCCGGTGGCCCTGATTTTGCGGAGCGTTCCGGTGGCGGAGGCGAGATTGAATGACGAGGGAGGAGGAGAGAACGGAAAGGGAAATGCGGAGATTGGTTGGGGGGTGCGGGGGAGCTAGCTCGGTGTTTGTTTGAAACTGAAATGCTGGCGTGTGGGACCCGCGGCGTCAGCGCGCGGCAAACTCCCAAAATATTTCGGGGGGCGGAGAGTACGTCACGTGGCCCGGATCTACTCTGCTGCCGTGTACGCGTACCGTAGCGGTGTGTGGTGGTGCGTGCGTGCTTGCTTGCCTGCTCACGGTGCGACGCACGGCACGCGGTGCCTTGTTTTGGTGTAGCACCCGTGCGCTTTTGGGGATGAGGCCAGAACAACGGCTCACGAGGCACGTACAGATACAGTTGCTCAATACTGGAGCGCAGCTATCTCCTCATCATAGGTGGTCTCTCCGTGACACAAGTTGTCTTCGGAGAAAAAAAAGAGTGAAATGCGTGTAAGCCATCGAATTTTGTCACAGTAGGTGCGATCTAGTCTCCGATTTCGGTACTAAATTGCATCTACTACTCGGCATGTTCGACGGCGGTATATATAGATGCTGTTTTGTTTTTAGCCACACTTTGCCTAGCCTTATTTTGTCCGGCCTGGACGCTGTATTTTTTTTATTGCAAAATTCAAACATAAACCGTAATCCTCCACGGGGAGGCCCCGAAAATCCTCTGGCCGCGGCGAAGGTGGCAGAGATGTGTCACGGAGGAAGGCCGGCAGCCGGCAGCGCTGGCGTCTTTATCATTGGCGGCGGCTAGGTTTTGTGATGGCGAGAGGTGAGAAGGGTGGCACCGACGCGTGCAGCTTCCCGCTCCTTCGCCATCAGTGCCGACGCGGGAACGCAGGCGGCGCCCAGTGGGTTAGCGTGTCATCTCGTCGTCATTGATGACGTGGGCTGCCATCGGTCAGCCTTCCGCGCAGCGCCTCTGAATCGGTGTCACGGTTGCGTCTGAATCGGTGTCGCTGACCGCGTCTGAATCAATGTCGCCGGTAAGCGGTGGCTGGCGGGTGGGCCAGTGGCATCAACGGGCAGGACACGCGCGTTGTTCGTGTGCGTCCGGGCCAACTCAACCATTATACAAATTAGATGTGTTAGATGTATATATTTGTATATTGTAGTTTTCCCATATGTTAGGGGGTTTCCTGCATATTTGAACATGTACTTGTATTATATATTGTGGCCTTTGGCCTCCAGAGAAATACAAGTTGTCTATTCCTAACATGGTATCAGAGCCACGTTTACCTAGTTTTTCTCCTCACAACTTCGTCGTCGCCACCGTCCTTGTCGCCGCCGGTCGCTGCCTGTCTCCGCTGAGTTCCTAGCCGTCTGCCTGTCTGCAGATCGGTTTTCAGATCCCGATCGGTCTCCAGATTTTTGCTCGGGCTGCCTGCAAGCCGTGATCTACTTCCCGACCCAGATCTAGATCGTTCTCCAACCCGTGATCTACTGCAAGCCGACGCACATGCACGCCTCCTGCAAGCCGCAGGCACGCCGCCTCCTGCAAGTCGCCTCCCCACACGCGCCTCGCCCGCCTCGGCGCCGGGGCGTGTCGCCACGCTTCCGCCCGCCCTTGCCGCCATGGGTCTGCCCGCCTTCTCTATTCCGGTCTCGATTTCCCCCGGAATAGGTTCGCGCCGCCCCGATCTAGCTTATCCCAGTGCTCAGATCACTAGTGGTGCCCTGTTCTAGGAGGAATTGGCTGGAGATTGCTGCTCGCGAGCGTTGACTTTTAGCAGCCAGATCTAGATCTAGATCAAAGAGAGAGAGAGAGGGAGAGAGATGTCTTCTTCATCGGGTTATGTTGCGATTCCTCGCTGCCCGGTGATCTTCGATGGCGCAAATTACCCTGATTTCGCTGTTTTTATGCGTGTTCACATGCGTGGTCTCCGTCTTTGGGGTGCGCTCTCCGGCGAGGTCTCCTGTCCGTCGTGCCCCCCTGCTCCTGTGGCTCCTCTTCCGCCGACACCGATTGTTCTCGGCGCCGATGCTTCTTAGGAGGCCAAGGATGCTGCTCAGAGTGCTGATGATAGTGTTGTTGCTGCTTATGACCTAAAGTTCAAGAAGTACTCTTATGATCTCGAGGCCTATCGCCACACTCTGACTGCCTACACTCAGTGGGTCGATGAGGATGCTCGTGCTGCTGCTGTTCTCACCTCCAGTGTTTTGCCCCAGTATGCTGCTGAGTTCATGAGTCTCTCTACTGTTGCCGCTCAGTGGACACATCTTCGTCAGCGCTATCAGCCGTCTGGGGATGCTCTTTACCTGTCTATGGTTCGCCAAGAGCATGCTCTTCAGCAGGGTGATTCCACTATTGATGAGTTCTATACTCAGAGTGCTGCTATCTAGCATCAGCTTGATTCTCTCTATACTGCTGTTTGTGGCACATGTTCGTGCTGCCAGATTGTGCGCTCGGATTTGGAGTTTCACCGCATCTATGAGTTTCTGTTTCGGCTCCGCCAGGAGTTTGAGCCACGGCGTGCTCAGCTTAATGCTCGTGGTCGTGTTTCGCTCTCTGAGGTATTGTCTGAGCTTCGGGCTGAGGAGACCCGTCTCCGTGGTGCTGGTCTTCTTGTGGTTCCATCTGTGCTTGCTACTCGTGGTCCTCCTATGTCGTCTTCTCCCTTGACTCAGCCGCGGTCCTCTGTGCCGCCGCTGATAATACCCACTCCTCCAGTTCAGGGTCAGAGTCAGCACCGCCAGCCTCGTGGTCAAGACCAGGTTTCGTGGTCGTGGTCGCCGTGGTTCTCTTCACATCGCTCTTCTGTAACAAGGATGGCCACACTTGGGCCACTGTTATACACGGGATCCCGATTACGTCAAGACCAGGCTCGTGGGCGGCTCCTTCCGGATCTTCAGCTTGCTCTCCGATCAGGACATTATCGAGTCTTCACGGTCTTCCTGCTACAAGCTCTTTTTCGACAGCACCGCTGGTTCGGATCGATTCTTGAGCCTGTTCGCGACCACCACCTTCTACACAGTCAGGTACGTCACCGCGGTATCTGGATTCTGGAGCTTCCTTTCATATGACCTCTGAGTCTTCTTTTCTGTCCGCTCTTCATTCTCTCCCTTCTCCTGTCTGTGTTTTCATGGCTGATGGTACCTCTCTTCCTATTTCTAGTCGGGGCACCCTTTCTACTTCCTATTTTTCTGTTCCTGATATTTCTCATGCCCCTCTTCTTAAGATGAATCTGTTCTCTGCTAGCCACCATCGACTCGTTGTCGCGTCATTCTTGATGCTGATTCTTGTGTTGTCCAGGACCGTTGCACACATGCCCTGGTTGGAGCTGGCCCTCGCAGTCGTGACTCTTCAGGACTCTGGGAGTTAGACTGGCTTCGTGTTCCTTCCGCTACTACTTCATCTGCCAGTTCTTCTCCGGTCGTCGCCTCTGCTATCAGCTCCTTTCAGCAGTGGCATCATCGTCTTGGTCACCTTTGTGACTCTCGCCTGTCGTCATTAGTTCATCGTGGTCTTCTAGGGTCTGTCTCAGGAGATGGGTCTTTACATTATCAGGGCTGTAGGTTAGGTAAACAGATTCAGCTTCCCTATCCTACTAGTGCGTCTGTATCTCAGTGACCTTTTGATTTAGTTCATTCCGATGTTTGGGGTCCGGCTCCTTTCGCTTCGAAAGGGGGCCATCGCTACTATATTTTATTCATTGATGATTTTTCTCAGTACACTTGGTTGTATTTTATGCGCTCTCGCAATGAAGTGCTCTCCATATATCAGCGTTTTGCGGCCATGGTCCGTACTCAATATTCTACCCCCATTCGTGTGTTTCATGTTGATTCTGCTGGTGAGTATATCTCCCAGATGTTGCGAGGTGTTCTTGCTGAGCAGGGCACCCTTGCTTAGTTCTCCTATCCTGGCGCACATGCCCAGAATGGCGTTGCTGAGCGTAAGCATCGCCATCTTCTTAAGACCACTCATGCCATGATGATTGCTTCTTATCTTTCGCCGCATTTCTGGGCTGAGGCTGTCGCTACGTCGGCTTACCTCATCAATATTCAGCCTTCTGCCGCTCTGGAGGGTGATATCCCTCTTGCGCGCCTATCTGGACAGTCTCTAGACTACTCCATGCTTCGCTTGTTTGGTTGTGTTTTCTATGTCCTCCTTGCTCCTCGCGAACGCACCAAACTGACCGCTCAGTCTGTTGAGTGTGTCTTCCTTGGATACAGTGATGAGCATAATGGCTATCGCTGTTGGGATCCCGTTGGTCATCGGATGCGTATCTCTCGTGATATTACTTTTGATGAGACGCGTCCTTTCTATCCTCGTCCCACCGCTGGTACCTACCCGGTGGAAGATATCTCATTTCTCCTCTTTCCTGACACACCTTCTCTACTCCTATTGTGTCTTCTTTAGGATCTCCTCCCCCTAATGTCTCTTCTTCGACACCGTCCTCCTCTGCTCCGTCTAGTTCTCCTTGTTCTCCGGAGTCTTCCTCTGCTATTCCTTCTTCTTCATCGTCGTCTCCTGAGTCGTCTTCCTCTGATGAGCTTCCCTCTACTCGTCTGCTTTGTCATCGTCGTGCCCCCCAACCGTTACTCTCCTAGTCAAGATGGTCTTTCTTGCCTCCGAGCCGATTTCTTATCGGGATCTCGAGCATCATCTGAATGACACCTGGCCATGGTGAGGAGATTGCTGCGCTTGAGCGACCGGCACTGGGATCTTGTTTCTCCCCCTCCCGGTGTTCGTCCTATCACGTGTAAGTGGTTCTATAAGATTAAGACCCGCTCTGATGGATCTCTTGAGCGCTATAAAGCGCGTCTTGTGGCTCGTGGTTTTCAGCAGGAGCATGGTTGTGACTATGATGAGACCTTTGCTCATGTGGCTCATATGACCACTTTGCGTACTCTTCTTGGTGTTGCTTCTGTTCGTCATTGGTCTGTGTCCCAGCTTGATGTTCAGAACGCCTTTCTCAATGGAGAGTTGAGTGAGGAGGTTTATATGCATCCTCCTCCTGGGTATTCTGTTCCCGAGGGGATGGTTTGTCGTCTTCGACGTTCTCTTTATGGCCTCAAACAGGCCCCTCGTGCCTGGTTTGAGCGCTTTGCTTCTGTAGTGACTGCTGCTGGTTTCTCCCCTAGTGCTCATGATCCAGCGCTGTTTGTTCACACTTCTCCTCGTGGACGCACTCTTCTTCTTCTCTATGTTGATGATATGATCATTACTGGTGATGATTCTGAGTATATCGCCTTTGTTAAGGCTCGTCTTCGTGATCAGTTTCCTATGACTGATCTTGGTCCTCTTCGATACTTTCTTGGGATTGAGGTTTCCTCCACTTCTGATGGCTTTTACATCTCACAGGAAAAGTATATTCAGGATCTTCTTGCTCGTGCTGCTCTTGGGGATGAGCGCACTGTTGAGACCCCTATGGAGCTTAATGTTAAGCTTCAACCTACTGATGGTGATCCTCTTTCTGATCCGATGCGTTATCGTCATCTTGTTTATCTTGCTATCACTCGTCCTAACATCTCTTATCCTGTTCATATTCTGAGTTAGTTTGTTTCTGCTCCTACCACTATTCACTATAGTTATCTTCTCCGTGTTCTTCGTTATCTTCATGGTACGATCACTCGTCGCCTTTTCTTTCCTCGTTCCAGCTCCCTCCAGCTCCAGTGCTATTCGGACGCTACGTGGGCGAGTGATCCTTCGGATCGCCGTTTACTTTCTGCTTACTGTGTGTTTCTTGGTGGATCGCTCATTGCTTGGAAGACGAAGAAACAGACAACGGTTTTCCGTTCGAGTGTTGAGGCTGAGTTGCGTGCTATGGCCTTGTTGACTGCTGAGGTGACCTGGTTACGGTGGTTACTTGCGGATTTTGGGATCTCTATTACCACACCCACTCTGGTTTTGTCTGACAGTATAGGTGCTATTAGTGTTGCACGTGATCCGGCCAAGCATGAGCTTACCAAGCATATTGGTGTTGATGCTTTCTATACACGTGCTCAGGTGCAGGCTCAGGTTGTTGCGCTTCAGTATGTGTCTTCAGATTTACAGTTGGTGGATTTCTTTACGAAGGCACAGACCAGAGCGCAGCATGATTTCTTACTCTCCAAATTCAGTGTCGTGGATCCACCATGAGTTTGAGAGGGGGTGTTAGATGTATATATTTGTATATTATAGTTTTCCCATATGTTAGGGGCTTCCTGCATATTTGCACATGTACCTGTATTATATATTGTGGCCTTTGGCCTCCAGAGGAATACAAGTTGTCTATTCCTAATAAGATGCATGGATGGATCGAGCCGGACGCGTTTGTCCGGATGGGCCGGCCCGCTGGGGCGCCACGCACGTCTAGCTATGGCGTCGCGCACGAGTTCGAACACGCTTGAACGGGATGCGTCGGCCCATTAAAGATGCCCTAAAGGTCTTGCTGAGAATTTGAAAGATGGCAAACATTGACAAAAATGTTTACCCTATGACACGTGGGTCACAGGGATAATAAAGCGTGACAATTTCAGGATGCGGCAAAAATCAAACACTTGCCAAGCAACCAAATTTTGGCTATGTAAAACGTGGCTGGTAACCAAACAAGCCCGTACTCCACTCGTAGAAAAATAACAAATTCCACGGGCCCGCATCCGTTTTCCACCTCGAGGATTGTACCTGCTTGCTAGCTAGTTTAGAAAAATATAAGTGCTCGTTTGATTCTTAGAATTCTCATAATACCAGCTAATTTCTCTATGAAAAAAATTCCTAAGTATCTAAATCCTACACAACATTTTTGATTCCTAACGCCGGCCTGAGTTCAAGGCTTCACACTTTCACACTTCCACTCGGTGTCGTACGCACAAGCGTTTATGATTTTTTTTCCCTTAAAGCTACTCCCTCCGGCCCATATTAGTTGACTCAAATTTATCTAGATTTATATGAATTTAAACACTATTTACTATATAGGTTTATCTAAATTTTAAAAAATACAAGTCAAATAATATGAGTCGGAGGAAGTAATGTAATTTATTGAAGCTAGCAACAAATTAGGGGCTGGAGTATTAAAATGTTTAGAGAATTGAGAAGTATTTTTTTTCTGCAACGTGCATGTTTATGATCATACGGAGTGTATAAAGATTGGAAGATTGTTGAATTAACTAAGCACCTCGGTGGATGGTGGCTGAGTAGCAGCTAGCCAATCATCGCTCCTATCAGAACGGAAGGAGGTTATCACGTTGACAAACGACGATACGTGTCATCATGCCAAGTGCTTCCGATGCATCAGAAGCATCGGTTCAGACTTCAGAGCGCAGAGCCAGATGCGCAGCTGGTGCGAACAATACTAGGGCATCTTCACCGGCGACCCATCCCGTCGATCAAAATAGTTCATTTCAGTCCGTTTAAATTGGGCCGCGATTACTTTTGGTCGGGATCCGGTTGTTCGGCCGAGCGCCAGCGGTGCGACCTATCTGTCCGCGCTTAGCCATCGCCAACACCAGCGTATTTTCAGGGTCTTTCCGCCGCCACGCCGTCTCCCGCCTTCCTTTCTCGCCGCTTTTCGCCAGTTCTGGGTGTTTCCCGTCGCGTTCAGGTGCCATCATAAAAGCGGGAGGTTGCCGAAATATCTTCGACCAGACCCGCGCCACCCTAGCACAAAACCACCATGCATGGTCATCGTCATCGTCCCGACGAGGTCTGTGGCAACCCCGACGCCGGCAAAGAAGAGGTGCACGAGCGCCCGCTGCCCTCGGGGAACCCGCCGAAGTTACCAAATGTGTTGCCTCCTCTAATTCCTGGGCGCCTGCTGATTTACAGGATGGGCACCCCGCCGCGTTGCCCTTTCTACAACTGTCACGTGACCATAGGCGAGCCTTTCACGCTGGCAGTGGGGAAACGCGTCTTTCTACCGAAGTACCAGCGATGGGACCAGCTCGCATTGGTGCGCGTCGACCTTCGGGAAGCAGTGCAGGCCAATCCCGACGACGCTTCTCTGCGTGCCCGCCTCGACCGAGCTGAAGAGGAGGTGCAGACGTAGCGAGCGATCATCAATTCTCTCAATAATGAATAGTGTATCTGATACGTCGCATCCGCCACCCTAGCACCGGTGGCCGCACGTAGTTTTAGGGTGTGTGGTGCGCTTGTAACAAATGTTTTAGGGCTTCAATAAAGATTTTAATTGCAAATGGTCAATGCCTACATTGATACATCATACATGGCGCGCACACAGGCTAGCCTACTCGTCGGAGTCGGAGGAGGAGTCGGAGTGGTAGCAGCCACGGCACATGGTGTCGTCGAAGACGCTGATGGCAAACATCGTTTCGCCGTCGTACTTGAAGACGACGATGTTGCCCGCCTCGATCTAGTGCATGCGGGCGAAGCACTCCTATCCGTCGCTGAGGTACATCTGGACGAGGTGGTCGAACATCAACTCCACCGGGTACCTGGTGGTCCTGAAACCGTTCGCCCGCAGAAAGGCAAGATGGGGCGGTGGGTCGGCGACCGCCGACGCGAACTTGCGGGGGAGGAGCAGCCTGGGCGCCATGCCGAAGTGGATGGTCACGGCGAACTGGGTGCCTGGTTCGAAATCTTCTGGCGACAACATCGATGAGGGAGAGCGTGGCGGCGCGCTGCTTTGGCCGCATCCTCCGCGCCTCCCTCAACGTCCGTGTCCTGCACACCCTCCCACGATCCATTGCCTCCGGCCATGGCTAGCTACATGTGGTGGAGAACGGAAAGGAGAAGGAGGGGAGTGTGGTGTGGTGTGGTGTGAGGGAAGATGGCCGCAGGCGGCCAGTTTAAAAGGACCGACATTGGATGCCGGCGCGGAAGCCAAAGAAATGACATTGAAGTGTCAAGTCAGGAGGGCAGGAGTCGGGCGGCGCCTGCAGCGCGGTGGAGAGCATGGCGTCCAGTCAATCAGTGTGTCGTTTCGTCACCATTGATGACACAGGCTGCCGCCGGTCAGCCTTCCGCCAGCGCCTCTAAATCGATGTCGCGATTGCGTCTGAATCGGTGTCGTTGCGCGCATCTAAATTAACGTCGCAGTGGCTGACGGATGGGCCAGCGGCACTAACCGACAGGACATCCGTGTTGTTCGCGCGTGTCTAGGCCGATGTAACCATTGTCCATATTTAATGTACGGATGGATCAAGCCGGACGCATTTATTTGGATGGGTCGAGCCGTTGAAACGGAGTGGACGCGGGAAGAAAGGGATGGGTCACCGGGTGAAAATGCTCTTACGACTCCGTTACTATCTCCGTGGAAATTTGTTGAGATCTGTAGCCGTAAAATTTCTCTGGTTAATAGCCGATTCAGCGGTGATTCCGCGTTCTGAATTTATATCCATTCATTGATTGATTGTGGGCACGGGTGCCCTGTGAGTTTCTGCGACTGGAACTAAAGACAGCATGTGCGTGTACGTCCACAGCCTTATCAATCTGATCTACCGTAGTATCTAATCTAAAAATTAAAAGAAAATCTGATCTACCGTGCTACGGTGCTAAGTACCGAATATTGCTACTGTTAGAAAGCCTTATTACATTTAAAAACGAGATAGGGTGCTCTGCCCATTCTATAGCCTCCATCCTCTACGATCAATGCACACAAAGCTAGGAAACGAGGTTTCACTTCCAAAATACAAGGGTTCTAAAAGCACCTCAAGTCGCGTCACCCAAAAGATGTCCATCGGCGTGTCCTAAAGACAGTTTTCGGCGTGCCCCAATAGTGTGTCTGGTGCCAAAAGGCTATACGGCTAGTCATAGTAGGAGTAACTAGAATAATAATATAGTCCTACATGTATTAGTACCAACTAAACATTTAGATGACATGACATGCAATTAAATAATGAGAGAGGCTTGTGGTAACTAGCTATGTTATCATAACATCACACATTTTAAGACAAAATGAGTCTACATTGCAATAAATAAGACTTTGCATAACACCACACATATGTTATTTTCCACTATGAAGGTAGTAACTTAGACTAGTAACATACGCATGTTACTACTCTAAGTTACTCCCCACTATGACCAGCCTACACGGTACTCCTTGAGATTATAAGTCCCGCGCGGATAACTAGGATGCTAATTTAAATAATAAAATATAAATAATATAGTATAAAAATTATACTATTAAAAATTTTAGAGGTTATATTTTCTAATTATATAACTTTTATAATATATAAGTTATATTTTGTTAGTTAAATTAACAAATTAAGTATACACGTGGTGCCTGTAATCCAAACAGAGGACAGGAGCGCCGGACACAAGCCAAGACAGTGTGGGCCAGCCTGCCATTGAGACCGAGGAACATCCACCCTTGATTAATTGCGTTTGATCGGCCAGTCAGCTTTGACGTGCTTCTCTTGCTTGAGCCCGCTGCCACCCCTCCCAAATCACCGATGCCGCCCATTTTCAATGTTGGTACTACCTTTATTCCAGTTTATAAGACTTACATATATATCTAGATCGTTCGCATGAGCTATATAATATGAATTATATAATATAAAAATTATATTATTAAAATATATAACATTTGAAGTTTTTAATAATATAGTTTTTATCTTATATATCTCATGCTAAGTTGGTTAATTTATCAACCTAGAAATACGCGTAAGTCTTATAAACCGAGACGGAGGGAGTAGCTCCCATGCGTCTCCCTCTCACCTCCGACAGTTTGGCCGCCCATTGTATGCGCTACTCCCTCCGTTTCAAAATATAAGATGTTTTAGGTTTGTGAAGAAGACGAATCTAGACTTATTTTAGTATGTAGGTTCACTCAATTTTAGGATGAATCTACACACTAAAAAAAGTTTAGATTTATTTTCTTCACAAATCTAAAATATCTTATATTTTAAAACGGAGGGAGTAGTTATAAAAGAATTGTTCATTTGTTTGGCAAGATTTACAAAGGATATCATGGACCGTGTGGTACTTGTACCTATGAATTTGACATGCTTTGTTTTTCATGGGGAATCTCACAACAACATCGACATGCTGAATCGATCTTTGGTGTTTGCGAAACTTTTTGTTGAAGATCATGCTCCACATTGCAACTTTTTGAGTATATAAGCTTTAGTCTATGGTTGATGGAGAAAGAAGAAAATCTATCATTCAAGCGTGAATCGGTCCTTTACTACGTGTAAGCAGCAACCTGGGCCTTAGCCCAGCTAACTTGTCGATGGTCCTTCGGTATTTGGGCCTTCGGAGGGAAGCAATGTGCTCCGCTCAGGCTCAACTACCTCATTTCTTCCAGTTTTCTTTTTCACGTGCCTTTTATTGGGTTTATACTACTCCTTTCGTTCTAAAATAAATGTCTCAAATTTGTCAAAATTTGAATGAATCTAGACACGATTTAGTATATAGATTCATCTAAAATTTAAAAAACCTAAGACATCTATTCTTGGACGGAGGAAGTACGCATTCATTTTAATTCTACTTTTCATCTACTCCCTCCTACCCAAATTAATTGACTCAATTTTGTTAAGATGCGGATGAATCTAATACTAAATCATGTCTAGATATAAATCTAAATAAATTTAAGTCAACTAATTTGGATGGAGCGAGTATTATTTTATTTTTATTTTTTCAACTCAGTTCTTTATGTTTATGTTTATTTTTTACTTATTTATGTTTTCGTTTTTCTATTCTACTTCTCATCTGCCCCCTCTTACACAAATTAGTTGACTCAAATTTGTCAAGATGAGGATACATCTAATACTAAATCATGTCTAGATACAACCAAATCTAGATAAATCTAAGTCAACTAATTTGGGTCGGAGTGAGTATTATTTTATTTTTATTTTTTCAACTTAGTTCTTTATGTTTATTTTTATTTTTACTTATTTATGTTTCCCTTTTTCTATTCTTATTTTTATTTCTGCTTCTTTTTTATTTCTCTTTTATGTTCCTTTTACTTTTTAGGTTTTATTTTATATTTTACTTTTTAGGTTTTCTTTTATGTTGTCGAGGAGGGAAGCAAATTCCCGCGCAAACAAGTCGCCCAGTTACCACCCCACTAACCTGACGCCGTTCTCGCCGTCAGCACCACCTCCTCTCTGCTGCACCCACACCTCCACGAAGCCAACCGAACTCTTCTGAGACCCCATCTCTCCATGTAGAGAAACTCGCTGGAGTTCAGCTTCCTCCAGCTGTTCCAAGGACCACTGCCCGCCAACCATGCCCTATAGGTGTTCGACGATTTTCCTGCATAGACTTCGACGACAACGAGCAGATGTTTGTCGCGCTGATGGAAGAAGAGATGGACGCTGCCAATGATGGAGAGCACATAATGATCCTCGCTTTCCTGGTCGTCCTATATGCCCAGAATGCAAAGTCGTGGCACGACGGTTCGGGACCAGGACACTGGAAGGGCAAGCCGATGCAGCGGATGAAGGGCTATTGCATGTTGTACGCCGTTGTCGATGATCCATTGCACGGCGAGGCCGTATTTCGGCACTGATTTAGGATGCGCCAAGACCTCTTTTCTCAAGATTGTGCATGCCCTCTAGGACTTCGACAACTATTTCAGATGCAAGAAGGACTGCACCGGCATGGTGGGATTTTCCTCGCTACAGAAGTGCACGGTGGCCATGAGAATGGTGGCATACAGAGCTCCTATTGACACACAAGATGATTATATCCACATGGCCGAGTCCACCGCCATCAATTATTACATGTTCCGTAGGGCAGTGATTATATTGTTTGGGCCAAAATATCTGAGATCACCCAATACCAAAGACACTGCTCGAATCCTTGCAATCAATGAAGCTAGAGGATTCCCTTGGATGCTTGGAAGTATCGACTGCATACATTGGAAATGGAAGAACTATATGTTTGCTTGGAAGGAAATGTATAAAGGCCACAAAGGAGGTTGTAGTGCGGTACTTGAGGCGGTGTCTACACATGATCTCTATATTTGCCCCCGGTGGAGTAAGTGATCAATGGTCACCACTACAACAAGGGCTACTACATAGCAGATGACATCTATCCAAGATGATCAATATTTGTGAAGACTTTCTCAAGCCCTTTGATTGGCAAGCAAGCCAACTTTGCCAAGGAACAAGAAGCTTGCAGGAGGATATCGAGTGTGCATTTGGTGTGCTCCAAGCTCGATTTGCAGTTGTCCAGTTTCCGCTCTAACCTGGTCGCAAGAGCAAATGTGGGATATGATGAATGCTTGCGTGATCTTGCACAACATGATCATTAAGAGCGAGAGAGAGGAGTCATTGCTTGATGATGACAAAGAAACATATTTCAGATAGGGTCCTCTTGCAGAGCCTGATCGCCAGGTGCTTGCATTGTGGACTGACTCTTTTGCTAAGCTTCAAAAGATCCGAC
Source organism: Avena insularis (assembly GCA_023614405.1). Classification (NCBI taxonomy): domain Eukaryota; kingdom Viridiplantae; phylum Streptophyta; class Magnoliopsida; order Poales; family Poaceae; genus Avena; species Avena insularis. Next base: position 376,846,428 of record CM042685.1, read on the forward strand.
ACCCGCATGTGGATCAACAACTCTAGGATGATCTAGTGGAGCATCCGTGGATTCTCAAAGGCAACACCTAATTTAAGTTGTTTTTGTGTTTAAAAACTTGCTAATATGTGTGCCAAATTTGTTTTGTGCATTGAACTATGTGATAAATTGGCCGAATATTGTTGTGTGTCAAAATTTGGCCAAACTACGCGTATGTTGGTTGAAATTGTGATAAATTTGGCCGAACTATAAATTTTGTGCCCATTTTAGTAGAACTACGAAAATTTGTATCCATTTTGACCGAATTTTACCGATTTTCCGTTCCCGGGGGTGTCAAGCCGGGGTTCTGGCTGGGAGTTGGCGCCCCCTGACCAAACTCTCATCCGATCAGACAAATAAATTCACCGGATTTCGGGCGTGAGGCCTCCAACGAATGAAGATGCTCTTAACCGGTGCATAGGAGCACCCGATGTCTCGCCTTTTCGCGTCGCAGTGTGCACCGTGTATTGCAACCCTAGCAATCAGTCACCGTGCACCGGCATCGGCTAGGTCGCCACTCGCTAGGAAGCAGGCAACATGAGATGATGAGAGGTGGAAAACTAGACGAGTGTGTCTTGCACTAGTAGAAAACATGGCTTTCGTCGATGCCACCCCGAGCCATCAGTCTCGTTCCTTCACGAACCAGGACTAAGGCTCACATTAGTACCGATTCGAAAGGCCAGGACGATGCACGGGGCAGGGCGACGAATGGTCCCGGTTCATGAGGGCCCTTTAGTCTCGGTTCGGGGCAGGAATCGGGACTAAAAGGGTCTAGCCAGCTATGGTGGCTGCCGTAGACATTTAGTCCTAGTTTTTGGTAGGAACTGGGACTAAAGGTCCATGTGTCCGTATATATACCACCCCAGCTCCACATGCTTGTGTGAGCTGGTTTGTTTTTCCCCTCTCATGCACAAGTGGTGTATGTTGCTTAGTTTTTTCCCTCTATGCACAAGAGGTGCTTGATGAAATGCGTGAGACCATGATGCCACTTGAGTTCACACAAAATAAACATGATATGAAGTGCCTGATCCACACTTAAGCTTTCTCCTCTTTCTTTCCTCCTCGATCGAGGTTAGCATGTAACTTAATCCTTTCATCTGTCATTGATATAATGCATGTGTCGATGTACAGTGGTCATTTCTCTAGATGTTCTGTAATAGTTTTTCATAAACTTAGTTATATAGTGCAGATGACCCGGCAATGGATGTATGGTGACCGACGCACTGGTGAGTTTATTGTGGACCTTCATAATTTTATCTATGTGGCTAAGGCAAACAAAAGTATTGGTTTTATGTGTTGTCCATGTGTCAATAGTAGGAATCAGAGGGATTACTCTTCCTCGAGAATCCTTCACACCCACATGCTTGAGCATGGTTTCATGCCCAGCTACAATTGTTGGACCAAGCACGGAGAAAGAGGGGTTATGATGGAATACAATGAAGAAGAAGAGGATGATGACAACTATCATCATATATTTCCTGAATACGGTTATATGTACATAGAGAGAACACAGTGATACAACTGGTGAAGCTGAAGATGAAGAGGTGCCATATGATATCGTTGATCATATTCACCGGTCCATTGTTGATGCATAGAGAGAATGCAAAAGTGAAAATGATAAGTTGAAGTTGAAGCGCGTGTTGGAGGATCACAAAAAATTGTTGTACCCAAATTGCAAAGATGACAATACAAAGGTCGGTACCACACTGGAATTGCTACAATGGAAGGCAGAGAATGGTTTATCTGACAAGGTGTTTGCGAAGCTACTGAAAATAATGAAGAAGAAGCTTCCAAAGGAAAATGAATTGTCTGCCAGTACATAGAAGCAAAGAAGGTTGTCTGCCCTCTAGGATTAGAGGTGCAGAAGATACATGCATGCATTAATGACTTCATCCTCTACCGCGGTGAGGACTACGAGAATAAGAATGAATGCCCAGTATGTGGTGCATTGCGGTATAAGATCGGATGAGATGACCCTGGTGATGTTTTGGGCGAGTGACCTAGGAAAATGGTTTATGCAAAGGTTATGTGGTATGCTCCTATAATACCACGGTTGAAATGTTTGTTCAGAAACAAGGAACATGCCAAGTTGTTACGATGTCACAAAGAAGACCACAAGAAAGACTCGATGTTGATACACCCCGCAGATGGGTCGCAATGGAGAAAATCGAGAGAGAGTACCCAGACTTTGCAGATGATCCAAGGAACTTAAGTTTTGGTCTAAGTACAGATGACATGAATCCTTTTGGGGAGAAGAACTATAGTCATAGCACCTGGCCTGTAACTCTATGTATCTATAACCTTCCTTCTTGATTGTGCATGAAGCGGAAGTTCATTATGATGCCATTTCTCATCCAAGGCCTAAAGCAACTCGGCAACGACATTGATGTGTACCTAAGTCCATTAGGTGAAGAACTTTTACAGTTGGGATGAGCATAAGCAGGAGGAATTTGACCTACGAGCGTTGCTTTTCGTAACAATCAATGATTGGTCTGCTCTTAGTAACCTATCAGGACAGACAAACAAGGGATACAATGCATAAACACACTGTTTAGATGAGACTGAAAATGTATATTTGGATAAATGTAAGAAGGTTGTGTACCTGGGGCATCGTCGATTTCTTACGACCAAGCATCCCATAAGAAAGAAAGGCAAATGTTTCAAAGGCGAGGCAGATCATCGGAAGAAGCCTGTTCACCGTACTGATGATAATATATTAGGTATGGTCAAGGATCTAGAAGTAATCTATGGAAAGGGTCATGGCGGTCAATCTGTTCCGAATGACGCTCCTGGACACGCGCCCATGTGGAAGAAGAAATCTATATTTTGGGAGCTACCCTATTGGAAAGTCCTAGAGGTCCGCTCTTGAATCGACGTGATGCACATGACAAAGAACCTTTGTGTGAACTTGCTAGGCTTCCTGGGAGTGTATGGGAAGACAAAAAAATACACCGAAAGCACGGTAGGACCAGCAACGTATGAAATATACACACAACATGCATCGAGAAAATGAGACGGATAAAGGACGTCGTCCTGCCAGCTATGCTCTTACCAAAGCGTAGAAGGAAATATTTTTTGAATGTCTGAGAAGTATCAAGGTGTCATCTGGCTTCTCATCTAATATAAAAGGGATAATAAACATGGCAGAGAAAAATTTCTAGAACCTGAAGTCTCATGATTGTCACGTGATTATGACGCAATTGCTTCCGATTGCATTGAGGGGGCTTATACCGGAAAATGTTTGACTACCCATTGTGAAGCTATGTGCATTCCTCCATGCAATTTCTCAGAAGGTAATTGATCCAGAAATTCTACCATGGTTACAGAATGATGTGGTCCAATGTCTTGTTAGTTTTGAGTTGGTGTTCCCAACATCCTTCTTCAATATTATGATGCATCTCCTGGTTCACCTAGTCAAAGAGATTGTCATTCTTGGTCCTGTATTTCTACACAATATGTTCCCCTTTAAGAGGTTCATGGGAGTATTAAATAAATATGTCTATAACCATGCTAGGCTAGAAGGAAGCATCTTCAAGAGCTATGGAACAGAGGAGGTCATTGAGTTCTATGTTGATTTTATTCCTAACCTTAAGCCGATTGGTGTTCCTCAATCGCGGCACGAGGGGAGACTAAGTGGAAAAGACTAATGACGCCCATCACTGTAGTGGGACGCTTCATTAGAAACCCCAAGAGCAAGGTGTGATGAGCACAACAACAAGTTTTCTCTCAGTAAGAAACCGAGGTTATCGAACCAATAGGAGGAAGGAAACGTCTCAAAGGTGTTTCAAGCAACGTGGAAACCTGCACAACACAAACTCAAGACTTTGTCCCAACGAATCAGTGAGGTTGTCAAGCTCACCGGTTTGCTGTAACAAAGGATTAAACGTATGGTGTGGAAGGTGATGGTTTGCAGCAAGTAAACAAGTAACAGTGGAAGATGTATCAATGGTAAAGATTGGACCGGGGTCAATAGTTCACTAGAGGTGCTCTCCTTAGATAAACAACATGGCATGAAGGGTAAACAAATTATAGCAGGGCAATTGACAGGAACTGAGCAAGGCATAACAATGCAATACCAGACAAAAAGATCCTATGAGATTCGATTGGGAAATACAACAATATACATAGACCGCCATCCAAATGCATCTATGACTATAAGTCCACCTTCAGGTTATCATCCGAACCCCCTCCAGTATTAAGTTGCAAGCAACAGACAACTGCTTTAAGCAAAGTGTGTATGGTAAACAATCCACTTGTTCTATGAACAAGAGACCATTGTTTTCTCCCTAGTAGCAATAGCACATCTACAACCGAAGAGATTTTTGTCACTTCCCTTGGAAACTAGAGGCATGAACCCACTATCGAGCATAAATACCCCTCTTGGAGTCACTAGCAACTACTTGGCCAAGATAGCTACTAACAACAGAGAGCATGCAAGATCACAAACAACACAGACATAATAGTATCAAATAGACAAAACCATTAATCAATCTAACATAGTAATCTCAATATCCATCGGATCCCCACAAACACAACATGCATGATTACAAATAGATTAGATCTTCATCATGAACGAAGCTCACAAGATCTATACATGAAAGCACAAGGAGGAGATACAACCATCTAGCTACTACATGGACCTGTAGTCCAAGGTGGAACTACTCACGCTTCATACCGAAGAAGAAGGCCTCCGGGATGATCTCCCATCCGGCAGGGTGCCCAGAAGAACTTCAGATCCCCCCGATCTAGGGACGATGGTGGTGGCGGATACAGAAGGTTTCATGGAGTTTTGATCGGGTGCCTAGGGTTTCTGCATCAGGGGCTTCTTATAGGCGAAGAGGCGAGGCTGGGAGGCGGCCGGAGGGCCCACACCCTACCCAGGCATGGGGTGGGCCCACCCGTGCCTAGGGGGTGTGGTGGCCCTGGATCGCCCCTCCATCTCTCCTCTGGACTTCGTGACGCCCACGGTAAAATATTGACTTTGGCTTTTGTCCCGTCCAATTCCGAGAATATTGATTTTCTGCCTTTCTGGAACCAAAAACAGAAGAAAACAGGCAACTGGCACTATGGCAACTTGTTAATAGGTCAGTTCCGGAAAAGATATAAAAACACCTCAAAGTGTAGACAAAGCAAAGCAAAGTATATACTAAACAAGCATGGAGCATAAAAATTATAGATAAATTTCCGACGTATCAAGCATCCCCAAGCTTAACTCCTTCTCGTCCTCGAGTAGGTAAGTGATAAAAATAATAATTTTTGAGGTGACATGCACCGTCAAAACCAAGATCAAACCATTTGCAAGTATTGAAAGCTGGGATCAAAGAACTCTAAACATGTGCATGAAAGATGGAGTTCTAACAATAAGACAAAGTAACTATGCATGCAACATGAAAGTCTACAAACAAAGATCATGAATAACATGCATTGAAAAATGTTTGTTTGTTTCACATACAGAAAACATGGCATAGTGGCATTCAGCTTGTCCCTCATAGAGTAGCAAGTAGATGCATAGGACACCTTCAAAGTTCATAAGAGTGACTAGATACAAATAGCACAAGAACAAGTAATATCACAATATGCATCAATCAATAAGTTTTGGGACACTGCACACAGAATGGCAACCATGCTCTCTTAATGGTGCCTAAAGGTAGAAGGTGGAGACTCAAATAATGGTGTAAGAAAGGCATTTCATAAAGGAAGCAGGGATTTCAAGTTTCAAAAAGATCTTCCAAAAATTATGGTACTTGTTGGCTTTCATCCCTCATTGCCCCTATCATAAGCATCTTGAAGTGATTAAGGTTAAAGTGAACAAACTATAGAGTATATGCTTTACAAAGTATAAGTTGGCAATCTCAAGTCCCTTGAATACGAGGGACACACCTCATGCTACTCAACTTCAGTCACCTGTAAGTTCTTGTCATAGTAAGTACATGCTTATCATAGAGAACCGCCAACGGGGTACCCCTTGTACATGATACAAGAGCTATCCCATAACCAAAATGACAAGGCAAGCAGACAATGAGCATCTCAGTGATATTTTTATTTATTATGTGCATAGATTTTTATTGAGGATGCTTCATAGATAGCTCATTATGGTGATGCTGCAAGTTTCCACCATGATTAGGCATGGCTTAGGCTAGTGTCCTAGGCGTTTCTCTAACACAAAATACATAAATCCATGGACTTACAAGCTCCCTCTTTCTTTCACACCGGTGACATCCATAGACAAAAGAGCATGATATCAACTGTCTACAAAGTAAAAGTGCAATGTTGAAAACGTTGCCCGTGACAGCACGGTTCTGCTAATTCGAACGTATAAGTGCAAGCATATACAACATAGATGACACAATGGTTCAAGTTTATTAGGGGCAAAGAATATAAAGTGTGCCATCAAGTTTTTGAGGGCTTTAATCACTAAGTTTTCACATAACAAAGAGACTTTTTAACTGGAAGATAGCTGAAAACAAGAATATACTTGGAATGGTGTAACACACCATGCATACGAGTTTATAGTGGCACTTTGGAATAACTTGGTTTATTGGGAGTTGGAAGCATGAGTAGATCTTACTCATACAAGTGGAGGCTAGCAAAAGACTGGGATCAACCAACTAAGAGAGCAATAATGGCCATAATCATGCAGAGCAACAAAACATTACTAATCAAAGCATAGAGTGGTACTACAAGTCAAGGACTAAATGATCATAGAGGCTATGGTGACTTGTTAATAGTCATAACATGGTGTGAGCATGTGCCAAGTCAACCCAAACAAAGCATCAAAGGAGAATACCACAATACTATGCTTTTGTATGCTAAAACAATGCATTTTTTTTTCAAAGCACACTAAGCAATCCCAATTGTTTGGAACAAGACATGCTACAACAATAATCACTAAGCATAAGGTCAAAACAATACCTAGCATGTCTATAAGATCCCACCTTTATAAAGGTAAAGATCCCTGTGATTGCAATGCTAGTCCCTGGATCAATTGCTAGCATCCACAGTTTAAGATGAAGTACACAGAAACAAAGGTCATTATTACATCATCATTCCAGAGATAACATAGTCTTTTACAACTCCATAGCCATAGGCTAGTACAAGAGTTTAACTTAACAATATAAAAATAGAAGTCTTCATCTTCATGTGCCACAGGCAAGCATGTCGAGTGTAGACTCATAACCCCTAATCATCATCAGAGTAACCTGCAACATCACAAGTTACAGCCACAGTGGGTCAATACATTGGAATAGTATTGGCAAGCGATACTATGGTAGTATAGTGGAGTCTATCATCTATATGCATTTGGCTAAGTGGAGTTTAGGCTTGCTTTGCTCAAAATAGATTTTCCTTATCATTTGAAAACACTAAGTTTTTGTTTGGCAAAATCACCCAATAGAAATTGGTGATCCTTAAACCCTTGTTCAACCACAAGTTTTTACTTAGAAATTGGGATGAGGAGATTCTTGATAGCTTCCATGTCTTGATGCTCAAATTGTCCAATACCAGGGACATGGCTAAGTACTTAGATTTTTCACTCTGCAGAGGTGGTGCACTTCCCCACAAGATTTGACATGCATCGAGACAAGATCTTTCAGAAGCCTTCCCTTAGACCAGAATGGACGCGTTCCAGCCTATCATCCCCTACCACCAACTGTCCATTTGGCTAAGTTACTGCAACCTATATGATCCAGGCAGATCCCATAATGCCAAGTGGCTGCACTTGAAGCTTCTCAACATTTGACATCTCAAATCTCTTTGTTCCTGGGTGGCATTCCACAAGTGTGATACACAAGGTAAAACATAGAAATAGGCCTTGTGTAACCACTCAACACAAACCATTCTTTCCATTCCACCCAGGTGATTCATTCACATAGTTGTTTTATTAAACAAAAACACAAGTCCTTGACTTAGAAATATTTCATAGCATGAATATAATCCACCCTTGTTTTCTACTAGCTAAGCTAAGCATGATAGTAGTAGGAACCTTAACTTAGGAAAATTCTACTAAGGTTTCATCTACTAGGATTTCCCATGGCATAATTTATACTTAGCAGAATTTCCATGCAAGTTTTACACAAAACATCACTAATGCATAGTGAAAATAATAGGACAAAAGTATGAAGCACCACTTGCCTTTTTGGTAGAGAATATAACTTCACTCTTTGATCTTGCAATAGTCACACTCTTCAAATGTCACTACAATTCAATCAAGCAAGGCACAAATTCAATCTACCATTCAAGCAATCAACACAAAGATTAATGAAAACAAAGCTATGCATGCAAGCATGCCAAAGATTGTTTTATTTGGAAAAGTGGTTTCTATTAGGTTATAAACATTCAAAAACACCCTTTGGTCATTTATAAAAGTGGCAAAACCATTTGATATCAAGTTAGTGAAAATGACCATTTTAAATCATTTTTGTTTTGCTAGAAATGATTTAAATCAAAGGAATATTTTTAGTGTTTACCAAATATATTTTTAACACAAATATTAGTGTTTTAAGGTCAAGTGTTTAATATTGAAACCATTTGCAAAAGGTTTTACCTATAAATCATTTTTAAATCAAACAACACTTTATTTCATTAGAAAATACCTTTAAACAAAGTAATAGTTTTCTAGGGTTCACCAAATAGGTTTTTTTAACTCAAAGCTTGGTGTTTAGGGTCAGAGAGTTTAAATCAAATCATTTTCCCAAAGGTTTTACTATAAATCATTTTTATACCATAATCATTATTTTTATTTAGCTAGAAATGCTTTAATTCAAAGATTAATTCTTTAACTTCACAAAATATATTTTTAAATCCATAAGTTGGTTTCTATGGTCAGTAGGTTCAAAACAATCCATTTGCCAAGGATTTTACTATAAAAATATTTCTAGAATAATTTTTATATTCGAATTATGCCTACACAAGTTTCTGCAAAAACAACCATTTTAACAGAAGCAATTTACTAAAAAAAGTATTTAGTTGGAAAGTATTTGTTTTGCTGATTCCATTGATATAAAATTTATAAAATTTGGACGTGTAGATTTAAAGTTATGCAATTTACAAAATCAAGCACTAAATAGACAAGTTTCATTTAATTTTAAAAGGTTAAGGGGTGTGTTTTCATTGGCTCGTACCGATTCGTTCGGATTAGGCAACATGGACCGCAGGATCTACTTAACATCGCACGGCACAGATCTGTCTATACCTCTTCGATTAAGATTCTATCGTGGCACTTGGATCTGGATCTAGTGGCTCACAACAGCTCGACCACAGATGGGCGGCGCTGGCGCGGCGGCGAGCAGCGGAGCGCTCAGAGGGTGAGGTTGCCGACGAATTAGGACGCGTGGGAGAGAGTGAGGATGCTCACAGGGTTCACAGGGGTGCATAGAAGCTCGATGTGGTCTCTGTTCGTCGAGGGGCGCTCGGGTTCTAGAGGGATTGCTCGTCAGAGTTTGCCGCGGCGTCGGGTGCGCTCAGACAATGTTGAAGGCGAAGCTACAGGGCTCGGGAAAGTAAATGGAAGGTACTGTTAGCTTCGTACGCGAGTGTCAAACAAGTGAGCATCAAAAAGAGGGCAAGGGGGGTCTGTGCTCACCAGGGAAGCTTGCCGGAGTCGAGGCAGACGACGGCGCTGCTCAGACGTGGTCGTTTCCGATGCTGTGGGTCAAGCGTGGGCAAGCCGAGGATGCTGAGAGGTGCATGGGTGATGGGGAACACACACGTGTGGTTGAGGAGCAGTGGGGCTGGCTGGCTTTGTCAGAATCGTTGCCAGAAGGTCGTCGAGGCAGAGGTGGTCTCAGCTCTAATTAGAACGGCCTAGAGGCAGAGGGAGGGGCGAGCGAGGGAAAAGAGAGGGGAGGCATATGCGATTAAGATGGCGTGATCATAGTGAGTAATAGTCGTGGCGTTAAGGTGAATTTACTCCATGGAAATCAAGCCAGAAACGGGAGAGAGGAGGAAGAATCAGTCGCGGTGGGTTGAAGAGACGACTGACAAGTGGGGCCGTTTCGTAAGCGTCGAGAGAGAAAGAGTGGGTTCCAACCGTCAGTGGGTTTGCGAGTTTGCTGTTGAGTGAAAAACATTTCGCTCGGGGAAAGAGGGAGTGGGCTGGTTGCTGGGATGGACTGGGCCTGGTTTGCTGGGCTGGTTCCTTTCCTTTTTTTTGATCTGATTCATTTTTATTTTTCCATTTTCATTTCTGTTTTGAGTTTGTTTAAACATTTCAAACAACCATTTGAATTCAAAACCTTCCAAACGTTTTAGTAAGTTTTTAATATGTTTTAAACATGTATTTAAATTCCTTTTTAGGAATAATTCCTTTATTTATGTATGGTTTATATTTTATTTTAAAAAGGGCACTTTCCTTTATTAAATAAGATTTAATTAAATTCTCAAACCTTATTTTGAAATCAAAATTTCACCAAACCTTTTCAGTAGATTTTATTTATTTAAATGGGGTGTTAATAATTTAACTTGAATTATTTAAAGTATTTTAATAAGATTATTAATCATTTAATTTGGGCAATTGTCTTTATTCCAATGAAATTCAAATATGGTTTAATTCCTTCAATTTTATTTAGTTATTTTCCTTGATTCCATTTAAGTTAATTAAATAACTTTTATTCCACTTGGGTAAATTCCAATTATTTTCCCATGATTTAATTAATCATTTCTATTAGGGATTTTGTTTTTATCCAAATAGAAATAGAATTTGGTTAATGCCATATTATTTTATTTGAATATTCTTTATCCATTTATTTTATTTGGATTTGGATTATATTCATTCCATTTGCTTATGGATTAGGCCAAGTTTTAATTTGGCTTCTAAATATTCCTTATTAATTATTTCTTTCTTTATTTCATAAAATCCATATCTTTTTTCTTATAGATCCAAACTTGGTGATTCCAATTTGTATAATTTTATTTAATATTTGTTTTTCCTTTTAAATCTCTTTAGGATTATTTTCTCACCATTTGGTATGGATTTTAGATAGGTGCTTTATTATCTTTGGAAATTCAATTTCCTTATCTTACTAAATTCATAAGATTTTATCTATGGCTCCAAATTAAGTGAAATCAATTTCTATGGTTTTATAATATTTCTATTTTTCATCCTTAATCATTTATAAATGTTTGTTGACAAAATTTTATATGGATCAAATCCATAGTCTTAGAATAATCCTGGAAATGATTTCCTCCATTAGGGTTTTAGAGTTTTGGTTTATTTTCCAAGTGTTTAAATTTCAAGATGCATTTATGAAGAATGCGTGGATTCAAAATTTATTCAAAGTTTGTTCAAGATGGGTTTTTAAGTTTCCATTTAGAATCAAAAAGTTTCTTTTTACCCAAAAATTCAACCATTATTTATTTTGTTTATTTATTTTCACATTACAAAATTTGGAAAATTTTGGGATGTGACAATGTCATGATAAAGTCTAAGTCATAGTCAATGCAAGCTCCTCTTGCACTTTCAAGCAGGAACTTCCTACTCCTTTCCAACACCAAGAAACTTATTTGCAAACAACACAGCGAGAACGGGGGTCGAAACTACTTTATTCAAGCCAACTAAACAAACTAAGCAAACCAAATGAAAACTAAGACGCTCCAAGAACAACACAACAGAGCATGAAACGATAAAAACGAAGTGTCTAGACAGACCTGAGCTTTTCATTGACGAAGAAGGGTTTGCCTTGGGCATCCCCAAGCTTTGACGCTTGTACCTCTTGGATATTTCTTGGGGTGACACCGTGGTGGCACCCCCAAGCTTGATCTTTTTGTCCATTCTTCATCTTATTACATCATTCTCTTTCTACACCTGAAATTTTTCCTTCATACAAAACTTCACACAATCTTCATTAGCAACATTAGTGTATTCAAAAGATAATAGACCTTTGGGTTTAGCTTTGGAACAGCAAAAAAATTCCCTAAAAACACAAGCTACTGTAGCAACTCCTTCAAAAAGCTCAATTCACCAAAAGAGAACTCAAAAAGGAATCAATAAGAAGCAAATGCAAATAATGGCAAAAATCTGTCAAAACAGACCAGCAGGTAGAAACCGATTTTTTCAAAAATCTTCTGTTGCTCAAATCAAAAAGTTTTGAACTACAGAAAGTTAGCTAGCATACTGAGGGATTTATTCATCAATTTTCATCTCAATCCGACTTACATAGGATCCTCACGAATATTTATGGTGGAGGACAGAAATATGTTTCGGGACAGCAACTCCCCAAATCTTACTTCCCTCTCATTAGAGGTCTTGGCACAAAAAGGATAAGGAGAGGTCATTACTGAAGTAATAACTTCCAAAACGCAAGGAAATTCTTGGGTTATCTCCCAACAAGTACTTTTCTTTAACGCTTTTAAGTTAGACACAAGAAGCAAAAAATCAAGTATTTTCAAATGAAGAAGCAACTCTCTTGTTCTTTCCTTTCTTACCTTTCTTCTTCTCTTTAGGGAAAATATGATTGCTTACTGGAGGAGCAAAATGCATAATGCCTTTTCCCACATCTATTATTGCTCCAAAGTGTTTCAGTAGGGATCCCAAGTGTGATCTGTCCTTTGCCTACACATTCAATAACAAGATAATTAGTAGACACCATTTTCCATGAGATTTTTGTAAACACACCTTCAGCTATTCCAATGGGTAATAAAGTGGCATTATTAGTAAGAGATATCTCATCTCGTCCTTTAGAAAGCCTCCAAAGACTCAAAGACTCATAAATATCTTTAGGCATAAGGCAAAATTTAGACATGATATCACAGCGAGCATCAAAAAGTGTAGTATTTATAGAGACTTTGATTGTGGGAAACCACTTTCAAGGCTCAGAATTTATGGGAACATAATCATGGTACACCCTAAGCGTGTGATAGCAACTATTCATAGCAGAAGTACTAGACTCAAGAGTGTTCAGCCTGGCAAAAATATCTATGAAAGAGGAATCAGACTTGCCAGGAGTATTATAAATTATAATCAACTTCTTTATGGCATCAAAAGCTTCATCCTCAGTACATAGCAAAAAATCTTTCTCAACCACAACATCCAAAGCATATCTATAATAAAGAGCAATACCGCGGTAGAAACTATTAATAACCAAGCTAAGACTCATCTTAGGCTCAGTTTCCCTTTGTAAAGCAGAGATTCTAGACCAAGGTTCTTTAAAACTCACCTCACCTTTTTGCTTGAAAACGGAGATCTCTTCCATAGGTGTAATTGAGATTGGACCAAAATCAGACATGGTAGCAACTAGGGTAGGAACTAATTTTTTTGTGTTTTTGAATAAACAAAGCAAACCAAACTAAACTAATTTTTTTGAGTATTTGATTAAAAGAGGAAAACAAAACCAAGCAAAAGAAACTAAGCAAACTAAAAACAAAGTAAAGAGAAAGGTTGAGGAGGACTCCCCTTGTGAAGACATCCTTAGCCTCCCCGGCAACGGCGCCTTAAAAGATTGATGACGCCCAGCACTGTCGTGGGACGCTTCGTTGGAAACCCCAAGAGCAAGGTGTGATGAGCACAACAACAAGTTTTCCCTCAGTAAGAAACCGAGGTTATCGAACCAGTAGGAGGAAGGAAACGTCTCAAAGGTGTTGCAAGCAACGTGGGAACCTGCACAACACAAACTCAAGACTTTCCCCCAACGAATCAGTGAGGTTGTCAAGCTCACCGGTTTGCTAACCAAACTAAACTAATTTTTTTGAGTATTTGATTAAAAGAGGAAAACAAAACCAAGCAAAAGAAACTAAGCAAACTAAAAACAAAGTAAAGAGAAAGGTTGAGGAGGACTCCCCTTGTGAAGACATACTTAGCCTCCCCAGCAACGGCGCCAGAAAAGCTTGATGATGCCCAGCATTGTCGTGGGACGCTTCGTTGGAAACCCCAAGAGCAAGGTGTGATGAGCACATCAGCAAGTTTTCCCTCAGTAAGAAACCGAGATTATGGAACCAGTAGGAGGAAGGAAACATCTCAAATGTGTTGCAAGCAACGTGGGAACCTGCACAACACAAACTCAAGACTTTGCCCCCAACGAATCAGTGAGGTTGTCAAGCTCACCGGTTTGCTGTAACAAAGGATTAAACGTATGGTGTGGAAGGTGATGGTTTGCAGCAAGTAAACAAGTAACAGTGGAAGATGTATCAATGGTAAAGATTGGACCGGGGTCAATAGTTCACTAGAGGTGATCTCCTTAGATAAACAACATGGCATGAAGGGTAAACAAATTACAGCAGGGCAATTGATAAGAACTAAGCAAGGCATAACAATGCAATACCAGAGAAAAAGATCCTATGAGATTCGATTGGGCAATACAACAATATACATAGACCGCCATCCAACTGCATCTATGACTAGAAGTCCACCTTCAGGTTATCATCCGACCCCTCCAAAGATTAAGTTGCAAGCAATGTACAACCGCTAAGCAAAGTGTGTAAGGTAAACAATCCACTTGTTCTATGAACAAGAGACCGTTGTTTTCTCCCTAGTAGCAACAAAGACATCTACAATCAAGAGATTTACATCACTTCCCTTGGAAACTAGAGGCATGAACCCACTATCGAGCATAAATACCCCCTCTTGGAGTCACTAGCAACTACTTGGCCAAGATAGCTACTAACAACGGAGAGCATGCAAGATCACAAACAACACAGAAATGATAGTATCAAATAGACAAAACCATTAATCAATTTGACATAGTAATCTCAATATCCATCGGATCCCCGCAAACACAACATGAATGATTACAAATAGATTAGATCTTGATCATGAATGGGGCTCACAAGATCTATACATGAAAGCACAAGGAGGAGATACAACCATCTAGCTACTACATGGACCCGTAGTCCAAGGTGGAACTACTCATGCTTCATACTGGAGAAGAAGGCCTTCGGGATGATCTCCCCTCTGGCAGGGTGCCGGGAAGAACGTCAGTCCCCCCGATCTAGGGACGATGGTGGCGGCGGCTACAGAAGGTTTCGTGGAGTTTTGATCGGGTGCCTAGGGTTTCTGCATCGGGGGCTTCTTATAGGCGAAGAGGCGAGGCTGGGAGGCGGCCGTAGGGCCTACACCCTACCCAGGCGCGAGGTGGGCCTACCCGCTCCTAGGAGGGTGTGGTGGCCCTGGCTTGCCCCTCCGTCTCTCCTTTGTACTTCATCACGCCCACGGTAAAATATTGACTTTGGCTATTGTCATGTCCAATTCCGAGAATATTGATTTTCTGCCTTTTTGGAACCAAAAACAGAAGAAAACAGGCAACTGACACTATGGCAACTTGTTAATAGGTTAGTTCCAGAAAAGATATAAAAACACCTCAAAGTGTATACAAAGCAAAGCAAAGTAGATACTAAAAAAGCATGGAGCATCAAAAATTATAGATACGTTCCTGACGTATCAAAGTCACACTAGGAAAGAAAGCAATAATATGTAGAGACGGGAATTCTTTCACGCAAGAACACTATATAGTTCTACAAAGTTCCACCTTGGAGTCTCCTTATATCAATGAACACAAGAATATTTTATGCTCCAAACACCCGAGGCAGTCCGACGACTCAATTACACATGCACACATGACGACTTTCGGTGGTTGGTTGCAAACACATCTCATGAATAACTCCACTGTTGGAGATCAGTTGTACTTGTTGGCCAGGACACCATCTTTGATTGTATTGATTTTCCAAGGGTACGAGTGAGTGGGAATACATTTTACACAATCACCCAAGATAAAAAGAGCACCAACAAAATCAGTGGTGTCTGCATTGATGCAACAAACAACAACAGGAAAAAGGACACATATTATGGTTATATAGAGGAGATATGGGAACTTGGATACAGACCTTCTTTTAAGGTTCTTTTGTCTCGGTGCAAATGGGTCAAGCTGACAGGATAAGGGGTTGAAGTAGACAAAAAGTATAGAATAACAATAGTGGATCTAAAAAATCTTGGGTACACAAATGAACCATTCGTTCTAGCCAATGATGTGGCTTAGGTTCTCTATGTGGAGGACATGTCTACCAAACTAAAAAAAGGAAAAAAATAATCAAACGAATACATCATACGATGAGCCAAAGTGCCACATAGTTATTTTAGGGAAAAGAAACATCGTGAGAGTGGAGAACAAGATAGACATGTCGGAAGATTATAATAAGTTCGATGAAATTTCGCCATTCACAGTAAACACTGACCCAAGCATCATATTAAATGATGAAGATACTCCATGGTTACGGCCGACACGATCATAAGCAAGGCATTTTAGGAAACTAGTGACTATATCTATTCTGAATTTTGCCTTTGGTGGTTTTTGAGATGTAATCAATACGTATTATGAAACTTTCATTGGATCTCTGAAGAAACTTTCATTAAGTATTTCATTAAATATCTAAAGAAACATCAGATTGTGAGTCTAAAAATGATTTTTTTGAAGATCTTGTACCTATAGTTCCAACCGGACCCACTTCCTACCGATTCGGCAGAAATTTGTCTTTTTCACCCGAGGTGTACGGAAAGGTTTGAGATCTCCCGGTTGCGACATAGTTCATTTAAGGTGGTATAGTATTTTTGAAAAATGGGGTGATAGCATTTTGAATTAGAATTTTGGTGGTTGCTTCACAAAACCCCCCGCTTTTTTGCGCCCAGAAAATAGAAAATGGTTTTTCCGTGTGACAAAAAGGAAAACTTCCTCCTGCAACATTGTTCGCCATCCCATGATGCACATGCATGCACAATATGGGCACTATATCACAAACTATGCCACGATTCTAGCCATAACATTTGTCATTTGGACCGAAAGCCATGAAACCTCCAACATGATAGGTCATTTTGTGAAGGTTTTTTGAGACATAATCAATATACCAAGTTTGGTATTTTTCCTTGAAACTATGTCACATAATATGACACCATGCGAAGGATTTACATTGTTCAGACCGTTTTTGAATTTCTTATGCCCGGTTCAAACTATGGTAAAACCCGTGGGCATGAAGATAGGGGATGAGCCTCGTTAAAACTTTCATTGGATCTCTAAAGAAACATCATATTGTGATTCTAAATTTTTTTCAAAAAATCATGAGCATTAGATCTTGTACCTGTAGTTCAAATCGGACGCACTTCCGTTCTGATTCAGCAGACATTTGTCTTTTTCACCCTGGGTGCACGGAAAGGTTTGTGATCTCCTAGTTGGGACATAGTTCATTTAAGGTGGTCTAGTATTTTTGAAAAATGGGGTAGTAACATTTTGAATTAGAATTTTGGTGGTTGCTTCACAAAACCCCCCGTTTTTTGTGCTCGGAAAATGAAAAATGACTTTTTCGTGTGACAAAAAGGAAAATTTCCTCCAGCAATATTGTTCGCCATCCCATGATACACATGCATGCATAATATGAGCAAAATAGTAAATATGCCACGATTCTAGCCATAATATTGGTCATTTGGACCGAAAGCCGTGAAACCTCGAACATGATAGGTCATTTTGTGAAGGTTTTTTGAGACATAATCAATATACCAAGATTGGTATTTTTCCTTACAACTATGTCATATAATATGACACCACGAAAAGGATTTACATTGTTCGGACCGTTTTTGAATTTCTTATGCCTGTTTCAAAATTTTCCTGTTTCAAACTATGGTAAAAACTGCGGGCATGAAGATAGGGGATGAGCCTAGTTAAAACTTTCATTGTGCGGTGACCCATCATACCACTGCATGATGTAGTATACTATAGTCGTTGATATAACACCAATGAAACACCGTTCACTTGTATTACATCCCTCGGAGTGGTACAACAGAAATACAGCAGGTCCAATACATGGCTAAAGGTTATAACTCACTCTAAACACAAGATCCAGAGAACACTCTAGATTAAAGAGAGAGAAAGAAACTTGTTATAAATAAGAAGCGGAAATAAACAATTCAAATACTATCATACTATTTAGACTAGTATATTAACTATTGGTCTCGCATTGCTTCTATTGCAATACGCTACACAAATAGGTTCTATGGTTAGATATTCGATTCTTATTTAATCAGTAACTTCATCTTCACTTGAGTTGATGTATATGTTGACTTTCTGGAGTTCATTGAAGAGCTTTAGCTTTTGATGATGACTCCTGGAGCATAACTTGATGTAGACATCGTTTGTATTGGCTTCAGAATCTAGCAAGGGTTAAGAAGATACTTTGAGTACGAGCGTACTCAGCAAGTTCACTAGAAAAAGAGTGTTTGATGCACTATCACTACAGCCACAAACCATAGGTCGTAGGCAATGCAAGTTTTCGTAAACATTTCTTCAAAGGTTGCTTTTATTCTGAAAAGCTATGTCCGTCAGCTTTCACGGGTTTACCAGAACTTTCATGGAGTTCCTTTCCCACCGCATTCGCAACTCCTTCCCGGAACAAGGAGTAACAAGTTAAAGTTTTTACACTCTGCAGAGGTGTGTTACTTTACCCATGAAAGATCAACTCCTTGTTGCACAACCGGGCAGCTTACCCATCCACAATTCCATGTTGTGGGGCCCAGTAGATGATCCAAGCCAATCACTGCCCTCTCCGCGATCTCATATGTCTGCACGATCCTTCGGGGATGGCTCTATTAGGTTTTGGTGTTAACGTTACCTTGGCCTTGGTACGTTTGCGTGTTTATATAGTTTGGCACAAGCCGATTGTTACAGGATTGACAAGATTGAGATAAAGTCCAATTGGAGTACTACTCCATATTGGTTACAATGAAAATAAGGAGAAAAATCCTAATATAATTCTAACAGCCCCCCTTAATCACAACCTTGTGAAAGGTTGAGATTACGTTTGAATTCATCAAGTTCCTTGACAGGTAGTGCCTTAGTAAACCCATCTGCAATTTGATCCTTGCTAGAAATGAATCTGATGTCAAGAAGTTTATTAGCTACCCTTTCTCTGACAAAATGAAAATCAATTTCAATATGCTTGGTCCTTGCATGAAACACAGGATTTGCAGATAAGTATGTAGCTCCTAGATTGTCACACCACAAACATGGTTTCTCTTTTAGTGACACACCCAATTCACCAAGAAGAGCCTCAACCCATATTAACTCAGCTGTTGCATTGGCAAGTGATTTGTATTCAGCTTCGGTACTAGATCTAGACACTGTAGCTTGTTTTCTAGCACTCCAAGATATTAGATTTGGTCCAAAAACACAGCAAAACCTCCTGTAGATCTTCTATCATCAAGACAACCTGCCCATTCTGCATCAGAGAAAGCGCTAAGCAAACTTGAGGAAGATTTCTGAAAATAAGTCCAACCTTCAGTGTGCCCTGAATATATCTCAATATCCTTTTTGCAGCTGTCCAATGAGAAGTTGTTGGGGCATGTAAGAACTGACAAACCTTATTAACTGAGAAAGAAATATCAGGTCGTGTCAATGTCAAGTATTGTAATGCACCCACTATACTTCTGTATTCAGTAATATCCTCAGAGCCAAGAGGAGTACCCTCATTAAGAGAAAAAAATTCAGTGGACGAAAGAGGTGTAGGACACGTGGTGCAATTCTTCATGCCAACTCTTGTAATTAAATCAGTAGCATACTTTTCCTGTGTGAGCAGTAGACCATTACTTACTTTCTTTACCTCAATGCCTAAGAAGAAGTGAAGATCTCCCAGATCCTTGAGAGCAAAATCATCCTTTAGATCACTTAACAGAACAGAGATTGCCTGATCAGATGAACTTGTAACAATTATATCATCAACATATATTAGAACAAATATCATAACGCCTGCCTTTTTGTAGAGAAAAAGTGAAGTATCTGCTATAGAAGGAACAAAACCAAGTGATTGCAATTTTGTGCTTAGTCTGGAATACCATGCTCGAGGAGCTTGTTTGAGACCATAAAGAGCCTTTTCAAGTTTGCAGATATAGTGTGGAGTTTGAGGATCTTCAAATCCTGGAGGTTGTTTCATATACACATCCTCTTCCAGAACGCCATGAAGAAACGCGTTCTTGACATCTAGCTGCCGGGAGTTGATACAAATTGGTACTCTGACACTGGTGCTATTAGTCATGTTGCCAATGATATGAGCAAGCTTTCTGTTCATGAGAAGTACACAGGACGTGATCAAGTTCACACAGCCAATGGCAACGGTATGTAAATTTCTCATATTGGTCACTCAATGTTGCACACTCCCCATAATTATTTACATCTTAGAGACATCCTTCATGTTCCAGATGCTTCAAAGAATCTTCTTTCTGTACATAAGCTTACTCTTGATAATAATGTCTTTCTTGAATTTCACCCTCATTTTTTCTTGATTAAGGATCAGGCCACAAGGAGAACTCTGTTTGAGGGGCCATGTCATGATGGTCTCTATCCTCTAATGCCTTTATCCCAAGGGTCATCCAAGCAAGCCTTCATTACAATAAATCCGTCGTCTTCTACATGGCATCGTCGCCTAGGACATCCATCCTCCTTTGTGGTGCAGCAAATCCTTAGGAAACATCGTATTTCTCATACCCCTGAAATAAACCCATATATTTGTGATTCGTGTCAATTAGCTAAGAGTCAACAGTTACCATATCCTGTGTCCACTAGTGTTTCTACTACTCCTTTGGAACAAGTTTTTTCTGATGTATGGGGTCCAACACCTACCTCTGTTGGCAAACATTCATACTATGTAAGCTTTATTGATGATTATAGTAAATTTACTTGGATCTATTTGCTTAAGAAAAGATCTGAGGTGTATCAAGTTTTTCTTAATTTCCAACAACTTGTTGAAAGGAAATTTGATAAGAAAATTATCACTATGCGGACTGATTGGGGTGGTGAATATGAAAAACTTCACAGTTTCTTTCAAAAAGTTGGCATCACCCATCATGTCTCTTGTCCCCATGCTCATCAACAAAATGGTTCAGCTGAACGCAAACATCGTCATATTGTTCAAGTAGGTCTCGCCTTACTTGCTAATGCATCTATGCCACTTAAATTCTGGGATGAAGCTTTTATCACAACCACTTTTCTTATAAACCTTCTTCCTAGCAAAGTCATAAATTCAGAAACCCCTGTTGAGCGTCTCCTTCACACACCACCCAACTATGAGTCTCTTAGAGTTTTGGTCGTGCTGGGCCTAATCTTCGTCATACAACAATAGAAAACTAGCTTTTCGTTCCACCCAATGTGTGTTCTTGGGCTATAGTCCTCGTCACAAAGGCGTCAAGTGTCTAGATCCTAAAACAGGCCGTGTCTATATCTCCAGGGATGTGGTATTTGATGAGAATGTGTTTCCTTTTTCTACCTTGAATCCTAATGCTGGTTCTCGTTAAAAAATGACATCCTCCTTTTGCCTGATAATAATGGGGAGACACACATTGATGATCATATGAATTTGCATGTTGTGCCAAATGTTGCTAATCATGATAGTGTTTCTTCAGATATTGACACATTTGTAGATCAAACTCCAGTCCAGCAAGAAAATTCTAGCCAAAACAGTGCTACAGCTGATGTAGGTTCAGATATCGAGGCTGATTCCTCATCTGCCTCGGATCACTCGCCTGCAGACTCTGAGAATGACTCCCTGCATGCACCCAATGAGGCATCCTCCCGCCTTGAGCTGTCCCCTGCACATGCAAGCGCTGCACTCTCTAGTCCTCTGTCCCCGCTACATGGCGCTGGTCCTTCATCGCATGCAGCCGGCTCCAGCCAATCCTCGTCGCATGCAGGTGACAGCGATGATGCAGGTGATAGCGACAGTCCTTCGTCGCATGCAGCCAGCCCTGGTTAGTCCTCACCGCATGCAGCTGACAGCGACCAGCGCTCTGGCTCTGCTCACATGCATGCAAATACCACAGGAGATGGTGACGCCAGGGAGAGAAATAATCCAAGTGATCATGGCACTAGTACTAGTACTGATGAATCACATCAATCCGATGATGCAGCAGACGATAATGTGACATCAGTATGACTTGGACCCCGCACTCGGTTACAAAGAGGTATAAGACAGCCTAAACAGTATACTGATGGTACTATTCGCTATGGTATGTTTACTCTTTCAGAAGCTCTTAAAAGTGATCAATGGTGCCAAGCTATGACTGAAGAATATAATGCTCTCTTAGAAAACAAGACTTGGTGCCTTGTTCCTCCACATTCTACAAAGAATCTTATTGATTGTAAATGGGTGTACCGAGTGAAAAGAAATGCTGATGGTACAGTTGACAGATTCAAGGCACGTTTGGTTGCAAAAGGCTTCAAACAAAGATATGGTATAGATTATGAAGATACCTTCAGTCCTGTTGTAAAGGCAGCTACTATTAGACTGGTTCTTTCAGTTGTTGTCTCTCGTGGCTGGAGTTTACGGCAGCTAGATGTCAAGAACGCGTTTCTTCATGGCATGCTGTGTGAACTTGATCACGTCCTGTGTACTTCTCATGAACAGAAAGCTTGCTCATATCATTGGCAACATGACTAGTAGCACCAGTGTCAGAGTACCAATTTGTATCAACTCCATAGTAGGCCATATTTGCATTAGCACCCTTGTCACTAGCACGATCACCCCCACAGACTCCATCATCATCACGGCGATCTCGATTAGACTGAAACCTCCACCAACAGTCATTTGCAGGGTGACCATGAATCTTACAAATTTGGCATGTGACATTAACATATGGAGTGGGTGCACGACCACGACGACGCCCATCATCCCGCCGACGCCCAGCATCATCATCACGTCGGCGCCCAGCATCATCATCACGCCTGCGCGGGCGGTCATCATACCGACGATCACGGTCGCCACTAGGGCGACGATCATCAAAGCGATCACGACGATCGTCATAGCGATCGCGACGACCACGATCATCCTGGCGATCTTCACAGCGATCTCGGCGATCAGTATCATAACGGTCCTGTCATCCATAGTCTTCCTGGCGGGGTCGGTCATAATGACTAGAAGGAGTACGATCAGTAGCGTGACGTGCCATGTGAGCAGAGGACACAAACACGGCACCGCCATCTCCAGCGTTGTGCAACTGATCAAAAGCTTTAAGCTGATTCACTAGATCAGACAAGGTGGTGTTAGGGTTGGCATTGACAGCTACCTTCAGTGTGTTGTATGAATCCTCAAGACCATGCAGAATTGACCAGATCAGCTCATCATCATCCAGTGGTTTACCAGCAGCAGCAAGCTTAGATGCAATTGCCTTCATCTTGTCATAATATTTTTCAGCGGAGAGGTCACCCTTCTTTGTATCATTGAGGGCCGATCTCAACTGTTGAGCCCGAGAACGAGATGGGGTAGTGGTGAGAGCCTCGATCGCCTTCCATACCTCTGCAGAGGTGTCAAGCCCAATGACATGCGATAACAGATCGGGGGACAAGGAATTCAAGAGGTAGCGGAGGACCTGTTGATCACGGGTGATCCAAGCAGAATAATCAGGGTTTTCGATCTTGATCTGTTTACCGGTGCTGTCAGCAACTTCGATCTCTTCAGCAGGGGCAGTCTCGAGACCCTTCACAAGATTTAGGACCCGAGCTCCTCGTAGGGCAGGAACAACGAGAGATTTCCAAACAAGTGGATTGTCGCGGGTGAGGAGTTGGGCTGGTGGCGCTCCGAGAGCTGCAGCCAGCGCCGTAACCGAGGACGTTGTCGAGGTAGACATGGCGGCGGCGGCAAGAAGTTGCAGCGGCGACGGGTTTTGTGTGAGGGTTTTGTAGGTTTTGTTTGTGGGCGGCGGCGAAGGGAAGACCTCACGGCGGCAGGGCTTTGGTTTTGTTGGGTTGTAGTTTTTGCGGCAGCGTCGGAGACCGAGGCGACGGCAGAATCACGGCGGCGGCGTAGAAGGTCTACAGCGGCGGCGACGATGTGGGTTTTGGCAGCAAGTCAGGGAAGAGCCTGCTCTGATACCATATTAGGTTTTGGTGTTAACGTTACCTTGGCCTTGGTACGTTTGCCTGTTTATATAGTTTGGCACAAGACGATTGTTACAAGATTGACAAGATTGAGATAAAGTCCAATTGGAGTACTACTCCATATTGGTTACAATGAAAATAAGGAGAAAACTCCTAATATAATTCTAACAGGCTCACCTTCGTTAAGCCCCCTTTCGGGCAGGCTAAAACCCTGATGAGTTCTCGAAGAATCTATGACCTGGTTATGCCCGGAATAGTACCATTTACATGGACTATATCCCTAAACACCATTCATAAATAATCTAGACACCAAAAGTGTGGGGCGTAAGGGTGCCCACCCATATGTTGGATCCTCACAAGGAATCACAACGTCACGTTAAGGTCGTCTTGCCTCCATACAAGAGGAAAAGGATACAGCTAACTTCTCCGTCTCATTCCAAATCTCATGGTTAACGCGTAATATACGACGCAAAAATCACTGGCGACTTTGGTTGTTAAGTCCTAGATGCTATGTTCCTTTACCACCGAAACTTTTATAGTAGATTATTACCTCATGGCAAATAACCTATAATCACATTATTATGAAAATAGTGTTTTCAGACCTTTTTCAAATGCAGGTGATGACAACACTAGATTTGTAAAATACTTTACAGAAAATAATCAAAGGACATGAGCAAGGGTGAACTTGCCTTTTGTAATTGCAAGATTATGCACTTACGATCTTCAAGTCAATATAAGATCCAATATCTGAAATCAGCATCATTGGTCCGGTAAGGACTAATGTTTAAAGAAGAAATATGCTCTTATGCATAAGTAATGTGATGCACTTATAAACGCGAATCCCGGGGATAACATTGTTCTAGGGTTTGGAAATTGGAAATGGTTTCTTTAGAATGTGTTGTCCTTTTAGATAAGTTTCACACTTGTGCTTCTTATTAGGGCTTGTGAGTGTGTGTGAACAACACATATTTATACAACAATAAAATATACACATATGGAATGCTATTCAAGATTGTTTACACTTTAATTGTTTAACTTCAAACTTTACTTTACAAGTAAGGTCCCTTATAAAGAACTTAAGTGTTATCGATCCTAAGTATACAAGTAAAGTATAAAGTAATGTGATTACGATTAATTGTCATCATATGATTATGATGAGAGTCCTTGAATTTAATTTGTTAAGAGTTGGGAAATATTATTATAATATTTGTTGATGGAAGTGGGAAAATGAATAACTTTTGAAGAAAAGATTCCTTTTCTAAGGTCTAAACAACTCTTGTGGTTAGTCAGCGATGGTCGATGTTGTTTGTGCTTACTTGAATAGTTTGGACTTGAGATGTTTTATGACTTAGCTATAACAGACCAAAGTTAACTATAAAGCATGTAATGTAGTCTTTAACATTATATCTAAAGTTTTGTATACTAAAGTTAACTTTAAAGGAATAGATGGATTTAAGGTGTAATGCTTATGGTATTGTACTTTGTTCACTTTATAAGGTTTCCCTAAGGATACTTTAAGAATGTTAACACTTCTATTTGAATAGTGGTTTCCTAACCATATAAATGTATAAAAGGATTTATCTCCTTACAAGGGTATGGTTATGGCTTGTGAATAAGTAAACAATTTTATTTATCACTAATGAATTATCTTTGGATTTAGTCCTTTATAAAGTTGGGAGTGAAACAATGGTAAAAGATTTTATTTGGTTAAAAATATCATTCTTGAAGATTTTATAATTGTTAAAGGTTCTTTTAGAATATAAAATACACATATGGTTGAAGGATAATTCAATAAGATTGTATTTAAAATGTGTTGGACCAATTCGACTTTATATTATAAATATTTAAGAGTAGTATTACTTATTAGACCTAAATTGGTAATTTTAGGAATATTAACAAATTTTATTTACCTTTATATGAATTATTAATTAAGGAAATAAGTTTAAATTCAAGTTATTGAGTTGTTTAAATTTTTATTTACCTCAAAAGTGGAATATCATATTTTTAACATGTAGGTATTTTTTTGTGATCATTTTGGTATATTACATTTATTTTTGTGATTTATAAATAATAAGATATGATTTTTAAAAGATTTACTACTTTATAAATACTTAATAAATAATAAATATTTAATTAAGTGAAATAATAATGCTTTATTATAGTTTTAAATTATAGTCTTTATTTTTCTAAGATTTTTGGTATTTTTTTTAAGATTTACCACTATTAAAATATGAACTTTTAAAGTGTTAATATTTATAAAATCTTTATTAAATAATAATTATTTAAATTGTTAACATAATAATGTTGGATAATAGTTTAATGTTATAGATTTTATTTTTCTAAAAACTTTCATATATTATACACATTTTTCTGAATTACAAATCAAAAGTTATAGATTTAATAAGATTTGATGGTTTTTTATTTTATTCCTGAAATATTTAAACTTGGGTTTATATTCCCTTTTTATTTCTTAAACAGAAAATAACCTTTTGCACCAGGGTTAAGTCTACCCGAGGTCACTGACCTATGGGCCTATGGCCACATCATCAGCCACGCGAGACAGAGACTGGGTTAAACTGGCTGACTAGGCCGAAGGTGATGTTGGCATGACGTCATCGGAACTTGATCCTCTCAGATCGATGAGGGATCAGGTGATTTGGTGCACGCGCGGGGCTGTAGTGAGGCTTGTTGGAAAGAGGACGATGCGAGGAGTCTAGGAGTGGTGGCGCCGCTAGCAAATGGTCGTCGGAGGATGTTCAACAACGGTGGACAACGGCGGCGGTGTAGGGTGCTCGTGGTGTGAACGAACGAGAGCGAAATACAGAGAGTAAAAGGTACTGGAAGATCCAGTGGCTCACCCTGGTTGCAGTGGTGGTGTCGGCGAGGACTGGTGCGGTCGGGGGCGAGCTCTCCGACGAGGATTCCGACGAACTGTCGCAAAGAGGAACGACAAAATTCGCCCTCTCCAGTGCTCCCCTTGATGCAAGATTCCACCCAGAGGATCTACGGAAGACGGGGCATCTCTAAGGCTACTTGGAAGAGAGTGGAAAGGTTCAGCTCGACAGTGAGGCGAGCTAGGGTTTCGGCACCGATGAAGAAATTGAGAGAGAGAGAGAGCTATAGAGGGGGAAATGGGGATGAGGACGAACAGACAGCGTCATGGCGTTCTTATCCCTTCCTTCCAGGAGCATTAGCACGCATCACAGCGCGGCGGTCCATCGACGGCGGAGCTCCGGCCAGCGAGCTGCTTCCAGTAGGCGAGGTAGACGACGATGCAACATTTGCGGAAAACCCTCTGGAACGTTTCCTCTCTTGATCCGCAGTCCCCACGCTGGCCCACTCGTCAGTCACTGAGCGAGAGGAGCCGGGCTGGTTATTGGGCTGAGGTGATTGCTACGGGCTGCTCGTGAGCAGTGGATAAGGAGAAGGAAGTTGGGCCATGGGCCAGATTTGGTCCCCTTCTGTTTTTTATTTGCTTTACTTATTCTATTTTCTGTTTTGCTTTTCAGATTTGTATTTAACCTATAATTTAAACTTTTCTATCAAATTTTATTTGTTGAACATTTGCAGCAACAATTAATATTGATTGAGATTTATTTTGTAAAGCTAAATGATAAATATTTTCTGTTTATATATTTCTTTATTTACTTTATATAAATTCCCTTTTAATATTTTGTAGAAGACTTTGTTATTAATCAACTTTCTAATAATAAACCATGGTTTCATGATATTTCCTTATTTGTTTATAAAATTTAATTCTAGTTAACTATTGGTTTGGAGGAAAATTCTTATATTATGATACTATATGATTATTTATTGTATAAGATACAAAGGAATTTAATATGGTTAACATTACTCCCATTAATTTATAAAATGGCAATGTATATACTGTATTAAGATTAACATAGAAGTTAGGGTTTAAATGGTAAGTGCTTACCCTAGAGTTTAGGGTCCTTAATTTATTTCTATTCTTTTGTTGATGTGAGTAAAGATTTAATAAGTAAGCATATTGTCTTATGTTTGTGATCTTTAATGATATCACCTTTTAAAATAGAAATTTAAAAATTTCTTATGGAAAAGAATTGATAAAAATATCTCTTAAACACATATGATTAAGTCAATTGGAAATGATAAAGATGTGCTTATGTGATTTGCTATAGGAAAATATTCCTATAAAGTGATATGGAGATAAGATGATGGATCAATAACATGAAATGGATATTATGTTTGGTTTGAGATTTAGAGTTAGGTGTTTACCAAGAATTTCTATCTTCCATAATTCATAATCCTGGACTTCTAATTAAGGAATTCCTTTCCTAGATATACTACTTTTTTCCTATCCATCATCATGGTTAACATGATGAGATTTACTTCACAAGAATATTCTTATCCACCTTTTACTCTTCTGAACTCATTGATGGATTCAAATGAGTTTGACACTAAGCATTTCATGATCTTCATCTATCCAGACTTGGTTATATCAACTACTCTTATGCTGATAACCTTCAATCCAACAAGTAGTTCCTTCAAACTCCACTCATACTCTTCCTTTACCATCCATCACTAATACTTTCCCAGTAGATGTATACATCAAACTACCTTTCTCTAAAGCTTACTATCCTTTAAGAGGAATAACACTACTTCCATGACTCCAGTCTATACTAGCTTTAATTTAATCATACTACCTTACATTTACTTTACTCTAATAACTCGTACTCCAACCTCACATTATATTAATGTGACTTGTAATGACTACTCTAGGCTAACTTATCTATACTAGGGTTTCAATCATGTGCTACCCACCAGTGTCACTTATACTTGATATAAGTATACAATCCTGGTGAGCAAGGCATGATCATTATAATCCTTTAATTATTTATAGCTTAGGTTTCCACTTGGCTAATCAAGACTTCATCAATACAACCTTACAATTGTATTGAAATTATCTTCTCAGTATCTCTAATTGGATTAAAGCTGTTATTCATGGACTATGCCCACTTGGTCCAATAGAATTACTACTGGTAACTATCTTCAGGATTCCTCCTTGTAATTTTCTTTATTACCATAAAACTATATAATCTAAACAACTCTTCTATTCATTTAGGAGTGATTTAACTCCATCAATTATCATATTGATTTGATTTTCTTCAATCACTCTCATCCTATAGATGTTATCTAAAACTAGAATTACTATTTACCTCTTCTTAGTTGTTTCTTTATAGACACTTAAATGTATGCTAGGATATGGTCAAGAGTTGATAGATTAAGAATTGGTGAATCAATAGTTGATTACTCAACATTGATGAACAACATATATTGAGATAGGATTCCATAAGGATTGATATGGAAAGAAAGATACATGGTGCATGATCTTAACTTGGTTTCTTTCCTACTCAATCACACTAAAGAGTTAAAGTTAGGTATTACTATGATACTCATAGTAGAAATAGATAAGAATAAGAGAGATCAGGATTAGTCATTACATTCTTATTACTTGAGTTGTAATCTGAACTTGGTATTCATAAGTTGTTGTGAGGAATATTATGATATGATTCCTTAAGGATCAAATATCAATCATTAAGCAATGCATTAAGTTTTAAAGTTTATTATATTTAATCTCCCCTTAGATCAAATCATGTTTACCCAAAATAATGTTTTTATCAAAGGTCATATTGGAACCTATCGCAGTCAACTTGATGATCTACTTCACTACCATCAAGTTGAGAGAAGCTTCAATCACTTTATAGGTTTTGTTCAAAAGCGCGAAAATTATTCGGATTTTCTATGCATGAATGCAATGCACACATATGGGTTCAGCTTATTTCTAAGCTCTAATGCCAGGATGTTACACATTGGATCTCTAAAGAAACATCATATTATGAGTCTAAAAATGATTTTTTCAAAAAATCATGAGCATTAGATCTTATACCTGTAGTTCAAACCGGACCCACTTCCTACTAATTCGGCACACATTTGTATTTTTCACCCGGGGTGGACGGAAATGTTTGAGATCTCCCGGTTGGGACATTGTTCACTTAAGGTGGTCTAGTATTTTTGAAAAATGGGGTGGTAGCATTTTGAATTAGAATTTTGGTGGTTGCTTCATAAAACCCCTGTTTTTTGCGCTCGAAAAATGGAAAATGGCTTTTCCGTCTAACGAAAAGGAAAAGTTCCTCCTACAACATTCTTTGCCATCCCATGATTCACATGTGTGCACAATATGGGCATAGTATCACAAACTATGCCATGATTCTAGCCATAATATTGGTCATTTGGACCGAAAGCCATGAAACCTCGAACATGATAGGTCATTTTGTGAATGTTTATTTGAGACATAATCAATATACCAAGTTTGTTATCTTTCCTTGCAACTATGTCACATAATATGCCACCACGTGAAGGATTTATATTGTTCGGTCGTTTTTGAATTTCTTATGCCCGTTTCAAAATTTTCCTATTTCAAACTATGGTAAAAATTGCGGGCATGAAGATAGAGGATGAGCCTCGTTAAAACTTTCATTGGATCTCTAAAGAAACATAATATTCTAAGTCTAAAACTTGAATTGGTCTAGCCACAAACCGGGACTAACACTCAAGACATTTATTAATATTAAAAAACCGGGACTACAGAATCGGGACTAAAGTCCCCCCTTTATTCATACTCATGTCTAGCCATATAGTACATAGCTTCAGGATCGTCTTCGTCTTCGTCATCATCGTCATCGCTAGGCGCACACGGTTGGATCCTCAGCCCAGGCATGGCATATTCCGGGGGCACCTGCCAGTCCAGCCTAGGATTCATGACACGCGGGGGGAGGGGGCTCCTTGATGACAATGTCTCTATGTCCGCGGCCTTCACCACCACCACCCTTCTCGCGGCTCTATGGCGGGTGAAAGTGCTGGCACCGCAAGCGAGGATCGTCTCCCTAGGCGATGTAGTGCATCACGCCGATGATAGTCCAGTTCACCCACCACATGCGGCGACCGTCTTCATTGTGGTTCACCGGGAGAGGGACGTCACCCTCGTATCGGGCGAGTTCCCTTTCCTATCGGTTAGCGAAGATGGCATTTCAGGTGTCAGAGTTGTCGGGATCCCAATGGGGATCCATCCGCTGCTTTGGTGTGAGCTCGAGGGAGAAGTGGTTCGTGATGGCCGCACGGCGGAAGGAACCTTGAGGGACAGGAACCCCTCCTATGCTCAACATCCAAGTCGGTGGGAAGCTGGTAGCCCGACGGGCAGGGGTAGCTGGAGGCGCACAGTGCCTCGGTCTTCTCAAGGGCCAGAATGGTCCAATATGTGGTGTCCATTGTTGTGAGAGGGGAAGTTGTAGATGTGTGGATGGCCATGGCGATCGTCCAAGATATAGAGGGAAAGGGCGGGAAAACATGGCAGGAAGTGGAGGGAAATGGTGGGAAAGCATGGCGCGTGGCTTGGTGGCTCTGAGAATGGCGAGAAATATCTTTAGTCCTGGTTATTGGCTCCAATCGGGACTAAAGTCCCTCGAAATATCTTTAGTCCTAGTTACTAGTTTTAATAGTTAGACTAAATATTTTAGAAAACAGAAAATGGTTTTGGATTAGTCAATCAAATTTAAGCACTTTTTATGTTAAAAGTTTTATCACATTCGAAAATATGCAAAAGGTATGATTTAATCCATTTTTAATTAAAAATGGCAAAATGGTTAATAGATAGAATCCACATTTGAATATGATAGAGATAGAATCCACATATTGATATATATACTTTTATTAGATAGATATTCTTTTATTTCTTTTATTTAATAACATTGTAATATGGAATAAGGCGAGATCCATAGTTTGTAGGCAAAAAAATTAAAAAACTTTCAAAAGGTCGTTTACCCCCGGGACATGCCACGACCCGGGACTAAAGGAGTGCGTTTAGCGCGCCCTATGGGCTGCTGCCGAAAACCCTTTAGTCCTGGGTTGTGACATGTCCCGGGGCTAAAGGTCAGAGACTAAAGGCTATTCCCCTTATAGTGCGTGGCCTTCTCCCCCAAAATTTTCCATATCATTCTTTCGAGTTTTGCAGGAGGTGCCCTCAACGACCACGAGAGAGACGCCGATAGGCTGCCCGCCGATTTTGTCACCGGCTGCGCCGTCGCAGGATGCTCTCCGGCCACACCGTCGCAGGACGCTCTCCGGTCGCCGCGCGCTCCTCCCCCTCTCCGTCCGCCACGACCTCCAACCACCGCACGCTTCGTCCTCCTCTCCGGCCGCCACCACCGTACCTCCAACTGCCGCCGCGTGTTGTCCCTGGCCAGGTACGTCCCGGTCTCGATTTCTGATCCCGTCCGATATCGATTAGGGTTACGCACATGCGAGCGTCATCAGCGGTGGATACGGGGCCGGCGAGCCACGCCTTGGCGGCGCCGGCCACCACGGGCGAAAAAGGTGGGTGGCGCCGGCCTATACACTTGGAAATCCTTCTCCAAATCTGGTAGACATAAGACTGGTGTTGTCACTAGTCTCTTCTTCAATTCTTGGAAACTAAGTTCACATCCTTCAGACCAAGCAAATTTCTTGTCTTTCTTTAGCAATTCTGTCATAGGCTTAGCTACCTTGGAGAAATTCTCAATAAATCTTCTGTAGTATCCTGCCAAGCCAAGGAAATTGCGAACTTCTTTTACTGACTTAGGAGATTCCCATTTAGTTACAGCTGACACTTTAGCAGGATCAACTGCTACACCATCTCCTGACACAATGTGTCCAAGAAATCCAACTTCGTTTAACCAAAATTTACACTTGCTGAATTTGGCATACAGCTTATGCTCTCTAAGCTTCTCAAGTATCAAACGTAAATGTCCTTCATGCTCTTCTTTGCTCTTGGAGTAGATCAAAATGTCATCGATGAAAACGACAACAAACTTGTCAAGGAACTCCATGAACACTTTGTTCATCATATTCATGAAGTAAGCTGGTGCATTGGTCAAACCAAATGGCATCACGGTATACTCATACAATCCATACCTAGTGGTGAAAGCTGTCTTAGGTATGTCTTGTTCTCTTATCTTGAGCTGGAAATAACCTGACCGGAGATCAATCTTTGAGAACACACAGGCTCCTTCTAACTGATCAAACAAGTCATTGATTCTAGGCAAAGGGTACTTGTTCTTGATGGTCACCTCATTGAGTGAACGGTAATCTATGCATAGCCTTTGACTTCTATCTTTCTTTTCTACAAACAAAACTGGTGCTCCCCAAGATGAAGAACTTGGTTGGATAAATCCTTTCTGCAACTGTTCTCCAAGTTGTTTCTTGAGTTCTTTCAACTCATCAACTGACATCTTATATGGTCTCTTTGCTATTGGTCCAGATCCTGGTAGCAAGTCAATAAGAAATTCCACATCTCTATCTGGTGGCATTCCCGACAATTCTTCCGGAAACACATCTGGATATTCACTCACAATAGACACACTGTCTATGCTAACCCCCTTAAGAGAATTTAGCTTACTCCCTTTTGATTCAAAGTTAGACTTGAATCTAATCCGTTTCTTTTCCAGGGTTGTGAGTGCAATAGTACGATTGGCACAATCTAGTACTCCTTCATACTTGGTCATCCAATCCATTCCCAAAATTACATCCAGTCCTTGTGAATCTAGGATTATCAGACTCACTGGAAACTTATGCTTTCCAAACTCTATCACTAGATCCCGGCATCCAAGACTTACTATCATATCTCCACCGGGAGAACTTACTTTTATTGGACACCCAATGTTTTCAGTTGGAAACCCATTTCTATCAACAAATGCTTTTGATATGAATGAATGTGATGCACCAGTATAAAAAAGAACAAGTGCTGGAATAGAATTGAGTTTGAACTTACCAGCAACAACATCAGGTTCCTCATAGATTTCCTCCACATTGATGTGGTTCACTTGTCCCTTTTGGAAAGGGTTGGGCTTGTTGGGTCCTTCAACTTTCTTTTCTGGGCATTCATTTGCATAATGCCCCATCTTCTTGCACTTGAAACATTCAACCTGACTAAGATCCTTCTTGACAGGCTGGCTTCCACTGCCACTTCCACTTCCATTGTGGTGGCTCTTATATCCACTCTTGTGACTTTTGTACCTGTCATTGTCATGACTACGATGATGCTTGTTGTCATGATGACGGTTGTGGTTGTGGTGGTTGTTGTACTTTCCATGCTTGTGGGATCCAGAACTCCCACTATCATCATAATGGGAACGCTTGTGAGACGATCCCGAGCTGTGCTTATCAGAGTTGTGCTTTCTCTTCCTGCTTTCAACCTGTCTCATCTTGCTCTCCAATATGGCAGCCTTGTAACAAAGAGACTGGTAAGTGGGGACATAGGCCACAGATAGCTGCAGGTTCAGTTCATAGTTTAGTCCTTCGAGAAACTTCTCTCTCCTCTTAGCATCAGTGTCAACTTCATCCGGTGCATAACGCGCCAGATTGTTGAACTCCTCAATATACTCTGCCACGCTGCAGTGGCGCTGCTTCAAGTTATGAAATTCCTTCTTATTCAAACTCATCACTCCGGATGAGATGGGATCAGTACGGAAACCATCTTCAAAGATAGCCCATGTCACATCCACAATGGGAGTGGTGATCTGGAAGTTATCCCACCAAGTGGCTGCTGGTCCTTCCAACAAGTGTGCTGCAAATCTGACCTTCTCTTCATCAGTACAGCCAACAGTTACCAAATCTTTGTTCACTGAGCGTAGCCAATCATTGGCCACCATGGGATCAGTAGTTCCTGAGAACTTTGCTGGCCTCAGTCTTAAGAACCTGGTAAGCATGTCAAAACCCGGTGGGTTGTTCTGATTGTTGTTGTTATTGTTGTTGTTGTTCTTCTTCTGGTTCTGTATGAACGTGGTCATCATCTGCATCAGCTGCGTTTGAGCTGTCATCATCTGCTGCATCTTAGGGGTGATATTGTTGTTAGGGTTGGGATTGGCACGTCGGGGAGGCATCTGTGGTTTTCAATAAGGATAAGAATGAGATACCCATAGATGCTAATATGCACAATACATCACATAACAATCACCAAATCATGCATCGTAAAAAGTTCAACAACATAGACAACAAGTTTTGAAATCTAAACACACAAATTAGCAAGCATCCACATGTTGTATGGTCATTGCGACTCAATAATCAAAAGCATGGTAAATAAATGGTAAATGAGTAGTCATCACTACTCCTCTGCATCAACCTCCTCATCAACAAGTGTAAGACATGCATTCTCCATAACGGTCTTGTATTCCTCGACATTGGTAGTCGAGGCCTCTACTTTGGCTTTGAGAGCCCTCTTTTGTGCACGAAGCCTCTCAATCACACCTTGTTGATGCTCGAGCTCGAAGTCCTTGGCCTCCAGTTCTGCAGTCATGTCTCGAATCCTCTTGTTCCTATCTTGGACTCTCTTCTCTTGACTCTTGAACTTTCTATCCTGACTCTCAAACTTAGCCTCCATTTCCTTGACTATCTCATCTTGCTCTCCGAAGAGCTTGTCCTTCTCACGAAGTTGCACCTGGAGTTCGTCATTGCTAAGCATGACGTTGGTCCTATCAGTGTCTAGGTGCCTAAGAAGAACCTCTAAGTCCTGGAGGTACAGACGAATCGACTCTGCTATCTCTCTAGTAGTATCCTCGAAGTCAATGGCCTCACCATCCTCATCACGTCTACCGAAGGCGTGGAAGTGAGTACCTCTAACCTCCCGAGAGTGTCTCCCTAACAAGCGTCCAAGCAAATCCTGCATGACTACCTCTAGGCCTCTCTCCTTGTCATCATGCATGAGCTTGAAGGTGATAGCCTCCGTGGCTGGCTCAGTTTGGCGTCCTGGCTAAGTAACCTTGAAGCCCCAAAGGTCCTTCCTCTCGAACTTGGTGAGGGGAAGCTTCATGATGGTAGGAAGTGGGAGATTGAGCACACTGGTGAGCTCAATAAGACGAGTGCCAAAATGAGTTCCCTTGAACTCTTCAGCCGTGCTGATAGTAACATTAGGCATCTATTTTATAAGATAGAAAAAGTTAGAGTCAACATACATAGAGATGAATCACAAGACAAGGCATCACATGCATATCTTTGACAGTCAAAACACTCAAGTCATGGCATACATAAATCCATTACAAGCATCCAAGGTTCAAATTATTTTAAACAACATTTTTGGGAAATATAAAGATAAGTGTGGTGGTCCAACTAACTAAGTACGTTACAATCCCATCTCACTTGCCAAGTTGGCTAACAGGGCATCCCTAGAGGCAATCTGTCTATCCAGATCACATGACTCCATTGCTAAGTCTATGATGTCCTCCCTTAAACTTTGGTTGGTAGCCTCTAACTCTTGGGTATGCTTCTTTTCTTCCCTAAGGTCATTCTGTGTGTTGAGCATTCTGCACTTGATTCTATCACCTAGCTCTTTGATGGCCTTCCAAGCTGCATCCCTTGCTGAATCAAAGAATGTGGTGTGCATCACTGAGTTGGTGACCATGCAGAATCCTGATTCCTTGTGGTTGTCTTCCTTGTTTTTATACAAGTGAAGTTGCACCCACCAGTATTCAACTCCTTCATCCATCACAGGAAAACCCTTGTACACAGCTGCACCATGTATTCCCATGGCAACCATGAGGTCCTTGAGAGCCTTGGGGAATTCTGTCTCACATTCCAAAGTCATAGTCATGAGTGGTACCTTCCTCACGGCTTCGTTGATGGAGTTCATCTACAAATAGAGATGAGAAAGAAGATTAGAAAAGTTTACGAGAAGAAAAAGACAAGTGTGGAAGTTATTGAAATTTTTTCCTTAGTGGTTTCCAATCCTAGGGTCATAATCCTACAGGCAACACAGTGCTCTGATACCATCTGTAAGATCCCTCCTTTATAAAGGAAAAGATCCCTGTGATTGCAATGCTAGTCCCTGGATCAATGCTAGCATCCACAGTTTAAGATGAAGTACCCAGAAACAAAGGTCATTATTACATATCATTCCAGAGACAAACATAGTCTTTTACAAACTCCATGGCCACAGGCCTAATACAAGAGTTCAAATATATAATAAGATAAATAAGTCTTCATCTTCATGTGCCACAGGCAAGCATGTTAAGTGTAGACTCATAACCCCTAATCACCATCAGAATAACCTGCAACATCGGGTTACAACACGGTGGTCAATACATTGGAATAGTATTGGCAAGTGATACCTTAGAATAATATTGGCATCTAGTTACTATATGCATTTGGCTAAGTGTAGCTTAGGCTTGCTTTGCTCAAAATAGGTTTTGCCTATTAGTTGAAAACACTAAGTTTTTCTTTGATAAAACTTTCCCAAGGAAACACCAATAGAAATTGGTGTACCTTCACCCTTGTTCATCCACAAGTTTTTACTTAGAAATTGGGATGAGGAGATTCTTGATAGCTTCCATGTCTTGATGCTCATGTTGTCCAATACCAGGGACATGGCTAAGTACTTAGATTCTTCCATCTGCAGAGGTTGTGCACTTTCCCCACAAGACTTGATTTTCACTAAGACAGGACCTTCCAGAAGCCTTCCCTTA
This sequence comes from Avena insularis, assembly GCA_023614405.1. NCBI lineage: Eukaryota > Viridiplantae > Streptophyta > Magnoliopsida > Poales > Poaceae > Avena > Avena insularis. The sequence continues at coordinate 376,883,806 of CM042685.1, forward strand.
GAACAAATGGACGCGCTCCAAACCTATCATCCCACTACCACCAACTGTCCAAATGGCTAAGTTATTGCAACCTATATGATCCAGGCAGAGCCCAAAATGCCATGTGGCTGCACTAGAAGCTTCTTAACATTTGGCATCTCAAATCCCTTTGTTCCTGGGTGGCTTTCCACAAGTGAAATACACAAGGTAAACCATAGAAATGGTCCTTGTGTAACCACTCAACACAAACCATTCTTTCCATTCCACCCGGGTGTTTCATTCACTTAGTTGTTTTATTAAACAAAACACAAGTCCAAAGACTTAGAAATATTTTCTCATAGCATGAATATATAACCACCCTTGGTTGCTACTTGCTAGGCTAAGCATGGCATTGATAAGCATCTTAACTTAGAAATTTCTAGCAATTCTACCACTACTAGGATTTCCCAAGCATAGCATATAGATCAAATTACTCATGCAAGTCCTATACAAAATATTTCTAGTGCATAGTTGAAAAACATAGGAATAAATCATGAAGCACCACTTGCCTTGGTAGTTTGGGGAGTAGCAACAATCTTCACAATCACAATCACTATTTGCACCAAAATCTACACATAAAATAATGGCACCAAATCACATACAAAATATATACAAACAAAAATATATGAATGCATGCAAAATGCCATGTGGTGATTTTCTACATCAAACAAGACAAGTGCACAGTACTGAATCTTAAACAAGTTCAAAACTTGCCAAATAAATCCTATTTGAACAACATAACATTTTTCAAATAATTACTATACACAAATTATGCCTACATTTGTTTCTGCAAAAACAACCAGCTTTACAGAGGCAAAACATTAAACACATCGCATAAATGGAAAGTATTTTCTCTCCTGATTCCAATGATATAAAATTTGTCAAATTTGGACGTGAGAATCAAAAGTTATGAATTTTTCAAGTTTAAACATCTAATAGATCTAAATTCTGTTTTTAAAACAAAGGACTGGCCACGCGGCGCTCTCTGATTGGTTGATACCGATTCGCACCGGATCACACTCGCGGGCCGTTAGATCTAACTAAACACGCACGGCCCAGATCTGCTCGTACCGCTTCGCTACAGATCTATTCCTAATCGCTGGATCTAGATCCTACGGCCACAGATCAAATGACCACAGACGGGCGGCGCTAGCGGCGGCGATGCGGCGGCGCGGATCTGTCAGAAATGTTGCCGGCGATTCAGATCACACGGGGAGGGGTGGAGGTGGTTACCGTGTTCGCGGGGCTGCAGTGAAGCTCAAGGCGGTCGAGGGAGGGACAGGGGCGCTCGGATCTGGCTGCTATTGCTCGTCGGAGTGGAGCCTATCGTCGGGCAAGCTCTGGCGTCATCGGGGGCGAGGTTCTGGTGTGCGCTAAGACAAACCAGAGACGCTGTTATATGCGCACAATCCTGGCGAACAAGTGAGTATCTAGAAGGGAGGAAGGGGTGGTCGGGAACTACCAGGAGGGGTCGCCGGAGTTGTGCTGAGCTTCGGTTGCTTCCAGAGGTGGACGGCGACGACGCTCTAGGACGATACAGAGAAAAAGGAAGGCATGAGAAGATGCGCAAGGACATGTTGATCACTCTCGCATGAAACAGAGACAGGGGGCGGATGGTGCTCACCGGAATCAGTCGCCAGAGGTCGTCGGTGCTGCGGGGTTTTGAGCTCGAATGCGCGCAGCCTGGTGGCGGAGTGAGCGTACTAAGCGAGGGGAAAGATGCAGGGTGAGGAGAGGGTCTTATAGCCGGAGCAGGGGCGAGGATCACGCGAAGAAACGCCGGCAATTAAGCCTGCATCAATCGCGGCAGTAATAGAGTTAACAGCGGCGTCGACAGGGTCGTGGGGGTGCGTGGTTTGGGACGATGCTCGCGTGGCATTGGGTCCACCAGTCAGCGAGCGCGGGGTAAGTCTGTGCTGCGTGAGAGAGAGAGAGAAACCTCGGGTGGGCTTAGTGGGCTAGGTCTGCTGCTGGGCTGAAAGTCTGGCGTCGGTCCTTTTGCATTTCTTATCTCTTTTTATTTTTCTAAATTGATTTTCAGGAAACCCTTTTCATATGAATTCAAAATCATTTGAATTCCAAACCTTTCTGGCCTTTTATAAAATGAATCTTGTATAATTTTGAGTATAAAATCATGCTGTCTTGTTGGACTAGCATGGTCCTTTGAAGATTTTTTTAAAAATAACAGTGCCTTAGCACATGGTTTGATGAAGATTTGAAAATGGTTTTAAAACAATATTTGTTTTGGATTTTTTTGTCCAAGATTTAACACTTAACCAATCCAACCTAAGGGCAAACAAAACTTGGTTTAAAACAATTATTCTCTCACTTGAGAGTGGCATTAGATCAAAGCTTGCTCACATGAAATAATAGCACTAAGTGCTTCTGTTTTCTTGAAATGAGTTGGAAATTGATCCCTAAATGATATGCATGCATGAATTATATGCAATCTTTGAAAACATGATTTTAGGGATGTTACACTTGCATAGCGTTCTTCTCCTTCCTCTCTCGAATACAGCTGTAGGAGCACTTGTAACTCTATAGAGGAGAAATAGAGATCTACTTACTAGTCAATTGTGTGTAGAAATCACTATACCTTCCCTCCCCGGATCCCTCTAGCATCCATTGGCCCCATACTTTAGCCTACCCATGGCATCTGCTGTGCCACCACCACGAAAGGTTGCGCCCACCATGGGGCCAGCAGCGGTGCTAGCTGGAGTCAAGATCCGGACGGGAAACTTCATCCACACTGGTGAGCGGGTTGTTCTGGCCTAGTCTAGAGATTTGATATCTGGGACTACGTCAGCGATAATGCTGGCAGCTTTGGGAGGAAAGCACCCCCGTGCAATGGCATCTTCATCAACCTGGGCGCTCACAAGGTCTACGTCGGCATTGACACCTCCTACGTCTATCCGCACCGAGTCATCGAGGCGGGAGACCCTCCCCTCTGTGCTGCCAGCGGTCGGCATGGAGGTCGCCACGCAGGCAGCGTCGAGGTGATGATGACGGCTCCAGCACCAGCAGCAGGAGCAGGCGCTGGACCAAGCAAGGACCCGGTGACAGGAGGACAGGTGGCTACGAAGCAAGCAGCTCCAAAGCCCACCACGGTAGATCCACCAGCGACCAGGGCGGCCGAGGTACAGGAGGTGATTCCAAAGGCAGCAAGGGTAAGATGGCCACCTCTAGAGAGGCCACAAAATATCCTTCAGGCAACTATAGATAACCTAACTACGCCTGTAGCGCCGATACTTGACCCGGCAAACGCATAAGCGGAGTTAGAAGAAACTAGACATAAAGTTTTAGTAGAGGCAAAAAGGTGTCAGCTTTGCGTGAATCCTTAAACAGAACCTTGTGAGAATATGCTAGGGCAAACAAACTATATATGGCCCCTGACCGAGTAGATGAATTGAGATTAAGAGGAAAGAACCTCATGAATGATATCAACAAAGAGCACAAGGCTCGCCCAGATGATTCGGTTGACCCAGGCTTGCCGAGGTACAGTACCCCGGCAAAGAACCTCAGGGCGGCAAATGCAGCAGCCCTAGAGTTGGAGGGGTTAAGCGGGGAAGCCCAGCAGAAACAGAAACGCATTGCAAACCAGCAGAATGAAGAAATGCTTAGGGCTGACCCAGCGAAGCCAGGGGCTTCTCGCATGGTTCATTCGGCAGGAGCTACCCCTGCATTATCAGCGGCAGCGACATCCTCGCCCGGAAACAATGCGCGAAAAGACAGAGCAGTAACTTCGGGAAAAAGAAACAAGTAGATTGTCCTGTATGATCCGGCGGTAGCCGGGAAGGTCAATGAAAATAGAGGCAATGGGAGCCGAGGTAACAGCGGTGATAGAAACCCTGGCCGTGTGAACAGAGAGCACGGAAACCTTGGCAGGGGAAACCATGAGAACAATAACCTGGCGGAAGGGAGGAGGTACCCTCCGCAGGATCCTCAGCCGAGGTATGAGCCAGGGCAGGAACGAGAAGCAAGACCAGCTCCACATAATTAGGAAAATGACAGATACAATGATGGCTAGTCGGAAATGGAGTATGCAGAGCATGGTGGGCAAAACCACTATGGAGTACAGGAGAGAGTTATCTATAGAAACTTGCCGTCAACTGACGCAAGGTTGAAGCTGGACAGGCTGTACCGGTCCGAGATGTTGGAAGAACATGGTCCACCTAGCCCGGCGTGCTTTGGACCTCAGATTATGGGCGAAACGCCCGTGCCGAACTTCCAGTTGACAAGAGGCACGAAAACGTATAATGGGATTACGAAGCCACAAGATTGGTTAATTGACTATGCCACGACAGTAAAATTAGCTGGCGGAAATTTAAGATGGGCGATAAGATACGTCCCACAGATGTTGGAAGGACCAGCCAGAGTATGGCTGAATAATGTGCCAACAGGAAGTATCAACTGTTGGTTAGATTTTGAAGAAATGTTTGTAAGTAATTTCACCAGTACATATAAGAGACCAAACAGGCCACAACAGCTCGCGATGTGTAAGCAGAAGCCGAATGAGACAGATAGAGTTCCTGACTCGGTGGTGTAACCTTAGAAACTCATGCGAGGGGGTCATCGAATCTCAAGCAATTGCCTGGTTCACTTAGGGCTGCAGATATGCGAGTGTATTATCACAGAGGTTGTAGAGAGATATGTCAGAGATGGTGCCGGATCATCGCAACGCAATGAGTACCGAGGTAGAAGAAGAGATGAGAGGCCGGCTTACAGATACGCTTCCAATCAAGTGGCAGCAGTTGTGCAGGATCAGCCAAGTCATGGGAATAATCAGCGACAGAAGAATGGTCCTCAGCAGTGGACGCCGAGGAATGAAGGGAAAAGGCAGTGGACGCCTGAACAGAAGAAGCAATGCCAGGAAAGGCCAAATACACATTTGAATCCATGTTGGATCAACCGTGTAAATTCCACACGCCTAACCCGGCCAAGCCAGCCAATAACACTACTCGCCAATGCGCTTGGATGAAAAGTGCAATGGGAAACCCGGCGGGCATACAAGCACCACCGCATCAAGTACATCAACAGCAACGGCCACAGTTAACTGGGGGAATGCACAGCAGCTAATTTTACCACCACCCCCTCCGAGGTATGAGAACCCAGATCAGAGGGATGCAGTGCACCAAGTGGTAAATCAAAATCAAGATGGAAGGGGAAACCCCGGGAACAATGGACGCAATGATTACAGGGAGCATCACCAATCATATTGCGTGTTCACAACAGAACAGCAAGACAGACAGAGCGTGCAACGTCGACATATGGAAGTGAATGCAGTTATGCCGGCAATACTTAGATATGTGCCATGGTCCGATCAAGAGATAACCTGGAGCATAAAGGATCACCCGAAGATAATGCCAAATCCAGGGTCATATGCCTTGGTACTGGATCCAACATTTGTCGGGCCTAGCATCAATGTGAAGTTCTCAAAAGTACTCATAGATAATGGGAGTAGTATCAACATCATATACAAAGACACAATGCACAAACTCGGAATAACACAGAATATGCTGCAGCCAACAAGGACCACTTGCCATGGGATAGTTCCGGGGCTCTCGTGCGAGCCCATTGGGAAAGTCCGGGTAGATGTGTTATTCGGTACAAGAGAGAATTGTAGAGCCGAGAATCTAGAGTTTGAGGTGGTGGATCTATAAAGTTGCTATCATGCTTTACTCGGACGCCCAGCATTGGCTAAATTTATGAGCAGCTGTCACATTACCTACTTGAAAATAAAGATGCCAGGGCCTCAGGGAGTAATAACAGTAGCTGGGGATTATAGAAAATCAATGGAATGTGCTTCGTCCGGGTCAAACCTGACCGAGTCACTGGTAATTGCGAGAGAGAAAAGAAGGATTCAGGAGGTGGCAGCTCTGGCTCAGTCGGCACAACTTAATATGTCGGCGTTGGCCAACCCGCATGGAAGTGTGTCGTTCCAGCTGACTAAAGAGACAAAAAAGATCCAGATTGATGATCAGTTCCAGGAGCGCACCATCACGATTGGTGTTGGCCTAGACGACAAATAGGAAAGCGATCTCATCAACTTCCTCCATGAGAATCAGGATATCTTTGCATGGTCAACATAGGACCTGCAAGGTGTATCGAGGGAGTTGGCTGAGCACTCTTTGCACGTAAGGCTAGGAGCAAGGCCGGTGAAGCAACCTCTCTGCCGCTTCTCCGAGGACAAGAAAAGTTAATAGGAGATGAGATAGCTCGGCTCCTTGTAGCCGGGTTTATCATGGAAGTACTTCATCCGGATTGGCTATCAAATCCGGTGTTGGTAGAAAAGAAAAAGGATGACCCAAATGTAGCCGTAGTATGGTGAATGTGCATCGATTACACGAACCTTAACAAGGCGTGTCCCAAAGATCCTTTTCCTTTACCTAGGATAGACCAAGTCATTGACTCGACCGCAGGCTGTGAGCTATTGTAATTTGTAGACGCGTATTCTGGTTTCCACCAGATACCGTTAAACCCGGTTGATCAAATAAAGACTGCGTTTATCACCCCGTATGGGGATTATTGCTATCGCACCATGCCATTCGGCATGCGTAATGCAGGAGCCACATACCAAAGATGCATGCAAAAATGTCTGCATGACCAAATTGGGAAAAATGTGCAAGTATATGTTGATGATGTGGTTATAAAAATCAAAGAGAGCAAATCGCTCCTAGAAGATATCCAGCAGACATTCGCGAACCTCAGAAGGTTCCGAATGAAACTTAACCCGAAAAAATGTACCTTTGGTGTGCCGGCTGGAAAATTACTCGGTTTCCTCGTATCCAGCCGAGGTATAGAGGCGAATCCAACCAAGATCCGAGCAGTTGAAAGAATGGAGCTGCCGAGGTGCCTAAACAATGTACAAAAATTTACAGGGTGTCTTGCCTCACTGAGTCGGTTCGCATGTCGGCTAGGGGAAAAAGCATTTCTTTTATATCAATTGATGAAAAAGTCCGACAAGTTCATCTGGACACCTCAGGACGATAGCGTCTTTAATGAGTTAAAAAAGATGCTAGTCACGACACCAATCTTGGCTTCTCCATTATCAAAAGAGCCGATGCTACTCTACGTGGCAGCCACTAACAGAGTGGTAAGTGTAGTAGTTGTTTTGGAACGGAACGAAGAGGATAAGTCGGTACAAAGGCCGGTATATTACCTAAGTGAGGTATTATCGGCCTCAAAGCAAAACTACCCACACTACCAGAAGATAGCTTATGGAGTGTACATGTCAGCGAAGAAACTCAAACATTATTTTGAAGAACGTCCGATAAAAGTGATTTGTGAGGCACCCATAGCCGAGATATTAAGCAACAAAGATGCGAGTGGTCGAATTGCAAAATGGGAAATCGAGTTATCGCCTTATGCTCTGCAGTTTGATAGGCGAGATGCAGTTAAGTCTCAGGCAGTGGCCGACTTCTTTGTGGACTGGGCCGAAGTACAATATGAGCCCCCATTGCCAGATGCGAACTATTGGACGATGCATTTTGACGGGTCCAAGTTAAGAAATGCACTAGGAGCAGGAATAGTACTAACTTCACCGAAAAATGATCAGCTGAAATACGTGCTGCAGATACATTTCGCTGCATCAAACAATGTGGCCGAGTATGAAGCGCTCGCCCATGGCCTAAAAATGGCAAAAGAGATTGGCATACGTCAGATTCTCTGTTACGGGGATTCAGACCTCGTAGTACAGCAAGTATTAGGGAATTGGGACGCACTAGATGCGAATATGGCCTCAGATAGGTTTCATGCGTAAGACCTGGTTATTTTGATGGGTGTGAATTCCATCACATACCTCGGGCAGAAAATGATGCTGCGGATACACTATCAAAACTCGGATCAACTAGGCAGTCGATTACCCCTGGCATAGCTCTGGAACACTTGATAAAACCATCGATTACGCCTTTGCCAGGATCCAAGTCAATTCGTATCTCGGCAGAACAGATAGAAGGGGGTGTCCCAATGGAAATTGACAAAGAATATGACCCGGACTATTCGAGGATTAATTCGGCTGACCCACGGGTGAACGGGGAAAAGCCCAAAGATGTTATGTCGGCGGAAATTATGGAAATTGACAACATAATTTTCACGGAAAAAGTCACGCCAACATGGGCACAACCCATATTCTCATTCCTTAAGGAAGAAATCTTGCCGGATGATGAGGTCATGGCTAGGCAGATTGTGAGAAGAGCAAAAGCCTACACAATCATTAATAATGAGCTTTATAAGAGGAGTGTGACAAACGTATTGCAATGATGCGTTGACTCGGAAGAAGGATAGGAGATCCTTTTGGATATACATCAAGGAGAATGTGGGCATCATGACTGGTCCAGAGACCTGGTGGCCAAATCATTTAGGCATGGATTTTATTGGCCAACTGTGCTAAAGGAAGCAAAGGAACCAGTAACAAAGTGTAATGGCTGCCAGAGATATGCCAGCAAGATACATCTGCCTTCATCTGAGTTAAAAACAATACCAATCACTTGGCCATTTTTTGAGTGGCGTTTAGATATGGTAGGACCATTTAAACCGGCTCGGGGCAGAATGACCCATATTCTGGCCATGGTGGATAAATTCACGAAGTGGATAGAAGTGGAGCCAATAAGAAAATGTGATGGGCCCACGACGGTGAAATTCCTCAAAGATATCATCTTGAGGTATGGATACCCACACAGTATCATCACATATAATGGCACAAATTTCCCGGAAGGAGCCTTTGCTAAATTCTGTCGAGAGAAGCACATAAGACTCGATGTTGCCTCGGTGGCTGACCCGACATCGAATGGGCAAGTAGAAAGATCAAATGGACTGGTATTGTCAGGGATAAAACCCCGGCTGATTGAACCACTGCAGAGGTTGGTAGGATGCTGGATCGAGGAACTCCTAGCAGTACTATGGAGCCTCAGGACTACCCCGAATAGATCGATGGGATATACTCCATTCTTTCTTGTTTATGGGGCAGAATCCGTACTTCCAGCTGACATAACGCATGACTCGCCAAGAGTATCACAGTACACAAATGCCGAAGTAAACGAAGTATCACGGCAAGATGACGTGGACTTGCTAGAAGAAGCAAGAGAATTAGCACTGTTAGCATCAGCAATTTATCAACAAGAACTCAGGCGATATAATAGCAAGAAAGTGAGTCCGAGAGTTTTTAAATAAGGAGATCTAGTTCTCGGCTAGTACAACGCACAGCCGACATGCATAAGCTTTCACCCCCATGGGAAGGCCCATTCATTGTGAGTAAAGCATTACACAACGATGCATACTACTTAATCAATGCGTAGACGCCAGAAAAGATCAAGGCAAGCAAGTGTGGAGATGAATCAAAAACACCATGGAACGTGGCCTTACTTCGTCCATTTTACACTTAGAAGACATGTACTGCATCTAGTGACATGATGTACCAAATTGATGTATCAGACATGTATGAAACTATGTATGAAAGTTCGGCGGCCCGAGCAATGACTCGGGGACTGCCCCATGTTATTCGTCATTTTTAACTATGTATGAAAGTTCGGCGGCCCGAGCAGTAGCTCGGGGACTGCCCCATGTTATTTGTCATTTTTAATTATGTATGAAATTTTGGCAGCTCGAGCAGTGACTCGGAAACTGCCCCCAATTGGTTGTCGTTCTTTAACTATGCATGAAACTTCAGCAACCCGAGCAGTAACTCGGGGATTGTCTCATGTTGTTTGTCATTTTTTGCGCATGTACGAAACTTTGGCAACCTGAGCAGTAACTCGGGGACTGCCTCATTTTGTCTGTCATCTTTTTTAGCGTATGTATACAAAAATTCGATGACTCAAGCAGAAACTCGGGGACTACCCCGTACTGTTTGTCCATTTGGGTATAGATGGAACATCGGGAGCCCAAGCAATAACTCGGGGACTGCCCCGACTAATCTATCATCAATCACAGATGCGATACAAAATTTCTTCGGCGACCGGAGAAATAACATGGAGGAAACGACAAACAAATTGTACTATCATAGTCACACGAATGACAACATCAGCAATTCGAGATATAACAAGGAAAGTACCCTATCTATATCGTTTTATCAACCTCGGAAAAAGTAGTAAGTCCATCAGTTTAAAAGATATATGAGCTTAGGACTCATAGTCCTTGAAAGGGAAATTGCAAAACCGAAAGTTTTACAACTAAGAGTAGATAAGAAACACAAGATGGACGCCAAATGAAAATCAGACATATGAAAAATATGATCCGGATCTACAAAGTTAAAGTTTGGCAAAGCAAAGATACAAATCACAAAAACCCAATTAGATAGAATAACAACACTTACCAAGGCATCAAAGGCCAAAGGCAAAATGGTTCACATTGTACCAAAAGGCGGATAACTGTTTTAAAGACAACATACACCCGGCATACCGGGGAATTAAACAAATAAGAGTTGTTGAACCTAAACATCGGCAGAGGCCAAATCAACCGTGGGAGGGACAGTAGTAGCACCAGGAGTTTCGGGCACGGGTGTCTCGAATGCAGTCGGGACGACCTCGGCTTCCTTCAAAGGTGCATCCTTAAGAACTGGCGGCTCCGAGGTTGTTTGGGCTTCTGCGGAGGTTACCTCGGCATCGACAGAGGCCGCAGTAACGCCTGGGGCAAGCTCTGGCTGCTGGGAGACATCACCTTGGGCTCGAGAAGCTTCAGTTCCTCTAGAGGAGGATCGACCGTCGCCATCCCCATCTGAGCTATCGTTGGAATCATCAGCATTATCGGAACCTTCCTCCGATTCTTCTTGATCAGCAGAATCACCACCAGATTCATCTTCAGCCTCAGCATCCTCGGCCGGGTTAGGAAGAAAACTCGGCCCCTCGATCCAATGATGCACGTCAGCATACTCGATAAGCTGGAAGGCACGGGTTTGACGACGAGCAACGAACTCCGGATTCTTAATCCAAGGAGAGCCAGTGCGTAAGTTCATCAGAATATCGAGGGAGAGATCCTCGTACCATGAAAAAATAGCTGTAAGCGCCATATCAGCACCAGCTCGCCCAGCAGATTCCCTCCAAAGATTCAGTTGAGTCTGGGATTCCATCAACCTCGCCACAAGCAGTTCTACTTCATCAATATCCGGCTCATTCGGCCAGAGGACATGGTAGGCTCGAATAGCCGCTCGCACCAGATCTTTTCCCATAACTTTCATTGGCCCAATAGCAGCAGCAATGGCAATTAAGAAATCTTCTATGGAATATTCTTAATTCGGAGCAACAGGAACACCTCGGAGCTCGCGAGAAGAAATCACAGCCTTGGAGCTGACAGGTTTAGCTTCCGGGAAATGATCTACAGGAAGAGAAGTCAGATAAGTTAAGACAAGCAAGGAGAAAAGAATAACTCGGCAAGAAACAGAAACTTACGGTGGATGTAACTCAACATCTTCTGGAGATCTTGGGACCAGTCGGCCTTACTCTTCTCAAAACGAGCCATCTCTTCGCTCATCGCCTGGTTTTTTAGCTCGGCAGCATCAAGAAGTTCCTTGTCCTTTTGAAGTTGTAGACTGAGTCGGTTCTTTTCCTTAGAGAACTCCTGATCAACCTTCTCTAACTCAGACTTCTGGGAGAGCTTAAGAGATTCAACCTCGGCGCATAACCGGGTTATCTCGTCATCCCTTTCCTTCAGTTGTAACGAGTGAGCGGCAGCTTGTTCTAAAAAATGCAGCATCATATCAGGCATAGGTACGCATTCTTGATGCGATGCTTCAAGTGTTTGTAACTCGGCTATACCAAAGCCGGGAGATTATAAGATACCCAAAATTTACCTCGAACAAAAGTCAATAAATTAAGAGGCAAAATGAATAACTTACTTTTGAGAACACCAACTTTCTTGGTAAGGCGGGTATTCAGATTGTTGACACTAGCTGCACAACAGCACAATAGAAATTGGTACAGAAACTAATTTTTCTCACAGGGGTAAAACAAACTAACGAACCGAGCAGTTTACCAGTTTTCTTAACAACGGGGACGATTTTCTCAAATTTATCTTGAAGCTTCTTGTGCGTGAAAAGCAGCCTTTGAAATTCGGCCGTCCGCCGATCATGAGCAACCTGAAAATAACAACAAGTTACAAAAAAACAAAACAGATCCGAATCAAGTAAAACTTGACTCGGATCTAGGTGGCTGGATATTCAAAAGTAAAACAGATCCAAATCAAGTAAAACTTGACTCAGATCTAGGTGGTTGGATATTCAAAAGTAAAACATATCCGAATCAAGTAAAATTTGACTCAGATCTAGGTGGCTGGATATTCAAAAGTAAAACAGATCCGAATCAAGTAAAGTTTGACTCGGATCTAGGTGTCTGGATATTCAAAAGTAAAACAGATCCAAATCAAGTAAAACTTGACTCGGATCTAGGTGGCTGGATATTCAAAAGTAAAACAGATCAGAATCAAGTAAAACTTGACTTGGATCTAGGTGGCTGGATATCTGAAAGTAAGGCAGATCTGAATCAAGTAAGACATTGACTCGGATCTAGGTGACTGGATATTCAAAACCACGCCGAACCCAAATCACGGAGAAATTTGACTCAACAAAAAGGTATATTAGAAACAAGTAAAAACTTCCAAACGAATAACAAATTCATCCGGTCGCAAGCTTCGGGGACTAGTGTGTATATAGTATTATATGAATAATAGACGAAGTATCAACTGAGACGCTTACCTCGTTCATCTTATCGCTTTCGAGGACGATCTTGGCAGCCATATGCAAGCGACTACTGATGTCGGAAAGCTGGAACGGTTGGCTACTCGGGTTGCCTTCAAGTTGATCGGCGGCATTCCAGTTATTGGCATACTCCACCAGCGAACTGAGGCTATTCCCGCTCTCAGTGCGAGTCAACACTTTACCTCGGACATGTTGCATAACTGCCGCCGCCGGTCTCTTATGAAGAATAAGTTGTATGTCGGTGGCAAGGGCGACACCAGGTTTAGCAATAGAAGCTCCTTTATGAAGTATGTCGGCAATACTGGGCTGAGAAGAGATTGTTTGACCCTTCTGAGGTGGCAAATACTTAGCGGCAACAACTTTCTTGCTCTTGGCAGCAAGTTCGGCCGGAGCAACAACTTCAACACTAGGGGCCACGTCCTTGGCGGCAGTAGGAACAATAGTATCCAGAGGGGCCGAATCAGTGGTAACCTCGGTGGAAATTGGAACAGGAGCTGGAGATGCAGTGGTCGAAGGATCATTGGGGGAAACCTCGGGAATCTTGAGGGGGACAGCAGAGCCGGTCGGGTGATCTGGCGTAGGGGTATCGTCGGAGACAACGGGGGGAGCAATGGGCTCATCTTGTCAAGGTGATACGTTAGTCGGCATGGGAGGAGAGTCATCACGGGGAGGACTAGGAACCCGAACATCCTCCGGAGGCGAGGGTGAAGGCGGCCGAGTAGTATGAGATATCATACTCGGACCGCTAGGCTTAGCGGAAAGTGGAGCTCTGCAAAGAAGTAAAAGTTGATTCGGAGGTAGAAAAGGAGAAACAAGAAATAAAGATGAAAATGAAAAGGGAAACTTACCCAGTAACTCCAGGCATAGCCTTACACCTCGGAATATGCTCAGAAGATTTCTTAGTTCGCTTCCTGGGGGCAGCATCGAAAGGATCCGTTGAGGCAGTACGCTTCTTGGAAGCAACAGGAGCTTCGGAAGCGAGAGGCTCGACCTCATGCACCTGGCCAGCTTGATTAGCTAGGAAAGAAGGAGCCGGAAATGCGTAAGAGATAGGCACCGCAACAACTACCTCGAGAATTTGGACGTCGTCCGAATCACCTTCGTCAGCACGGGCCGAGGTCTTGCTGCGGGCACGAACAGGAGCAGCTTCCGACTTAGGAACGAACTCCTCCGGATCAGGTTCTCCGTCATTCGGGGTATTGCGGTCAGCAGGCCAAGGAAGGGCCAAAACCTCGGCATCTTCTATGGTCTGCTCAGGAAACCTCTGCAAAAAAAGCGGACAGGAGTTAGCAAAAAACAATAATGGAAGATTAACTCGGATCAAATCACCTATATCCAATTTACCTGAGGAGGAGGGTTCTCGCGGGAGAATGGCTTCATTCCCCACTCCCATTCTTCGGGCATCTCAGTCTTGAAGATAGCCCAGACACGCTTATAGATCTGATAATCATCGAGCTCAATCGTGGAAACTTGGTTGGGATCCAAAGGACAACTCGTGTAGCGGAGCTTATGAGAACGAAGTTGGAAGGGGCAGATTCGGCTGCTGATGAAGGCAGTCATCAGATCTTCACCCCAAAGTCCAGCCCGAGTTAGTTCCTTGAGCCGAAGCTCAAATGCCTCGGCAAGAGCGTGGGACTTCTTCGGGTTATAAAGCCAGTTCTTCCTTGAAGGAGGACCAATGGAAAAAGCAGGGAGCCGAATCTTGTCTTCTGCTCCAGTATTCTTGACATAGAAAAATGATTAATGCCATTTATTACAAGACTCAAGACCCGTGACCCAGGGAAACAAGGAGTTCTTCCGAGGAGAAATAGAGGCGGCCCCACATTGAGTTAAAGATTTCTTAGAGGGATGGAGAGATTTGTCCGGTACAACATTAGCTCAGATTTGGAAGAATTTGGACCATACGTGTATTGATGGACAAAGGCCGAAGTATCCCTCCGAAGCTGAGATAAAGACCGAGAGAGAAGCTACGACATTAGCCGGCAAATGATGCGGCTGAAGCCCGAAGTAATCTAAGAAACTCCTAGCAAAATCACTAAGAGGAAGGCCAAATCCTCGAGCGAAATGAGACATGAAGACTAGGTCACCCTCATCTAGTACTAGGGAAGATTCTTTGCCGGGTAAGCGACATCTTACCTCGGTCGGGACTCGGCGAGTCCTGCGCAGCCACTCGACCTCTCGACGAGTGACGGTGGAGCCTTGCCAAGAGCCTCGCTCTGGGCCCGCCATGAGCTCCTCCTCACCGAAGAGGGCGCCACTAACGGAACTAGACATGGGCTCGCCGGAAGAATCAACGAAAGAGCAGCTGGAGGCAGAGAGGGGCCTAGAGGTGCAGGGCCCCGTCGCGACGGTGACAGACACGGCGGCGGATCAGAGAAAGAACCGCCACAGGAAATCAAGGAAAACTATAAGAACACCTAACGTAGGAACCTAGCGGCAGCGCTGCAGAGAAACTCACAGGCGAGAACACGAAAGCGGAGGCGCCGCGGCAAGGTCGCAGGAGCCAGAGAGCCGCAGCATGTCCGTCGAGGAGAAACTGCGGTGGCGTGGCTACGGGAGCACGAACGGTGGCGGCGGCACGAGGAGGAAGACGAAGGGAGTAGGAAGGGGAAAATTGGATCGGTCTACCCCTACTCCCCTCTTTATAACCGCACAGGGTAAGCCATAGTGGGATCATGGCTGTGCCACGATAACCGCATAATCGTGTGTATCGCATAGCCACACACAGAGAGTGGACCCATAGCGAGGGCCACATGGCGCGAGAGGAAATCAGGCCATCTGACCTTGCGGTTATCGAAGCGTCACTGCGCCGACGCGACGGGCGCAATAATCACTGTAGCATGTCAGCAAACACTGTAGAGGAACAAAAAACTAGGGAGCGGTGATGATTGGTACACGTAGGACGAGGCTTATTCAAAAAGCCAAGCAAATACCCCAGACAAGAGAAAATAACCCGGAACGCAGTTCATAGCAGGAAAAGGTGGAAATAAGGAAGAGGGTAGCAGAAAAAGAATGTCGTCTAAGAAATACCTTGGGCAGGAAATGAGAAAGAATAAATGTCTGGAAACTGTGGCCTGACCGAGGTTTTCGGTAGGACCACACCATCTTCGGGGACTAATGTTGGGGGAGTGACCCCAGGTAGGTTCAAGATAGGGGAAAGAAGGGAGGAGTCTCCCTTACCTTAGGCCGAATTATAAGCTGAGTCGGCTGAATCATGCAAGATCCGGCCGAGGTAAGCTGTGGCTTGGCAAATATAGAGTGATTAACACCTTAGTCGGCCGACGTGTGAGCTAATTTGGCCGAATAAGATTGATTGACTTGTATGCAAGGGGAGGCCGAGCCGAGTTAAGTGAGACAAGGCCAAGTAACGGGAAACTTGCAGGGGAAGGGGAGATCCTAGAGTCAAACCCTAGCTACTGGCTAAGAGGAACCTACACAGGGCCAAGCGCTAAGGACAAAGAGAAGAGCCGCAGAGGGACAGACAAGCATCATGGAGGTGACAGTGGGGAAGCCCGAGGCTCACATGTGGGGGTCTCTAGCTCTTTGCCACCGATAGAAGAGGGACACGGAAAGGAGTCTGCCGAGTTACCACTTTGGGACAAGCATATTCCAAGAATATGCTTGCCACGTCAGCCCTAGGAGGAACCAAGGAACCCCTTTATAAGGAGGGGCACGGGCTCCTGAGAGGGGGATCGATTCATTTAACACTGAAGGGCTCGTGTAGCGTTCTTCTTCCTCCTCTCTCGAATACAGCTCTAGGAGCAGTTGTAACTCTATAGAGGAGAAATAGAGATCTACTTACTAGTCAGTTGTGTGTAGAAATCACTACACCTTCCCTCCCCGGATCCCTCTAGCATCCATTGGCCCCATACTTTAGCCTACCCATGGCATCTGCCGTTCCACCACCACGACGGGAGGGGAGAGATCATCCCGGAGGCCTTCTTCATCACCATCCCAGCCTCCGGAGTGATGCGTGAGTAGTTCACCCTTAGACTATGGTTCCATATAGTAACTAGATGGTTGTTTCTCCTCCTTTGTGCTATCATGTTTAGATCTTGTGAGCTCCGTTCATGATCAAGATCATCTATTTGTAATCATACATGTTGTGTTTGCAGGGATCCGATGGATATTGAGATACTATGTCAGATTGATTATTGATTCTATCATGGCTATGTTATTTGTGATCTTGCATGCTCTCCGTTGTTAGTAGCTATCTTGGCCAAGTAGATGCTTGCAACTCCAAGAAGGAGTATTTATGCTCGATAGTAGGTTCATGTCTCTAGTAATCTGGGGAAGCGACATAAATCTCTAAGGTTGTAGATGTGTTGTTGCTACAAGGGAGAAAACAACAATCCTTTGTCTAAGGGCAATTGTATTGTTTACTTTACACACATTGCTTAATGCAATTATCTATTGCTTGCAACTTAATACTGGAAGGGGTTCGGATGATAACCTAAAGGTGGATTATTATTCATAGATGCAATTGGATTATGGTCTATGTATTATGTTGTAATGCCCAATCAAATCTTGTAGGAGTCAAGATGTCTAGTATATGCATTGTTATGCTTTCTCAATCTGTCAATTGCCCCACTGTAATTTGTTAACCCAACATGCTATCTATCTTAAGGAGAACACCTCTAGTGAACTATGGACCCGGTCAATTCCTTTATCATTGATATTCCATCTACTGTTTACTGTTTACTTTCTGCAAGAAATTGATATCTTCCACACTATACGTTTAATCCTTTGTTTTCAGCAAACCGGTGAGATTGAAAACCTCACTGTAAGTTGGGGCAAAGTTCTGTGGTTGTGCTGTGCAGGTTCCAAGTTGTTACCAACACCTTGGAAGTTGTTTCCTTACTCCTACTGGTTCGATAACCTTGGTTTCATAACCGAGGGAAAACTTGCTGCTGTGCTCATCACACCTTGCTCTTGGGGTCTCCCAACAGGCTCTATGTCAACCGAGCCACATCAAGATTTTCTGGCGCCGTTGCTAGGGAGATAAGGACACCTTCAATCTCTTCGTCCTCGTGAGTCACTTTTCAGGGAGAAAGAAGATTCTTGCAAGGGGAGTCTCTCACAACCAATCTCTTTACTTTGTTTTTGTTTTGCTTAGTTTATTTTGCTTTGTTTTTCTTGTTAATTTTTATCAAAAATACAAAAAAAAATAGTTTTGTTTGGTTTGCGTTTTCCTATAAAAACACACAAAAAAATTAGTTCTTCCTTTAGTTGTTACCTTGTTCTTAGCTCACCATGTTGATCCCTAAGTTCTCCCTGAAAGACCTTTCAATAGGTAGTGGCTCTATAATTGGGAAAGATAATATTGAAGAATTCTTTAATCATGTTAGCAAGCATGAGGATATTGAGGATAGATCCTTAGCAGAACTTGCTCCAAATTATGAAATTGCTGTTGCTTCTTTAGTTCACATGTTGGAGGCTAGGTTTGTTAATATTAACCCCTTGATGCAAGTAATGTTTCTTAAACTTAAAGATATTGAGGATACTGAAAAGAGATATTTTATTCTAGAAACTTTGCTTAAAGAATTCAATGATGTTGCTAAAGAAGCTAGAAAGGTCTTTGATCGTTTTCATATGCTAGCCTCATGTTTAGATGTCATGGGTACACTAGGAAAGATGGACAAAACCGAACCCAAGAGTGTTGAGAGAGGATCCTCTAGAACTTATTTGGATGAGATACCATGCCTTGTTGAAGAAATTTCTAGTATTGATCTTAATGCTTCTTCATTCGAAAATACTTGATTCTTACTTTGTATGCCTAACTTAAAGTCGTTAAAGAAAATCACTAATTGGGAGATAACCCAAATTTCAGTAAGTTTTTCTTTTGTTGAGTCTTGGAAGTTATTACTTATGTAATAACCTCTCCTTATCCTTTTTGTGTGGTTTTTGTGCCAAGAATAACCTCTAATGAGAGAGAAGTAAGATTTGGGGAAGTTGTTGTCTCGAAACAGATTTTTTTGCTTCACTATAAAGATTCATGAAAAATCCCAGTATGTCGGATTGAAATTTTCCGAGCATATGCCCCAGGTTATTATCTAACTTTCGTTAGTTCAACACTTGAGCAATAGAAGGTCTTCGAAAAAATCGTTTTTACCTGCTGGTCTGTTTTGACAGATTTCTGCCATTATTTGCATTTGCCTCTTATCGGTTTCTTTTTGAGTTCTCTTTGATCACTTGAGATTCTAAAAGGAATTGCTATAGTAGCTTGTGTTTTAATGAAAGTTTCACTTGTGTTGAAACTAAACACAAAGGCTTATTATCTTGAATACACTAATGTTGCTAATGAAGATTGTGTGAAGTTTTGTATGAAGGAAAATTTCAAGTGTAGAGGAAGAATAATGTGATGAGATGAAGAATGGACAAAAGCTCAAGCTTGGGGATGCCACCCGTGTCACCCCAATAAATATTTAAGAGGTACAAGCGTCAAAGCTTGGGGATGCCCAAGGCATCCCCTTCTTCATCAATAAAAATCTTAGGTTTTCTTTCAAAACACTTTATTTTTATTGCTTCATGCACTTTTGTGTTGTTCTTGGAGCGTCTTTGTTTTTGTTTTTAGTTTTCTTTTGTTTGGTTTGCTTGAATAAATTAGTTGGACCCCCGCATTCATATTTTGTTTCAAATAAGTCGAGTGATGTTAGAAAAGAGTAGAAAGCTTTATGCTTAAGTGGTACAAAAGGGAGCTTGTTTTGACTGTGGCTTAGACTTTATCATGTCATGCTATATGTTGCTTTGACCTTATGCTTAGTGATTATTGTTGTAGCATGACTTGTTCCAAATAATTGAGATTGCTTAATGTGCCTTGAAAGAATCATGCGTTGTTTTATCATTCAAAAGCATAATATTGTGGTATTCTCCTTTGATGCTTTGTTTGGGTTGACTTGGCACATGCTTACACATTTTTTAAGACTATAAACCAGTCACCTTATCCTCTATGATCATTTAGTTTTTGACTTGTGATACCACTTTATGATTTGGTTAATAATGTTTTGTCAATTTGCATGATTATGGACATTATTGCTCTCTTAGTTGGTCGCTCCCAGTCTTTTGCTAGCCTCCACTTATACTGAGTAAGCTCTACTCATGCATACAACTCCCAAGAAACCAAGTTATTCCAAAGAGTCCACTATAAATTCCTATGCATGGTGTGTTACACCATTCCAAGTATATGCATGTTTTTATCTATCTTCCAAATTAAACTTGTTATGTGAAAATTTAGTGATTAAAGCTCTCACAAACTTGATGGCACACTTTATTTCTTGCACGTAACAAACTTGAACCATTGTGTAATCTATGTTGTTATATGCTTGCATTTATAAGTTGGGAATTAGCAGAACCATGTTGTCATGGGGAACACTTTCAACGCTTGTAAATATTATCCAGTTGATATCATGATCTTTTGTTTATGGATGTCGGCGGTGTGAAATAAAAGGGGAGCTTATAAGTTCATGGAGTATTATATATGTCATAGAGAAATGCCTGGGTGGCTATCCTAAGCCATGCCTAATCATGGTGGAAACTTGCAGCATAACCATAGTGAGCAATCTATGAAGCATCTTCAGAAAAAAATATAGAAAAAAAATAAGCACCATGCTCATGGTAAATATCGCTGAGATGCTCACTGTCTGTTGCCCTATCCTTTTGATATAGAATAGCTCCTGTGTCATGGGGCAAGGGGTACCCTGTTGGCGGTTCTCTATGATACACATATACTTACAATAACAATAACTTGCTTGTGACTAAATTTGAGTAGCATGAGGAACGATCCTCATACTCAAGGGACATGAGATTGCCAACTTATGATTTGTCAAGTATATACTTCATATTTGTTTCACTTTAACCTTGATCACTTCAATATGCTTATGATAGGGGCAATGAGAGCTGAAAGCTAAAAAGTACTGATACGTCGTAAACTTATCTAAGAAATTTGATGCTCCATGCTTGTTTTGTATCGACTTTTTTATGTTTTGTCTACACTTTGAGGTATTTTTATACATTTTCTGGGACTAACCTATTAACAAGATGCCTCAATGCCAGTTGCCTATTTTATGTTGTTTTTGGTTTCAGAAAAGATAGTAAGGAAATATTCTCGGAATTGGACGGAACAAAATCCCATGTTGATATTTTACCAGAAGGAACACGGAGTCCGGAGGGCAGCCGAAGGGGAGCCACGAGGCAACCACACCTGGTGGCGGCGCGGCCTAAGGGGGGCGCGCCAGCCCTAGGTGTGGGCCCCTCAGGCGCCCACTGATGCGCATAGATCACTGTAGAGCTTCATTGGGACACCCCAAGAGGAAGGTATGATGAGCACAGCAGCAAGTTTTCCCTTAGTAAGAAACCAAGGTTATCGAACTAGTAGGAGGAAGGAAACGACTCAAAGGTGTTGCTATCAACTTGGAAACCTACACAATACAAACTCAATACTTTGCCCCAACAAACAGTGAGGTTGTCAATCTCACCGATTTGCTGAAAATAAAGGATTAACTGTATGGTGTGGAAGGTAATGGTGGTTTGCAGAAAGTAAACAGGAACAGTGGAAGATGTATCAATGGTAGAGATTGGACCGGGGTCCATAGTTCACTAGAGTTGTTCTCCTTAAGATAAACAACATAACATGCTGGGTAAACAAATTACAGGGGGGCAATTGACAGGACAGAGCAAGGCATAACAATGCAATACTAGACATTCATGATCCTATGAGATTTGATTGGACAATACAACAAGATACATAGACCACCATCCAACTGCATCTATGACTATTAATCCACCTTCAGGTTATCATCCGAACGCCCTCTAGTATTAAGTTGCAAGCAACGGATAACTGCTTTAAGAAAAGTGTGTAAGGTAAACAATCCACTTGTTCCATGAACAAGAGATCGTTGGTTTCTCCCTAGTAGCAACAACACATCTACAACCTTAGAGATTTTTGTCACTTCCCTAGATTAAATAGAGGCATGAACCCACTATCGAGCATAAATACTCCCTCTTGGATTGACTAGCATCTACCTGGCCAAGATAGCTACTAGAAACAGAGAGCATGCAAGATCACAAACAACACAGACATGATAGAATCAATAAGATAGAATCATTAACCAATCTGACATAGTAATCTCAATATCCATCGGATCCCCGCAAACACAAAATGCATGATTACAAATAGATGATCTTGATCATGAACGGAGCTCACAAGATCTAAACATGGTAGCACAAAGGAGGAGAAACAATCATCTAGCTACTACATGGACCCGTAGTCCAAGGTGGAACTACTCACACATCATACCGGAGGCTGACATGGTGATGAAGAAGGCCTCCGGGATGATCTCTCTCCCTTATCTAGGGACGATGGTAGCGGCGGCTATGGACTGTTTCGTGGAATATTGATTGGGTACTTAGGGTTTAGGTATCAGGGGCTTCTTATAGGCGAAGAGGGAGGCCGAGGGGTGCCCGGCGATGCACCCTAAGGCGCCAGGCTGCGGCTGTGGGTGTGGCCCCCTTGAGGCCCTCCTCGGTCTCGTCTTCTGGCTCTATGTTCCCCACGGTAAAATGTTGACTTTAGCTTTTCTCCCGTCCAATTCCGAGAATATTGATTTTCTACCTTTTCTGGAACTAAAAACAGAAGAAAACAGGCAACTGGCACTATGGCATCTTGTTAATAGGTTAGTCCCAGAAAACATATAAAAATACCTCAAAGTGTAGACAAAGCAAAGCAAAGTAGATACTAAACAAGCAGGGAACTTCAAAAATTATAGATACATTTACGACGTATCACCCACCGACCTTGCCCCTTCGCCTATAAAATCACCCCAATGCAGAAACCCTAAGCACCCTATCATATATCCACGAAATAGTCTATAGCCACCGCCATCTCCATCCCTAGATCGAGGGGATCCGAAGCTCTTCCCGGCACCCTGCCGGAGGGGAGAGATCATCCCGGAGGCCTACTTCATCACCATGCCAGCCTCCGGAGTGATGCGTGAGTAGTTCACCCTAGGACTATGGGTCCATACAGTAGCTAGATGGTTGTTTCTCCTCCTTCGTGCTATCATGTTTAGATATTGTGAGCTCTGTTCATGATCAATATCATCTTTTTCTAATCATACATGTTGTGTTTGCGGGGATCCGATGGATATTGAGATACTATGTCAGATTGATTATTGATTCTATCATGTCTATGTTATTTGTGATCTTGCGTGCTCTCCATTGTTAGTAGCTATCTTGGCCAAGTAGATGCTTGCAACTCCAAGAGGGAGTATTTATGCTCAATAGTAGGTTCATGCCTCTAGTAATCTAGGGAAGTGATAGAAATCTCTAAGGTTGTAGATCTATTGTTGCTACTAGGGATAAAACAACAATCCTTTGCCCATGGGGCAATTGTATTGTTTACTTTACACACATTTCTTAATGCAATTATATATTGCTTGCAACTTAATACTGGAAGGGGTTCAGACGATAACATGAAGGTGGATTATTAGTCATAGATGTAGTTGGATTACCGTCTATGTATTATGTTGTAATGCCCAATCAAATCTCGTAGGAGTCAAGATGTCTAGTATATGCATTGTTATGCTTTCTCAATCTGTCAATTGCCCCGCTATAATTTTTTCACCCAACATGTTATCTATCTTAAGGAGAACACCTATAGTGAATTGTGGACCCCGATCCAATCTTTATCATTGATATTCCATCTATTGTTTATTGTTTACTTTCAGCAAATCATTATCTTTCACACTATACGTTTAATCCTTTGTTTTCAGTAAACTGGTGAGATTGACAACCTCACTGTAAGTTGGGGCAAAGTTCTATGGTTGTGTTGTGCAGGTTCCAAGTTGTTAGCAACACTGAAATAGCATGTGGGCCCCTATGTGTGGTTTTGGTAATTAATGACAATCTATATGGACTAATGCTTGTATCAAGTTGTACTTGTAGGAATTGCCCATAGGCAATGCTTGAACCATATGTTGGCTTGAAGGTTTGGAGAAGAAGATCAAGTGATGACCAAGGTGTTAAAGGAGTGATCCAAAGACTGGTCATGTGAGAGTCGAGCCTATGGGAAGTGTGTCTTGAAGGATAAGATGGAGTGATATCTCTCGTGTACCTTCAAGGCACCAACATAATAAAGAAAAGAAGAAATGAAGTGCAAGTTCAAGATGAGCCATCTCTAAGAGATCATATTCTTGGGGCTTGCCATCATTATGGTGATCATGGATATGTGAAGATATGCCTAAAAGAGAGGCTCTCCCATAGTGAGTATGGGGGAGCAATTTGGAAGAGTTCACCAAGCTAGTGCAATCAAGAAAGGTGTTCCATCTTGAGGTGGACAAAATTGTTATCGTCAAGCTCAAGTGGAATATGCTCAAGGCAAAGGTATGTTCTTGATAGGGTTTCTTTCTTACCGGTCTCAAGGTGTTAGTTGGGGGGACCGGTTTATAGGATAGGTAACCGTACTATCAAGAGGGGCTCTCGAGTGAGTAACTTGATCGTATCCCTTGGTGAGAGCTCAAACCTTTGCATACTTGGCATCATCTTTCTTGCTTCTTATTTGGTTCTTATCCATGAGAGAATTTAGATCTTGTGTTAATCTCCATGACAAGCTCAAGTTTGTCTAAAACAGATTTCATATGCAATCTATATTGCATTTTCGATATTGAAGGTTTTACTAGTTTGTCTTTTCTAGATAGGTTAAACCTTTCATCATTTGGTTCTATCCTCCCTTGCTTTACTACTATGGTTCTCTGCATGATATTTTAGAGCTCGTTACTATCTTCGAAATGATCCCAAGATCATCAAAATCGAAGTCCGGATGCAAAAGTTATGGTCGTTTCAGTTTTGCTGTTTCTGTCAGTTTTGCCTAGGGCGGAATGTCTGGGATGAAATCGCCGGACACTCCGGTGTCGCGCAGAAATCTCAGATTTCAGTCGTGTGGTTTCCATACTGTGTCCCATATCGGATTCTACCCGGACACTCGTCGGAATGTCCGGCCCGTACGCTCCAGATCTCCAACGATTGGATTTTGAAGGACCTACATAAGGGGCCCTTCTTCCCCAATGGATACCTAACCATTCTTGGAAGTTTTCCCCTCAATTGTTGACCTTCTTGAGCTTGCTTCCCCTCAATCCCTTCTATGATTCTTGCACCTTCTTGAGGGATTTGAAAGAGGAGATCTAGATCTACAACCCCGCCAATCAATCTCTCCTCTAAGTGAGGGGAACATATTGGGATCTAGATCTTGGAGTCTTTTGTGGATTTCCTCCATTGTTCTTCCTCTCTTATTCCCCCATAAGCTTTTGTAGCTTTGGTGGAATTTGGGATAGAAGGATTTGATCACTTCTTTTGTTATTTCCATTGCATTTGGTGCATCGGTTTGAGTTCTCGGTGAGGATTCGATTAGGTGAAAAGTTGAGAAGCTTTTTACTCTTGGGTTCATTGGAACCCTAGACGGTTTGGTGGTTTTGCAGATTTGTGGATTACTTGGGGCCTTCGATTAAGTTGTGGAGCTTTCCCCAAGATTGTTTGTTGGGAGCCTCCAATTGAGTTGTGGAGAAATTCCCCAACCTTGTGAGAGGTTCCGGATTGCCACCGACACCGATAGTAGAAGTGTGGATCGATCCCGTTGGGGTGAGATTCACAGGAGAGAACAAGGGAGGCCTTTTGTGGCGTTGGTGGTTTGATACCACCCCCTCTCCAAACGAGACGTACTCCATGTTGGGAGGAACTCGGTAAAATATCATCGTCTCCATGTGCCTCGATTATCTCTATATTCGAGCTATTACTTATGCACTTTACTTTGTGATAGCCTTCGTGCTTGAAGTATATATCTTGCTATCACATAGTTTCTTATCTTGCTTAGCATAAGTTGTTGGTGCAAATAGGTGAACCCTAGTTGTTCTAGGTTTTGTGCTTAACAAAGTAAACGCTAGTTTAATTCCGCCTTTGTTGAGACACTCTCGGAAAAGTTTTTTAATCGCCTATTCACCCCCCCTCTAGGCAGCATTTGTATCCTTTCAATTGGTATCAGAGCCTAGTCTCGCATTTTAGGCTTCACCTCCTTGAGAGTAAAGATGTCGGCTAGGGGATTAGTGCACAATGACATGTTCATATTCGATGGCACAAATTATGATATATGGAAAACTCATATGCTTATTCATTTTTGGGACATGGACTCAAATTTGGAGCGTATTGTAGATATAGGTTTTTCTCCTCCTACGGATTTAAAAAATTATCTTGTGAGGATGAGAAAAACTTATATCTCGATGCTCAAGCTTCTAATGTTCTTGTTAATGCTTTGAGCTATGTAGTTACATCTTCAATCATTCCTTTTTGGAGCGCTCATGAGTTATGGACAAAACTTCAAGATAAATATGTTGGATCTAATATTGTTGAGGATGATTGTGTTGCTTCCACTTCCGGTCGAGATGAGTTCTCATCTTCTACCACTTAACCAACATGGTATTTTTCACAAGGTAACGATATGGTGAGTGGTGATAAAAATTGCAATTTGGATAGTGTGCTTACTATTTGTAATCCCTCAACTCTACCTACTTGCAATGATCTATCTTTGGACCTTAACACTTCTATCACTCAAAACTCCTTACATTCTTGTGTTAATAGTCCTTGCATATCATGTAGAAATGACTTAAATAAATTTTATTATGATATGATTGGGTTGTCTTGTTGCCATGACAAAAATGCTTCCATTTCCTCTATTGCTTGGGTTGCTAACCATGTAGAGGAAAATAAAGATTCTATGGTCCAAGACAAGGTTTTGAATGGTGCTACAAATGCAATCTCACCTTCACCTTCTTCCAGTACCCACCTATTTCTTATGGCTAAGTATTCAAAGGTAACTCCTACTTTGGAACCAAATACCTCTTGTGATGAGGAGGTTGGGGATAATGAGGAAGAAGAACTTGATATTGATGATTTATATGAAAAGGGTGAGATTGTTTATTGTGCCCTTGTTAATAATAATATTGCATGCTCTAACTTTATTGAAATCTTGGACTTTGCTATTAAGAGCAAAGAACATATTGATATGTTAGAAACACCAATTGAGGAGCATGAGAACAATATTGATAAAGTGAGTAGTCTTGAGCGTGAGTATGCTAATATAATTGCAAATCTAAATAAAGCTCTTGAAGAGGAACAAACCGCCAAAGAATCTCTCGAGGAGACTTTTACTCTAGAATTATCTAGAGTAAAGGAATACCATGATAGAGAACTTGCGGTGGCAAATTCCTTCAAAACTAAAAATGATGAACTTGTAGGTGCACATGCTAAACTTGCTGAGGATTTTAAGCACCTTGAAAATGGCTCTCGGGTCGTTAAGAGGGAGCTCATAAAACTCACCGAGTCGCATGAGCAACTTAAAGCTTCATATTCAAAAGAGCTTTCTATTTTTCCCTCACCTCTTGCTAATAATGATGATGCTTGTGCTACTAACTCTATTTCTTGTGAAGCATATATTTTGAAGGAGAATGTTGAGCTAAAGTCTCAACTTGCTTTGCTAACTAGCAACTATGGTAAGCTAGAATAAAATCATGTTAAGCTTTCTAGCTTGCATGAGGATCTTCTAGTCTCCCATGGTAGGCTAAAGTTGGCTCATGAGGCTATTATGTCAAACGTAACATATAATGAGCCTCATGTGGACATCAGCACTACTTCTACTCCAAATTCCTTATTGCAATGTGCTAGTCCTTGTAACTCATCCTCTCACAACCATGCTATATCTCGTGATGAATTACATTCCGTGCGTTGTTGCTCTAACAATGTATCATCTACTTCCTCTAGTACTTTTGTTGAAACTAACCATGTAGAGGAAATCAAAGAGCTCAAGGCTCAATTCACTTCTTTGAAGAATGACTTGAAAAAGGGTCATCAAGGGAAGGCCGCACTCAACAAAATCTTGAGTGTGCAAAAATCCCCCAATGACAAGGGTGGGATTGGGTTCAACTCCAATGTCAAGAACAAGTCCACTATCAAGTTGAAGCACAAGGACAACAAGAAGAATGGCCAAGATCAAGTCAAGAATCCGGCCAACATTGTTTGCTTCAAGTGCAAGGAAGAAGGTCATCATGTTAGATCTTGCCCATTGAAGAAGAATCCTCTTAGTGTGAAGCAACAAGGGAAGCGGACTCAAGCTCCACCTCTGGTCATTGACGGGTCTCTTCCTAAGAGGACTACTCGAGCTCTTCCTCGAGTTGTGGATTCACCTAAGAAGAAAGATGGCAAGAGAAGAACTTGCTACATATGCCGTGAGAAGGGGCACATTTCTTCGTCATGCACTATTGGTATCTCCTCATCCAACCCTATCATTATTGATGATGCTTATTCTCTTTGTAAGGATGAGGTTGGGAATGTGTTTGCCAAATTTGTTGGTACTCAATGTGGGTTCAAGAAAAGAAACATTTGGGTTACCAAGCCTATTGTGACTAACCTCTTAGGACCCAACTTGGTTGGGGACCAACAAGCCAAAACTCGATCAATAGGTGTTTTGGAGGGCATTGGAGACTTGGCTACATCATGGAGAATTGAGGGATCTTCATCAATTATTTTTGTCAAGCCAAGCCATTTGGATTATCGTGCTTCTATTATATATCCAATGTTCCTCCTTGGGGTAACATGTGCTAAAATCTTTACATTGAAAGTTACTCACCCCTTATGCATGTGTTGGTTTTGTATCTTCCATGTTTTTGTATATGTTGTGCTCTCCACTTAATTATCTTGAGTTATAAAGTATGTTTGTGTATGATTAGGTGGCACACCATGTACATTTGTGTTCTTGTGTTTGAGCCTTTCGTGATTATATTTGATATCTTATTTGGCTCTTGTGAGAGATTAATGGACTATCCCATTTTGGGGGAGTGTTATGTTTGGGCATTCCACAATCCTAAAAATGTGTGTACATGAGGAATACCACCTAGTATTTATATTGGAATATTATTTAGTCTCTATGTGGTATGATTCTCATGAGAAACTTAAGTTCTATAATGTCCATTAATTATCTCTATTTGGATCCTTTTTCCTTGTGTTGGTTTTATAGTAGTATCACATTACGTGGGAGTCATATGCTTAGTGCATATTACAAGTCTAGAAAATGTGAAAATTCGAGGTTGTGCCACTTAGAATTGATATTGAGAATTATCTAGCTCCTATGTGGCACATTAGCTCATACAAGTTTCAATTTGCTTGAATGGTCTTATTGCTCATCTATTGGATATTATATGTGAGAGTGTTTTTGGCACGTGTTTCCTCATATTTGCATCTCTATATCCTCATGGAAACCATTAGCTTCAAGTTACTCTCACCACCAGGGATTCTATGACTACTGAAAGCTACCAAGAATCTCTATTGGAGCATCAAACTTAATTATCATACTTTGTTATATGCTTCTTTCTGTGTATATGATCTTAGATATCTGTGTGAACTACCTCGGGAATATTATTCTCAATACTTATTGTTCTTGGACAATTAGCACTAGATTTATGGTACTCCCTCCGACCCATATTAGTTGACTCAAATTTATCTAGATTCGGATTTATCTAGCACTAAAACATGTATAGATACATACGAATCTAGACAAATCCAAGTCAACTAATATGGGTCGGAGGGAGTAGAATTTATCGATCATATTCATATTGGCCTTTGCTTATTCCTATACTATCTCTTGCCAAGAAAATGTTTCATGTTGTCTCCCAAGCCTTTCTCTCCTCTTATGGATCTTCTTATTTTATTGATATCCTTTTGTGTTTTATTTAATGTAGGTACTAAGTGATGATCCCATTTGTGTGAATTTTTGCATTCAAAAGTAAAATCCTACATCATGCACTATCCATGGGGGAGCTCTCCTATATTATTTAGAACACTCATATTTATGCTTCTTGTTTTGTTCCATGTCATGATTTATGTGCTTGGAAGTTTGATCTTTTTGTTTTGGTATTTTGTGCCATCATGAAAAGTATGGAGAGTTTGGTTTATTTGTTGGAACCTTGCTCTTTTTGGGATTTGGTTTTGTCTCATTCCTTGTCTCTTGATTTGACCTTTGAGAATGAGATAAATCCTTGAGCATTTGTTTTTCTATCTATCTTTTGCTCTTTGGCTTTAGCCTAGTTCATTTATTGAACTTATGATCTTTCATGTGTTGAATTGGTTCTTTGATATAATTTGGACACCGCTTTTCGTATCACACTCTTGTGCGTGCAATCTCGGTTTACTTGGTGTTTTTATTCAAATTGTATCTCCTTTTGGTCTTGAAAGTCTTGTGCATGCATATTTACTACATGTTTATATTATGGCATGCTTGCTTTCTTTTATCCAATATATCAAGGAAACTCCACCGAATCCCATAGGCTAAGTTTTGCATGAAATTCAATTTCATATCAATATGCACACATTTATGTGGAGTTTCTCCTATATATTATAGTTGTCTAACTACTTTGGACCCAATAAGTTTTGGGACCATATTGTACTTGAATTTTTTTAGGTACATTTGAGATGCATTGGATGCTTGTCTCTTTCATAAAGAAGAAGTATTGACTCAATGAAAATTAGAGACAAGCTAGGATGATCAACGAGCTACTATATACTTCATCACACCAATGATATCTAGATAACAAGTATCTCTCACTCATCCATACATATCTTCTTTCAACTTATGGTAGGTTGCATCTTGGCATGAATTCTATGTATTTGCAATTATTGCGGTTTGTATTTGGCCTTAAATAAAACTCTCTATTGCATATGTGAGTAAGTGAGATGAGTGCACATAATTGGGTCTATACAAAATCATGATCATGATTCACCAATCCCAAATGTGTCAATCTAGCAATTATATTGGCTATCATTTCCTCAAAATACTCTCATGTGCAACAGTGATCATTTGTAAAGTTGATTCTTTCTTTGTGATACTTGTTTCCTATGGCAATACATTCCAATTATCTCTTCTTCCCTCAGTGATAGTTGTGACGTATTTGATATGTTTGTGGTTGATGTTCATCAATATACAATAAGGTAAAATTGAGCCTTTTGGCCATGCTATCAAGCAAAGATCTTAGTGGTGTATTGTCATGACTTCATTTTGGATATCTTTCTCTATTTTATTTTAGTATCTATTTTGTGTGTACATGTTTCTTGGTGGATCAATATATTTGTGAGATTGTCTACTTAGAAACTTATACACGTAAGAGATGTTACTTCTCTATTTTTGATATCTTCTTTGTTTCGTGTGTGTTGTATGGTCATACTAAGCAATATCATTCATTGAAGACTATGCTGATACTCAATGATCATTCTTGTACTAGTCTTATAATATGCTTTGTCATACCTATCACACATCCTTATGGTTGAGCCTGCTATTATGTTGTCTCTTACTTGTCGCTACACCATTTGTTTCTTGCAAATTTTATGTCTTATTATATGCTTGTTTGCACATAGTTGTGTTATAAGTAAAATATAGGGAGTGATGATTCCATGTTGTGCACATTGATTCACATACAAAAACCAAATTTGTGCATGTACCTTGGGGAGCTTCCTAATTTTATTTATAGTACCACTTTGTGGTTATCATATTTGTTCTCTCATGCCTTGTATTGTTAAATGAATTTGGATGAGTGAGGATTCCATGATTATGCACTTTGTTTCCAAATGCAATTATCATAATTGGTGCATTTTCTTTGGGAGTCATCTAATTGATTTAATAATGCTCATTTGCTTTCTTTTTCATTTGTTGTGGTTTAAATACTCATGGGGGAGTGAGGATTCCATATTTGTGCATTTTGTATTCAAATACAACTAGTCTAATTTATGCACAAAACTTGGGGAGCTTCTATATTTTTATTTAAACACTCTTTTGCTTGTCTCATAATATCTTGTTATTTACATTTGGTATCATTTGTTGTTTTCAATTGGTTCTTTTGGATCTTGTGATTTCTTGCATCATTTGTTAATGCTTATTTTATTTTATTTCTTTAACAATCTTCGGGTCCTCAATATATATTGGCCTTCCAAAACCTGTCACCCATTTCGGCAATCGATGTCAATGGGGGAGAAGTTTTAGAGGGTTTAAGGGAAGTTGGTTTTATGATTTGATTTTGTTCTTAAGCATTTGCCTTTCATGCTCTCGCATGTTTGTTGTTGCTTTGGATGTTGAATATATAGAGGAAACTCCACCAACAATAATTGTTGGCAATATATGCAATGAAATTCAAATTCATCACACATGCATCGATTGTGGGGGAGTTTGCTCTATATATATTGTGGGAGTACCAATATCACATACTTTTGTAGTATTTGATATTGGTGCTACCAATTTATTCGTTAAATTCCTTATAATAAACACTCTCAAAGGGATTGTCATCAATTACCAAAATGGGGGAGATTGAAATAGCATGTGGTCCCCCATGTGTGGTTTTGGTAATTAATGACAATCTATATGGACTAATGCTTGTATCAAGTTGTACTTGTAGGAATTGTCCATAGGTAATGCTTGAACCATATGTTGGCTGCAAGATTGGAAGAAGAAGAAAGTGAAGAAGATCAAGTGATGACCAAGGTGTTAAAGGAGTGATCCAAAGACTGGTCATGTGAGAGTTGAGCCTATGGCAAGTGTGTCTTGAAGAATAAGATGGAGTGATATCTCTCGTGTACCTTCAAGGCACCAACATAATGAAGAAAAGAAGAAATGGAGTGCAAGTTCAAGATGAGCCATCTCTAAGAGATCATATTCTTGGGGCTTTCCATCATTATGGTGATCATAGATATGTGAAGATATGCCTAAAAGAGAGTCTCCCCCATAGTGAGTATGGGGGAGCAATTTGGAAGAGTTCACCAAGCTAGCGCAATCAAGAAAGGTGTTCCATCTTGAGGTGGACAAAATTGTTATCGTCAAGCTCAAGTGGAATATGCTCAAGGCAAAGGTATGTTCTTGATAGGGTTTCTTTCTTACCGGTCTCAAGGTGTTAGTTGGGGGGACCGGTTTATAGGATAGGTAACCGTACTATCAAGAGGGGCTCTCGAGTGAGTAACTTGATCGTATCCCTTGGTGAGAGCTCAAACCTTTGCATACTTGGCATCATCTTTCTTGCTTATTATTTGGTTCTTATCCATGAGATAATTTAGAGCTTGTGTTAATCTCCATGACAAGCTCAAGTTTGTCTAAAACGGATTTCATATGCATTCTATATTGCGTTTTCGATATTGAAGGTTTTACTAGTTTGTCTTTTCTAGATAGTTAAACCTTTCATCATTTGGTTCTATACTCCCTTGCTTTAATACTATGGTTCTCTGCATGATATTGTAGATCTCGTTACTATCTTCGAAACGAGCCCAAGATCATCAAAATCGGAGTCCGGATGCAAAAGTTATGGTCGTTTCAGTTTTGCTGTTTCTATCAGTTTTGCCTAGGGCGGAATGTCCGGGATGAAATCGCCGGACACTCCGGTGTCGCGCAGAAATCTCATATTTCAGTCGTGTGGTTTCCATACTGTGTCCCATATCGGATTCTACCCGGACACTGGCCGGAATGTCCGGCCCGTATGCTCCAGATCTCCAACGATTGGATTTTGAAGGACCTATATAAGGGGCCCTTCTTCCCCAATGGATACCTAACCATTCTTGCAAGTTTTTCCCTCAATTGTTGACCTTCTTGAGCTTGCTTCCCCTCAATCCCTTCTACGATTCTTGCATATTCTTGAGGGATTTGAAAGAGGAGATCTAGATCTACAACCCCGCTAATCAATCTCTCCTCTAAGTGAGGGGAACATATTGGGATCTAGATCTTGGAGTCTTTTGTGGATTTCCTCCATTGTTCTTACTCTCTTATTCTCCCATAAGCTTTTGTAGGTTTGGTGGAATTTTGGAGAGAAGGATTTGATCACTTCTTGTGTTCTTGCCATTGCATTTGGTGCATCGGTTTGAGTTCTCGGTGAGGATTCGATTGGGTGAAAAGTTGAGAAGCTTTTTACTCTTGGGTTCATTGGAACCCTAAACGGTTTGGTGGTTTTGCAGATTTGTGGATTACTTGGGGCCTCCAATTAAGTTGTGGAGCTTTCCCCAAGCTTGTTTGTTGGGAACCTCCAATTGAGTTGTGGAGAAATGCCCCAACCTTGTGAGAGGTTCTGGATTGCCATCGACAAGTGCACCGATAGTGGAAGTGTGGATCGATCCCGTTGGGGTAAGATTCACAGGAGAGAACAAGGGAGGCCTTTTGTGGCGTTGGTGGTTTGATACCACCCCCTCTCCAAACGAGACGTACTCCATGCTGTGAGGAACTCGGTAAAATATCATCATCTCCGCGTGCCTCAGTTATCTCTATATCCGACCTCTTACTTATGCACTTTACTTTGTGATAGCCTCCATGCTTGAAGTATATATATTGCTATCACATAGTTGATTGTCCTGCTTAGCATAAGTTGTTGGTGCAAATAGGTGAACCCTAGTTGTTCTAGGTTTTATGCTTAACAAAGTAAACGCTAGTTTAATTCCGCCTTTGTTGAGCCACTCTCGGAAAAGTTTTTTAACCGCCTATTCACCCCCCCCCCCCCTCTAGGCGGCATCTGTATCCTTTCAAACACCTTGGAAGTTGTTTCCTTACTCCTACTGGTTTGATAACCTTGGTTTATAACTGAGGGAAAACTTGCTGCTGTGCTCATCACACCTTGCTCTTGGGGTATCCCAACAGGCTCTACAGTCAACCGAGCCACATTAAGTACCATAATTTTTGGAAGCTCTTTATGAAACTTAAAATCCCTACTTCCCTCTGTGAAGGGGCTTTCTTTTACTTTTATGTTGAGTCTCCATCTTCTATCTTTAGGCACCAATTAAGAGAGCATAGTTTTCATTTAGTTTAATGTGCACTGTCCCAAAACTTATTGATTGATTCATAATGTTGATATTGCTTGTTCTTAAATTATTTGTATCTAGTCACCCTTATGAACTTTGAAGGTGTCATATGCATTTATGTTTTGCTATACCATGAAGGACAAGCTGAATACCACTCTTTCTATGTTTTCTAGATGTGAAACAAACAAACGTCTTTCAATGCATTGTTATTCATAATCTTTGTTTGTACATTTTAATGTTACAACATAGTTGCTATGTCTTATTGTTATAACTACATCTTTCATGCTCATTTTTAGAGTACTTTGATCCCAGCTATCAATGCTTTACAAATACCTTGATCAAGATTGTGATGGTGCATGTCACCCCAAAAATTATTCTTTTTATCACTTACCTACTCGAGGACGAACATGAGTTAAGCTTGGGGATGCTTGATACGTCGTAAACGTATCTATATTTTTTGATGCTCCATGCTTGTTTTGTATCGACTTTCTTATGTTTTGTCTACACTTTGATGTATTTTTATACATTTTCCGGAACTAACCTATTGACAAGATGCCGCAGTGCTAGTTGCCTGTTTTCTGCTATTTTTGGTTTCATAAAAGCTAGTAAGGAAATATTCTCAGAATTGGATGGGACAAAAGACAAAGTTGTTATTTTACCAGAAGGAACACGGAGTCAGAGGGCAGCCTAGTGAGGCCACGAGGCAGCCACACCTGGTGGCGACGCGGCCTAGAGGGACGGGGTGTGAGCCCTAGGTGTGGTCCCCTCGGGCGCCCATCGACCTTGCCCCTTCGCCTATAAAAGCACCTGATGCAGAAACCCTAAGCACCCGATTAGATCTCCATGAAACAGTCCGTAGCCGCCACCATCTCCATCCCTAGATCGGGGGGTCCGAAGCTCTTCCTGGCACCCTGCCGGAGGGGAGAGATCATCTGGGAGGCCTTATTCATCACCATGCCAGCCTCCGGAGTGATGCGTGAGTAGTTCACCCTTGGACTATGGGTCCATATAGTAGCTAGATGGTTGTTTCTCCTCCTTTTTGCCATCGTGTTTAGATCTTGTGAGCTCCGTTCATGATCAAGATCATCTATTTGTAATCATACATGTTGTGTTTGCGGGGATCCGATGGATATTGGGATACTATGTCAGATTGATTATTGAATCTATCATGTCTATGCTATTTGTAATCTTGCATGCTCTCCGTTTTTAGTAGCTATCTTGGCCAAGTAGATGCTTGCAACTCCAAGAGGGAGTATTTATGCTCGATAGTAGGTTCAGAACCTAGTAATCTGGGGAAGTGACAGAAATATCTAAGGTTGTAGATGTGCTGTTGCTACTAGGGAGAAAACAACAATCCTTTGTCTAAGGGCAATTGTCTACTTTACTTTACACACATTTCTTAATGCAATTATCTGTTGCTTGCAACTTAATACTGGAAGGGTTTCGGATGATATCCTGAAGGTGGATTATTAGTCATAGATGCAGTTGGATGATACATCCAAAACGTATCTACTTCCCTGGACACTTTTGCTATTGTTTCTCCTCTTAACTTGTGTGATTTGGATACAACTAACACGGACTGATGTTGTTTTCAGCAGAATTACCTTAGTGTCTTGTTTTGTGCAGAAAATCAACTATTAGGAAAAATCTTGGAAAATATGCCAAAAATTATATTTCACTAGAAGACCCACAGAGCCAGAAGAAGAGACTGAGAAGGAGCCTGGGGGGCCCACACCCCTGCCAGGGGCGGGTGGGCCCTGCCCCACGCCTAGGTGGGTGAAGCCACCCCAGGCACCCCCTCGGCCTCTCTATGCGCCTATAAGTTGCCTTTCGACCTAAAAACCGAGGGGGTTCGATAGTTTTCCAGAAAGAGTTCCGCTCCACCGCCGCCACCAGAAACCAAGATTCGGATCCAGAAACTCCGTTCTGGCACCCTGCCAGGACGGGGAATTTGGAGAGGATCATCGCCATCGTCATCACCAACGCATCTCCATCAACCACCA
This sequence comes from Avena insularis, assembly GCA_023614405.1. NCBI lineage: Eukaryota > Viridiplantae > Streptophyta > Magnoliopsida > Poales > Poaceae > Avena > Avena insularis. The sequence continues at coordinate 376,920,361 of CM042685.1, forward strand.
ATGTTTCCTTCATCCATGAGTGAGTAATCCCCCGCTGTAGGCTTGGGGATGGTAGGGATTGGATGAGTTCTATCATGTAATCGAATAAGATCTGTTAGGGCATAGTGCCTAGTATCTCTATTAGTGCTATTTGACTTTGTTGCAACTTGTTGTGCTTAATGCTTGTCACTAAGGCCCAAGTTCCATGATCTCAGATCTGAACTTATTATTGAATCATTATGATAGTATTGTTTGTGATCTTATCTGCAAGTTGTGTACACATATCATTGTCCGGATCCAAAGGCTCCAAAGTGACAATAATTGGGACAACCGGAGGGGATGGTTGTGGTGTGAGGATCACATGTGTTCACGGAGTGTTAATGCTTTGCTCCGGTGCTCTATTAAAAGGAGCACCTTAATTGCCAGTAGTTCCCTAGAGGCCCTGCTGCCACGCTGGATGTAAGATGTTGTGCAAGTTCTCATTGCGAGCACGTATGACTATATATGGAGCACATGCCTAGGATTGTTTAGTACTTGGATGCTTGTTATTATTTATCTGCAATGCCCTAGATCTTGAAGTTACATGTTTAGACTCGTCCATGCAACGCCCGTCCATCCATCCCTATGCCTACCGCACTCGAATCCCACTATTACCGTTACTGTTACTATTGCTCTTGTTCTGTTGTTGCTATTGCTACTACAAAACTGTTGCTACTGATAAACTTCTATGAGCAAGAACTATTTCCAGGTGCAGCTGAACTGACAACTCAGTTGTTAAGGCTTGCAAGTATTCTTTGGCTCCCCTTGTGTCGAATCAACAAATTGGGTCATACTACCCGCAAAGACTATTGCGATCCCCTACACTTGTGGGTCATCAAGACTATTTTCGGGCGCCATTGCCGGGGAGCATAGCTTTATTTGTAAGATCACTTGGATCTATTATTGTTCACTGCTACTCCGTTCATCATGGGTAAGTCTCGTGATGGAAAGTTCCCTATTTTACCATCCACTACAAGAAGAGGTACAGTCCTAAACACCTCTGTTGCTCTTGATTCACCGTCTGTTATAAGTAAGCTTGTCACACCACCACCACATACTCATGCTACACACACTGCTACTACTGCTGAATCTGAAACTTCTTTTGATGCTCATGATGTTACTTCTACTATGCTTGATGCGAGTGGTTCATTAGGTCCTTTTCTAGATGCTACTATGGCTAGTCTAGGAAATACCGAAACTCCTAGTGAAGACACTGTTACACCTGTTATCTCACCTGAGTCTAGAGAAAGTTATGATATTAATGATGGTTACATTGAGTTCACTGATGAATTTGTTGAAGAGTGTCGAAACACACATGGTACTAGTGCTATTAAGAGTCTCCTTGCCAGATGCACCATTATGCCTAAACTGTCCTCTGATCCTAAGTTTGCCACCTCTCCCATAGATATTAAAGATAAAGATTGTGATTTCTCTCTTGATTTATCGTATTTAGATATTGTTGAGAAAGAACCTTTTTGTGGGACTGAAAATGAGAGTGTTGTGGCTCATATGAATGAGCTTTCTACTATGAGTGCTTTATTCTCTGATGATTTTAAGATGCACAAGTGCTTTGTTACTAAGATCTTCCCTTTTTTCACTAAAAGGAGAAGCTAGGGCTTGGTTTAATAGATTACCTCCTGGTTCCATTGATAGCCCTGATTGCTTGATTGCTTCTTTCTTCCAGAAATATTTTCCTCCCAGTGCTAGACATGCTGCTTTGCAGAGACTTTTTGATTTTAAGCAGGGAGAAGAAGAGAAATTGCCTGAGTCATGGACAAGGTTCTGTGCCTTGGTTCATGCACATCCTAGATATCCATTGCCTAAGAATGAGCTTCTTGATATTTATTATAATGGACTAACTGATGATTCTAGGACCTACCTAGATAGCTTTGGTGATTGTGTTTTTAGAAAAAGAACTCCTACAGATGCTGAAGAATTAATGGCTAAGATAAGCAAGAATTATGATGATTGGACTTCAACTGACCTAAATATACCTAAGCCTATTACTCCTGAACCAATTGAGCCTGAACGAGTCCAACACCAAAGAAGAGGGGAGTTATTGCATTAAATGATGAAGTGATGAAATAAGCTAAGAAATGTCTAAAGGAGAAAGGTATTAGAGCTGAAGATGTAAAGAATCTACCTCCTATAGAAGAATTATGTAAGCCAATTCCCCACTCATCTACTATTGAGGTACACTCTCTCTCCACTTTAATGAAGGTGATATTCCTTATGGTAAGCCGCCTGATCAATGCTTAGAGGAACTTGACACATTTATATTTAAACAAGGTAATTTTAATAAACAAGTTCAGAATCATTTATTGGAAAACTCTAGAGCTATCCATGAGTTGAAATATATTGTGGAAAGAACTACTAATGATATTAAAATGCTTTGTAAACACTTTCAAATGGTTCAAACCCAACTTGATCAACTTGCTAAGGTATAAAAGGATATGCTAGTTAATGCCTCAGGAAATAAACATGCTTATGGAATTAGAACTAGGAGTGGTATAGCTACTCAAGATCCTTTATATCCTGAAGGACACCCTAAAAGAATTGAGCAGGATTCTCAGCAAGGTGAGAGTAGTGGTAGTCCTCGTAAGAGAAAGAAAAAGAAACATAAGATAGTTGAGGAATCACTTGAACCTGCTGTAGATCCTAATAGTATATCTGTCTCTGATGCTGAAACTGAGAGTGGTAATAATAATGATGCTCCTGATAAGGAGGAAGTTGAGGAAGAACCTGAGAAGCACACTAAGAACACTAGGTACACTATGGAAGATTTTATTGCTAAGAAACATGGTAGTGAGAGAGAACCTTGGGTGTAGAAACCTATGCCTTTTCCAGGTAAGAAACACAAGTCAAAGGAGGAAGAACACTACAACAAGTTTTGTGAGTGGATGAAACCTTTATTTTTGCAAATTCCTTTTACTGGTGCTATTAAATTGCCTCCTTATTCAAAGTATATGAAGGATATTGTCTCTAATAAAAGGAAGATTCCTAATGAGGAGATTTCTACTTTGCTTGCTAATTATTCCTTCAATGGTAAGGTTCCAAAGAAACTTGGTGATCCAGGTATACCAACTATTCCTTGCTCTATTAAGAATAATTATGTCAGAACTGCTTTATGTGATTTGGGAGCTAGAGTTAGTGTTATGCCTTTTTCTCTCTACAAAAAACTCCAGCTAGAAAAGTTGATACCAACTGATATATCTTTGCAAATGGCTGATAAGTCAACTACTATTCCTGTTGGTATATGTGAGGATGTTTCTACTCAAGTGCCTCATAATTGCTTGGTTTTGACTGATTTTGTTGTGCTTGAAATGTCTGAAGATGATAATATGTCCATTATTCTTGGGAGATCTTTTCTTAATATTGCAGGTGCTGTCATTAATTGTAATCAAGGAAAAGTAACATTCAATATTGATGACAAAGAGCATACTGTTTACTTCCCCAAGAAGGTTGTTAGAAGCTATTGCCTGAATTCCATTGAAAATGTTGAGAGCATCAAGGTTGGAGAAATATATTATCCCATTCCATAAGAAAATTTTGAAACTATTATGATTGGGACCATTGCTATCAAGTATGAGGTAACATAATCACCTTGTGGATTAAAAAGTTTTGTTTCATATAAGATTGTTTTGGTAACAATACTTGATCAACCTTGTTAACAAAAGGATTTTAATGAACAAAATAATGTTTTCACTATGGTTATTCTTGCTTTCTTTTACTTTTTCTCCTTCCTAGTCTTTGTTTTTCCTTTGCTAGCTTTGGTTTTGCTAGTTGTTGGCTTGTTAGAGTGTCTTATAACTTCTGTAGTTTGGCTTCTGGTTTGCTTTTGCTTCTTCTAAAAAAATTGTTTCTGCGAGAAAATCAATTTTCATACCCTGAAAATTGGCCAAAAATATAGTTTCCCGAAAAATCCCAGAAAATTCAAAATAAATTTTTCCTCGAAAAAAGGAGTAGAGAGGCACCTGAAGTGACCCAGGGGGCCACCCCAGGCCACCACACCCATGGTAGGCGCGGCCTACCAGGTGGCGGCGCCTGGGGGGTCTGGCCCACCTAGGCCCCTCCAGGCTGCCTCCTCAAAGCCATCTTCTTTCTCTGTCCCGAAAAACACCGGAAAACTTGCTCAAGCTCGAGTTCTTGTTGTTCTTGCTCGCGATTTTCGATCTCCTTGCTCAGCCCATCTTTGCTGCTGATTTTTGGAGAGATTGTTCCTTGGTATGTGCCTCCTCCACTGGTCCAATTAGATTTGTGATTGGTAGATTGTATCTTGAGTATTTTGCTGCTGTAGGTGATAGGTTGTTTGATCTTGCATGCTTGTTCTATGCTTAGAAAATTTATTTTGATGCATGTGTAGTCCTCTAGCAAGTTCCTATAGTAGTTGCTCATCATTCATCAACATGGAAATCACTTGGTTTGATGTTTGTCTAAAAAATTCAGCAAGGAAGATGAGTACCTATCCACTGAATCAATATGACTTGATGTTATCTGAGCCAATGAAGGTTCATCGTGAGGAGGCAGTTTTTCCTTACATATATCCATGCCATGAATTTATGAGAACCGCGGGAATCTCCCAGGATTTCCAAACCTTGATTGCCAATGCAGGATTGGAACACTTTGTTGAAGGTGAACCATTTCAATTTGTTAAGCTAACCATGGCTTTTGTGCAGGACTTATGGTTCACTTGGTCTACATCTAATCCTATGGTCTATTACAAATATAATATACCTGTCGACCTGCCTTTTGCTGATTTCTATGCAGCAATTAGAGTACCTTAGTGGGGATCTTGTGAGAAGATCAAGGAAAGGCCCAAGCCACTTGTGGATTTATATGCTGAGATTTGCCAAGGTTTAGACTTCTCAAAGGAAAGTGGTAAAATTCGGAACATTCAGTTCCCAGCTATTAGATACTTTTCCTATTTCATTACCAAGTGTGTTCTTGCTAGAAAGATTGCTAGAAATTTGTCTTCTTTTGATCTAGATTTTATCGCAGCTGCTCTAAATAGGAATAGATCTTATAGCCTGGGTGCTTTGATAGCTCATCGTCTCACCACCAACCTTGAGAAGGGCGGAATTTGTGGAGGTCTCATTGCTTCTAGGTTGCTAGCTTTCCATGGTTTAGAGCCTCACTATTCAGATTTTCAGTTCCCCATAGAGAGGCTTGATCTTGAATCCATGATTCAGCATGGTTTTGTGTCCCAGGGGGGCACTGTGAGAAGTTTACCATATGAGTTATCTTTTGTCTAGCAAGGTCGGAGAAAGGGTAGGACTGAGAAAATAGTTTATTTGCCTGCACCTGCTTTGTTTAACTTTGATAACAGGCAAGGATGGTCGCTTACGGAGGAGGAGGATGACACATATGTGGCAGAGCTCCCCCAGCAAGAGGATAATGTTGAAGAGGATGCCGAAAACAATTCGGTCCAGCCCTCCAACTTGGGAGAGTTCTCATACAAGCAGTCCTCATTCGATTGGGGTGCGTCTTCTTCTTCATCGCAAGCACCTGACTATGATCATTCCTATGATGACCCAACGGCATGGAGTTACTACCCGCGCTATTGAGCCCCACTTAGGCTAAAAGACTAAGCTTGGGGGAGGTATACCGACATCACACTCATCGATATATCATGTTCGGTCGGTTCTTTGTATATCCATTGTTTCGCTTTCTTTTTGGTTCTTGTTGCTTCTTTCTCAAAAACACAAAAATACCAAAAATATTTTCGTTGTTTCTCTTGGTTTGTTTCTTTGCTTTTGTTTGCCTTAAAAGAAAAATCCAAAAATATTTTGCTTTGCTTGTTTTTTCTTTGTTGGCTTCTTTAAAAAATCGAAAACACCAAAAATATTTGTTGTTCTTCTTTGGTTTTGTGAGTTCTTTGCAGGGTTCAGCCGTCCTCAGTGGATTCTGGTTTTCATGTTATTATTCAAGTCACACAAGTGAAGGGCAATAATGAAGATTAAGACAACTTGAGGAGTGGTAAGAGGCTGGTAACAAACTCTATTTGTTTCGTTTTTGTACATATACTCATCATTGTGAGCATGCTTAGTCTGTTCATGGTAAGGAGTGTGTTACTGATGGATGCTTAGTAGTTCTTGCTTGTCTATGATTAGCTCCAGCTTGCTAATAGTTTGTAGCATGTCATATGAATGTTTGCTTGCATTTTTTATTCATATTTTGGTATTAAATTGGGGTATCCTCCTCTGACTGTTCATGTGAATCGACTTGGCACATGCTCACGCATGTATATGACTAGTCAATAGTCAGTAAGCCTCGATGATTTATTTTTCCTCAGAGTTCTTATATCACTTTCATGCCATAATTAGTCATGTTTTGTTGCAAGCATGATTATGACAGTTATTGCTCTCTCGTTTGTCGCTCCCTTTCTTTTGCTAGCCTTCACTTGCACTGAGTATGAGCTCTACCTGTGTTTCCAACTCCCCAAAACCAATATTGCCAGCTGTGTCCACCATACCTACCTATTAGCATTGTTTGCTATTTCAGTGCATATTCAATATGCCTTGTTTTCTTCCAAATAAAATGTTTATCTGTTTTGAGAAATTTAGTTAGTAAATCTCTCACGAACTTGATGGCACACTTTATTCCTTGCGCTTAATAATCCTGAACCATTGTGACTTGTCCATGAAAGTTATATGCTTGCAAATTATATGTTGGAAGTCAGCAGAACCGTGTTGTCACGAGGAACGCTTTCAACACTTTTTGGATAATTCTATCCAGTTGATACTTTGCTCTTTTGTTTACGGATGTCGACGATGTGAAATAAAAGGGGAGCTTGTGAGTTCATGGATTCTATACATTGTGTTAGAGAAACGCCTGGGTTGCTAGCCTAAGCCATGCCTAATCATGGTGGAAACTTGCAGCATCACCGTAATGAGCATCTATGAAGCATCCTCAATAAAAAGCTATGCATATGGTAAATAAAAAGATTGTTGAGATGCTCATTGTCTGCTTGCCTTGTCATTTTGTTTATGGGAAAACTCTTGTACCATGTGCAAGGGGTACCCCGTTGGCGGTTCTCTATGATATGCATGTATTTACAATGACAAGAACTTACATGTAACCAAAGTTGAGTAGCATGCGGAGCGGCCCTCGTACTCAAGGGACTTGGGATTTTCAGCCTATGGTCTATCAAGCTTATGATTCAGAGTGGACCTCACTTTCACCTTAACCACATGAAGATGCCTACGATAGGGGCAATGAGAGCTCAAAGCTAATGAGTACCTTCCTTTCAGCATTAGAGAGACTTTCAAACTTTTCAAAACCGTTTTCACAACTTTGTTGAGTCACCACTTATTCTATGAGCACCTTCTTGAGAGCATAGTTGTCATTTTTGTGTTTGTTCCAAAACTTGGTTAATTATGTCATGACTTTGATGCTTGTATCTCTGATATTTTTACCTCTAGTCTTCACTTGAACTTCAGAGGTGCCTTGGCATTTATATTGTGCTCTACAAACAAAGGCAAGCGAGATACCACTCTATCATACCTTACTATGAGCATTGCAATGTTGCTTATGTTTATGTTCCATGCTACTTATTATTATTGAGTTGGTTTCTCTTCATAGCTTGCAATGATTATTGAGTAGACTTAGTTGCATACTGCTTATTATGAATGGTTTATCTACTCCCGTGCTGAGAATATATACATCATATGAAGCAAATGTGTTCGTGAAAGTTCTTTTATCGCACTCAGTTTTCAACTGAATTGCTTGAGGACAAGCAATAAGCTAAGCTTGGGGGAGTTGATACGTCCAAAACGTATCTACTTCCCTGAACACTTTTGCTATTGTTTCTCCTCTTAACTTGTGTGATTTGGATACAACTAATACGGACCGATGCTGTTTTCAGCAGAATTACCTTAGTGTATTGTTTTTGTGCAGAAAATCAACTATCAGGAAAAATCCTGAAAAATATGCCAAAAATTATATTTCACCAGAAGACCCACAGAGCCAGAAGAAGAGACTGAGAAGGAGCCTGGGGGATCCCACACCCCTGCCAGGCGCGGGTGGGCCCTGCCCCGCGCCTAGGGGGTGAAGCCACCCCAGGCACCCCCTCGGCCTCCCTCTGCGCCTATAAGTTGCCTTTCGACCTAAAAACCGAGGAGGGGTCGATAGTTTTCCAGAAAGAGTTCCGCTCCATCGTCGCCACCAGAAACCAAGATTCAGATCCAGAAACTCCGTTCTGGCACCCTGCCGGGACGGGGAATTTGGAGAGGATCATCACCATCGTCATCACCAACGCATCTCCATCAACCACCAATGTTTCCCTCATCCATGAGTGACTAATCCCCCGCTGTAGGCTTGGGGATGGTAGGGATTGGATGAGTTCTATCATGTAATCGAATAAGATCTGTTAGGGCATAGTGCCTAGTATCTCTATTAGTGCTATTTGACTTTGTTGCAACTTGTTGTGCTTAATGCTTGTCACTAGGGCCCAAGTGCCATGATCTCAGATCTGAACTTATTATTGAATCATTATAATAGTATTGTTTGTGATCTTATCTGCAAGTTGTGTATACATATCATTGTCCGGATCCAAAGGCCCCAAAGTGACAATAATTGGGACAACCAGAGGGGATGGTTGTGGTGTGAGGATCACATGTGTTCACGGAGTGTTAATGCTTTGCTCCGGTGCTCTATTAAAAGGAGCACCTTAATTGCCAGTAGTTCCCTAGAGGCCCCGCTGCCACGGGCTGGCTGGACAGAAGATGTTGTGCAAGTTCTCATTGCGAGCATGTATGAATATATATGGAGCACATGCCTAGGATTGTTTGGTACTTGGATGTTTGTTATTATTTATATGCAATGCCCTATATCTTGAAGTTACATGTTTATACTTGTCCATGCAACGCCCGTCTATCCATCCCTATGCCTACCGCACTCGAGTCCCACTGTTACCGTTACTGTTACTATTGCTCTTGTTCTGTTGTTGCTGTTGTTTTGTTGTTGCTACTACCAAACTGTTGCTACTGATAAACTTCTGTGAGCAAGAACTATTTTCAGGTGCAGCTGAACTGACAACTCAGTTGTTAAGGCTTGCAAGTATTCTTTGGCTTCCCTTGTGTCGAATCAATAAATTGGATAATACTATCCGCGAAGACTGTTGCAATCCCCTACACTTGTGGGTCATCATTGGATTACGGTCTATGTATTATGTTATAGTGCCCAATCAAATCTCGTAGGAGTCAAGATGTCTAGTATATGCATTATTATGCTTTCTCAATCTATTAATTGTCCCGCTGTAATTTGTTCACCCAACATGTTATTTATCTTAAGGAGAACACCTCTAGTGAATTGTGGACCCCGGTCCATTCCTTTATCATTGATATTACATCTACTGTTTACTGTTTACTTTCTACCAGCAATTGCTATCTTCCACATTATACGTTTAATTATTTGTTTTCAGCAAACCGGTGAGATTGACAACCTCACTATAAGTTTTTTTGCGGGTAACCTCACTTTTCTCCAACCTCACTATAAGTTGGGGCAATGTTCTGTGGTTGTGTTGTGTATATCCAAGTTGTTAGCAACACCTTGAAAGTTGTTTTCTTACTCCTACTGGTTCGATAACCTTGGTTTCATAACTGAGGGAAAACTTGTTGCTCTGCTCATCACACCTTGCTCTTGGGGTCTCCCAACAGGCTCTACGTCAACCAAGCCACATCAGCGACTGACACATTTATCTATGTTATTATGTACCTAGTCTATATTAAAACATGTCTAGATACATATGAATCTAGAAAAATGTGAGTCAAATAATTCTAACTAAGAAAAAAATATAATTCTTATTTGTTCATAAATTCAAAAGTGAAAAGTGTTGATGATGAAAAATAATTATAAAATACTTCCAACTTCAAATCTGTGAAACAATGCAAAGGGCATTTGCCTAAACATAGTGTTGTAATGCTCAACCTCACTAATATGTATCATTTGCTTTGAATGGTATTATGGTGATGATTCTTTTTTTCGATAAAGGTAATATATCAATATTGTGAAGATACCAATTACGTCAAGCATCCACAACAACGCAATACCCTAAATGCATATGGATGCACATCGCCCGAACAACTAAAAACAAGAAGGAAAGAAAGAAAATTTCCACTACAGTGATCTGTTTCTTGTAGCAGCAATACAAACACCACCAAGCAGACACTGGAGTCCAAGTTCTTCAAAAGCGATGCATCCATGAAGTAAACAGTGGACAAGCATTGTCATCATCCGATCATGGATCATAGGTTTTCACTCTAAAGAAAGTCCGCGATTTCAAAAAAATACATTCAACAAGCCCATTGCGAGACATGATCAATTAAGATAAGACCTTGGATTTTCAACCTGAGCCTCCCCACTTGCCGATTCTGCTACTACGATTCACGAATCACCAAGCAAGTTTTTGATCGCCTCGAAGACTCGAACCATCATTGGTAGTCCTAATACCCCAGCCTTCATGAAATTCTCTGCCTCTGACTTCACCATGGAACAAGAATACATGTCCCAACATGATGTCAATAGACAACGAAACATCTCCACCTCCCTCCTAAAACCAAACGGTCAAAAAAATAAGGGTGTGCACGACCGAATCTCATCCAATCCAGCAATCTTGAGGCATGAAGCGCCCAATGGAGATCATTAGCGGAGCCTTCTGGAACTTGTCACCAGCCAAATCAATGAGGTCAGCATCAAGTAGAACACCATCTTGTCTCAAGAAGAACCCTAGGACCACCTCCATTATTCAACCACACCAGCAGGCCCACATGTCGTCGGTCCGAGCAACCAAAGAAAAGGTGGCCGCAGCGCAAGCACACCCATAGTACACCCATGGTTGGGCCAATTCAGATAGGGCTCTCAAGCCCAGACTCTACTAGCCGATGTGTGCCGGAGATGCAGATCATAATATCGCCACCGTTACACGCCAGAGATGGCCGGAGTCGCGCCACCACCACCCGTCGTTCCGGCTACCAAGCCCTCGTCCCATGGATATGCCACGTATCCATGCACCACCGCCACAGCCCCACCACTAGCCACATGGCCATCACCACATGTGCCCTCTCCTCCCATCCAAACTTTGTCGTGAGGGAAGCCGCCACCACCGTCGGGATGGACCGCGACGCCGACCATGGAGGGCCAAGAGGGAGGGACTGACAGCGGGATTGGATCTCGGCTTTAGAGTTGCTCGGGCAAGAGCTACCCGAGAGGTACGACTAGGGAGCTCGAAAAAATAGCTAGAGAGAGAAAGTATACATGTCATATTTATTTCTCTCTGTTTAGTTCGGTGCTTTAGGTTTGAGCATGCCCTTCATTTTTGTCCTGGATTCGGTAGTGCGCACCACCGCTCCTAGCCACCTCTGTCCCTGCCATCGTGCCATGGCCAGGGCCTCAACAATGTCCCTGTCCTATGCTCGCTCGTTCCTCCCCTTGGGCAAAGCTCCTGGACCGCGCCTAGACGAAGCTCCCCTGCGACTGCGCCACAATCGACGTGCCTAGACAATGCTGCTCCCCCGCCCAATCCCCCACTCCTGAAGGATGTCGCGAGGGAAATCACACTCGTCTCGGGCGTGAAGGCTATGAACCAGTCGGTCGTGGAGAGAACCAACTAAAGGGTTTGCAGCATATAAAAAAAGTCCTACGATATGAACACCTAATTACGCCAATATCTAATCTAATAGAGTGATCCAAAAAAAACTTAGCCTGGAAGACCAAAAGCTTTTATGTAGTCGATCACTTGCCGATCTCAAGATCATATTGTAGAGCGTCGCAAACTAGCAGTGCATCCGTGCTCGGGCACACATCTGGCTTGCCAACAACCTTCATGCCCTCGATCCAGCGGAGCAGCGGAAGTAGCAGATTCACGAGAGAAACTACTTGATCTTTGCTAATCCGACGATAACATCATTATGCACCATGAAGATAGTTTTTTTTTCAAAATGGAAGTTGAAACCCTTAGCATATGTATAAAAATGATGCACACAATCTTTTTATTAAATTTATCCAACAAAGCTTTATAAGATGAATACAAAGATCAACATGAAGGCACTATCATACCGCTACACCTACAAGATCGACAAAGGGGGGGGGGCGGAGGGGGTCCATGAATGGGGCAATGTGTCCTAACCTCACACCTCATCTCAAACCAAAGGCCCCACCATGGTCGCCGCCTTCCTTTCATGACAAAGATCAATGCATTGACCAACGACAATATATATGTATTCCCAGATTTTGTTTACATTTTTCTAAAACTTATAAAAATATAATTTTTGAATTTTTAAAAATTCGGGAGCACCGGTGCCCTAGAGCTACAAGCCGTTCTCGATAAATTAGACATATCCATCGATTGATGCAGAGGCCGGACATCTCTTTTTTGAATTTTGTTTCCATATTTTGTTTTAGTAACTCATAGATGAATAATGGCACTTTGTACACATATAATATTTATCTACATAATATTCTCTTCGACCTAAATTACTTGAGTCAAATTTGTCTAAATTTGAATATATTTAGACTTGTTTTAGTGTTAGATATATTTGAATCTAGACAAAATCAAATCAACTAATTTAGATCATAGAGAGTATACAACAACAAAAAAGAGAAACTGGCTTTCAGGATCATCTTTCCTACCTATACATTCGACATAAATACTCATAAGTTATTCGTGTTATTCGTATTATCCTACACGATACTCCATTTCCGATAAGCCTCTCTCTTCTTCCATTTCCGAGAGGTGAAAGGAAAAATAAAGAGAGAATGAAATTCACTCCTCGAGGGAGAGCCGTTCGGCCGTATGTTCCCTCTGAAACCCTAATCCTCCCCTGCCTTCTCTTCCCCCATCGAGCCGCCGCTCGCAGCGATGACGCCTCCCTTCCGCCCGTCCCCATCCACCGCTCCCCCCGCTCCCCGCGGCTGCGGCGGCGACCGCTGCGCCTCCGGCCGCGACGCCTGGCCCCTCCACCACGTCCGCCACGACGGCGTCTTCTGCCGCCTCTGCTCCTCCTGCGTCCTGCAGTACCACCCATCCGCCTTCTGCTCCGCTTGCCTCTTCCTCCTCCCCACCGCCGACGCCGCCCAGGAGCCCCTCCTCGACCCGGCCTTCTCCCCTCCAGGCCCCACCGCCCCCTGCTCCAGCTGCGGCGTCTCCGTCGCCCACCTCTCCTGCGTCCCCGACCCCGTCTCCTTCGTCTGCCCCCCGTGCGCCGCCGCCGCTGACAACAGGACCTTCTCCTACACGCCGGCCGCAATCGGCGGTCGCGTTCTGGACGAGCGCGCGGCGCGCGTCCTCCTCGTAGCTGCGCGGCTCGCGCACGAGTCCGTCGGGCGTGCCGCCGCCGCTGCCCGTGAGGATGCAGAGCGCTGCGTCAAGGAGGCGGCCATCGCGCGGAAGCGTTCACGGGAAATGCTTGACGCGGCCTTCCGGGCGCTCGAGGAGGAGGCCAGGGCCGCCAAGAAGAAGGAGGAGGATGACAGGGTAGCCAAGATCAAGAAAGAGGAGGAGGCCAAGAACAAGAAGGAGAAGCCTGCCTCTGCCAACCCGCCAAAGAAGAAAACCCCCAAGAGCAGCGAGGCCAACCGGGACAGGGACAAGATGCTCAAATTCAATGCCATGCAGCAGCCGGCGCTGGCATTCGCCGCAGCAGCAGCTGCCGCAGCGAGCTCAATGCCATTGTCGACTCCATCTCCCGCTCCCAGGGAGGACAAGAAGCCGATGAAACCGGAGGCACAAGGTGATTAACCCCTGAACTACTTCGAATGGACTGCTAATTGTTCTGTAAAATAATTGGTATGTGATTCTTGCAGTTTCAGCGGACAAAGTAGCGGATGATGATGCGAAGGTGCTGTTTGGGACCTTGCAATCATAACATTTTTGGGGGTATCTCAATCACCGATCTGTTTGCTATACTTCCATGCCTTTGTTGTATCTAAGCAAACCGACAAGGAACTGTCGATTCCGTGGTAGTACAGGCTTGCTTGAATTTAATGAATATCCATTCCGGAACCTCCAAAACGTAAATTCTAGTCTTGTCATGTTAGATGATCCTCTTATTTATGTAGCTGCTTCCCCTCATGTGTTCCTATTCGTTATTACTTCATTGGGTGGTAAATGGTAATTACTTGTTGTCGGTGTTCAAACTTGTAAATTGAGATAACATGGTGACAACTTCCTGTTTTGGAAACTGATGCCAGTTGAAGCATTGTTCTTCCGTTATTCAAATTTTTTCTGTCATTTCGGTTAACCTTGTTGAATGTGCAAGTTCTTTCGCAATATTCTATAAATGCATTAAGTTGCTTTGATCTTTTTTCCCATTCAGTACATAGTGGAAATCAAAGAATTAGTCTGGGCAGGTTGAATATTGCATAGTACAGTTTCCTGAACATGGCTTGGTATGGTAGCAGGTTAAATGTGTGCCCTTTTCCCTTTGTAGATCATGTACAATAAAATTTTACATGTCTGGATGCCCTTGCACAACACATCCAAAACCCTTTTTTGAGGAATACATCCCAATCCTGTATTTGAGCTCACTTTCTCTTGGTTTCTCCTAGGCTAAATGGTTCATGAGATTTTTCATGCCTCGTGATCTAGCATGTCTACTTATCTACTTGTTGTTGCACGATTAGCTTCAATATGCCTACATGTGCTAAAAAATGCCACCACATCATCAAATTTTACACATGTGGTTATCACCTCATGATTCTCCCACGAGTACTCATGGCAGCATTAAACCATCCACCAGGGTGAACAAATCCGGAAACAAAAGCAAGATTGAACAATGACTACTGATGGTTGAATGTTGAATAGTCCCAAATAGTGAACCACGTACACAGAGATCATCGTGCTAAATCTCCATGTGCTTTGTGCAGAAGTCACATGATAGCATTGGTTGCTGGGTACCTGCCATGTTTTACTTCCAGATGCATTCAATACCTGAATCATGGTAATTCTGATGAAGTTTCATCGAGAAGACAAATAAAACAAACCTCCCAAACAAAAATGGGGTTTCAGACAAGCAAAATAGGGACTTATGGTGCCATACTGTCATGTCCCTTACATCAGATCAGCTAATCTAACCTCAACAGAAGAACCATTCTCTCAATCGGTGGCTTGAGTGTTCTCAGTTTCAGAAGGGCTGTGTGACTGTGCCGCTGTAGCAGCTTCTTCTTGATCAGATGTTCCTCTAGACTTTACTTTCTCGCAAACAGGACTGTCCCGGCCACTGTCGTCATCAGTGGGAACTTCACTCGGGAGAGATCGTCTTGCAAGTGCACCACCATTTTCAGGGTTGGCTTCACGAGCATCTGATCCTCTGGGCTCACTGTCGCTTGTTGATTGGGGATCCTTGACTTTCTTGCAGACCACTCTAGCACAATTGCCTTCCATGACGTATCAGAATCTGGAATCTGCAGTCCCTGCTGCCATGGGTTTGGGCCGTTTTTTATTTTCCACTCACTGCTCTGGTAACGAGAAAGAACTGCCCTTCCCAGAAAATCCATCCAGCCAGTAGTAATAATGAACCTCTGTACGACTGTATACCCAACTTGTGAACCAACCTGTCTGCACGCTGGTAGATGCTCTCGTCAACATCATTTAGCAAGTAGCAACTGGGGTGGGGTGGTCTTCAAAGCACTTGTCCATGCCCCTGGAACCAGTCATCGTAGCAGATTAAACAGTTGATTAAGAGAAGTCATCAAATAACCATTTAACATGTATAATCCAGAATTCCAGATACTATGACAAGTAAAAGAAGTCAATGCCTCCGCTCCATATTAACTGTCGCAGATTCGTCTAGATTCTCATGTGTTTATACACTAAAACGTGTTTAGATACATGCGTATTTGCGACAGTTAATATGGAATGGAGGGAGTACAAGGAAAGGACATGGATCAACCAAGTTTCCAAAACCGCAGAGCTTTGAAGTACTCGGCGAAACCAGAGCAATCGAAAAAATCATCTAGGAAGGCTTGAAATAACCCCATACTAGCATTTTCACTACATGCTGATACTGCTCCCTTTTGTTCTAAATATGAAGACATTTTGGGAGTTTACATATTAAAACGTATCTAGAAAAATTTGTGACCGTTAATATGGAAGAACAGATGGAGTACGAGAAAAGGACATGAATCAACCAAGTTTTCGAAACCGCAGAACTTTTGAACTAGTTGGCAAAACCAGAGCAATCGACAAAATCTTGAAGGCACCGTCGAACTGTTTATTATAAAGCTGAGCATTTATGCATAAGACTGTAAGAGGAACATCAGTCTTCAATGGACTACAATATTTTTCTCATTAAGAACAGATACGCATTAAACCTTTGCAACTTGAAAGAACGGTAATTAGAGCTATCAAAGCTGAAACAACCGCAACAACATGGAAGGAGCAGAAACAACCGCAACAACATGGTAGGAGCAGAAATAATATACTCTCTCCATCTGGAAAAAGATGTCACAGACTTATCTAGATTTGCATATATCTATACGCTAAAACACGTCTAGGTACATACTTTATTTTCCGGACGGACCCATATGACACTTTCAGTTAGATGCTTCATTCTCTCAACACTTCAGTATTGTATCCATCAAGTCAAAGCAAGCACAACATGCCAATTACTCTATCCATCAAGTTGAACACATCGCGATCTCTTTATTGTGGAAGATCAAGTGCTTTTTTTTAGGTTAGTGCTTCTTGTTTATTCCAAACTATGTTTACTGTCGAATACTTTAGCAGTACATTTGACAGCGTATGAGAGATATAAACATCAAAAGAGAAGACTATATTAAATAAGACAACTCCTTTGATCTTTATATGATATTCGAAAGAACTCATTACGGCCAAGGTTTTCGCTCCCGAATTTCTTTTTTCCCCAAGGAAACTCGAGATTCTCGGTTACCATGGCTACCGAGAAATTCTAAGCGATCACCGACCAAATTCAAAAACCAAATCTTGAATTCAATTTTTCAGGAATTGCAGTAATGTCAGTACCCGGTCGGTAACTAGAGAAAAATCGAATCAATTCAAATAATCTTATGTTTTTGCCCAGTAAGCCCATTTTGGGGGGTGCTCGGGAAATCAAGTTACCGGCGATAACTGGATTTTAGCAGGTGAGGTGCTACCTCTGTGCCAGCAAGACGAGGCCCTGCAGACGTTGACATTGGGACCTAGCTCGCCCTGTCGCGTGGGAAACCAACACGAACAATTTCGGGGAGCCCAACATTTTGGAGTAGAATTCATGTAAAAAGGAACATTTTGGAGTAGAATGACCTGCCCAAGTCATTTAGCCGTGACTAATGATTTCTCAAGATCTAAACACTTGTTCATCGGTTTTTAATGGCGGACATGCGGGGTCTGCTATAAGGAAGTCAATCACCGAAACACTTCCCTGTTCAACATACAAGTAATTAACTACTCAAAATAAGCTTTCACATTGCATTATAAATAAATTCGCACGGCCAAACCAATACAAGATGATAAGGGACCGCTCTTACAATGTAGATCAAAGATAAAGAAAAAAGACACATGGGAGGAGCCGCACCCAAGACAACCAACCAAAGATGTAACTACACATCCTTGTGAAACTACCGGACATCGTGGAGAGCCTATCTTGCAAGCAGAGAACAAGGATGAGGCCGGCGACAACAAAATCATGTGTAAATGATAGGAGGCCATCTAGTGGTGGAGCTAGACAGAGATTGATGTGTGTGTGTGGGTTGGGGGGGGAGGAGGCAAAATATGAATTTACATGTTAGGGGGGCAACTGCTAAAAATTTCCCATCTAAGCTCATCCCAAAAAAATTCTTCACAGATTGCTTGAAAGCTGGGGCGGGGGGGGGGGGGGGGGGGGGGGCGGTGGCCCCCCCTGACATGCACATAGCTCCGCCTATGAGGCCATCGATAGCACCTCACGCCGGGGCTAAAGTACATCGACAAAGGATCTGAGCATGAGCGCCGATGCCAATGAGGCAAGATCAGTAGGATATGTAGCTCTACGACGACGTCCCCAAGAGGTGACGATGCCACGTGTCGTCGTCACCGATCCAAGAAACGGTCAAAGGCTTTCACCCGGAACTCTGGTGTGGGGGTGATAATACAACAACGCCACAGGAGGGTCACGGCAGCGACAGACGTCGCCGCTTCTAGTGCTGAAACACTGAGCTTTCGTCCGAAAAAACCTCCACGCCATCTTGGAGCCGCCATAGCCGAAGCACAGCCAACACCAGGACTTCCCGCCGCCCGCTCTTCACCACCTACATGGCCAAGGAGAAAAGCCACCACATCCGCAATGTCGCCCGCCCGAGAGACATCCACGCAGTCCACATTCCTGAGCCACTGCCCTGACATCCACGTTCTCCTCGAACCCATAGAAATGCAGACACCAATTGAACAGAATGCCGCATTTTCCTTTCCAGACTCATGACGTATATGTGGCTGTGAGTAAGAAAGATCATCACGGACCGTTTGATGGCCCCTCCTTGCTTCTGAAATTTCAGTGTGTGTCTCTGCTACATTAATTGTCGTCTCGCCAGGAATGCCAACATGGAGCAATCAAAGGCATATATAACTTGCAAGTTTCTACAGCTAGTCGTGGCACACAGACAACAGATGTAGTCAAATTGAACAAGCCATGACAGGACTCGAACGCGGTCGGTAAATTATTCTATAGCTCCCTCCTGAATTGCCAATTGGAGCTGTGAGCCCGTGCAGGACAACAGCATCGATTGTGAAGAAATTGACGAAGCCGTAATTTGTAATCGAGCGTCATGGATTGGCTCATTATTTTTAAAAAAATCAGCTAATTAAGGTGGACACCATGACGACCGCCTCAACGTGAAAGCAGCACGCTTCTGGCGCCTGCAACAGGTCGAGGAGTGAAACGAAAACAACAAGGGCCGTGCATCGTTCCGTGTGCCATGACCATATGTGTCTGAGCTCGTGCTCGCTTGCTCAGTTGAATCCCTGACGCTCACGTTGAGACGAAACCATAGTTGAATCCAGTGGGTAGCCAAAGGCACAATCTGCGGTGGAACAAGCCCACGACCCTCCGTAGAAAAAGGATCGGGTGATCCCAACTGCCCCCTCGACTACAACCAGCCGCCGGCCGCTGGTCCCTGCCTCCTCAGTCCGCCGCTCCGGCGACGAGAGGGGATGGGGATCCCGGGCTCCGCTATATATTTAGGGTTGGTCTGGTTCTTCCTTGAGGCACGACTTCCATGGAAGAGGTTGCGTCGCTTCGGATAATTTGTCCCCGCTTTTCCTCCATCTCCATGTTGTTCCAATCGGTGGCGTCGGGGGGCAGGTGGCCCGGTCGTCTCGTCGGTCTATGGATCCGGTGAGATTCGTGTCTGGTGGTCGACGTTGGACACTCTCATGGGTAGCGGTGGCGTCGATTGTTGCAGTTGTGTTTGGTGTTCAGCCATGTACATGAAAGGCGGGAGGCGGCGGCGTTCCTCTTCTTTGATTGCGTCGGATGAAGATGACGGTGTCTTGATGACAATGTGGAAGATTCTCGACCGACGTGCCACAAAGTCTTGGGCTCGTCGCTCGTCGATTGCAATGACCCGGTTCATCGGCTCAAAAAGCATCCTCGCATGCGATGGTATACTCTCCTAGATCTAGGTACGACGGTTATTCACCTTTTTGTTCCGACCCTACCTTGGTGGCGGCGGAGGAAGATGGACGATTGTTCGGCGAGGCACAAGTTTCTCCAAGGATGAAATTGTAATTTTACTTGCGGCGTTTTTTTGTGCAAAGTTGCTTGATAAGCATATTTGTCTTATGTGTAGACCATATATGTAAATGTAATCTCTGTAAACGGATTGTCTAATGAAATATACGGTTATTTTAGAAAAAATATGCAAAAAGAAAACAGTATCAGTTGCCTTGTTAAACACCAAAATTTTCCTACAGGTCCAAACATACCAACATAAAGCTGATACACCAATTCGTATACGAGCCATGTTTCTCTTATCCACCCACATTTAGTTCCAAAAATATTTGTTATATTGGTTGGATGTGGGATATTATAAGCAAAGAGCACCATACGTCCAAATAATCCTTGCACAAGAAAAAGAAAGAAACAATTGTTCAATGCTCTCCATTGAGTCACAAAAACAACACTTTTCACTTCCATTTCAATTTCATTTTGATAGATTATCTTTTGTTAGGAGCACTATATTATTAAGGAGCCACATAAATATTTTGATTTTAAGTTTCCACAAGTATTTACAAAAAAATCGTGTATGACCATTCATGAGATCTAAATACATTGATTTGACCGTAAATAAGCTTGTAACATCAAGTTTCCAAATGAATTTATCGGGCTCACTAGACAAGTTTACCATCATTAATCATTGGTCTAAATGCAACCAATCACATTTATTTCTAGTCAAATCCCTCATGTACATTTGCGACAAGTACATTCTTGCGTTGAACAATATTGTACAATGATGGGTATTGTGGAGCCAATGATGTTTACCCAAGCCAAATATCCTCCAAAAAAAAAATCCCAAACCATCACCCACTTTAAAACAACTTCTATTAAAGAACTCCTCTTTTAACTCGTATGAGCTCCTTCCAAAAGGGGAATCTGTAGGTTTACCTTCAACTTGCGATAAGGTCTTATCATTAAGATACTTATTTTGCAAAAGTTCTTGCCAAACAGACTCTTCATTTAAGATCTTGAACAACCAGAAGACATTTATTCTTAAGTTTGATCACTTCAATACCCAAACCTCCTTGATCCTTGGGGCGACAAATAATGTTGCATCTAATTAATTGATATTTCTTTTTATTATCATCACGTTGCCAGAAGAAACGTGATCTAAAGAAATCCAGCCTCTCCCTTAGCCCTTTGGGTATTTCAAAAAAAAAAAAAAGAGCATGGACATATGCATACTAGTTAACACGGAATTTATCAAAACAGTATGTCTCCATGAGAGAGTAAGTTGACTTGCCAGCAACCAAGCTTCGCAGCAAATCTAGACTCTCCCAGATTCCATTCAGAATTGCCAAGTTTTCAAAAAAAAAAAAAGAATTGCCAAGTTTTCCATAATGTATAGGTATGCCCAGATACCGGAAGGGGAGGGAGCAGTCTCACAACCAAAAACTTTGTATACTGTTTTTCCTCCTCTTTCACTTTGCCAAAACAAAACAAAAATCACTCATAAAAATTAATCTTTAAGCCTGACAGTTGCTCAAAAATACATAAAATTAACTAGGATGGTATTTCGTCAGAGTTGGCAGTCCAGAATTGGCTGACGCTATGCCAGTTCGGCATGCACTTCCATTTGCTCTTGAAGTCAGGTATGACAAGGTTGTCTTAGCGTCTGATTGCTCAAAACAATGGCAACACAACAATGACCTTGACCATAGCCCAAGATAAGCAAGGACCAGCGAAACTTCAGAACTCAGAACAGCTAGTCTCAAAACAATGGCAAATACCTTGAGACCATAACCCTTGATAAACAAGGACCAGAGGAACTTCAGAATTCAGAACAACCGGAATAATGCCCCGTGCACAGCCCAAAAGTTTTATGTCCTCTGCTGCTCGAATGTTCTGTTCTGTGTGTTTATATGATGTGGTTCCGAGCTCCAGGAAGGAGAGATCAGGGCTCAGGAAGAAAACGAAGCGATTGCATCCATCTCTTCTTGCAGCAGCAGCGCTTCAATGAAGACGTCCAGGCTCTCCCCCTCCATGACATCCTCAATGGCGTGGTGCGTGACCCCGACACGATGGTCTGTGACACGTCCTTGTGGGAAGTTGTACGTTCTGATGCGCTCAGACCTGTCGCCGCTTCCAATCTGCAAGAGAGTTAGAGCTTAGGGTTCTAATCACCACATTGATAATGTCGAGCTGATTAAATAGTGATGTACCTGCTCTGATCGGAGCTTCGATCGGTCAGTCTGGAGTCTATGCCTTTCCAGCTCATACAGTCTTGCCCGGAGAACTTTGAGAGCCTTGGCCTTGTTCTACAGAGAGTTCAATAACACATAAATGGAGCAAACTTGTTTATCAACATGGATTCATGGACACAATTCACTGGAAGTGATGAATATTTTTAAGTTTATGCTAATGTCATCAAAGCTACGAGCAGGGAAGCCAATAAATAAAGATGAGTTAAAGTCCCAATGAATGTCATGGCTATACAAGAACGAAAATGTAGAACTGAGCCATCTAAAGCATAAGTTTTTCTGATTTTAAAGGGAAAACTACAGCAAAGGAAGTATATTAGTGTGTGCTATTGAGCAACCTGATGCTGTGATCTCTCGTCTTGTATTGCAACCACTGTTCCGGTTGGAACATGAGTTATCCTAACAGCACTATCAGTTGTATTGACAGATTGACCTCCAGAGCCACCCGATCTGTAGGTATCAATTCTCAAGTCCTCATTACGCAGTTGGACATCAACCTGCACTTGCAGAAGCAATTTTTAGATCTACTAGTCATGCCAAAAATTGCAGAGATGAAACGAAAATGACTTAAAATAAATAGGGAAATTGAAATGCTATATCCAATTCCAACCTCATCAGCCTGAGGAAGAACAGCAACCGATACAGCACTAGTGTGCACACGTCCAGATTTCTCAGTTACTGGGACTCGCTGCAATGAATTGGGTGAAGTCAAATAACTGAAAGAGCGAGTAGGCCAATATGATGGCTGCCAGAAAAATGACTCATTATCATACCTGAACTCTATGAACACCACTCTCAAACTTAAGTTTCCCGTATGCCCCAGGACCTGAAATAGCCCCACTAGCTTCCTTTGTATCCACAGAAGCATGCAAGTTAGGAAGGGATATATTCTATATGTTAAATACAAAGATTTAAATAGCGGGCTATCTAGCGCTATATCGTCAGTACAGCAGATTCAGGGCACTCCTGCTAAGGCTATGCACATTTAATGCTGAATAGAACTGCCGCTAATAGCTTGCTAAATCGCACACACGCGCTAAATTGTGCCAAAAATAACTATATTTCTCCCGCCAGGCCTAAAAAAGTTCCCCGCTCAGAAACTGATTTGAATTTGAAAGTTGAACCTAGTTATGTAATATGCACTTATGCACTCATTTTATTGCTACAATCGTCATGGTTGTTCGTACACATTTGTATCAGTGAATCATTGGATTTCTGGCCATATTTTTCAGACGATATGAATATATGATGCCCGATTTTCCTAGAAGTTTCCTTGTTTTGGGGACAAACGCTAAATGACTTAGCGCCACTATAGGTTACTAAAGCTTTCTTATCGGATTGAAAATGCCGCTGCTAAGAAGTATAGCCTGCTATTAAACTTTGGTAAAATATCCTGTACCTTATAAAATAGCAACATTTATTCTCTAGTGATACAATAGGGAAATGCCAAAAAAGTTGTACCTTGTATCCTTTTACAGCAGACTCCATTATGTCAATAGCATCGAACTTCCACCCATTCTTTTGGGAATACTTCTCATACCTATAACATAGAAGAATCAAGTTAGTTAATATTATAGACCAGGGGTCACAGACATTTACAGCGGTGGAACATAAACATCCACCCGACATTCTGAATATATCCATAGCAAACAAGGAAGCCTCTTCTCCTCCAGTTCCTGCAATAGTATATTCATCATCAACCACTGCTGGCCCAGTGAAAACCAAATCAGACAACTATAAAGACATACTATGTTGATGGATGGACAGGGAGGGGTCTGCCATACCTGCTCGCACCTCCAATATACAGTCCCTCTCATCAGCTTCATCTTTCGGAAGCAACGTTCTGAACAACGCATGCTGCAGTCGCTTCTCCTCCTCAACAGCCTCAAGGAGCTCCTCGGCTGCCATTTCAAGCATGTCTTTCTCTTCCCCAGAGTTTGTCACCAACGATTTCAAACCCTCTATTTCCTACAAAATAATGAACAGCCTACTCACAACCTTTTATACCATAGGCCAAACATCATACCATCACCATGTAATGGGATAATCACCTTTTGCTTTGACCGCAGCTCCTTGATCAATTCCACGGTGCTCTCCAGCTTGTGAAACTCCTTGTTAGCCCTCGAGTACTCCTCGGGTGAGGCAGCTGGCTGACTTCATTAACAACACACGCCCAAATCAAATCAAGATGACCGCGCTACTTAGCGACGAGCGAAAGTGTGCGAGGAGCATAAAGAGGAGGTCTTGCATCCGAAATTACCTGGTTGATTTGCTCCTGGAGGAATGCACTCCTCTGCTCTATCAGTTTCATTCTCTGCTCCATGATCTGCACCAGGTTTGCAGGCAACTGCTGGCTCATGTCTGGTACAGGACGGTGAAAGGATAAATTATTGCTTGAATAAATTACTGAAAATGAACAAGATTTCTATCGCCTTCCCCACACGAGAAAGGTTTCTCCTTTTGGAGCGGCGCAAATTCGTACACAAAACCGGAGCTAAATAGAGAAAAGAGGGCGCGGGAGGTGCTCACCGGCAGTGGAGTAGGAGCGGGGAGTGGAAGGGCACCTCCATGCCGCCGGACGAGGTGCACCTGCCGCGTGGGGGAAGTGGCGGACCCGCCGGAGCACGGCGAAGGCGACGCCGCCGCATCGCCGTAGCTGCTGCTGCATCGCGGTGGTGGGAACCTAATGCTGCCTGCCTGCCCTTTCTTTCTGGGCCTGCTGGTCCTTCCGGGGTTTTGGCGTTCTGAATCCGCCTTCTACAAAGTGTTTACATAGTTCTTATAGTCCGCCTCTCGCACGATTTTGTGACTCTGTCTTTCCGCTTTCTAGGTGGAGTTAAGTAATCATTTTCTCCACATACAATGCTTGTTTCCTGCTCACGCTAGTGACTTGTTCTTTTTTTTTCAGGTGAGTGACTAGTTCTTTTTGAGGAAAAAAAAAAGGCAAAACCCCTCTCGTTAGGGCACTTACAATATTAGGGAAGATATGTATTCTCTTAACTCTCCATATTATTTAGAGAAGAAATAATATATAGCTTATACAATGTATTATCTCTTATTACTATCTCTAGCAATTAATAAGAATTATTTATTTTCAATAAGAAATTGGTTGGCTAAGAGAAGACATATGGTACAATGGAGAAAATAGTCTTTTCTTATTTTTAAGAGATCATTCTTTAGCTAAAGTAAGACAACATTCTTTTTCTTATTTCTCTCTCCTCTAACTAAACAAAAATTCAACATGATAAACATAAGAGAAAGATGACATCATCGTATTGTACGTGCCCTTACTCGTTAGGCAACCTTTTTTAGCGGGTACTCGTTAGGCACCCTTGGATGAACAAACTTACATTGTTTGTCATACACATGATTATCTCAGTCTTGTAAAAGATGATGTTTTAAATGTTAACACCGTGTTTAAACACAACTTTAACAACTGCAATAACTTTTTAGAGATTTCATTTTGAAAAAAATTCACGAGTACTCCCTCCGTTTCAAAATATAAGATGTTTTATGTTTGTGAAGAGAATGTATCTAGACTTGTTTTAGTGTCTAGATTCACTATAAAAGCTTCACTCATGTTTATACTGAATCTAGACACTAAAACAAGTCTAGATACATTTGTTTCACAAAGCTAAAACATCTTATATTTTGAAACGGAGGGAGTATGATTTTTAGGTACCCAACTTAAGTTTTCTTAAACCTCCATTGCAGATCAACATGCTAAATGTTATCGTTCTCCTTCTCTATAAGTCAGCATACCGAAGACCGCAGAGAGTAGCTCTGATCTCAAAGGGAAAAGCAGCTAACAACCATATTTTTCTAGGGGAGGTACACATTTACAAGAGGAGACCCTAACAAATCATTGTGATCCGATTGTTAGGAATAGGCAACTTGTATTCCTCAGGAGCCAAAGACCATAATATATAGTACATGTACAGGTAGAAATATGCAGGAAAACCGCCTAAGAAGTGGGGAAATACAATATACAAATATACATTTAACACCCTCCCCCTCAAACTCATGGTGGCTCCACAACACTGAGTTCAGAGAGAAAGAAAGTATGCTGTCCAATGGTCTGTGCCTTTGTAAAGAAATCCGCCAACTGTAACTCTGAAGGCATATACTGAAGCGCAACAACCTGAGCCTGCACCTGAGCACGTGTATAGAAAGCATCAACACCAATATGTTTGGTAAGCTCATGCTTGACCGGATCACGTGCAATACTAATAGCACCTGTACTGTCAGACAAAACCAGAATGGATGTGGTAATAGAGACCCCAAAATCCGCAAGCAACCACCGTAACCAGGTCACCTCAGTAGTCAACAAGGCCATAGCACGCAACTCAGCTTCAACACTCGAACGGGAAACCGTTGTCTATTTCTTTGTCTTCCAAGCAATGAGCGAACCATCAAGAAACACACAGTAAGCAGAAAGTGAACGGCGATCCATAGGATCACTTGCCCACGTAGCATCTAAATAGCACTGGAGCTGGAGGGAGCTGGAACGAGGAAAGAAAAGGCGACGAGTGATCATGCCACGAAGATAACAAAGAACATGGAGAAGATGACTATAGTGAACAGTGGTAGGAGCGAAAACAAACTGACTCAGAATATGAATAGATAAGATATGTCAGGACGAGTGACAGCAAGATAAACAAGACTCCCAACAAGATGACGATAATGCGTCGGATCAGGAAGAGGATCACCATCGGTAGGACGAAACTTAACATTAAGCTCCACAGGGGTCTCAACAGTGCGCTCATCCCCAAGAGCAGCACGAGCAAGAAGATCCTAAATATACTTTTCCTGGGAGATGAAAAAGCCATCAAAAGTGGAGGAAACCTCAATCCCAAGAAAATATCGAAGAGGACCAAGATCAGTCATAAGAAACTGATCACGAAGACGAGCCTTAACAAAGGCGATATACTCAGGATCATCACCAGTAATGATTATATCATCAACATAGAGAAGAAGAAGAGTGCGTCCACGAGGAGAAGTGTGAACAAATAGCGCTGGATTATGAGCACTAGGAGAGAAACCAGTAGCAGTCACCACAGAGGCAAAGCGCTCAAACCAGGCACGAGGGGCCTATTTCAGGCCATAAAGAGAACGCTGAAGACGACAAACCATCCCAGCGGGAACAGAATACCGAGGAGGAGGCTGCATATAAACCTACTCATTCAACTCACGATTGAGAAATGCGTTCTGAACATCAAGCTGGGACACAAACCAGTGATGAACAGAAGCGACAGGAAGAAGAGTGCGCACAGTAGTCATATGAGCCACATGAGCAAAGGTCCCATCATAGTCACGACCGTGCTCCTACTGAAAATCCTGAGCCACAAGACGCGCTTTATAGCGCTCAAGAGATCCATCAAAGCGGGTCTTAATTTTATAGACTCACTTACACATGATAGGACTAACACCGGGAGGGGGAGAAACAAGATCCCAGGTGCCAGTGCGCTCAAGCGCAGCAATCTCCTCAACCATGGCAAGCTGCCATTCAGGATGATGCTGAGCATCCCGATAAGAAATCGGCTCAGAGGCAACAGAAAGACCGTACTGACTAGAAGAGTAACGGTTGGGGGCACGACACGAACGAACAGGACGAGTAGAGGGAAGCTCATCAGAGGAAAACGACTCATGAGACGACTGGAGGAAGAAGGAACAGCAGAGGAAGGCTCCGGAGAACGAGGAGAACTAGACGGAGTAGAGGAGGATGGTGTCGAAGAAGAGACATCAGGGAGAGTGGGTCCGGAAGAAGACGCAATAGGAGTAGAAGGAGGTGTGTCAGGAAAAAGAAGAAAAGAGATATCTTCCACCGGGTAGGTACCAGCGGTGGGACGAGGATAGAAAGGGCGCGTCTCATCAAAAGTGACGTCGCGAGAGATACGCATCCGACGATCAACGGGGTCCCAACAGCGATATCTCTTATGCTCGTCACTGTATCCAAGGAAGACACACTCAACAGACTGAGCGGTCAGTTTGGTGCGTTCGCGAGGGGCAAGGAGAACATAGCAAACACAACTAAACAAGCGAAGCATGGAGTAGTCTGGAGAATGACAGATAGGCGCTCGAGAGGGATACCACCCTGCAGAGCAGCAGAAGGCTGAATATTAATGAGGTAAGCCGATGTAGCGACAGCCTCAGCCTAGAAATGTGGCGGAAGGGAAGAAGCAATCATCATGGAACGAGTGGTCTCAATAAGATGGCGATGCTTACGCTCAGCAATGCCATTCTGGGCATGTGCGCCGGGACAGGAGAACTGAACGAGGATACCCTGCTCAGCAAGAATACCGCGCAACATCTGGAGATATACTCACCAGCAGAGTCAGCACGAAATACACGAATGGGTGTAGAATATTGAGTACGGACCATGGACGCAAAACGCTGATATATGGAGAGCACCTCACTGCGAGAGCGCATAAAATATAACCAAGTGTACCGAGAAAAATCATCTATGAATAAAATATAGTATCGATGGCCCCCTTTCGAAGCGAAAGGAGCCGGACCCCAAACATCGAAATGAACTAAATCAAAAGGTCGCTGATATACAAACGCGCTAGTAGGATAGGGTAGCTGAATCTGTTTGCCCAACCTACAGCCCTGACAATGTAAAGACACATCTCCTGAGACAGACCCCAGAAGACCACGATGAACTAATGACGACAGACAAGAGCCACAAAGGTGACCAAGACAATGATGTCACTGCTAAAAAGAGCTGGTAGCAGAGGCAACGACCGTAGAAGAACTGGCAGGTGAAGTGGCAGCGGAAGGAACACGAAGTCAGTCTAACTCCCAAAGTCCTGAAGAGTCACCTGCGTAGGGCTCAACCCAACTGTGGTGCGACGATCCTGGACAACGCAAGAATCAGCATCAAGAATGACACGACAACCAGAGTCAGTAAGCTGACTAGCAGAGAAAAGGTTCATCTTAAGACGAGGAACATGAGAAATATCAGGAACAGAAAAAGAAGAAGTAGAAAGGGTGCCCCGACCAGAAACAGGAAGAGAGGTACCATCGGCCGTGAGAACACGGACATGAGAAGTGAGAGAATGAATAGCGGGCATAAGAGAAGAATCAGAGGTCATATGAAAAGAAGCTTCAGAATCCAGATACCACAGAGACGTACCTGATTGTGTAGAAGGTGGTGGTCGCGCAGTGCCCGAAGAATCAGTCACAGAACCAGCAGTGCCCGTCGAAGAAGAGCCTATAGCAGCAAGAGACCACGAAGACTCCTGATAATGTCCTGATCAGAGAGGGCAACTGCAGGAGATCCGGAAGGACCAAACTGCACACGAGCCTGGTGCTGCTGACGTAAACTGGGATCACGCGTATAACAGGTGGCCCAAGTGTGGCCATCCCTGTTATAGTAAGTGCAGTGACGAAAAGAACCACAGCGACCCTAACCACAAGACTGCTGGTGCTGACTCTAGCCCTGACCCGTAGGAGTGGGTAGTATCGGCGACGGCACAGAGGACCGTGGCTGAGTCGAGGGGGCAGACGGCAAAGGAGGACCACGAGCAGCAAGCACATACGGAACCTCAAGAAGACCAGCACCACGGAGACGAGTCTCCTCAGCCCGAAGCTCAGACAGCACCTCAGAGAGCGGAACACGACCACAGGCAGTCAACTGAGCATGGTAGGGCTCGAACTCCTTGCGGAGCCGAGACAAAAACTCATAGATGCGGTGAAACTCTAAATTCGAGCGCACAATCTGGCAGCACGGGCATGTGCCACAAACAAAGAAAGATGAGAGAATCAAACCGCCATATATAGTAGCACTGAGTATAGAACTCATCAATAGTGGAATCACCGCTGAAGAGCATGCTCTGGCGAACCACGAGGTAAAGAGCATCCCTGCACGGTGATAAGCCGACGGAGATGTGCCCACCGAAAGCAAAGTGAGGAAGACTCATGAACTCAGCGGCAAACTGGGGCAGAACACTGGAGGTGAGAATAGCATAAGCACGAGCATCCTCATCTACCCACTGAGTGTAGGTGGTCAGATCAAGGCGATAGGTCTCGAGATCAGCAGAGTACTGTTTAAGCTTCAGCTCATATGCAACAACAACACTATCATCGGCACTCTGAGCAGCATCCTTGGCCTCCTAAGAAGCACCATCGTCGAGAACAAGCGGCGGCGAAGGAAGAGGAGTCAGAGGAGTAGTGGGGCACGACGGACAGGAGACCTCGCTAGAAAGCACACCCCAGAGACGAAGACCGCGCATATGGACGCGCACAAAGGCTACGAAATCAGGGTAGTTCGCGCCATCGAAGATCATCGGGTAGCGAGGACTCGCAACGTAGCCCGACGAAGAAGACATCACTCTTTTTTTTCAATCTAGATCTTAGATCAGAATCGGGTCAACGCCCGTGACCGCAGCAGCAGTCAGCGACGAGCGAAGGCCGGCGGCCGATGGGGGCAAAAGGTGGCCGAGTCCGGTGAAGGCCGGCGGCCGATTCCGGCGATGGCCGGCGACCGATTCCGGTGATAGCCGGCGGCCAATTCCGGTGAGGGCGGGCAGGTGGCCGATGCCGGGGAGGGCGGTCGGGCTTCCGATTGGAGCAGGCAGAGAGCGGCCGATTACAAGGGAGACCGAAGGCAGCCGGTGTAAGACGATCGGGCAGTGCGGGCAGGTTTGCTTGGGGTTGGAGGCGTATACCGGAAGGGGGCGGGCAGGTGGCCGACAGCCGGTTCCAGTTGATCGATCCAGGAGCAGAGGAGAGCACGGGCAGGCCACGATCGATCCAGGAGCAGGAGATCGATCGGCAGGGACAAACGTGATCCCAAGCGGAGAGACGGGAGACGACGATCACGACCGGGCTCAAGCAGGATTGATCCAGACAAGCGTCCGGTAGCAGGCCAAGACAGGAGACGAGGCCGATATGGAGGCGGCCGACGGGAGACAAAGCTCGGGAAGAGAATGCACGGAGTTGCTACGTGCGGGTGGAGAAGGGGCTAAACCTAAGCTCTTATACCATGTTAGGAATAGGCAACTTGTATTCCTCAGAGGCCAAATGCCATAATATATAGTACATGTACAGATGGAAATATGTAAGAAAACCCCCTAACAAGTGGAGAAATACAATATACAAATATACATCTAACATCGATTAAATGCTCTAACGTTAATGCAAGTATCCAAATCCTCAGGGAGTCACACTCCGATAAATTCTACTCTCGACAAGAGGGGAACGATCAACAATGCTTTCCGCCTTTCTTCCTTCTTCTTTTTACACCAGTAGCTAGTTTTCATATTACACAAATTGGTTTAGTTAATTTGACCTGTTAGCAGAACTCAAAAAGTGTTATACAAAGAGTAATCGACGTGGGTCATTCTATCACATCACAAACCAATCTACATTCCAAATTAATTGAAATTCTTACTTTTCCCAAGTCAACTTTAATTTATGTACGTTTGATCAAACTTATAAAAGAATCTATCGGCATATACAATGCTAAATAAGTTTCATTATATTCATAAGAAATATGTACATATGATACTTCCTCCAATCCAAATTAATTGACTTATTGAATGTATCTAGACAGTGGCGGAGCCACATACAAACTATGTCAATTGACTACACAATTTTTTGGTAATACAAGCTAAAAAATGCAAAAATAAATGAAATCATAGAAATACATGTATGTGAGTACACAAATTTAAAATGACTATATGAAGTTACTGCATCTAGACATGTTTAGTGCTAGATACATCCGAATCTAAATAAATTCGAGTCAATTAATTTGGATCAAAGGAAGTACCATTTTCCTCTATACAATTGACTACACAATATTTTGGTAATACAAGCTAAAACTGCAAAATAAATAAATAAATGAAAATCATAGAAATACATGTATTTGACTACACAATTTTAAATTGATATACAGAGTTACTACATCTAAACTTGTTTTATTGCTAGATACATCCGAATCTAAACAAATTCGAGTCAATTAATTTGAATCAAATGAAGTACCATTTTCCTCTATATATTTGATATTGGCATATATTTTATAAAATTAGTTAAACTTTAAAATATTTGACTATGAGGAATATCAACTTACAATAATCTGGAAGGATTAATTAGTTTCAGGGCCTGTTCGGGACGCGGAGTAGAAAACATAGGAACATTTGGAAATGGAGGAACAGAAAAGGCACGAGAGCGTATAACTAAGAGCATGTGCAGCATATGTAAATTGGTGTGTCTAAAGATACCATTTGAGTACGTGAGTCTAAACGGTGGAGAAGTGGTGTCTAATAAAAAGATTCTTCATGGTGTGTCTAGTACAAGACTCAAGGCCTAAGAAAATGAATTGTTGATAGGGCCCATGGTCAGCCTCTACTTTCTCTCGGTAGTGGCAGTGCATGCATATGAAAAAGTAACCATTCGATCCTGTAGCTTGTCAGTTCGGTGCTCAAAAGCATTTGCTCTGCTATTACCTGTCCAGGAGAACAGCCTTTTCTACAAATTTTCTTAGACCTAAGTCTAAACGCTGGGCATGCTCTAAGGAACAAAAAAACCGTAGGAAAATCCTACCACGGGTGTTCGGATAGAGCGCTCGAATGTACAGGAAAAAAATCCCTAAAAATCTTGCAGCTCCTAGACTATTTTATTATGCTTTCTCAGGAGTAGGTGCCAGGTTTCTTATCAGACTGCGCAGTGATCGCTCGTTCTTTTCACCTCACGTATACCGCATGGATTGAATTGTTTATTCGACTCGCCGATCCATCGGCCCTTTCCAGCGACATCTGCCTCGGGCTTCAGCCGAAAAATGAGCTCAGAGTAGAGTTTTTCAATCCTATGGAATAGATACGAATCAGCTCCTAGGCAGATTGTGTGTGAGTAAAATGTGGGTTATATATTAATTAAGTAATAGACGTTTATAGCTAACTATTGTACTAGTGGACTATAAAAACCGGCTATAGATAACATGGCACTTTTTTATAGCTAACAGCCAGCTGTATTATTAAACTTGCTCTTAAATAGGAAGCCTCATTAGCTTGGGCTATTCGAGTTCTCCCTTGCTCCTGATTCGTCTACTACGTACTCCGGCTCCGGTGATCTTTGTCCCTTCCGCTGCCGTACGACGGTGAGAAAGCTGCCCAAAGGTGATACTTCCGGCACCATGCATCATGTAGTTCCTCTCTATTTTCATGTATACTTTTCCATTGATTTGCCCCGTTCTGCAGTCTGCACTCGTGCAACGCGACCCCAGCCTCGTGTTGGACGGAATGCCTCCGGTGAGCATGAACGAGACAGCCTCGACGGAGAGCTGCCTTGTCGACCAGATCAGCGCCCTCCCGGATGACGCCATCCGTCACGTGCTTGGCTTCCTCCCCGCGGAGGAGGCCGTGTGTCAACACCCGGATTTTTAATCCTAGATGTCTGTTATGTCATACATCGCAATCTTAGGATTACCATTTTTGCGAGACATAACAGAATTTGATAACATAGTACATCATCCATTACAAACCGTACATAAGTTCTTACACAAATAGGGATCTCATGATTCAGTTCTTAATACAACATCAAGCAGCGGAATACGTAATAATAACGGTAGCGTAGACGAAGCTCCATCTTCGGGGTCACATGCAATGCTGACGATGGGAGATGATCCTAGTTGTCGTAACCTTCCCGAGGTCCATCCTCCAGGTACTCCTCTTCATAGTGTGGCCACAGGAATAGCCAGGGACAAAGCCATGAGTATTCTTTAAGTACTCGCAAACTAATACTAACAAGTGAAAGGGGTTTTTGATAATAGGACACTAGGCTCTAGGGTTGTTTTGCAAAAGCCAAATTTATCTCTACTAAGTTTGGAAGCAACGAATGCTAGTTAAGGTTTTATAACACCTAAGTGGGAACTTGTATCTCATGCCACAACCCTGTTGTGGTCAAGTCAAAGTCTCAATTTATTTCACAAGTCATTTTAGAAAAGTCTGACGGGGGAACAAAGATGGCCATCTAACTGTCCATAATCATGACGCGGCTATTCGAATAGTTTGACACTCTGCAGAGATTGTACACTTTCACCACAACATTCGATACATCCGTCAGGAACAAATTCTGAATTCACCATACTCAGTATGCGGATAATCAATCCTAACCTTTCAATTACATGCCCTAATATAAGCACCTCTCATGTGAGTTTGGCCTCCCAACCATGACCAACTGTCATCTTGGGTACTGCACAGGTGGACAATCTTCACAAGGTAGCCTCAGCTCAGACCTTGGCCGTGAGGGAACCAATACTAAGGTATATAAGTTTCCAGTCAAGCCCTACCCAATCTTCGGGTATTGTGGTTGTACGATAAAATTGGAATGGTATCGCATCCAGACAACCATCAGTTTTATAAAGGGCTAAGGCTCATGCCTAAACATTTTCATCACCAAATCATCTGGTGTTCGGAAACACATGTCAAAACATCTCAGTAGAATTATCCATCATTCTAAGGTTTTTAACCATTTTCACCAAGTATTCCCATCTAATGTTGACCAAGTTTTATGCTTAGCACTAGCATCTACAAGTGGGGGCAAGCACTAATGAGGGGTGGTAAACTAGTGGGGTTTAACTA
This sequence comes from Avena insularis, assembly GCA_023614405.1. Classification (NCBI taxonomy): domain Eukaryota; kingdom Viridiplantae; phylum Streptophyta; class Magnoliopsida; order Poales; family Poaceae; genus Avena; species Avena insularis. The sequence continues at coordinate 376,954,864 of CM042685.1, forward strand.
AGTTTAATCTCATGCCTTAGGATGACATCAAGATTATCTAGCTTAGGCCAAATTTTATGCTCTTTATGCAACCTTCAATTATCCTTCTAGTATCTACCATTTATTCCAGTAACTCTAAGTAGGAGTTTTGATAAAGAAATAAAGTAATAAGCTTGCAAGTAAAAAAACTAGGATGGGTTTATCAAGTGGGTAGGATCATCTATGTTTAAGGCATATAGTTGGCATGGTGACAATCAAGTCTTGGCTTGCACAGTATCAGTATAAACTTGCTAAATTGCAAGTGTTAGCTGGCACATTCAACTAGTAGCATTAGGCTTGCTACAGTAGAGTATCTTGCAAGTGTTAGCTTGCCTTGTGCAGAGCAGTGGTTGAAGTTCTCCTCGGCTTCTTCTTCGTAGAATCCTCCTTCCTCCTCTTATCCTTGGTAGGTACTAGCGTCTATAAATAAATACGAGGTACACAATCACCAAAAAATACTTAACTACTTGCAATCATCACACCAAAGGGTCCTATAGATGATCTAGCATCATCACTAATATTACAAGATTAAAGTTTGGTTTAATTCCTTTTATTTTTAGAAAAGTAATTTCTACTCATTGGAAAACTACTTAAGATTTAATATTCTCCAAACCAAACATGGGATCATATTGACACATGTCCTCACCACATATTTTAGTTCATGGGAATGTGATTTAAAGTGGTGTCACAATTTAATAAGGTTTTACCCTTTTATTTTAATTAAATAAAGTGGCTAGAAATGCCTATGTGGCATTCTTTTATTACTTGAACATTATTTCTGTAAGTAAACCTATATATTTTTATATATTCTGAAAGGTATGGTTAAATTTGATTTTTGATAGTTGGAATCAACTCAAAAGCTATTATGGTTTAAATTTGAAAAATGTTTGAATGCAGAAAAGCTTCTGCCTTGTTATTTTTACCATGGGTGATCTACAGATCCAAATGACTTGAATCCAACGGGCTTGGATTCAGCATTCCCAGACCTTTCTAACAAAATTGGTTTCATTCAATTTGGTTCATTGAATCGATCTGGGTTGATTTTTAAAACTGGGTACAGAAGTGTGTTTGAAATAAAATGGAAAAGGTTAAATTCAAATAACTGGGCTGCGCGGGAAGCTATACTGGGCCGGCCTGCTAAGCACAGCGCTTACGCGGGCTGGTTAAGTGGCTGTTCCCACGCGTCAGTGGGACGAGAGGGTGCGAAGCGGTATGGGGCGATGTGGTGTGTTCGATCTGGTTCTAATCCAACGGCTGAGAGTCATCGTCGACGTTGGGCAACGCCGGCGAGACAGAAACCTAGCACGGCCAGTGGGGGTCGTTGGGGGCTCACCGGGGTTCAGGCGAGGGTCGGCGAGGCGGGGAACGATGAAGTCGACAACGTCGAACCTCCTGGTACAGGCAGCTTCTCCTAGGGCGGCTCCAATCGCTGGCCCCCTTCTTCTCCAACAGCGGCAGACTCCGGTGAAATTCCGGCGAAGTGCTGCTCGCCTTGCTCCAGGAACGGTGTGGCACGATCAGTGAGGAGAGGGGAGTGATATGGTGTGCTCAATTCGGCTGGGGGTGGCCTCTATTTATAGTGGAGCGAGGGGACCGACGGGGCGCAAGGTGAGCTCGTCGTGGTCGACGGTACAGACGGCTATCAGCGTGGGCGACGACAGGGGGCGGTGCGGTGCTCCTAGAGATGCTCAACGACACGGTGGCGAGACGTGGGGTGGTGCGGTTTGGTCGGAACGCGACGGTGCTCTGCGCGTGCCCGGCGGAAGATTTAATGTCGCACACAGCGCGTGGTCCGCGCGGCGGCGAACGAGCGTGTCTGCGGGGTTGCTGGGATGGTGGTGATCACGTATGCACGCGGCGAGGGCGGCGCGCGGTCTGTGGGCGTCGGTCGAGCGTGGCGCACGGGGCGTGCTCTCGGCATGGTTGCTGGCGAGGTTGGCATGGTTCGTGTGTGTGGTCCAGTGGCTGGCAACATTCGAACGCTGGACAGTGAGTGGCGGTGGGATGTTGGCTTGCTCCCAGACATGCTGGCTAGGCTGGTTTCTCCTCCTAGCTTGCTGTCGACATGGGGGTGACAAGGGTGCATTCGGCCTGCTCACCATTGATGGCAATGCCAAGCTTACAGTGATGCTAAGGGTGTGCAATTGAGCTAGATGCTCTACTAAAACCTAGTTGTAACCAGAGAGGGAACAAGTTATGCTTCAATCACTGCTCACAATAGTGTTTAAGATTTTGATGATTTGTGTCTGCAATGTGTTTGATGAAATGGCCGCAAGAATTCAAGTTTTGAATTTTGAAAATATTTTTTGTGAGTGTGCTAGGTTGGTGCTGGTGAGTCTGCAGATGCTTGGGTTTTGAAAGTTGAGCTTGTTTGAGTGGTTTTTGAAAAAGTGGGATCTTCTCATATGATAAAGATTCAATTTTGAATTCTCATTTAAACTATGCATCTGAAAGTTTCTGGATGATCACAAAGTGGGCCTTGATACTTTGTTATGAGTACAATAAAGGGGTGCAAAGATCCAGAAAAGTTTCTGTTAAGTTCTGAAAGTTTGAGACAACCAAAGTAGGCATGGGAGTTAAATTGGTCAAAATGACCATTCACTCATTTAGCTTTGTTTTGATTTATTTGTCTTTAAGAAAAGTTTGGGAATTGTTTAGATGATGTTTATTTCACCTAAGAAACATTTTACAAGCAAAGAAACACATAAACAAGGCAATTCAAAGGAATTCAAAATGGGATGCATACACACATGCATGCTTTCATATTTTTATTTAGAAAAGTTTTTGTTAACCCTAAATTTGATGATTAGAGTTTGATGATCCAAGTTTAGTATTTTTGGGATGTTACAAACCTTCCCCCCTTAAACAAAATCTCGTCCCGAGATTTGAAAAAGGACGAAAAAAGATTATCTAGGATTTGAAGAGATCGGGAAACTCTATCCTGATGTGATCTTCGCGCTCCTAGGTAGCTTCCTCTTCTGTGTGGTTGCTCCACTGAATTTTGAGAAACTTGATGCTTCGGGTTCAGGTAGTTCGAAAAGCTTCTTCCAAAATACGGATGGGTACTTCGGGATAGGTCAGGTCATCATTGATCTCTATGGTCCGGTGATCGATATTTTTGAACACTTCGGTCTTCTCGGGGACTTCGAGACACTTGCGAAGAAATGAGATATGGAACACATTGTGCATAGATGACATATCTTCGGGTAGTTCCAATTGATACGACACTTCTCCTCGACGGTTCAGAATCTTGAAAGGTCCGATATATCTGGCGGCTAACTTTCCTTTGAGTTGAAAACGTTGCATTCCCTTCAATGGTGACACTTTCAGATACACAAAATCTCCTATGTTGAAGGCGAGGTCTCTACGTCTCTTGTCGGTGTAACTCTTGTTGGGGATATGCTATATGGGTATCCTCATAGCATGTCTCTTATCCGACTAACCCGGGTGGCCCATAGTCGGTAGCATGGCCTGTGGCCTGCTGGGCGGCCCAGTTAGGTGGATCCAGAAGGGAGGCCCATGCCGGATAAAGGAAGGCTACGGTGGAGTCACCAGCTGCATTTGAGCCTTGGAGTGCAAGATACACAAGACTAGTGATAACGGTGTAGGACTCTGTAACCTGTCCGGCTAGGACTTTTCCCTGTAACCCTAGGACCTGGCGACTATATAAGTCGGGCCTATGGGAGCCTTTAGGGAACAAATTAGTATCGATTCATACAACCTCGCACAGCGAACCTATCTCTGTAACTCGGCGTATTTCCCTTATAGTGATTTATAGCAGGAGTAGGATTCCGCCACCGTCGTGGGATCTGAACCTGGGTAAGCTGTGTTACCTCGTACCCGTCAACCGTCTGCCTTACCCCACATCTCTAAACACGCACTGTGAGGACCCCTCCATGGCGTACTCGTCGGCAATACCACGACAGTTGGCGCCCACCGTGGGGCAAGAGGCGCTTCAGGCTCTCCAGCGGGCGAGGACCAAGATCTTCGCGGGAATCGGCAAAAACGTAGCCATTGGTCGTGTTCTCTTCTCCGGCAACGTTCCGATCGTCCCCCCTGACGAGTTCTGGATCCCGGCGAAGACGAACCCTACACGGTGTTCGATCGTTCCTATCGGAGGAATCCACCTCTTCATCGGCGAAACCGACTCGGGCACTAGTTCCCTGGGAGTCGGAGGAGCATCAAGACCCGCACGGACCGCCTACGGGCAGGATACGTTCGCGGAAGGATCGATGTCGGATCTCTCTTCGGAGTTTGCCGGAAAAGATCGGAAAGCATCAATATCCGCACGGACCGCCTACAAGCAGGATACGTTCGCGGAAGGATCGATGTCGGATCTCTCCTCAGAGTTTGCCGGCAAAGATCGGAAAAATTCAAAACCCACCCAAACCGCCCCTATGCAGGATATAAAGGTGGAAGATCACTTCAAATCCGCCGGCTTTGTCTGCGCGTCTGGACAGCAGAGATCCAAGTTCACCGGCGTGGTTACCATCTTCGATCTGGCGCGCTGCGTTCAGAGAGAGGGCAAAAACCCCCGCGATTACCTGGACAGGTGGCTCCGTATACGTGCCGATCTAGCCCACTACCCCAATGATGATGCTATCTATCACTTTGTGGAAGGACTGGACCATGGCACGCTTCTCCGACACTCTCTAAGACGGCAACAGGCGTCTGGACGCCTTACCTTTGAAGGCATGGTGAACACCGTCAACAACTACGCGGAGGCCGAAGCGGCAGCTCAGACAGCGCTTGCGCTCATTGACGGAGCCCCTCCGATTCAGCCACCACCACCGCCTCCGGCCGCCATCGTCGTAGCAGCACCACCACCTCCAGTCATCGTTGAGGCCGTTGCACCTCCACCGCCCGTCATCGAGGAAGTCCTGGCACCCTCCGACTCTGTCATTGACGCTCTTTATGCTGATTTCAGTGTAGATTCAGAGGAAATAGACTCCAGTCCAGAAGAGCTAGACTCCACTATGCAGGAGATGGAGGAGGAGTACTCACGCGACGAGCAATCTAATAACACCGTCATGTCTCGAGGGGTGTTCGTCACCATTGGGACAACGATGGATGAAGATCAACCCGGGCAAGCTCCGCCTATGGCGCTGGAAAAGGGGAAGGGGCCACTAAATGCTGCTGACGATGATCGCGCAAAGGTCACGCCTCCGCTTCTAACCCAAAGGCAAGAGTCAGGAACTCGGCACCGGTCCGAGCAACAACAACACCGCAAACTTACCGCCTCCAGCATCCACGTCGGCCGCAACCCATGTTACTCCAGCTGATAGAGTGATGTACGGCAATATCCTCGTCGAGCCACTAACCATCGATCATATCCGGAACGTGACTCAGCTTGACAAGAAGCGCCAGCAGCTGCTGGAGGAGGCGCAAGCCATCACGGAGCAAGGCGCTAAGCTAGATCGAGATCTGGTCAACGCGCAGAAGTCAATAGAAAAAGCTAGAGCAATGGAGGCCGAGTACAAGACTCTGCTGCAGCAGCAGAAGGCTAAGAAGGCTCCAGCTCGCGTCATCAACGATCCTGGTGTACGGCGCAACCTAGGATGGGCTACCTCGAAGCCGGCACAGGCCAAGCCATACATTGATAGTGAAGGCAAGCACGTGATGCCCACCCCACTCCTTATCCTCGCCGTCGCCAAGACCCTTCTGGAGCAGGATAGATCGCCTGAGGCAGTAGAACAGGTCTATGACCTAGTGGACAAGGCGGTAAAGCAGCAGGAAAAGGCCAGCTCTCAGAGGCTTGAGTCTGACCCAGCGCTCTGCCGATCTAGCCAGTACAAACCGCCAAGGGACAGATCTCCTCAGGATGTCGGATCACATACGGGTTCATCAGAACGAAGGCGGAGGGATGCGTGCAACAGGAAGGATGCTATCCCCATATCCTCCAACCACGGAGAAAAAGCCCGACCTCGCTGCCCATCGCCACCGCTTCGATCCCCCGACGTCAGGAAGACTACAAGGCTCACCATCGCACGGATATGCCCCCTCCAAAGCAGTGTGGCATCATCATCCGCGACAACGCGGCGCAGACCCGTCATGATGGAGAGCGCCACCAAGGACACAAGAGCAGGTCACACCACGACCCTCCGCGTCCGACAAGCCACCGTGATAGGCGCGAGGCATCGCAGGAGGGTAACAGCAAGAAAGCTAACCCACCGCCACCTCCGCCTCCGTCGCCGCCAAGCAGTCACCACGGCGGAAGAGGCCCGCGTCGCTCACGCAGCCCATCCCCTGTTGACAACAAGAAGAAGAACCCGGAGCCATACGATGCACGTTCGCGAATTGATAAGATCCACGAGGCCCGGGAAGGACCATACCTGGGACCACGTTGCTTTGGACCTGCAATACGGTCCGCAACTTACCCCAAAGGTTTCCGGATAGACAAGACCATCAAGCCCTATGACGGCACCGCCAAACCTGCCACATGGTTGCAGGACTACGACAACACGGTGGAGATTGGCGGAGGCAACCCCAACATCGCCGTTAAGTACCTCCCGTTAATGTTGGCGGGTATGGCCCGTCAATGGATCGACGACTTGCCGGAGAAATCTATCTACAACTGGCTGGACATGCAAGAAGCATTCATCAAGAACTTTGAGGGTACATACAAGCGTCCCTGCACTGTGGGCGATCTACAGCGGTGCGTGCAAGAGAAAGACGAGACATCTCGCGCCTACCTCTCCCGCTGGCTGGACATGAAGAATTCCTGCACAGGAGTGCACGCTCAGACCGCTATGGCCGCCTTCATTGATGGGGTGGAAAGGGGCACGTTGCTCCGACATAAGCTAAAGCGCTTGCAGGACAATCATCAGCTTGACTTGAATCAGATGATTCAATTAGCTAGTGAGTTCGTAGCTGCCGACGATGATGCTCGTGGCTCTTTGCCGGCAACGGCCGTTCCAACCCAAGCTCGGAGGAACAGCAGTACAAAGCGGAAAACCGCTCCAGAAGAAAAGCAATCTACCGACATGATCGCTATGACTTTTGCAGGACGAGGAGAAGGCGGACAGCATGGCCGAGGAAGGGGAGCAGGCCGCGGGCAACAACGAGGAAGTGAAACCAACTCGGCACCGCTCCACGTTCCCCAAACGTACGAGGAGTACCGCGATATGCCGTGCCTCGTACACCTCGATGTCAACGGCAAGGCCACCCATACCAATCGACACTGCAAGTTCGTCAACGACCTCAAGGAAGACCCGGAGTCCGGCTACAAGCATAGTCGGAAGAACAGATCGCGAGGCAAGGGCAAGGGGAAGAAGAAGGAGGAGGAATCCAAGGATTCAAGTGACATGGACGAGGACGTTCACCCCAAGCACGCCACCAAGAGCGACGACAAGGGCAAGAACCCCTTCGCAAAGAAGGCCCCAGTCTACCACACTTGCCTTGGCACCCCCACCGTCCGACAACAGAAGACCTCTCTAAGGATCCTGATGGCCACTCTCCCCCCAGTTCCCCAATACCTGCGCTGGTCGGAGGTTCCAATAACTTGGGACAGGACGGACCACCCAGACCTTGTGCCCACGGAGAACCAGTACGCCATGGTCATCAACCCATTGATTGACGGTGTGGATTTCACCAAGTGCATGGTGGATAGTGGAAGCAGCATCAACATCATGTACCTAGATACACTGCAGAAGATGAACTTGACGGAGGCAAACCTAAGGCGGACCAACACCGTGTTCCATGGCATAGTTCCTGGTCGGGAGGCTCGGTCACTTGGGTGCATTACACTTCAGGTAGCCTTTGGCGACGTTAATAATTACCGCCAAGAGCGCATGACCTTTGAGGTGCTCCCCTTCAAGAGCCTGTACCATGTCATATTCGGCCGTGACATATTCCACACGTTCATGGCCAAGCCATGCTTCGTCTACAACAAACTCAAGATACCCGGACCAAACGGTGTCATCACCGTATCCGGAAGCTTTACCAAGGCAAGGGACTACGAGATCAATGAAGCAGCCGTTGCAGAAGCTGTCCTCTACAGCGAAGAATTCAAGGAGATCCAGAGCAAGGTCAATGACTCAGAGATGCCCGCGTCGAAGAAGCAGATCTCCGACTCCGCTCATGCGTTCAAGGCCGCTATCGAGACCAAGCCGGTGGAGCTTGTGGTAGGCGATGCCTCCAAGACCGTCGCCATTGGGACGAACCTAGATCCCAAATAGGAAAGCGCGCTCATCGAGTTCCTCCGTGAGAATAGGGACATCTTTGCCTGGCAACCTGTCGACATGAAAGGTGTACCTAGGGAACTTGCAGAGCACAGCTTAAACATAGATCCAAAATGTAAACCAGTGAAACAACCTCTCGACGCTCAGAGATTTAGAAGAGACGCGCCATTGGCAAAGAGATAGCTAGGTTACTTAAGGCCGGGTTTATCCGAGAAGTCCTTCACACCCGATGGGTGGCCAATCCTGTACTTGTCCCTAAAAAGGGAACCAATGAATTAAGAATGTGCGTTGATTACACCGGCTTGAACAAAGCATGTCCCAAAGATTCGTTTGCTTTGCCTCGCATTGACCAAGTCATTGACTCGACGGCTAGCTTGGAACTTTTGTGTTTTCTTGATGCATACTCAGGATACCACCAGATCAAGATGAGAAAGTCAGACCAATTGGCCACTTCGTTCACTACCCCATACGACACGTTTTGCTATGTCATGATGCCCTTCGGGCTGAAAAACGCAGGTGCTACCTACCAGCGGACAATGCAACGTTGCCTTCACGACCAAATTGGTCGGAATGTTCACGCCTATGTGGACGATATCGCGGTGATGTCTAAAAAGTCAAACGACTTAATCTCCGACTTAAAAGAAACCTTTGATAATCTCCGTAAATACAACATGATGCTCAACCCTAAGAAGTGCGTCTTCGGGGTTCCAGCCGAAAAATTGTTAGGCTTCATTGTTTCCCAGCGCGGAATCGAGGTCAACTCGGAGAAAATCAAGGCCATCTTAAACATAAATCATCTGACATGCCTAAAGGACATTCAACGACTAACAGGTTATGTTGCAGCAGTTAGTCGGTTGGTCAGCCGACTTGGAGAGAAGGCTTTGCCGCTGTACAAGTTGCTGAAGAAGGCGGACAAATTCACATGGACAGACGAAGCAGATGCAGCATTGAAGCAGCTCAAGGAGATCCTTTCCTCAGCGCCCATCCTTGCAGCACCCGAGCCTGGAGAGCCCCTGTTAATTTACATGGCGGCAACCAACCGGGTTATTAGCATCGTCGTCGTGGTAGAGCGGAAGGAACCAGGCTACGAGCATGGAGTTCAACGACCAGTTTACTATGTGAGCGAGGTCTTGACGGAGTCCAAGCAGCGTTACCCGCACTACCAAAAGATAGCTTATGGAGTATTCCTCGCTTCTCGGAAGCTGAGGCATTACTTTCAGGAGCACCCAATCACGAGTGAGCAAGACTCCACCGTCCGACATTATCAATAACAGCGGCCTTCTGGGAAGGGTTGCGAAGTGGGGCATTGAACTTGCCGCCTTCGAGATCACCTACAAGAGACGCGACGCTATCAAGTCACAAGCTTTGGCGAATTTTATTGCAGATTGGACGGAGATGCCAGATGCTACTCCGTTGCCAGAACCAGAGTATTGGGTGATGCACTTTGACGGATCAAAGTTGCTCAACGACTCGGGGGCTGGTGTACTGCTACAGTCACCAAAAGGAGATAAGTTGCACTACGTTCTGCATATCCACTTCGAGGCTACAAACAACATGGCGGAGTATGAAGCACTCATTCACGGACTACGTGTAGCCAAGGATATTGGCATCAAGCGCATAGTTTGCTGTGGAGATTCCGACTTGGTTGCCCAGCAGGTGGCTGGCACCTGGAATGCGCGGAACCCTATGATGGCGGCATATCGCGACGAAGTAGACGAGATAGCCAAGAGCTTCTTGGGCTACGAAGTCAAATATGTGCCTAGGGAGCAAAACGAGGCGGCTGATCTACTGTCTAAGCTTGGATCAGGGCGCAAGAAAATTCCGCCAGGAGTTTTCCTAGAGAATCTACACACACCATCCGTGAAGGGCGCCGACATCGACAACCCGGATAGAGCTGACTCTTTTTTCAACATGGTGACAAAGACCCCTCCGGCTTGGAAAAAACCGTTCATGGAGTATCTCGAGCACGAAACTTTGCCCGACGACGAGGTCGAAAGACGACAAATAGTACGACGAGCAAAGGATTATACCAAAATCAATGGGCAACTCTACAAGAGGAGCACTACTGGTGTATACTTAAAGTGCGTTTCCCAACTAGAAGGTATGGAAATCCTGCGCGAGATCCATCTTGGAGATTGCGGGCACCACACCGCTCCTCGATCGCTGGTCGCGAAAGCCTTCCGGCAAGGATTCTACTGGCTGACCAGGAAGGCGGACGCCGACAAGCTGGTTGAGACATGCACGGGATGCCAGTATTATGCCCGACAACCACATGTTCCTGCTAAAGAATTGCGAACAATACTGGCCGTTTGCAGTCTGGGGGCTAGACATGGTGGGACCGTTACAAACGGCACCGTGTGGATTTACGCATCTGCTGGTAGCAGTTGACAAATTCACCAAATGGATAGAAGCTAAACCCATTAGAAAGCTTGATGGGGCAACTGCCCTCAGGTTTGTCCGGGATCTAGTGGTGAGATTTGGTCTCCCACATAGCATCATCACCGACAACGGAAGCAACTTGTCACTCGGAGAAGTGGAGGCCTATTGCTGGGACAAAGGCATCCAACTTGACCTTGCATTTGTGGCACACCCACAATCCAATGGTCAGGTTGAGCGAGCCAATGGATTAATTCTGCAGGGAATCAAGCCACGTCTTGAGGCACCGCTACGAGCAATGAGCAGCTGGCGTAAGAATTGCCATCTGTGCTATGGAGTTTATGAACCACACCCAACAGATCCACCGGCTACACCCCTTACTTCATGGTATACGGAGTAGAAGCCATCCTACCTTCCGACATCCTCCACGACGCACCAAGAGTTGCCGCCTACGACGAAGATGACGCTGAAGAATCCAGATGCCTAGATGTGGACCTTCTCGAGGAGGAGCGCGTTTTGGCATGCCAAAGATTCGCCATCTACCAGCAGAAGCTACACAGCTACCATAGTCGCCGTGTTCGGCATCACTCGTTTAAAGAGGGGGATTTAGTACTCTGACTTAAGCAGAAGAAGTCACACGAATTATCCCTGCCATGGGAATGACCGTTCATCATAAGCAAGGCGCTCCTCAATGGGTCTTACTACCTTGTTGACAATCGTGAACTCAAGAATAGACCCAACAAGGATCATAAGCGTAAGCGACGTGACCCGGATGATGACTACCCGGAGCTTGATCGGCCATGGAACATAGCACAACTACGTCCTTTCTACACTTAGCATTTTTTATCTAATTGTGTACCTCTTATATGATCAATGAAATAAAGCTCTTTGGTTCAATCATATTGCTGAGTCTTTTACCTCCTTTAGTATTCATTTTTAGATCATATAAAACCTTTATGCACAAGTCTTGCGATTGCACTTGTGAAAATTCCGCCTACGGGTGTTAGCTTAAGTTTTCTGGTCTACACATTCTTTGTCGTTTTTATGTGGATTCTGGAGTAGTGACTTTCAGCACTTATTGTCGGTGATTCTGTGCTCAGGTTATTGACGACGCCATTGGGCATCATCACCTAAGCGCATGATTCCGACAACGAGTCTTCCGACTCACAAAAAGTCAAGCATAAGAACCAGAGTAATGGATAAGCCAACACTTGCTTAAAAAATATATACATGCTGAGACTTAATTCTTAAGTAGCAGGATACGACCACCATTGTTTTCCGCCTTAAGATTACATCAACATGTTTTTCCCGTGGACAGACCAAAGGTGAAACAGAAATTACAAAGTGTTCTTCATTCTTTGGGCGCAGGAGACTTGGAGGCCGCATCATCACCAGCCGGAGAATCACCCTCAACATCGGCACTGTGATGAGACTCGGAGGAGTCCTTGTTGATGTAGTCGATGAAGTTCCTGGGCACGAAGACGTCAACGTCCACCAACTTGGCAACCCTGGTGTCATAACCCGCGAGTGATGATAGGATGGCTTCATGATTGATCTCCTTGCTGTCATCATCCACGTCGGGGATACCAGAGGTCACCATGTCGATGTCGGCATCTTCATAGTGTGCCTTCACCATAGACATCGCCATCCTTGCGCCAGCCCGTGCGCATGAAGCTTTCCAGCTCGCGCCACACTCGGGGGCTCGGCGCAGAATCTCTGAGTACTTCGTCACGGAGTCCAAGGACTTGATATAAATCTGGAGGGGCTTGGCAATCTCCTTGGCTTGGGCGATGGCGGTATTGATGAATTTGCCGGCAAGAACCATGCATTCCTTTTCCGAAGGAGGCGAGCGGGTTAAACCCATGGGCGCTAAAAATTCTGACAAGGATCGCATGAGTTCAATAAACTCTAAATATCCAGACTACATAACTACAAGGCGGAGGACACTTACTGAAGATGCTGGCCTTAGCCTGCCAGACGGTGTCCGCCAAGGATTCCTTCTCTTGTTGGAGGAGCTTAAACGCCTCGCTATGGCGAAGGTTTTGCTCATCAGCAGCTTGCTTCTGATCCTTTAGGATCGCAAGCTCCTCCTTCAAGCGATTGATCTCCGTGGAGGCGGACTCCTGCAGGGCTTTCATGGAATCCTCGTGCATCTTCAGCATTTCTTCCCTCTCCTTCTTAAGGATTTTGTTCTCGCTGTCCATCTGCTGGATGTGCTTGGACTGCTCGACAATATCCTTGGTCTTGGCAACATGATCTGCAAGTCGGAGAAAACAAAGTACACAGTGAGTACTCGAAGAAGGAAGGCACAAAAGTAAGACGGAAATGCGCAAAAAGAAAACAGACTCTTGTTTTTGATGATCTGTTCCTTCAAGATGACAGTTTTACCCTTTTCGGCTTCAAGATCTGCGCGCATCTTCTGATACTTGTCGTTGGCCATTCCCCTCCGAGCATTCTCGTTCTGTGGAAGCAAATACAAAGCTAAGTCGTTGTTTGGTCTGCTTGGAGCCCCTCGGAGATTTTCCACCTAGATGCTCGGGGGCTACAGCGAGAGTTTTTAACTTATCAATATGTTTAGCTTTTCTTTAAGCATCTAGTCGGAACTAATTCAGTTACAACTAGAGGCTTGGGGGGCTACAACATTGAAAATTATGAACACTGTGTATGCTACTCTTAAAGCATCTAGTCAGAGTAATTCATTCCATCTAAATGCTTGGGGGGCTACAGTGAGAGTTTTTTCTAACTTAGTCACTCTTAGAGCATATAGATGCAAAACCTATGGTTTTCCGTCTACATCCTCGGGGGCTACAGTGGGATACTCATACGAAATGCAAAAGGTAAAGTAAAACTTACAAGTGCATTAATATTGAGGTTGGTAGCACTCTCGGCCAGCAGCTTGCCAAAGGAAATGCTATTTCCCCGCAAGATATCTGCTTGTCGGATTAGCTCCTCAAGACCGCACGTCGGAGATGACGACACTCCTCCAGGAACCATAGTTGTGTTACTCGGCAGGAGTGTCGGGTAAACTATCTTTGGGAACTCGAAGGGTTTCTGGGGAGTAGGGACGCCGCCTTCGGCAGAGGTACCATCTCCCACCACCGCCTTGCCGCTACCGATGGCATCCTTAGCCGGAGCTTCAACCATTTGAAGAGCAGCGCTGTCCTGCGTCGCCTGCTCGCCGACAATAGCGAGATCGGTAGAGGCGCCAGAATCTACTTCCATGGCGGAAGGGCCTAGTGCCTCCTGGACTTGAGAGCTTGTCGGAGCAGAGGAGGGTTTGACGGCAGGAGTAGCAGGGGCGATGGCGGGAGAGGAGTCGCGATACAGCATATCTTTGATATTTCTAGAAGCCCCAAGAGTCTTGGAGGACTTCTTGAGGCTGGTTGTGGCTTTCTTCCTAAAACGTGCAAAATGCATAAGTACAGGAATAAGACAGATAAATAAGACAATGTCGGAGAATGAGAGGCTTACACTAGTGGGGGCGCTTTGGCAAACATCCCGGTGGCTTTCTTATTTTCCGCCTCCAGTATGATACTCTTTTGGAGGCTCCACCCTCCGTCTTCTTCTTCTTGCCTCCGTCGGCAGCGTCAGAGGTGGAGCTCTTCCGCTTTCGCGCCAACGGGGCATCATCGTCGGACACGACCGTGACTTCCTTCATCTTTGGATCGTAGATTTGGGCAGCCAGTTTGTCCTCATCTAGATCGCTAAGATGTTAAGTGAGAAATCACCGTGTTAGATAAGATGGCACTGGCAAGACGGAGAAACTGGAGCAATGTCATACACGGAAAATAAATACCTACCTTTGGGCACTTGCCGTCTACGTACATGTCGCAGGTGATGGTGAAGCCGCGCTTCTTATCCTTCACCTTGACGATGTCCTTCAGACGGAGCTTGACGGAGTCGCTCGAGAAGTTATCCACGGAGATCCGGAGGGTATCCCTTCGATCACCGGTGTACTCGTGCATGAACTTCGAGTGGTGCTGCAGAGGTTGGATTCGCCTGATGAACCAGCACATGGCTAGGTCCAAGCTGGTCAAACCCGTCTCTACGAACCACTCGATCCGCCTTATTGCGTGTGAAGCATCGAGGTCGGAGGGAAGAGAGGCATGGGATCTCCATGTGGAAACTTCAGCGGCGGCTCCATCCACGAAGTCCGGGTACGTCACTTCTCGGCCCGCCAAAGGAATGTCGGGCCGAGAAATACGTCATTGCCAATTTTGCGACTCGTGGCCGACGATGTCGGGGAACCGCCGACCAGGTCGGATCTTGAAGCTTATGGTGTCGCAGTTCCTAAGCTCCTCCCTACTATGTCCGGCTTCACGTTTAACGGTGAAGAAGTACATGAACAAGTCTAACCTAGGCTTAATCCCTAGGTAACCCTCACAAAGTGCCGCGAAGTTGCTAAGCACTAAGATGCTATTGGGGGAGAGGTTATGGGGTTGGACTTTGAAGTGGTTCAAGATGGACATAAAGAAGTGGGAGATGGGCAAAGAAACGCCGCGTACCAGCTGAGCCTTGAGGTACACCTTTTCTCCGGCTTGGGGAGAAGGTGTCACCTCGCCGTCCGGCACCGCCCACCAGGCGAGCCCCTCCGTCGCGGGGAGGTAGCCTTCAGCGACCATCTCTTGGATGTCGAGGTCAGTGATGTCCGAGCCACGCCAGTCGCCCTTGTGCGAGTCTGGCTCTTCTTCCAGAGGCTCTAGCGCCACCAGATTGTGGTCACCGCCGGTGGTTTCAATCACCGCCGACGCGGGGATGACCAGGCCCTCTGGGGGCACGACGATGGAGCTCGCCGGCTTCGTCGTGGCTTCACTCGACGCCGCCATCGACAGGGAGGAGCTGCTGCTGGCCATGGAGGACTGGGAGGATGCGACTGGTGCAGAGAGAGGCTAGGGTTTCTTCGAGGTTTTCCGCGGAGGGCTCGAGGAGGCGTGCGGCTGGAGGAATAAGATGATGACGCGAGAGAATGGGGTGAAAAAGTGGCAAGTGTCCCACGGTTACTATTTATCTTACTCTGCGTCAAGATTCATGCAGCTAATCAGACGGTTGCCGCGTAGACGACGTGTTCGTGAACGTGCGCAGTAATTTCATCACGTCTCCAACCGCCGCCGCCAACGGTTCGTATCGCTCGCGTGGGAAAATCGGATATGATTGCGTTCTCTGCATGTGTGAGTTACGAGGCGTCGCTGACCTACAGCCTATGTCGTCATAACTGACATGGTAGATGAGCCGTCCCATCGAAGATTCTAGCATGGACGGATTTAATCCGACTACGGAAGAGTACGATGGAAGATTCAGCATTTCTCCGACTTACTCATAGAAGACGGAGAAACCTTTGCAGGGTTCTTTGGGAGGACTACAAGATATTGCTTGACGATTTGCCGACATCCATCTAGACGGAGCGTTCCACGGGAAGAGGCAAGACGGCGCAAGATCTCGGAGTTCTCCGGGGGCTACTGTTGGGGATATGCTATATGGGTATCCTCATAGCATGTCTCTTATCCAACTAACCCGGGTGGCCCATAGTCGGTAGCATGGCCTGTGGCCTGCTAGGCGGCCTAGTTAGGTGGATCCAGAAGGGAGGCCCATGCCGGATAAAGGAAGGCTACGATGGAGTCACTAGCGTACCCGGATCCTTGGAGTGCAAGATACACAAGACTATTGATAGACGGTGTAGGCCTCTGTAACCTGTCCGGCTAGGACTTTTCCCTGTAACCCTAGGACCTGGCGACTATATAAGTCGGGCCTATGGGAGCCTTTAGGGCACAACTTAGTATCGATTCATACAACCTCGCACAGCGAACCTATCTCTGTAACTCGGCGTATTTCCCTTATAGTGATTTATAGCAGGAGTAGGATTCCGCCACCGTCATGGGATCTGAACCTGGGTAAGCTGTGTTACCTCGTACCCGTCAACCGTCCGCCTTACCCCACGTCTCTAAACACGCACTGTGAGGACCCCTCCATGGCATACTCGTCGGCAATACCACGACAACTCTTCTGTCTGGACTGGGCGGTCTTGAGGTGCTCATGAATCTTGTGAACCTTCTCTTCTGCTTCTCGTAGGATGTCGGGTCTGAAAATCTGACTCTCTCCTACTTCCGACCAGTTCAAAGGGGTGCGACACTTCCTTCCGTACATGAATTCAAAGGGGGCCATTTGCAAACTGGCTTGATAACTGTTATTGTATGAGAATTCTGCAAACGACAGACAGTCTTCCCACTTGGATCCATATTCTAACACACATGCTCTCAGCATATCTTCGAGTATTTGGTTTACTCGCTCCGTTTGTCTATCGGTCTGAGGGTGATACGCGGTGCTGAAATCTAGGCGGGTTCCTAAACCTTCTTGAACTTTCTTCCAGAATCTCGAGGTAAACTGAGTTCCTCGATCCGATACAATGTTCTTGGGGACTCCGTGCAAACTAACTAGCGATGTACAACTCCGCTAGCTTCGAACTCTGATATGTGGTCTTGACGGGTAAGAAATGGGAGACTTTGGACAATCGGTCCACTATGACCCAAATAGAGTCATTTCCCCTACTAGAAGTAGGCAGTCCAGTGATAAAGTCCATTCCAACGGAATCCCATTTCCATTCCGGAATCTGCAAAGGTTGCAACAATCCAGCGGGTCTTTGATGTCCTGCCTTGACTCGCTGACATATATCACACTTGGCGATATAGCTTCCGATTTCTCTCTTCATCGTATGCCACCAAAATTGCTCTTTTAAATCTTGATACATCTTAGTTCCTCCGGGATGGATAGAATAAAGAGTATCATGAGCCTCCTTCAGAATCACTTCTTTCAACTCAGAATCTGCTGGTACACAAAGGCATCTTTTGTACCACGGAACTCCTTATTCGTCTTCGGTGAATCCGGGTACTTTGCCTGTACCGATACGACGCTTGATTCCGTCAATACTAGCATTTCCCTTCTGCGCCTCTTTAATCTGACTGATCAAAGTGGACCGGAGTTCTATGCTAGCCAAAAATCCTTCACTTACTAATTCCATTTGAAAATCTTCCATCTCTTTGTGCAGGCTTGGTTGCTCCTTCAAAATCATGGAGTTCAAGCGGCACGGCAATCTGCTAAGGGCATCGGCTACCACATTGGCTTTACCAGGGTGATAGTGAATGTCCAGATCGTAATCCTTGATTAGCTCAATCCATCTTCTCTGTCTCATATTCAGCTCCTTCTGAGTGAATATATACTTCAGACTCTTGTGATCCGTATAGATCTCACAACGGTTTCCCATCAGGTAATGCCTCCATGTCTTTAGGGCTAGAACTACGGCTGCGATTTCGAGGACATGGGTTGGGTAATTTTGCTCATGTTGCTTCAGTTGTCGAGATAGATAAGATATAACTTTGCCTTCTTGCATTAGCACACATCCGAGACCGATCTTGGATGCATCACAATACACATCGAAGGGCTTCGTGATATCCGACATGATCAAGATTGGGGCTGAAATCAATCTCCTCTTGAGTTCTTGAAAACTCGCTTCACATTTTTCGGTCCATTCAAACTTCTTGTCCTTCTTCAGCAATTGGGTCATGGGTCTGGCGATACTCGAGAATCCTTCTATGAATTTGCGGTAATATCCCGCCAATTCGAGAAATGCACGAACTTGGGTTTGAGTGGTTGGGGCTTGCCAATCCTCGACATCTTTTACTTTTGCAGGGTCAACGACAATTCCTCCGGCTGATACAATGTGACCGAGGAATCCTACCTCCTATAACCAGAATTCACATTTGCTAAACTTTGCATACAGCTGATGCTCCCTAAGGGTTCCAAGAATGGTCCTTAGGTGTAGCTCATGTTCTTCTTCTTATTTGGAATAAATCAGAATGTCATCGATGAAAACAACGACAAACTTATCCAGGAAGTTCATAAAAATCTTATTCATGAGATTCATGAAATAAGCGGGGGCATTGGTTAATCCAAAAGACATGACCGTATACTCATACAATCCATATCTAGTGGTAAAGGCAGTCTTTGGAATATCCTCTGCACGAATCTTGAGTTGATGATAGCCTGTTCTAAGATCAATCTTAGAAAACACCTTGGCACCGGTCAACTGATCAAACAAATCCTCTATCTTGGGCAAGGGGTACTTGTTCTTGATAGTGACATCATTCAACTTCCGATAATCCATACACAAACGGTTACCTCCATCCTTCTTGTCCACAAACAAGACAGGTGACCTCCATGGTGACGCACTTGGTTGAATCAATACAATTTCCAACATGGAATCCAGTTGCTTCTTCAGTTCTGCTAGCTCAGACGGGTTCATACTATATGGTCTCTGGGCTATGGGTCCTGTTCCGGGGATTAGTTCAATGATAAACTCGATATCTCGATCTGGGGGCATACCGGGCAAAACATCTGGAAATACATCGGGGTATTCACAGACTATCCGGACTTGGTCAATGGTAGGTTGGTCTATACTCGTGTTGCACTTGAATTAGCGAGGTAAGGTTTCAGATATATGCTCGACTGATATTCCGGCTTTACTGGTCATGGTTATGGCTTTCTTGGCACAGTCAATCAATCCTTTATGTTTGGACATCCAATCCATTCCTAGTACTACTTCCAAACCTTTAGTTCCGAGTACTATCAGATTAGCATAAAAATCTATGCCATGGATTCGGATAGGGATGGCTTTGCAAATTTGCCTAGCCTTGGTGGTTGATCCAGGAATTTGGACAATCATAACATGCTTCAGTTTGGTTGGTTGAAGTTTACTAGTGCAGGCAAATTCTTCGGTGACAAATGAGTGCGATGCACCAGAATCAAACAACACTCGTGCAAGTACTGAATTAACATAAAACATACCCAGCACGACGTCTGGCGCTTCCTGAGCTTCTTCAGCATGCATGAGAAAAAGACGGCCATTGCGGTTGAGCAAATTCCCTGGGGCAAACCTTCTTCCGGGCTGAACACGACGCTTTCTTTGGGGCATTGGGTGCTGCGGCATTCTTCTTGTTGGGGCACTCGTTGGAATAGTGACCCTTATTTCCACAGTCATAACAAGTCACTTGCGACTTGTCCTTTGCTGCTACAGGCACATCATTGCTTCCAGTCCTCGGGGCAGTGTTGGTGTTGGCGGTAGCATTGTTGTTGTTGAACTTGGGTGGGGCACGGTTGAAATTGCTTGCGTTGCTGGGGTTGTTGTGATTTCCTCCGGGCCTAGGGTTTCCACGGTTGGGGTAGGTCGAACGGTTCATCGGGGGTCTGTTGGTTCTTGGGGAAAATCCGGGAGATGGGTTAGGGCGATACTTTGGGGTCTGATGGGTTCCTGGCTGATGCATCATGCGACGCTTGTGGTTCTCATTGGCTTGGTTGATCTGGATAGTAGAATTGACAAGGGCTTCAATATAAGCAAAGGGGATATTGACTAACACTGTGTGCATCTCATCGTGCAGACCATTCAGGAATCTTTCTTTCTTCTTGGCTTCGGTGTCGATCTCATCCGGGGCATACCTAGCTAATGACAAGAATTTGTCACGGTATTCCACTACGGTCATCCTTCCTTGCTTTAGCTCTCCGAACTCGTCTCTCATTCTCTTGATCAAACCTGGTGGCACATGGGTTCTGCTAAACTTGACCTTGAATTCCTCCCAGGTCATCATCTGGCCTCCGGTCATTGCGCGAACACTGTTCCACCATGCCGTGGCATCTCCGGCTAGATAGTGGGTGGCGAATAGAACTTTCTTGTTGGCTTCCACTCCGGCGACTTCTAGGTTATTTTCCATGGTCTGTAGCCAATCGTCGGCATCTAGGGGTTCTTCCGACTTAGTGAAAACAGGTGGGTTGGTGTTCTGAAAATTCTTGAGCTTAGATCCATGGTTGTCCTGATTTCCGTGGCCTTGGTTGTTGTGGGCTAGCTGGGCTATCTGCTGCAGGGTGGCTAGGTTGGCTTGACGTTCCGCTCTGAAGACCCAATTGGAGAATCTGAAGATTGAGATGAACCAGAATTGGCTTGACGTTCCGACTTAGAAGTCAACATTTGCAGAATCTGCAACATCAGGTCCGGGGATGAACCAGTTCCTCCACGTGGCATCTGAAGATTGAGATAGATCGTGAGAAAAGAGGGAAATTTCTAAGGTTTTGGGTCTTTGAAAAGTTTTTAAAGTTTGACTCAGATTTTTCTAGCAACTTGCTTTTTCATTCATTCACAGCACAGGATACAACACACACCACAACAAAGAAAAACAGATGGTTTTAAGAACCATTCTGAAAACTACGATACAATGGGACCGAATACTACTCACTACGCTAGTGCTCAAGTGGTACTACTCCTCGGAATCTGTGGCTTCATCATCCTCATCATCATCGATGAAGGCAAAATCATCCTCATCGGTCAAGAAATCCATAGCCTGATCCTCCAGAAAATCATCGTCATCACTGAGATAGGAGTAGGGGTCTCCACGAAGATCCTCTCCGGCATTCTCCCTTTCCTCCAACTGCATGTCTCTCTCGTGGATGGTCTCCTCCAAAGATGAGATACGGTGACGAAGACGGGCAATAATGCGCTCCTTCTTGTTGAGCTGACGGCGGCGAGACTTGCGATCCTTTGCTAGCATGGCGATGGTTTGGTCCTTCGTTTTGATGATGGCAGACTTGTGGTTGGAGTAGTCACGACAGTTATCCAACTCCTGCTGACGATCGTACATCATGAAGCTAAGGTGGTCCACTTGGGTCTTCAGCTCAGGGTGGTATGGGGCTTCCAGTGGTTGTCCATTAGCATCACGCCTTGGGCAAAACTCAAAGCGAGTACCCTTGATCTGATTGATGCTCTGCCCACATAGACGGGAAAGAGCTTCCTGCATTGCCCTAGCAAGTCCGTCGAGCCAGTTATTCTCTCTTAAGGTAAACTGAATTCCCTCAGCAGTGGGAGGTTCAATCTTTCCTCGGAGACTTGCAACAATTAGCCACTGCAGATCTTCTCCTCCTTGATCATAGAGCTGAGCTCCGAAGAACTCAGGGTGCGGACGCTCCAGAAGTTCCGAAAGCTGGTCCAAATCCGTCTCAAAGATAAGGTCTCCTCCATTCCCCAACTGATAAAACTTGCTGTACTTCACGTCCATCTATAAGAATATAGGATGAGTAAGTTAGTAGAGTGATCAAGTGTGTCAAAAATTTATGTATTTTGCAAGAGTTTTTGAGGAACATGAATTTTCATGAAAGAATCAAAGGGATAAGAATGAGAATAAGTTTTTGTAAATATTTGTTTTCTTTGGTTTTGAAACTAATTTTTTGATTCAAACGTCCAGTCTAACTAGGGTCTCCTAGGGTCAGGATGGCTCTGATACCAACTTGTCAACACCCGGATTTTTAATCCTAGATGCCTGTTATGCCATACATCGCAATCCCAGGATTACCATTTTTGTGAGACATAACAGAATTGGATACCATAGTACATCATCCATTACAAACCGTACATAAGTTCTTACACCAATAGGGATCTCATGATCCAGTTCTTAATACAACATCAAGCAGCGGAAGACGTAATAATAACGGTAGCATAGGCGAAGCTCCATCTTTGGGGTCACAGGCAATGCTGATGATGGGAGATGATCCTAGTTGTCGTAACCTTCCTGGGGTCCATCCTCTAGGTACTCCTCTTCATAGTCTGGCCACGGGAATAGCCAGAGACAAAGCCATGAGTACTCTTTAAGTACTCGCAAACTAATACTAACAAGTGAAAGGGGTTTTTGATAATAGGACACTAGGCTCTAGGGTTGTTTTGCAAAAGCCAGATTTATCTCTACTAAGTTTGGAAGCAACAAATGCTAGTAAAGGTTTTATAACACCTAAGTGGGAACTTGTATCTCATGCCACAACCCTGTTGTGGTCAAGTCAAAGTCTCAATTCATTTCAAAAGTCATTTTGGAAAAGTCTGACGGGGGAACAGTATGGCCACTCCAACTGTCCATAATCATGACGCTGCTATTCAATAGTTTGACACTGCAGAGATTGTACACTTTCACCACAACATTCGATACATCCGTCAGAACAAATCCTGAATTCACCATACTCAGATGCGATAATCAATCCTAACCTTTCAATTACACGCCTAGTATAAGCACCTCTCCCGTGAGTTTGGCCTCCCAACCATGACCAATCGCCATCTTGGGTACCGCATGTGGACAATCTTCACAAGGTAGCCTCAGCTCAGACCTTGGCCGTGAGGGAACCAATACTAAGGTATATAAGTTTCAAATAAGCCCTACCCACTCTTCGGGTATTGTGGTTGTACGATAAAATTGGAATGGTATCGCATCCAGACAACCATCAGTTTTATAAAGGGCTAAGGCTCATGCCTCAACATTTTCATCACCAAATCATCTGGTGTTCGGAAACACATGTCAAAACATCTCAGTAGAATGATCCATCATTCTAAGGTTTTCATAACCATTTTCACCAAGTATTCCCATCTAATGTTGACCAAGTTTTATGCTTAGCACTAGCATCTACAAGTGGGGGTAAGCACTAATGGGGTGGTAAACTAGTGGGGTTTAACTAAGTTTAATCTCATGCCTTAGGATGACATCAAGATTATCTAGCTTAGGCCAAATTTTATGCTCTTTATGCAACCTTCATTTATCCTTCTAGTATCTACCATTTATTCCAGTAACTCTAAGTAGGAGCTTTGATAAAGAAATAAAGTAATAAGCTTGCAAGTAAAAAAAACTAGGATGGGTTTATCAAGTGGGTAGGATCATCTATGTTTAAGGCATATAGTTGGCATGGTGACAATCAAGTCTTGGCTTGCACAGTATCAGTATAAGCTTGCTAAATTGCAAGTGTTAGCTGGCACATTCAACTAGTAGCATTAGGCTTGCTACAGTAGAGTATCTTGCAAGTGTTAGCTTGCCTTGTGCAGAGCAGTGGTTGAAGTTCTCCTCGGCTTCTTCTTCGTAGAATCCTCCTTCCTCCTCGTATCCTTGGTAGGTACTAGCGTCTTTAAATAAATACGAGGTACACAATCACCAAACAATACTTAACTACTTGCAATCATCACACCAAAGGGTCCTATAGATGATCTAGCACCATCACTATTATTACAATATTAAAGTTTGGTTTAATTCCTTTTATTTTTAGAAAAGTAATTTCTACTCATTGAAAAACTACTTAAGATTTAATATTCTCCAAACCAAACATGGGATCATGTTGACACATGTCCTCACCACATATTTTAGTTCATGGGAATGTGATTTAAAGTGGTGTCACAATTTAATAAGGTTTTACCCTTTTATTTTAATTAAATAAAGTGGCTAGAAATGCCTATGTGGCATTCTTTTATTACTTGAACATTATTTCTGTAAGTAAACCTATATATTTTTATATATTCTGAAAGGTATGGTTAAATGTGATTTTTGATAGTTGGAATCAACTCAAAAGCTATTATGGTTTAAATTTGAAAAATGTTTGAATGCAGAAAAGCTTCTGCCTTTTTATTTTTACCATGGGTGATCTACAGATCCAAATGACTTGAATCCAACGGGCTTGGATTCAGCATTCCCAGAACTTTCTAACAAAATTGGTTTCATTCAATTTGGTTTACTGAATCGATCTGGGTTGATTTTTGAAACTGGGTACAGAAGTGTGTTTGAAATAAAATGGAAAAGGTTAAATTCAAATAACTGCGCAAGGCGATCTTGGGCAGCCTGCTAAGCATAAGCGCTTTACGGCTGGTTAAGTGGCTGTCCTCACGCTGCCGATGAGACGAGGGGTGCGGTATGGGGCGATGTGGTGCGTTTGATCTGGTTCTAATCCAACGGCTGAGAGTCATCGTCGACGTTGGGCAACGCCGGCGAGACAGAAACCTAGCACGGCCAGTGGGGGTCGTTGGGGGCTCACCGGGGTTCAGGCAAGGGTCGGCGAGGCGGGCGAATGACGAAGTCGATGACGGCGAACCTCTTGGTACCGGCAGCTTCTCCTGGGGCGGCTCCAATCGCTGGCCCCCTTCTTCTCCAAAGAGCGCAGACCGTGAAATTCGGCGATGCTGCTCGCCTTGCTCCGGGAATGGTGTGGCACGATCAGTGAGGAGAGGGGAGTGAGATGGTGTGCTCAATTCGGCTGGGGGTGGCCTCTATTTATAGTGGAGCGAGGGGACCGACGGGGCGCAAGGTGAGCTCGTCGTGGTTGACGGTACAGACGGCTATCGGCATGGGCGATGGTAGGGGGCGATGCGGTGCTCCCTGGCGATGCTCAACGACACGTTGGCGAGACGTGCGGCGGTGCGATTTGGTCGGAACGCGATGATGCTCTGCGCGTGCCCGACGGAAGATTTAATGGCGCACAGCGCGCGTGGTCCGCGCGGCGGCGAACGAGCGTGTCTGCGGGGTTGCTGGGATGGTGGTGATCACGTATGCACGCGGCGAGGGCGGCGCGCGGTCTGTGGGCGTCGGTCGAGCGTGGCGCACGGGGCATGCTCTCGGCATAGTTGCTGGCGAGGTTGGCCTGGTTCGTGCGTGTGGTCCAGTGGCTGGCAACGTTCGAGCACTGGACAAGGAGTGGCGGTGGGATGTTGGCTTGCTCTCAGACATGCTGGCTAGGCTGGTTTCTCCTCCTAGCTTGCTGTCGACATGGGGGTGACAAGGGTGCATTCGGCCTGCTCACCATTGATGGCAATGCCAAGCTTACAGTGATGCTAAGGGTGTGCAATTGAGCTAGATGATCTACTAAAACCTAGTTGTAACCAGAGAGGGAACAAGTTAGGCTTCAATCACTGCTCACAATAGTGTTTAAGATTTTGATGATTTGTGTCTGCAATGTGTTTGATGAAATGGCCGCAAGAATTCAAGTTTTGAATTTTGAAAAGATTTTTGGTGGGTGTGCTAGGTTGGTGCTGGTGAGTCTGCAGATGCTTGGGTTTTGAAAGTTGAGCTTGTTTGAGTGGTTTTTGAAAAAGTGGGATCTTTTCATATGATAAAGATTCAATTTTGAATTGTCATTTAAACTATGCATTTGAAAGCTTCTGGATGATCACAAAGTGGGCCTTGATACTTTGTTATGAGTACAATCAAGGGGTGCAATCCAGAAAAGTTTCTGTTAAGTTCTGAAAGTTTGTTAAGTTCTGAAAGTTTGAGACAACCAAAGTAGGCATGGGAGTTAAATTGGTCAAAATGACCATTCACTCATTTAGCTTTGTTTTGATTTATTTGTCTTTAAGAAAAGTTTGGGAATTGTTTAGATGATGTTTATTTCACCTAAGAAACATTTTACAAGCAAAGAAACACATAAACAAGGCAATTCAAAAGAATTCAAAATGGGATGCATACACACATCCATGCTTTCATATTTTTATTTAGAAAAGTTTTTGTTAACCCTAAATTTGATGATTAGAGTTTGATGATCCAAGTTTAGTATTTTTGGGATGTTACACCATGCGAACGAGCCTCCTCGCAGGGGCTGGCGCCACCATTGGAAATCCATGCACAACCTCCGCATAAGGGGCACTCCTGATGGTGTCCTCAGCTTCTGGCACCGCCTGTCGAGGCTGAGGAGGCTGGTGGACCGCGTGCTGCTCAATCGCCATAATGTGCCTCTTGACGAGTGACATATCATCATCGAACAATTTTACGAGCTCGATGATGCCGAAATCGACTGCTGGGTTCGGCACGCGGTGTCCAAGTGCCATGTCGGAGTGCTCCTAGTTGACATCCACACGGAATTCGGCTCCAAGATGGAATTATCAGGCAGACCTATGGTCTCCAGGACATTGAAGCGGTTGGAGCTTCACGGTGTGCGGGTGGAGGATGAGATTCTCGATCTTTCATGCTATATTGCTATGGAGGATCTGCGGCTGTCTTCTTGCGATACCGGCGCAGCCAAGATATCGTCCAAGTCTGTACAGCGCTTAATGGTTGCCACAAGCACCTTCTACAGGAGGGATTGCCATTGCCGGACCTGTATTTCTACCCCAAATATCATTTCTCTGAGGCTAGATAACAACTTCGGTTCGAATCCTTTGCTTGACTGTATGCGGTCACTCGAAACTGCATTTGTCAGGCTATTCTACGATTATGCTTCTTACTGCCAAGAAAGTGATAGCAACCAGCACTTTTGCGGCATATGTGAGGATTGTAGTGCCATCTACGATCATAATGATGGTTGCATGCTTCTTGGAGGTTTGTCAAGCGCGACACATCTGGAGTTGAGTGCTCCTACTGCAAAGGTACACACCACCTGAATACTTCATTGCTGTCTCTCTTGCCGAGCCCCTACTACCCTGTAAGCTCTGAAGGTCCAAAAAGAATACCTAAGATCTGACAAAACATTTAAATATAGAATATGTTATCTAATTACTGCAACATCAATAATATGTCACTTGACTTTTTCCAACCGGGCTTTCACCCCTTTCCATTTTATTAAACGGAAATAACCAAGTTCATTGTCTGTTATTACAAGCTAAGTAAGAAAGGGGGGAGGGAGAAACGAAAGCGAGTTGGTGCGATGCAGAAACCTCATCAGACGCCGCCATCGAGACGTCACTCTAGGGCAAAAACCTGGTACCACAAATATTCAGTTCAACAGAAGTTCGACCATTCATCAACAAAAGCATGAGAGTATAGACAACATAAACCCTCAGGAAGCGACAGCAGCTCAAGATAAGTAGAACCATAAGCAATCAAGGGCCGCCTGTGATCATCAGAACATGAGACACCCTGGAGGCAGATCTGGAGTACACCCTAGCCGCCACATGCATCAACTGGGATGCCCCTTGAGTAAGAGCCACCTTGTCATCCTCTTTGTGTAAACCTGCCCAGTACAAGAGTAAGGAACCAGCAAAAAACGAAATCTCATTGGGGGAATGCAGTTTGTGATTTTCAAAAGTAACTTTGTTACGAGTGAGCCAGATAGCCCAGCACAGAGAAGCAATCAAAATCACATAAAAAATTTCGTGATGAGGGAGGAAGGAATGAAACCAAGCCATGGCTTGCCAAAAA
Organism: Avena insularis; assembly: GCA_023614405.1. NCBI lineage: Eukaryota > Viridiplantae > Streptophyta > Magnoliopsida > Poales > Poaceae > Avena > Avena insularis. Next base: position 376,982,396 of record CM042685.1, read on the forward strand.
TTATCAGGAACTAGATTAGTCCCCATGGTAGTTCCCATCACCCCCTAAACCACTCTAGCAACAGAGCAAGAGAAGAACAAATGGTCGTTTGTTTCCACTTGATTGCAAAAGGAGCAAATAGGAGATCTAGACCAGTTCCTTTTTTCATATTCTGTCTAGTGAGAAGTGCATCCCTACACAACTGCCACATGAAGATTTGAATTTTAAGAGGCAATTTAGCTTTCCAAATCCATTTATTATTAGAGCCAGCAAGGTTCCTCTCCAACCACTGGTACATAGACTTGGTGGAGAACTTTCCATTTGCAGTCAAAGCCCAGAAAACCTTATCATCATCAGGGGAGAGATGTAAAGATCTAACAACCCCACAGACATGATTCCAATGACTTAAAATAACACCTCGAAGGGATCTCCTAAAAGGAATCGCAAAGTCCATCTCAACACATTTCTTGATGGTAATGTTCTGATCCTGACAAATATCAAACAGGCTAGGAAATTGTTCAGCAAAAGGTAAATTTCCTTCAATAGGATCAACCCACAGTCTAGTTAGATTCCCATTACCCAAGGAAACTTTTCTCCCAGCCAAATAATTCTTCCTAATCCTTAAAAGAGATTTCCAACAGGGAGAATCAGTACTTTTTTCCACCACAGTGACAACACTATGCTTCTTAAGATACTTAGCTTTAACCAGTTGTTGCCATAGGCCATCAAATTTATCCAGCTTCCACCACCATTTACATAGGAGGCTAATATTTTGCCTTCTTAAATTCTTAACCCCCAAACCACCTTTCTTTTTGGACCTACAAATTCTCTTCCAAGCCACCATATAATAGCCTTTCTTAATTTTTTCCCCATGCCAAAAAAATCTACATCTGTGTTTATCCAACTTAGCTATGAAAGTTTTGTTCAAAAGAAAAAGGATCATCACATAAGAAGGTATATTAGATAAACAGACATTCACCAAAGTCAACCTGCCACCAGAAGAAGTAGAACCCCCCATCCAAGCATCCAACTTGACCACAAATTTAGCATCAACAAAATCCAGGTCAGAATTTTTAAGAGCTCGAAAGGTAATAGGAACCCCCAAATATTTCATAGGAAGAAGACCCACTTTGCACCCAAACATGTCAGAATAAAATGCAGCAACATCATTATCACCCCCAATAGTGAAAACCTCACTCTTCTGATAATTAATTTTCAAACCATACATGAGTTCAAACATATAAAGAAGCAATTTCAAATTCAAAGCTTTCTCATGATCATGGGAAAGACACAGAACAGTGTCATCAGCATATTGCATAATAGCAACACCATTATCAATCAGATCAGGAGCCAAACCCAATAATAGCCCATTTTTCTGAGCCTCAAGCACCATCTTAGTTAAACATTGAACAACAGAGTTAAACAGGAAAGGAGACAGAGGATCACCTTGCCTAACCCCTTTGGCACTTTGAAAATAAGGACCATTGGTATTATTTATTTTGATAGAGACAGTACCATTATAAAGGATTTTCTTTAACATATCTCTCCAAAAAAGGTCAAAACCCATAGCTTCATGACACTCCACCAAAAAATTCCAGTTTACTTTGTCAAAAGCTTTCTCAAAGTCCAACTTCAGAATGATTCCCACATGTTTTTTGGCATGAGTATGATGCATAATCTCATGCAGAGACATAATCCCATCCACAATACTCCTTTGTTTCATAAAGGCATTTTGATTAACACTAATCAACTTATCTAACAGGGGTTCTACTCTAATAGTAAGAGTCTTAGTGATAAGCTTGTAAATGCATCTGAGGAGACAGATAGGCCTATACTGACTAATCTTGTTAGCCTCAGAAATTTTTGGCAACAAAGTAATAGTACCATAGTTCAATCTCTTAACATCAAGGTTACCAGCATGGAAAGCAGTAAAGATTCTCATGATATCATCCCTAACAATGTCCCGGCAATGCTGGTAGAACTCAATGGGAATATTGTCAGGACCAGGAGCTTTATTTTTAGCCATGGAGAATAAAGCCTGCTTAATTTCCTCCTCAGAAAAGGGATTTTTTAGCTTATTATTGTCTTCCTCAGTAAGTTTCTCATGAGGCCCCCACATATCAAAATTAATAGGAAATAAGTTCCCAGGAGCAGGCCCAAAAAGATCCTTGTAGTAATCAGTTGCATGTTTAAGAATGTTCTCAGTCCCCTCAATATTGACATCATCCTTTGCAATGGAAAGAATAGAGTTTTTCGTTTTCCTCCCATTTGCCACCCTATGAAAGTAGCTAGTGTTGGAATCCCCTTCCAGGAGCCACCTAGCATGAGCCTTTTGATACCAATGGGACTCCTCCTCAGCATACAACTTCATTAATTCAACTAAAATGACATTTTTTCTCAAACTAACATCAGAGGGAAGTTCACTATCTTCTTCCAAATTTTCAATAGAAGTTAACTCCTCTTTGAGTTCCATTTTTCTTTTCTTATTATGCCCAAACAAATTAGAACCCCACCCTTTGAAATACTTTTTGAATCTTTTCAGTTTAATGTTAAGCACATCAATAGGATCAGAACTGTGGACATTTTTTTCCAAATTCTATCAACAGAGGGAAGGAACTCCTCATTCTTAAACCAGGAAACATCAAACCTAAATTCTCTCTTGTTATCAGTGAAAGGAGGACTAGAACCAGTATCAAGCAGTAAAGCATTATGGTCAGAGATATCTCTTACCAACTTCCTGACAGAGACCAGAGGAAAGAGATCCTCCCAATCAGGAGACATCAGAACCCTATCCAACTTTTCTAGAGTGGGGGAGAGGTGCTTATTAGACCAAGTGTATTTGCCCCCATGCATAAAAATTTCTCTCAACCCATGAGTGTGAATTATAGAATTGAAAAGATCAGTAGAATGAGAACCAATGAACATAGTATTTTTCTCACCACTATGCCTCAGCACATTAAAATCACCACCTACAATATAAGGCATGAGATTTCCATGACAGAAGGAAGCTAGCTCAGTTAGGAATTCCTCTTTATTTTCTTCCTGTGCAGCTCCATACACCACAATGAGCCCCCAGTTGCATTTTCTAACTTTATCCCAAAGGACAAAATGAAGCATATATCTGCCAATCTTAAAAGCATTAACATCAAGAGTATCAGAATTAATACCACACAGAATTCCTCCAGATTTCCCAACAGAAGGAGACCACTTCCAAAAATATTTATTACTAGGATCAAGTTTTCTAAAGAAGCTCAACTTATAGTCCTTCTTCATAGTTTCCTGGATACCAATGAAATCTAAAGAATAACTAGCCATCATATCATTCAAGCAAGAGGAAGCACCTTTTTTACCCACTCCCCTAACATTAAAGAAGGCTCCTTTCATCTATATCTATGTGGTTTGGATCTATTCCTGACATTTCCACCAGGGTGCAGGGCAGAAATGTCAACATTCTCCATTTTCTTTTTTTGACTTCTAGTTAGGGGTCTAGAAATCCCCACAGTAGGTTTCCTTTTTGCACTCCTTTTTTTCCTGCTCTCAACCAGATTAAAGGAGGAATCATCAACATCAGATGAGTCTGCCCAAGCCATGGATAAAGGTGTACTAACTCCAGTATTGTTTTCAATATATAATTGTTGAGGAATGGTTTAGGTTCATTCTTCTCAAGCAAACCATTCCTAGCATGCTCTAGCTCTCTAAGTAGATTGATAGAGGAAAATCATTATCAGGAATTTTAACTCCCACCATGGATGCTCTAGTAACAATATCACTATCAGACAAGACAGCAAAAGAGTTTCCAATCAAAGGGTCAGAATTAAGATGCTCATTACCTTCCAGAGTTCTTTTCTTGGAAACATTGGCCACTTTTTCCATCACATGTACATTTGCTTCGGCTTGGAGTCTCTGACTGAATCTTTCAGAATTATCTTCAATCACCACTACCTCCTCCACGGAAGCAGAGTCAGGAGATTGCACAATGTAATATAGAAGACCCTTAGAAGGAGTAGAAGCATCAACAGAAACATCAGTGATGACTGGAAGAGAAGGCCATTCAGCAGCTGACAGAGGATCCCCCAAAGTATCATGAGCCTAATGAGACAAGGAGCAAGGAACCAGCAATTTGTTTGATGCTACAGGGGAATCCATAGGAGCTGAATCTTCACGCTCCCTAGCCATGGATTCAATGAGTAATTCATTCCCCAACATAGTACTGTCATCATCAGAAACATGTTCATTGTCTAGCCCTGGTCTCCCAACATCCTGAACTCCCTGTTGCCTAACAATGTAATCCGACGCCAAAAAATTACTCCGTAAGCCTCATCACGATGGTATGTGCAGTCAAACTTTGATCCATTCTAGCTCTCTTTGGAGAAGGTGCACTGTTACCTCCAACAGGAATCTTGCTTGAATGTTTGGGAGGTCCCCCAACCACCACTTTGTCAATCTCAAAGAAGAAGTCATAGAAATTGTCCCCCAAACAGCCCTCAGCTTTAGCAGGAAGAAGATCAATATCTCTGCACCCAATAAGCACCCTCACAAACTCAGGTTTATGTAGAGTGGAAGCATCCAGATCTAGAGAAACCCCCACCAAGGATCCCACATAGAAAACAATGGAATCAGTTCTCTTGTCCAAAGGAATGTTGCTTATCCTCACCCAAGCTTTCTGAAGAATTGCTTTAGCCCCCACAAAAGTAGTCCAAGTAGACAATCTCACAGTAGCATCAATAGATTTGAGTCGCATAGAAGCCCCATAGTAGACAGCCCTTTCAACCTCTCTGGGATTAGGGAAACGCATGATGTATTGATTTGGCCCAATTGGTCTAGCAGTGCAACACCAACTATCACCAAACACAATATTGAACTCCATCTCAAGCTCCCTAGCAGTAGCATGACCCTCAATAACAGAGATGACAACACTACTGGATCTCTCTTTGTTTTGCTTGGAAGTACTAGAATCAGGTATGTAAAAGAAACCCATGCTAGGAGATTGAAAAGCACACATCTGAGGAATACACTCCCAAGGAAGAACAGCCTGACACACATGACTAACATGACCAAGTTTCTTACACCGCTCACATCTAGCCGTAGGGCAGAGCACAGCAAGATGACCTTTAGTTTTGCAGTTGGAGCATATAGAATCACTTACAACAGCCGGCGAACCAGATGAATTGTTCTTCCCAGAAACATCCACCAGCGAGGCAGCCTCGTGACGACGTTGCTCAGATTCACAAGCAGCTATCTCCCAACGGTCCCCAGAACCAGATCCATGAGGCCCAACGCTCGAAGAGGCCTGCGCATCTTCCCGATTCCAAACCATGCGGCCCCGACCTCGGTTCGGAGCAAAATTGCCCTGACCCCCAAATCGGACACCACCTTCCTTCATAGCAGAGGAAGCAGCAACTTGAGCAAAGGATCTAGGATCACCAGCCACCTTCCCCTTCCACCAGCCAAAGGATTCGCCACCAACCCGACTTGTGGAAGCAGAGGAAGAGGACCAGAAATGCCCAAAGAGGGACTTCAGATCAGACCAGGGGGCGAACAATCTAGAGCAATAAGTAGCATTCAATCTAGGGTTTCCAGAGGAGCCATCAGGATCCACCACACGATAGTCTCGACCTCCTCCAGGATCATGACACGTGTTCATAACGAGACGGTAAGGAAGACTAACGGAAAAGCTAACAGAGTGCGACGGATTCGCAACATTAGCCGTAGGACTCGACCCGAGGATTCCATCTCTCCGAGAATCACACATCGCGAACAATCTCCACCGATTCGGCCCAGAAGAGGAAAATCTCGAACTAAAATCATCATCCATTACCCGATTACCTAGCACCATATCATGATCCAAGGAATCCACATGCGGAGCCACAGGAATCTCAGAGCTCATAGGAAATAAATCAGCAATCGATTGAGGAAAACACGGATGCGATGAAAACGAAGTAGCCATGAGGGAACCCGAGCTCAGCAAACAGCAAGCACCACCGAGAGACGAAGGAACGGCCTCCACACCCCACAAATCGGTGAGAGGAACGAGATCCTCGAGGAGGGAACTGCGGAGAGGAAAACCACCCGTCGCCGGCGGAGGAGCGGAGGCGCAGTAGGGGAGCGATGCCGCGGAGCGGCCGGCGAATCGAGCGAGAGGGCGGCGGATCGAGCGAGAGGGCGGCGTAGCCTAGCACGCTGCGTGTCAGTGTATAGATTCATATGTCACTTGACTTGTGATGTAAATTTGTGCGGAACTCACCATATTTGACCTTGCTGCATTACTTACCATTCTCCAACACTCGCCATATCTTGAGAAACTCACTCTTCAACTTAACGAGGTACTCCCTCCGTTTGGGATTATTAGGTCACGCACGGTTAACTAGGTTGCCAATTTAACCAATAAAATATAAATAAAATAACACAAAAATTATACCATTACAAACTTTAGCATCCTAAAGTTTGTAATGGTATAATTTTTGTGTTATTTTATTTATATTTTATTAGTCAAATTAACGACCTAGGTACACGCGTAGGACCTATAATCCCAAACAAAGGTAGTACTCCCTCTATCCCAGTTTATAAGACTTACGCGTATACCTAGATCGTCCGCATGCGCCATATACTATGAATTATATAATATAAAAATTATACCATTAGAAAATACAATATTTAAAGTTTCTAATAATATAATTTTTATCATATGTATCTCATGCTAAGTTCGTTAATTTATCAATCTAGAAATACGCGTAAGTCTTATAAACTGGGATGGAGGAAGTACTCGAGTTTACATAGATAGTTTGTATAATTAAAGCTTCATACATCTACTTACTGAGTTTTTTATGTTTATTACTTAGGGACCCAAACATACGATACTAAAGGAAGAGACCTACCATACAGAGCAATGATCTGCAATATCCAAACACCTCAATGTAGTTGAAATCAAATGCACAAAGGTCGGCGAGAGGGTTTACAAGATTATAAAGATGTTGAGCACATTTGACCTACAAATTAACATCATGTGGACTAGCACACCAACCGACTGTAAGTCAAGTAGTGGTGCTTATCAACATTGTTTCTCAAGATTACTCGATCCAGTTACATAACACCTATTGTTTTAGACATAGCTAAAGCCAAAACTTTCAGAACAAAATGGATTAAAAATGATACACATAAATCTATCTTGAAAATATTTTCACAATGTGTAACTTTCATTAGTTTTCATAAGTATGTATCAATGGAAATTAATGCTGAAAGTTTTGTCTGGAAGACCACTTTGATGTCCCAAAATGATAGCTTTTATGGAACTGAATATTTCATAGGGAAAGTTCCTTGATTTTGGTATGTCTGTAATTTGTTTGTACTGAATTGTTCATCTGGTTCTCTTGAAAACTACATTTGCTATCAGCGTTGTTATGGTTAATTGGTAGCACGTCGCCCAATCCCATTTCCTCTATGCACCAGATTTCTTTATGTTTGTAGTAAAGCTCCATTATCTCATTTCGCTGTATGCCCCCTATGAATTATTGTGCTTCAATTCTGTGCAGATTTTAGCTTTGAGACCGAGAGGTAAGACAATTTGGGCTGCTGAAGGATCTGATTATTGTACGAAGGGATCATCCATGCTTTGACGAGGCTGCTAGCTTTTGTGTTTCGTGTATTTGGGGTATCATATATATTTGGTTTCATCTGTAGGAAAAGTGTGTTGTTGGCAGTATGAGCAGTTGGACCTGGGTTATCATGCCTTCTTATTTCTCATGAACTTTTAATTTGCTTCAAATGGTAGTACTTTATCAGCTACCTATACTGATTATCGTACCTTGCTTGCTTTTAGTTTTTCTTTACTATTTCTCAAAAATAATTTGTTGCAACATGAGATTTTTATTCTGTTTAGTATATATATTTTTGATACAAATACAGTAGGGAAAACCCCCTACCGAGTCATTTTTCATTTTATAAATACCAAGGATATGTACATAGTTATTGAAATCATGGATTCATGATCTCATGGTTACATAAATATTGTAAAGCTCATAGAGTGTCTAGCCATTCCTGCATTCCTTGTCTAAGGCTAGGTTTAGCCCTAGGCATGGTCAGAGAAAAGAAAGACTTAAATCTAACAATACAGACTTGGACAAATGAGACTATATTGTTGAAAATATAGTCATTTCTCTGATCCCATAGACTCCGGCAACCAGTGATCATAATCTCCATGATGAAGCTGATTGAGTATCTTTCTTTGCCGTTCTTGATCATATTATGTATGTCATAAGCAGTGTCCCATTTTAGTCCAAGTGCCCACGATAAGCTTTGACTAAAATTGCATTCAAAGAATAGATGCATGACAGTATATCCTGGGCAGGAATCACATAAACACAATCAGAGAATTCAACATAAAGATTCTTCATGTTTTGTATATCTCATAGACGTTCTGCATAAAACAAATTCTGTGACAAGTCCGTAATTTGGTCTAGACAAGAAGCCAATTGCGGTGACCCAGCATACCACTTCATAATGTAATATATTATAATCGTTGACATAACACCAATGAAACACCATTCACTAGTATTACATCTCTCAGAGTAGTACAACAGAAACACAGCAGGTCCAAGACATGAGTATATGTTACAACTCGACTCTTTACAAAAGATTCAGAGAACACTCTAGGTTAAAGAGAGAGAGAGAGAGAAAAACTTCTTACAATTTTTTTTAGAAATAATTAACTCATAACTATCATACTAATAGACTAGTATTTAAACTATTGGGCTTGCATTGCTTCTATTGCAATACTCTACAGAAATAGTTTTATGGCTAGAGATTATATTTTTATCTAATCAGTAACTTCGTTTTCACTTGTGTGAATGTTGACGTTCTTGACTCTATTGAAGAGCTTGAGCTTTTGATGACGATTCCTTGAGCATAGGTTGATGTAGACGTCGTATTTATTAGCTCTAGAATCAAGCAAGGGTTAAGAAGATACGTTGAGTACGAGCGTACTCAGCAAGTTCACTAGAAAAGATTCTTTGATGCACTAGCTATAGCCACAGACCATAGCTCGTAGGTAATGCAGGTTTTCGGAAACATTTCTTCAAATATTGCTTTTATTCTGAAAAGCTATGTCCGTCAGCCTACACAGGTTTACCAGAACTTTCATGGAGTTCCTTTCCTGCTGCGTTCGTAGCTTCTTCCCGGAACAGGGAGTAACAAGTTACAGTTCTTACACTCTGCAGAGGTGCATTACTTTACCCATGAGAGATTAAATCCTCGTTGTGCAACCGGGAGATCTTTCCCGTCCATAATTCCCTGATATGGGGCCTAGTAGATGATCCAAGCCAATCACTGCCCTCTCCGCGACCCCATATGTCTATGCGATCCTTAGGGCCGAGTTACATCTCCATTAAGCCCCCTTTTGGGCAAGCTATAACCCTGATAAGTTCCCGAAGACTCTATGATCCGGTGGTGCCCCTGGCAAGCTCCATATAGGTCCGACTATACCTCCGGCAGCCGCTCACAGATAATCTAGACACCAAAATCGTGGGGCCTCAGGGTGCCCACCCATATGCTGGATCCTCGACGTGCCCTCCTGGCCTTTATATAGGGAGGCCAGGTCTCGGGTTAGGTCGAGTCGGTTACAGATTAGGGTTTTACCCTTCAAATTTATATCTAGAGCTAGTCGTGTTCCTCAAGGAGTAGCATCCTTCATGGGTCTGGGTCATCTGAATCCTTCATGGGCTTCGTCATCAGGAACGTATAATTGCATGAGCTTCTGCCAGGCCGGACCAGATATGCCAACATCAGGAACCCGTAGGGCATACCCACGTCACCTACACAGGCTCTCCTCTACACGATCACATGCTAAAAGATCTATAGATCACACTAACACATATTGATAGATCTACCCAAATCATTGGACAACATCAGATCATTGCAGATGTACCCAACTCTAACACATACTGACAGATCATCCAACATGTACAACAAGGTGAGAGGGTTCTTACAGAAGCTCCCAAACGATGCAACACAGAGGTTGGGGATGAGGGAGATGCTGAAGGGGTTCGTAGCATGGAAAACAAAAAAATTCTACCGCAGTCGGTCACACGTTCGGTACTCGATGAAGACCTTCCTCTCCCTTGTTCCAGCAGGCAGCGGAGGTTGTAGCACTCTCCTCGCGATTCCGGTAGCACGACGGCGTGGTACCGGAAGTAGAGGGGAGATTTTGCAGGGCTTCGCCTTAAGCCGGAGCGAGCATGGTGGACTATGAGAGAGCCTTGGTGATCTAGGGTTTAGACACACCAATTAGAAGGGGCTAAACCAGCGGCTAGGGCAATTAGAAGCTCTAACTCGGCGGCTTGGGAGAAATCCCTAGGCTGGCTAGGGTTTAGGTTTAGAGGAGGCAACTTGTGTGTCTGGAGGGAGCCCTGCCCCTCCTTATAGGTGGAGGGAGGCGCTGGGAGGAGTCCCTCCCCAACTCGGACCCAAGGTGGGCCGGCGGTGGGAGGAGGAACTCCTCCCCCAAGTCGGTTTCAAACCTCCTTCTCCTCTTTCCCAAAACTAGTCGTTTGACTTTCAAACTAGCCGTTTGACTTTTCAAACTAGGATTTGAATAAACCCTCTATTTGGTACAGCGATGACACCAAGTACATAATGCAATCATACCAACTTGATATAACACATTCATGTACCCTTCCCCTCTGGAGTGCCGGACATTTCGGAACCTTCTAGAACATTCCCGATGAAAACACCGGAACCATTCTCCAACCCCGAAACAGGACTTTCCTTATATGAATCTTATTCTCCGGACCATTCCGGATCTCCTCGTGATATCCCGGATCCCATCCGAGACTCCGAACAACATTCGGTCTCTTACTCATCATTCCATAACTACTCAACAACATCGAATCCTTAAGTGTGTCTCCCTACGGTTCGTGAATTATACGGACATGATCGAGACACTTCTCCGAACAATAACCAATAGAGGAATCTAGAAATTCATATGGCTCCCACATATTTCTACGATTACTTTGTGATCGAATGAACCACTTACATACGATACCAATTTCCCTTTGTCTCACGATAGTTTACTTATCCGAGGTTATGATCGTCGGTATCTCTGCATACCTAGTTCAACCTCGTTACTGATAAGTACTCTTTTCTCGTTCCCGTGATATGTGATCCCTTGTGATCCAGTCACATGCTTGCAAGCTAATTGGATGACATTTCACCGAGAGGGCCCAGAGTATATCTATCCGTCATATGGATGGACAAATCCCACTCTTGATCCATGTGTCTCAACCAATACTTTCCGAACACTCAATGCCACCTTTATAGCCACCCAGTTACGGTGTGGTGTTTGATGACATCAAAGTATCCATCCGGTAAAGGTGATATGCATGATCTCATGGTCGAAGGAATTAGGTTACTATGTATCAGAAAGCATATAGCAATTGAACTATTAAAATGACTTGATCTTTATGCTACGCTTATCTATAGGAGTATGTCCATCATATCATTCTCCCAATGATATGACCCTGTTGTTAATAACATCCCTATGTTCATGATCAGGAAACCATGATCATATATTAACCAACAAGCTAGTTTAACAAGAGGCTTTACTAGGGACTCTTTTATGTTTACAAATCACACAAGTATTAATGTTTCCTATTAATACAATTATAGCATGGTATGTAAACATTTATCATAAGTATGAAGATATGATAATAACCACTTTATTATTGCCTATTGGGCATATCTCCAACAATCTCCCACTTGCACTAGAGTCAATAATCTAGTTTCAAACCTTTGTGTATTCAACACCTATGGCTTTCTGGTGTTGTATGTACACGATTGCTAGTGGTCAACTGATCTCCGGATCTGACACTTCCAGGTCCGTGTGTAATTGCATGTCTTTGCGTCTCTACGCATCACTCATTCTCTAATGAGATGGCTTTGTATAAATTTGGTCCTTTGGTGAGACCTTTAGTTCTTTGGGGTTAAAACATGTTGATAATATTGTCGTACAATATATCTTCATAGTACTATCCCACTGTGAACTACACCTAGTTTGATAACAAACTACTCGACACAAATGCCCTCTTTAGCTGCTATAATAGCAGTTATATACTTAGCCTTTTGTTGTAGTATCTGTCACAATGTCTTTAACTTTGGAACTCATCCAAATCCATTATGGAACTTACTTTCCATTATATTGTGCCACCCTTAGTTTAAGATTGAGATAAACTTGATTTGTACTTTGTGACAAAACTAGTATCAATGTAGTACTTTTACAATGAACTAACCATCTATTTGTCACTTCTACAAATAATATACTCTTTAGTTCTTCCAAAAGATCATAAGAATATCCTTACTATTGTCCAATGATCATCTTATGAATCATTCTGGTATATGCTCATAACATTTAGAGTATAGGACATATCTGGATTTGTACATATCACAGTATGATTGATATAAATACTCTTTGTGATTTCATACATCAAGTATCAATCTATACTTGAATCTTTGTTTCACTTACCAAGTGTCAATACACTTGAATATATCATCAATATTGAACTCATTCAATCCTTTCTGTGCGACAAGAATCTTTCTTGTAGTTCCTATATTGAACTCATTCAATATCTCATCTATGTACTCTTGGCACAACCATATTGGCGTCTATTGATGCCAAATATTTGGGTTTTGCCTAAGTCTTTCATCGAGATGAAATTCTTATCCTGTGTTAATAAAAGATACATCATTTCCAATCAACAAAATGTCTTCCACATAATGTATTAGAAACATGTCTTAGCGCTCCCACTTAATTTCTTGCAAGTGCAAGCATCTTCATCGTCTCCGATGAAATTAAACTCTTTTAACAATTTCATCATTGTGAAGATTCCAACTCCGCGATGCTCACTTCAACCATTGAAGTTTGCATATGCTTTTAGCATCCTTTGAATTAACAAAACCCTATGGACCGTGTCATGCACACGTCCTAGGTAACAATTCTATTAGAAGAACTTGTTTTGTTTATTCAACTACCATATAACAAAATTATATGTAGTGGTTGCTACATTAATCCGTCTAGACTAAATATCGCTATGAAAGATCAAATCTTGTCATATACAACCTTTGGACATTGTTGTGAACTCTTTCCCAACATGTCGACTATTTCATAGATGTGAAACATCCATGTCTATTTCTTTATAGATCCAAATACGACTGTAAGGTCTTACCTTTCAAGAGGGTCTTTCAAGTTCAAAGCTTGATCTCTCGTATATGGAACTATCACGGATTTTATGGCTTCAAGCCATTTGACGGAGTTAGGGCCCATCATCGCTTCTTTGCATGTAGTCGGATCATTATTGTCAAATAATGATTTAACTCTCAAATCTTGGTATTTGATTGTTTACCCGACCTACTTGATTCAATAGGAACTTAGATCTCCATGACCACAACCTTTGAGGCACGTGAGCTATGAGCATTATCGCTGCCTCCGGAACACTTTTCGGCGCTGCGCAACTCTGCACATATAGCTAAGGTTCTTTTAACCTTATCAAAGTTCTTTTGTCCTCCCACTTAACTTTTCACGAAAAATTCCTTCTCTAAGAAACTTGACGTTCTAAGCGACAAACATTTTTGTCTCCGATGTTATGGAGGAACAGTTATTCGAAATAACATACAAAGACAGGTTCATCCGACTTTGGTTGCAAACATCTTTCTTATGCATAGCATACCAATGTTTAAGAAAGGACAAATTGGGTTTTATCCCAAACCATAACTTTATATGGTGTCATTTCAACAGATTATGATGGAGCTCTTTTCAGTGGAAAAACGGTAGTCTCTCAAGCTTTTAATCTTTTAAAATATAATGGCAGTTTTATGTATTACACCTTTGATCTTACCATGTCAAACAAGGTTTAATTACATATCTCGAACACTCCATACTCTTATGGTGTTTCGGGAAATGCAAATCCACGGAACGATTCCTTAAATCTTAGGTATTATGCTAAACTTGTAACTCAAATATCTTCCTTTATGATCTTATCATAAACTATTTATATTCTTGTTACAATGATCTTGCACTTCATATTGAAAGTCCTTGAACTTTTCAAATGTTTCATACTTTATCCTTATTAAGCAAATATACATATATTCACTCAAATTTTTGGAGAAAGCATATGAAGTTGAAATCCATCGCTCTTTACTACACATAATGGACTTCGTACAACAATATGTACAAGTTCCAATAAGATAGTCATTCGTTCCCTTTTTGGCCTATGAACGAAGTTTTAATTATCTCTTAGGAAAGTTTCACAAGCGTCATGTGATCAAAATCAAAAGACTCCAAAATTCCACACACATGGAGTTTTTTCATGTTTTCTTTCCATTATAATTTAAACGGCGATGTCACTTCCTAAGTGATCTTTCTATCAATTTGTCTTTCAACATTTTTAGCACTAGTTTTATGGATGTGATTTCTCCAACGAGATTTGTGAATCATCCATCTTTTATGGATTACGGCAATTATTTGAACAACCCTTTTGTTCTCATAATACCTGATAAAACAAATCTTGAAGGCAAGCTTTGATGTTTAACGAGCAACACAATAACCCTTTATTTGTTCTCGATGAACATCATCACATATTCTTTTGCTAGTTACTTAGGCCATTGTAGTTCATGAATTGTGTTGTTTCGTATGACGATTCACACCAACAAATTCAGTATCAAATACTTAAGAACCACATTGTTTAATAAGCAAATAATATAGCCATAACATGTATATCATCTATATACTTAAACTGAACAATTCTAGTCTTTTCTTTTCTGCCATATATTTATGAGATTCTCTTTCAGTATTTCCTTTTCTGTTTGAAAGAATCTATCAACATCAACAGTGGGGTCACACATATGACACATAGTCCAAAGCGTGTATAATTAAATACCAATGTCTTTGGACTTGCACTTTGAAGTAGATCACCATCATCAAATGTTTGGTGTGCTTTCAAATTCCATTCTTTAGTAATCTCTTGGTGTAGTAAACATTTTACCTACATCAAATATTCACCCTCATCATGGAATTATCCATGATCAAGCTACTTTTAGCTTGTAACGGTGAATCGCGATTATAATGTTGCTCTCCAAAACCTTTTGGAGGATTAGACAACTAGTGTCTCCAACCTTTTGCAAATTCTCATCAAATATGAGAACATGACTTTTGCCATATTATACTCTATCATGTTGCAACCAAAACTTCGTTTCAGATATCACAATATCTTCCACACATCATGGTTTCTGAAACAACTCTTTCAGATCCTAGATAACCTTGATATTGAAACTATCTTTCGAATATCAAGAATCATGGAGATAAACATGATACTTATATACTAACATTGGAATTGTTACTCTTGATTTAATACCAACTATTAAACTTCATGGAGTAATCAAAACTTACTGAAAGTTTGCAATGGGACTTTTAAACTTTAGATTAACACTTCAAAACAATACGATACCAGTTCGTAAAGTAACTAACCAGAATTCTATAGTTCTATCATCTCAATTATAACTAAGCGCAAGGTGGTAAACGGATGCCAATGACTACAACAACTATGCAATTCACTTTGATTTAATTTATGATAAATAGTGTTCAACTTTTAATCATATTGCTGTTGAACTCCCACTCAAAACAATATCCCTCACTTTGTATTTAGTGATCACACGAACCAAATCCACCACATCAAAACCGATCATCACGAGAGTTGATGTAGCTTCAATGGCGAACAATCAACATGTTCATCATATCTACTATATGACTCATGCTTTACCTTTCGGTGATCCGTGTTCCGAGACCATGTCTGTACATGCTAGGCTCGTCAAGATCAAACCTTAGCTTCCGCATGAGCAAATCTGGCTTGCTCACGTTGTATACACTCGCAGAATCTAACACACCCGATCATCACGTGGTGCTTCGAAACAACGAGCTTTAGCAACGGTGCTTACTAAGGATGAACACTCTAAACTTGAAATTGTGTGCTTGAGGGATCATCTTATAATGCTACCGTCGTAAACTAAGCAATACAAGATGCATAAAAGGATTAACATCACATGCAATTCATAATATGTGATATGATATGGCCTTTCTTCTTGTGCTTCCGATCTCCATCTTCAAGCACGAACATGATCTCCATCATCACCGGTGTGGCGTCAAGGTCAATGACGCCGCTTCATGGTTGTCTTCCACCAGCATCAACTATTACAACTACTTTGAATAGACACGCGGGTCTTAACAGAATTTAAAGACAACCATATGGCTCCCGCCGGTTGCCAACTTACAATAAGGAACATTGCATACATCAAATATAATCACAATCATGGCCATATCACATCACAGCACACCCCTGCAAAACAAAGTTAGACGCCTCTAATTTTCTTTGCATATTTTACGTGGTTTGGGGCTTTCAATAAGTGTCGTTCTAACTTACGAACAAGAACCACAACATTGATACTAGTATTGTCAATCACCCATTGTAAATTGAATCTTAACTATGTTGGGAGAAACAGGCACCCGCAAAGCCACTTATGCAATACAAGTTGCATGTCAAGCGTGGAGCAAGTCTCATGAACGATGTCATGTAAGGTTAGCCCGGGACGCTTCATCCCACCATCCCGCAAGATGCAAAGTACACAAGAAGCAATCGACAACAAAATCATCAACGCCCACAATGACCATTGTGTTCTACTCGTGCAACAGATCTACATATAGACACGGCTCTGATACCACTGAAGGGGTTCGTAGCATGGAAAACAAAAAAATTCTACCGCATGCAAACAAACAAGCCAAGATCTATCTACTAGATTGTAGCAACGAGTCGATAGAGGAACTCACCCTCGAAGATTCCAAAGCGGTTAACGAGAGCAGATTCTCGTGGATGATGTAGTCGTACTCTTGCCGATCTCAAGATCGTGTAGACGATCCTTCCAGCGCTGCGTTCCGGCAGCGCTTCCGCAGTCGGTCACACGTTCGGTACTCGATGAAGACCTTCCTCTCCCTTGTTCCAGCAGGCAGCGGAGGTTGTAGCACTCTCCTCGCGATTCCGGTAGCACGACGGCGTGGTACCGGAAGTAGAGGGGAGATTTCGCAGGGCTTCGCCTTAAGCTGGAGCGAGCATGGTGGACTATGAGAGAGCCTTGGTGATCTAGGGTTTAGACACACCAATTAGAAGGGGCTAAACCAGCGGCTAGGGCAATTAGAAGCTCTAACTTGGCGGCTTGGGAGAAATCCCTAGGCTATGGCTAGGGTTTAGGTTTAGAGGGAGGCAACTTGTGTGTCTAGGAGGGGAGCCCTGCCCCTCCTTATATAGGTGGAGGGAGGCGCGCCTGGGGAGGGGAGTCCCTCCCCAACTCGGACCCAAGGTGGGCCGGCGGTGGGAGGAGGAACTCCTCCCCCAAGTCGGTTTCAAACCTCCTTCTCCTCTTTCCCAAAACTAGCCGTTTGACTTTCAAACTAGCCGTTTGACTTTTCAAACTAGGATTTGAATAAACCCTCTATTTGGTACAGCGATGACACTAAGTACATAATGCAATCATACCAACTTGATATAACACATTCATGTACCCTTCCCCTCCGGAGTGCCGGACATTCTGGAACCTTCTAGAACATTCCCGATGAAAACACCGGAACCATTCTCCAACCCCGAAACAGGACTTTCCTTATATGAATCTTATTCTCCGGACCATTACGGATCTCCTCGTGATATCCCGGATCCCATCCGAGACTCCGAATAACATTCGGTCTCTTACTCATCATTCCATAACTACTCAACAACATCGAATCCTTAAGTGTGTCTCCCTACGGTTCGTGAATTATGCGGACATGATCGAGACACTTCTCCGAACAATAACCAATAGAGGAATCTGGAAATTCATATGGCTCCCACATATTTCTACAATTACTTTGCCATCGAATGAACCACTTACATACGATACCAATTTCCCTTTGTCTCACGATAGTTTACTTATCCGAGGTTATGATCGTCGGTATCTCTGCATACCTAGTTCAACCTCGTTACTGATAAGTACTCTTTTCTCATTCCCGTGATATGTGATCCCTTGTGAGCCAGTCACATGCTTGCAAGCTAATTGGATGACATTTCACCGAGAGGTCCAGAGTATATCTATCCGTCATATGGATGGACAAATCCCACTCTTGATCCATGTGTCTCAACCAATACTTTCCGAACACTCAATGCCACCTTTATAGCCACCCAGTTACGGTGTGGTGTTTGATGACATCAAAGTATCCATCCGGTAAAGGTGATATGCATGATCTCATGGTCGAAGGAATTAGGTTACTATGTATCAGAAAGCATATAGCAATTGAACTATTAAAATGACTTGATCTTTATGCTACGCTTATCTATAGGAGTATGTCCATCATATCATTCTCCCAATGATATGACCCTGTTGTTAATAACATCCCTATGTTCATGATCAGGAAACCATGATCATATATTAACCAACAAGCTAGTTTAACAAGAGGCTTTACTAGGGACTTTTTTATGTTTACAAATCACACAAGTATTAATGTTTCCTGTTAATACAATTATAGCATGGTATGTAAACATTTATCATAAGTATGAAGATATGATAATAACCACTTTATTATTGCCTCTTGGGCATATCTCCAACAGATGCCGACAGGCCCACCATTGTTGTAGCCGAGGGAGTTACCGACAGTACCAACATCGCCGTGGTTGAGGGAGTAGCCGCCAAGATCACCCTTGACGTGATCGACGGTGAAGACGGAGTAGCCGGCACGACCACCCTCTAGGCGCTAGAGGGTGAAGACGAAATCGCCATGGTCGATGGAGTAGCCGGCAAGACCATCGTCTTCGTGCTCGACGCAGAAATCGCCTTAAATCTGTTGGAAAAAGAGCTTGAAGGGGGAACGGTAGATTCAGATTTGGGGGCAGAACACCAATGTCTCTAAATAGCGAGCGGAGTACGCATCACGCCATCGCTGCATGCATGAGCTCGGTCGCCGCTCCCCAGATTTGCGAGAAAATTACAAAAACAACTGCCACAATTAGGGCTAGGGTTTCAAAAGACCACCAAAAAATTAAAAAAATTCAGAAAGCACCGGATTTGAGGCAATAGGTTACAAATGGCATTGATCTGGCTTTGACGCAGTTCTAATGACGAATCTGACGAATGGGACCCGATGGTCAGGCCGACGTGGCAAAGGTAACGACCAGTAGGTACTTACATATTAAAAGTTGTAAACTTTAGGTCTTTTTGTAATTTTGCATCTTCAATCTATCCCCCTCTCTCCCTGCTGCCGAGCTCCGGACAGGGTCAACGCGAGCTCCACCGGGCCGGTGCTTCTCGGCCTCCGCCCGCCCGAGACCTCGCCGGCCGCTCCACCGTTGAGTCGCCGCCTCGTCTTCCTCTCCTCAAGCCAACGGGGGGCATGTGCGAGCGTCGACCGGGTGGAGTCACCGGCGAGCTTCTCGGCCTCTGATGACCCACAAGTATAGAGGGTGTATCGTATTACTTTTAATAAATAGGAGTGTCAATCCCAACGAGGAGCAGAAGGTGTTGACTAGTGGTATGGAGCAGGAAATCTCTGTAAATACTTAGCAAATGGATTTTTAGGGGTTTTCTGAATAAGCAAGGAAAAAGTGCAAGTAATAAAGACAACGAACAAACGCATCAAGTGGCCCAATCCTTTCTTAGCAAAGGACAAGCCGGTGGAAATACTTATAAGGACCAAATGTTCTCAAGGACACATGGGAATTCTGTCAAGTGCTTTTGCTTCATATAGCTAAGTAGTCTTCTTTGGTGTTGTAAGTGTTGTGTGGGTGAACCTGTGCTAATGTACCGACCTTACTTGGAATAATACATACTTGTGATTAAACCCCCTCCAAGTATCCGCAACTACAGGAAAGCAATTAAGATATAAACCTAACCATAACCTTAAACTCTGAGATCCTACGCTCCCTTGTGCAATGGTGTCCTAACGGGGGTTCAGGTTTCTGTCACTCCGGCAACCCCACAATTAGTAGCCAAATACACAATGCATTCCCCTAGGCCCATAAATGGTGAAGTATCATGTAGTCGATGTTCACATGTCACCACTAGAAGAATAGCACCACAACTTAAATACTAAACCATTGAATAATATCTCAACACAAATCCACTACTAACAACATGACTTCTCCCATGTCCTCAAGAACTAAACGAACTACTCACAAGACATCATATGGATCAAGATCAAATATGATATGGTGACGGTTAAAAATCTGAACATAAACAATAATCCAATGGTTCCACTCACAAGCATCAACTACAATAGTAATCAACACCGAGAAAGTTTCCCCTAAGAACTATGCAAGTATTTAACACAATTGTTATAGCGGGATGGAGTGGTGATGATGGTGCTAGTGGAGATGATGGTCTGGATGATGATGATGATCCCGATGAAGTCTAGCTTGATGATGGTGTTAATGGCGACGATCTCCCCTCTCCGGGAAGGAATTTCCCTGGCAGAAATCTGTCTGCCGGAGAGCTCTTTCTCTCTCGGTGTTTTCCATCCCGCAAAGGCGGCATAATCTTTCTGTGGTCGCTCCCCTCGTTTTAGGGTTTCGAGGAGAAGATATAGGCGAGAGGGAGGAGCCAGAGGTGGACCAGGTGGGCCACACCCCCTGTAGGCGCGGGGTAGGGGTGGCCCGCGCCTGGGGGGTGGCCCCCCTGTGGCCCATCTCCACTGATACGTCGTAAAAGTATCTATAAATTTTGATGCTCCATGCTTGTTTTGTATCATTTGTCTTATGTTTTGTCTACACTTTGAGGTATTTTTATATGTTTTCTGGTACTAACCTATTAACAAGATGCCACGGTGCCAGTTGCCTGTTTTCTTCTGTTTTTGGTTCCAGAAAAGGCAGAAAAACAATATTCTCAAAATTGGACTGGACAAAAGCCAAAGTCATTATTTTTCCCGGAGCAACACGGAACCACGAAGCAGAGTTGGAGGAGGACACCAGGGTGGCCGCACCCCCTAGGCGCGGGCCAGCCCTGGTGGCGCCTATAGGGGGTGTGGGCCCCCTGTCCCTCCATCGACCTTGCCTCCTTCGCCTATAAGAAGCCTCCGACCCAAAAACCCTAAATCATCTGGCGGAAATCCATGAAAACCTCCACAGCGCTGCCGCCGCTGAAAGGGGAGATTTGGGGGACAAAAAGTCTATGTTCCGGCACCCTGATGGGACGGGGAAGTGCCCCTAGAGCCATCTCCATCGATCTCCACCACCATCTTCATCATCGTTGCTAATTCCCATGATGAGGAGGGAGTAGTTCTCCTTCGAGGCTAAGGGCTCTACCGGTAGCGATGTGTTCATCTCTCTCTATGCATGATCTTGTTGTGGTCATGAGCTTTGTAATCAAGTAGATCTACTCTGCTACTCGAGTGCTTCAATAGATCTCTGCTCTCCCCATGTGTGTGAAAGTGACAGCATGCATGCCATGGTGGCACTTAGGCTTGAGTCTACATAAATACTCATTGTGCTTTAATAGATCTATGATTTTCCCCACGTGTGTGAAAGTGATAGCGTGCACACCGTGTGTGGCACTTAGCCTAGACTACATATATATTTGTTATGAGTTATATTTGGATTTGGATGTCTCTGTGAAATTATGGTGTTTGTTGGAACCATCTAGCGCTCAAGGTGACAGTGTGGGGTTATCTACATTGGGGAAGGACCAACCGTGGATTAGAGTGTCCAACCGGAGAGTAGTTCAGGGTAGTATCAAAGAGAAGATATTTATATGAGTGCGGTGACCCAGCATACCACTGCATGATGTAGTATACTATAGTCGTTGACATAACACCAATTAAACACCGTTCACTAGTATTACATCCCTCAGAATGGCACAACAGAAACACAGTGGGTCCAATACATGGCTAAAGGTTACAACTCACTATTTACATAAGATCCAGAGAACACTCTAGGTTTAAGAGAGAGAAAGAACTTCTTACGGAGAAGAATCAAAGTTAAACAACGCAAGAACGATTATACTATTAAGTCTAATATTCAGATTAAGAGGTTGGCATTGCTGCTATTGCAACGCTCTACAGAAATAGGTTCTTTGGCTAGAGATAATATTCCTATCTAATCGGTAACTTTCGTCTTCACTTGAGTTGAGGTATATGTTGACTTCCTTCTCTTCATTGAAGAGCTTTAGCTGGTCTTGATAAGTCCTGGAGCATATCTTGATGTAGTCATTGTTTTAATGGCTTCAAAATCTAGCAAGGGTTAAGAAGATACTTTGAGTACGAGCGTACTCAGCAAATTCACTAGAAAAGGAGTGTTTGATGCACTATATCTACAGCCACAAACCGTAGGTCGTAGGCAATGCAAGTTTTCATAAACATTTCTTCAAAGGTTGCTTTTATTCTGAAAAGCTATGTCCGTCATCCTTCACGGGTTTACCAGAACTTTCATGGAGTTCCTTTCCCGCCGCGTTTGCAACTCCTTCCCGGAACAGGGAGTAACAAGTTATAGTTCTTACACTCTGCAGAGGTGCGTCACTTTACCCATGAGAGATCAACTCTTTGTTGCACAACCGGGCAGCTTATTCCCGTCCACAATTCCATGATGTGGGGCCTAGAAGATGATCCAAGCCAATCACTGCCCCCTTCGCGACCCCGCATGCCTCCTTGGTGTACACCATGCCCACATAAAGAATTACGGCAATGGTTTGTACAAACCGTTAGATGTCAGAACTATCGTGGTACGTTGAGGGTTCCCACCCATATGCTGCATATCCTCTACGAATTACCAATTAATATGCACGCTACAAGGATAACAGCCACGACCTGCACATCCGGTTTCATGCGAGAGGAAGAAGATACAGCTGAATTCTCCGTCCCATTCCAAATCTCATGGTCAACGCGTAATATACGGCGCAAGAATCACTGGCGACATTGGTTGTTAAGTCCTAGGTGATATAGTTCTGAACAGTGGTATCCCAACTGTCAGATTTAATAGATTAGCTGATCACCCTGGACCAGTAATCAATAGTTCTTATTGTTATTGAAAATAGTATTTTCTGTCCTTTTTCAAATGCAGGTGATGACAACACTGGATTTGTAAAATACTTTACAGAAAATAATCAAAGGACATGAGCAAGTGTGAACTTGCCTTTTGTGATTGCAAGATTATGCACTCACGGTCTTCGAGTCAATGTATAAGATCCAAAATCTGAAATCAGCATCATTGGTCTGGTAAGGACTAATGTTTAAAGAAGCAGTATGCTTTTATGCATAAGTAATGTGATGCACGTTCTAAGCGCAAATCCTAGGAATAACGTTGTTCTAGGGTTTAGATTCCGAAAGTGGTTAATTTGGAATGTGTGGTCCTTTTGGATAAATTCCATAGTTGTACTTTTATTAGAGTTTATGAGTGGTTGTAAACAACACATATGTAGGAGTAAAGTATACATACTTATGACATACTAGTTAGGATTACTTATACAAGGTTTCTTATTTATAGTGGCAAAAAGGATAACCTTCAAAGAAAAGGTTTCCCTTCTAAGGTCTAAACAAATTTTTTGGTTAGTTAGTGGTGGTTGATGTCATTTGTCTACTCAAATGGTTTGGTTGGAGTTGCTTTATAGTTTAACTACTTTAGACCAAAGTTAACTATAAAACATATAATAATGCTTATAGTGTTATATTAAGATTTTGTATACTAAAGTTAACTTTAAAGTATAGATAGTTTTGAAAGTATCATACTTATAGATTGGTATCTTGTATATCTAGAACGTTTTCTTTAGGTTACTTAAGAATGTTTATTTTGTTACTTGAGTTAATGGTTTCTGGATGTGAGTATGGAGTAATATCATTTATCTTTTATAGATGAGTGAGTATAGTTTATGAACCCAACATAATGTTACTTAACTACTTATGGATTTATATAGTGTTGTAGTGGTTTTTGTAATTTAGGGATTAATATGATTTAGAAAAGAACTGATTGTTCACAAGTTATTCTTTTAAGGATTTTATTATTAGTGGAATTCTTTTTTAGAGATAATCTTCATTTAAGGTTGTGGATTCTTTTAAAATAAGAACATTTATAATGTTTTAAACTATTATGGCATTAAATTATTAATATTTAAGATTAATAATATTTATTAGACTTATTTAGCTCATTTTAGGAATATTAGTAAATTTCATTTAGTTTTATATGAATTATTAATGAAGTAAATAAGTTTAAATTTGGGTTATTAAAATATTTAATCTTCTTGTTTACCTCAGAAGGAGATTATTAGATTTTTAGCATGTATATAATATTTTTGTGATCATTTTGGTATATCATATTTATTTTTGTGATTTATAAACAATAAGATATGATTTTTATAATTCTTATTACTTTTATAATTACTTAATAAATAATAAATATTTAATTAAGTGAAATAATAATACATGATTATAGTTTTAAATTAGAATTCTTTTTTTCTAAGATTTTTGATATTTTATTACTATTATTAATATTTATTATTATAGGAATATGAATTATTAAAGTTTTATTACTTATAAAACTTCTATTAAATACTATTTATTTAAATAGTTATCATAACAATATTTGGTAATAGTTTTAAGTTGTAGATTTTATTTTTCTGAAAATTTTCATATATTATACACATTTTTTCTGAATTGTAATTCAAAAGTTATTAATTAAACAAGTTTTAATCATTTATTAAATTTCTGGAATTATATTAATTGGATTATAACATTTTATTTAACTCTTAACAGAAAATACTTTTTATACCGCACCCAGAGCTAGCCCTAGTCACTGACCTGTGGGCCATTGTCCACCTCAGCTCTCAGATGAAAGAAATGCACTAGTTACAGACCTCTTCTCTACTCACACTCGATGACATGTGGGCCTTGGGCCATGTCATCCACCATGCGAGGCAAAGACTAGTCAAACGGCTGACGTGGCTCGATCATGAGGTGAGCATGACGTCAGCACCACCACCACCGTCGGTGAGTGGTCACCGGCGACGATCTACTGCGCCCCAGCAAGCGAAATAGGTCTAGTTTGAATCAGCGCAAGGTACTGAACCTAGGAGTGGCAGCGCCGCTCGGAAATGGTCATCGGAGCCTCAGCTCCGACGAGCTCCGACGGTGGCTTACAGTGAAACGGAGATTTACAACAAGATCAAACGATTCGAGGATGCTGGAAGATTCAGGAACTTACCCTGATGATGATTGAGTGGTTGGCGAGGACAGGCGCGGTCGGAATCGAGCTTCTCGACAAGGATTCTGACGAACTGCTGCAAAGGAAAATGATCAAATTCGCCCGCTCCAGTGCTCCCCTTGATGCAAGCTTCTACCCAGAGGATCTACGGAGGATGGCGCTTCTCCATGATGGCTCAGAATGGTGTGGGAAGACGTGGTTCGACGGCGAGGAGTGGCTCCAGCGAGCTAGGGTTCGGTCTCATTCGTATCTGAGAGGATAAGGAGGGATTGGGGATAGGGATGGAAGCAATGCGTCGCGGTGGCCTTCTTATCCCCTCCTGGCAGCGGCGGCGAGTATCTTGGCGCAATGACGGCATCGGGCGGCGGCGAGCTCCGCCAGCGAGCTGTCTGTGTGCGTGACGATGACTACGGTGGTCATTTCATGGATAACCCCCTGGCAATTTCTTTAGCTCAACCCGCAGTCCTCTCTTGACCCCACCCGTCAGTCTCAGATAGGAAAGAACCTGGGCTGGTTACTGGGCTGTTGTGGGCTGCACAGGGCGTCAGGTAAGTATAAATGTGTTGGGCTGCGACCAGGTTTAGTTTTTATTTGTTTTATTCTTTTTCTATTTTCTGTTTTCTTATTCAGATTTGAATTTGATTTAGATTTTGAATCTTTCTTTATATAACTTGTTTCCTGGACATTTACCATAATACAAAAGACATACCTAGTCTCATTTGTAAATTCTTATTATATCCTCCTTTTGTATTTTTAGTATTTACTTAATATAATCGCCCTTGTTAATATTTTATATAAACTTTTCATATCATTTTTCTCTACTTATTTTAGTTAGAGATTTATTGAATGATATATTCATATATGTTTATAACTCAACCTTTAGTGAGCTCATTGTTTGAATAGAAACTTTATATATATGTATAATGATTATATACCATTATTTGATGCATGAAATATAAAGACATTGATATGATGATTACTAATATCATTAAGTTGGAAAATAGCAATGTATGTGATAAACAAAGAAGTTTAGGGTTTTGAATTATGGTACTACCCTTGGCTTTAGGGTTTTGTATAAGCTTAGATTCCTTTTAAGAGTTAAGATTTAATAACTAAGCATATTGCCATATGTATATATTATTGGATGAAATCTCCCTTTTTAATAGAAGTTATATTAGAGTGTTTTATAGAAGTGAACTTATAAAAATATACTTAGGCACATATAGTGATGATGGTTGAAATTAACAGAGATATGCTTATGTAATTTGTTATAGGGAAATATTTCTATAAAGTGTTATAAGCATCAGATGATGGATCAACAATATGAGATGGCTATTATGTTTGGTTTGAGATGTAGAGTTGATTGCTTAACCAGATTAAAATAGGAAATTGATTTATACATATAATTATATTTCAAATTCTTGGATCTCTAATTAAGGAATTCCTTTCCTAGATATAATACTTCTTCCTATCCATCATCATGATTAACATGATGAGCTTTACTCATTTAAATCTTCTTATTCATATATCATTCTTCTAACTCATGAATGGATCCAATGAATTTGATACAAAGACACTTCATAGCTTTCTCATATCCTTGTTTGGTTATATTTACTATTCTACTGTTGATAATCTTCCATTCAACCAGTAGTTCCTTCAAACTCTACTCTCAATCTTCCTTATTCCTTCATCACTAATCTTTCTCTAAAGTAAACTATCCTTAAAGATGAATAACACCATTTTTATGACTCTATGCTACACTAGCTTTAGTTGAGTAACACCATCTTACAAGTACTTAACCCTCATGACTTACACTTCAATCCCTGAATTATATTTGTGTGGTTTGCAAAGACTTCTCTAGGATCACTTATCTTTACTAAGGTTCCAATCATGTTCTACACCAGTATTACCTATACTAAATATAAGCATTCCATGTTGGTGGCCAAAACATTACCTTTATAATGCTTTAACCATTTATTACTGAAGTTCTTAGTTGGCTAAGTAGGGCTTTATCAATCCTACCTTTTATTGCCTGGAGATTATATTTTTAGTATCTTATATTGGATTAAGGTTATTAATGGTCTATGCCCTTATTAGAAGATTTGAGTAGATGTTCTGATAAGATCAAATAATAGATCAAAGACTAATAGTTAAAGAAGTTGTGAATCAATGGGGAATTATCCAACATTGATGAACAACAGATATTGAGATAAATTCCATAAAGATTGTATAGAAAGATATATATATATATAGTGGATGATCTTGACTTAATCTCTTTCCAACTCCAACTCATCAAAAGAGTTTTTTAAGGTTAGGTTTTACTATGATCCTTAGGATGTATGTAGATGGGATTAAGATATAGTGGTTACATTCTTATTATTTGTTTAATATCTTTAACTTGGTACTTATGGATAATTATAATGAGTACTATAACATGATCACCTAATGATCAAATAGAATTCACATTGTATTAAGGTTTAACTTATAGTACCTTTGATCTACCCTTAGATCAAATCTCTCTTACCCAAAATGAGATTTTTTAACGAAGGTCTTATTGAAACTTATCGCAGTCAACTTGATGATCTACTTCAATTCCATCAAGCTAAGAGAAGCTTCAATCACTTTGACAAGTTTTGTTTAAAAGCGCGAAAATTATTCGGATTTTCTATGCATGAATGCAATGCACACATCTGGGTTCAACTTATTTCTAGGCTCTAATGCTGGGATGTTACAATGAGAGAGTGTTCACTAGTGAAAGTATGATCCCTAGTACTTGTTTCTAAACATTGAAACACCGTTCACATTTAGATCAGTTGCATGTTGCTTGCTTCCAGTCTTTTCCTCACCGTCAAGCTATTTTCTGGCACCGTTACCACATGTATTTCACTATCTCTTTGCCGAACTAGTGCACCTATACACCTGACAAGTGTATTGGGTGTGTTGGGGACACAATAGACTTTTTGTATCTTGATTGCAAGGTTGTTTGAGAGGTATAACTTTGACCACTTCCTCCATGAGTTCGATAAACCTTGGGTAATCCACTTAAGTTAAACTTGTTGCTGTTCTACAAACCTCTACACTTGGAGGCCCAACAACTGTCTACAAGAATAGAAGTGCGTAGACATCAAGCTATTTTCTGGCGCCGTTGCCGGGGAGGAAAGGTAAAAGGCACTCACACATGTTACCCCAAGGAAACAGCAAGCTAGAAAGCTATTTTTTGGTGTCGTTCCCGGGGGGTAAGGTAAAAGGTATTCACATCCTCGTGTGTGAGTGCTCGAAGTTATTTCCTTTAGATTCTGCAATTTTGTCTTTTTGTTTCTTGTTTTCACTAGTTAGGATTAATGGAAAATAACAAAAAAATTAGAGAGCTTTATAGTATTTATCTTGAGTTAGGACATGAAGTGTTTAAAGAGAAAATTAAAAAAACCTATGGAACTTTATTTGCATGCTAATAGCAATGTTATTAGTATGAATTCTTTGGACCCCATTGTTGCTAATGCTATGGAAACATATAAGCTTGGGGAAGCTAGTTTTTATAAAAATGATCTTTTTAGTTCCCCGGCTTTGGAAGATAGCTATTCTATTGCTTATGATGATACCAAACCTCCAATATATGATGATTACAATGATTAGTATGATATTTTTAGTCCACCTACTATAGAGGATAAAGTTAATTATGATTACAATATGCCTCCTATTTTGATGATTATGGTGATGATAATAGTAATGATAGCTATTTTGTTGAATTTGCTCCCACTATGATTAATAAGGATGACTATGCTTATGTGGAGAGTAATAATTATTATATGCATGTGGCTCATGATAAGAATGTTTTATGTGATGGTTATATTTTTAATTTTATTCATGATGCTACTGAAAGTTATTATGAGAGAGGTAAACATGGTCTTATGTATCTCAACAATATTAAGTTTCCCCTCTTTATGTTGAAAATCTTGAAGTTGCACTTGTTTTTATTTCCTGTGCTTGTTGCTTTGTGCTTTCATGACTTGTTTCTTTATAATATTCCTATGCATAGGAAGTGGGTTAGACTTAAAAGTGTTTTGAATTTGCTTCTTTATGCTCTCTTTTACTTCAATTCATATTTCTTATGTAAGCATCTTCTCAAACTATTAATCCTAACTTAAAGGCGTTAAAGAAAATTACTTATTGGGAGATAACCCAAAAGTTTTATTGAGTCTTGGAAGTTATTACCTTTGTAATGACCTCTCCTTATCCTTTTTATTTGATTTTTGTGCCAAGAATAACCTCTAATGAGAGGGAAGTAAGATTTGGGGAGTTGCTGTCCTGAAACAGATTTTTGTGCTCCACCGTACAAATTCGTGAGGAATCTCTGTAAGTTGGATTGAGATGATATTTTTGAATAAATCCCCCAGTATGTTAGCTAACTTTCTTTAGCAACAGAAGGTCTTTGAAAAAATTGGTTTCTACCTGCTGGTCTGTTTTGACAGATTTCTGCCATTATTTGCATTTGCTTCTTATTGATTCCTTTTTGGGTTCTTTTTGGTAAATGAGATTTTTTAGGGAATTTATACAGTAGCTTGTGTTTTTAGTGAAAGTTTTGTTGTTTTAAAACTAAACCCCAAGGGTCTATTATCTTTTGATTACACAAATGTTGCTAATGAAGATTGTGTGAAGTTTTGTATGAAGGAAAATTTTTAGGTGTAGAGAAAGAATGATGTAGTGAGATATAGAATGGACAAAATCTCAAGCTTGGGGATGCCACCCCGTGTCACCCCAAGAAATATTCAAGAGGTACATGCGTCAAAGCTTGGGGATGCCCAAGGCATCCCTTTCTCCATCAATAAAAATCTCAGGTCCTTCTAGACACTTTATTTTTATTGTTTCATGCATGGTTGTGTTGTTCTTGGAGCGTCTTAGTTTTCGTTTTTGGTTTTAGTTTGCTTGAGTAAGTTGGTTGGATCACAACACACTTATTTTGGAGAGAGACACACTCTGTTTTCATTTCCTAGAATACTCTAGTTTTCATTCTTATTGTCTTGTGAGTGTTCTCTTTTGCTAGCACTGTGTTTAGCCTTAGTTTTCTTGTGCTTTTAGCTTGGAACTTGTTAGTATTCTTTGTGGATTTGTGAGACAATCTCACTGGTCTTTATTGATTATTATCTTTGCGAGTTGTTTCAAATAAGTTGATTGGTGTTGGAAAAGAGTAGGAAGCTTCATGTTTATGTGGTACAAAAAGGAGCTTGCTTTGACTGTGACTTAGACTTTATCATGTCATGATAGATGTTGTTTTGACCTTATGCTTAGTGATTATTGTTGTAGCATGACTTGTTCCAAACAATTGGGATTGCTTAATGTGCCTTGAAGGAATCATGCGTTGTTTTAGCATACAAAAGCATAGTATTGTGGTATTCTCCTTTGATGATTTATTTGGGTTGACTTGGCACATGCTCACACCATGTTATGACTATGAACAAGTCACCATATCCTCTATGATCATTTAGTCCTTGACTTGTAGTACCACTCTATGCTTTGATTAGTAATATTTTCTTGCTCTGCATGATTATGGCCATTATTGCTCTCTTAGTTGGTTGCTCTCAGTCTTTTGATAGCCTCCACTTGTATGAGTAAGCTCTACTCATGCTTACAACTCCCAAGAAACCAAGTTATTCCAAAGTGTACACTATAAATTCCTATGCATGGTGTGTTACACCATTCCAAGTATATTCTTGTTTTCAGCTATTCTTCCAATTAAAAAGTATTTTGTTATGTGAAAACTTAGTGATTAAAGCCCTCACAAACTTGATGGCACACCTTATATTCCTTGCCCCTAATAAACTTGAACCATTGTGTCATCTATGTTGTATATGCTTGCAGTTATACGTTGGAATTAGCAGAACCATGTTGTCATGGGGAACTTCAACATTGCACTTGTACTTTGTACACAATTGATGTCATGCTTTTTTGTCTATGGATGTCGCCGGTGTGAAATAAAGAGGGAGCTTATAAGTCCATGGCGTTATGCATTTTGTGTTAGAGAAACGCCTGGGCCGCTAGCCTAAGCCATGCCTAATCATGGTGGAAACTTGCAGCATCACCATAATGAGCATTCTGTGAAGCATCCTCTATAAAAATCTATGCACATAGTAAATAAAAAGATCGCTGAGATGCTTATTGTCTGCTTGCCTTGTCATTTTGGTTATGGGATAGCTCCTGTACCATGTGCAAGGGGTACCCCATTGGTGATTCTCTATGATACACATGTACTTACTATGACAAGAACTTACAGGTGACTAAAGTTGAGTAGCATGAGGAGCGGAACTCGTATTCAAGGGACATGAGATTGCCAACTTATAATTTGTCAAACATATACTCCATAGTTTGTTCACTTTAACCTTAATCACTTCAATATGCTTATGATAGGGGCAATGAGAGCTGAAATCTAACAAGTACCATAATTTTTGGAAGCTGTTTTTGAGACTTGAAATCCCTGCTTCCCTTTATGAAGGGCCTTTCTACCACTATTATATTGAGTCTCCACCTTCTATCCTTAGGCACCAGTTAACAGAGCATAGTTGCCATTCTTAGTTCTATGTGCATTGTTCCAAAACTTATTGATTGATTCATATTGTTGATATTGCTTGTTCTTGAACTATTTGTATCTAGTCACTCTTATGTACTTTGAAGGTGTCATATGCATCTATTTGATACTCCAAGAGGTACAAGCGGAATGCCACTATGCTATGTTTTCTATATGTGAAAAAAAAACGTCTTTCAATGCATGTTATTTATGATATTCGTTTGTAACCTTTCATGTTGCATGCATAGTTAGTTTGTCTTATTATTAGAACTCGATCTTTCATGATCATGTTTAGAGTTCTTTGATCCCAGCTTTCAATGCTTGCAAATGGTTTGATCTTGATTTTGATGGTGCATGTCACCTCAAAAATTATTCTTTTTATCACTTACCTACTCGAGGACGAGCATGAGAGCTTGGGGATGCTTGATACGTCGTAAACGTATCTATAATTTTTGATGATCCATGCTTGTTTTGTATCATTTGTCTTATGTTTTGTCTACACTTTGAGGTATTTTTATATGTTTTCTGGTACTAACCTATTAACAAGATGCCACAGTGCCAGTTGCCTGTTTTCTTCTTTTTTTGGTTCCAGAAAAGGCAGAAAATCAATATTATCAGAATTGGACGGGACAAAAGCCAAAGTCATTATTTTTCTTGGAGCAACACGGAACCACGAAGCAGAGTTGGAGGAGGACACCAGGGTGGTCGCACCCCTAGGCGCGGGCCATCCCTGGTGGCGCCTATAGGGGCTCCATCGACCTTGCCTCCTTCGCCTATAATAAGCCTCTGACCCAAAAACCCTAAATCATCTGGCGGAAATCCACAAAAACCTCCACAGCGCCGCCGCCACTGAATGGGAGATTCGGGGGACAGAAAGTCTCTATTACGGCACCCTGCCGGGACGGGGAAGTGCCCCTGGAGCCATCTCCATCGATCTCCACCACCATCTTCATCGTCGTTGCTGATTCCCATGATGAGGAGGGAGTAGTTCTCCTTCGAGGCTAAGGGCTCTACCGGTATCTATGTGTTCATCTCTCTCTATGCATGATCTTGTTGTGGTCAT
The DNA here is from genome assembly GCA_023614405.1 of Avena insularis. Classification (NCBI taxonomy): domain Eukaryota; kingdom Viridiplantae; phylum Streptophyta; class Magnoliopsida; order Poales; family Poaceae; genus Avena; species Avena insularis. The sequence goes on from CM042685.1 coordinate 377,015,229, forward strand.
GAGCTTTGTAATCAAGTAGATCTACTCTGCTACTCAAGTGCTTCAATAGATCTCTGCTCTCCCCATGCGTGTGAAAGTTACAGCGTGCACGCCATGGTGGCACTTAGGCTTGAGTCTACATAAATACTCATTATGCTTTAATAGATCTATGCTTTTCCCCACGTGTGTGAAAGTGATAGCGTGCACACCGTGTGTGGCACTTAGGCTAGACTACATATATATTTGTTATGAGTTATATTTGGAGTTGGATGTCTCTATGAAATTATGGTGTTTGTTGGAACCATCTAGCGTTCAAGGTGATAGTGTGGGGTTATCTAGATTGGGGAAGGCCCTACCGTGGATTAGAGTGTCCAACCGGAGAGTAGTTCATGGTAGTATCAAAGAGAAGATATTTATATGAGAGAGTGTTCACTAGTGAAAGTATGATCCCTAGGCCTTGTTTCTAAACATTGAAACACCATGCACATTTAGATCAGTTGCATGTTTGCTTGCTTCTAGTCTTTTCCTCACCGTCAAGCTATTTCCTGGCACCGTTACCACTTGTATTTCACTATCTCTTCGCCGAACTAGTGCACCTATACACCTAACAAGTGTATTGGGTGTGTTGGGGACACAAGAGACTTCTTTTATCTTGATTGCAGGGTTGTTTGAGAGGGATACCTTTGACCACTTCCTCCCTGAGTTCGATAAACCTTGGGTAATCCACTTAAGGGAAACTTGCTGCTATTCTACAAACCTCTACATTTGGAGGCCCAACAACTGTCTACAAGAATAGAAGTGCGTAGACATCATCCACCTCCCCTTCTGGCTTCCGTCGTCTTTTGGGAAAATATGATTTCCCGTATTTTTTCTGGTATTTTTCTGATCTTCGTGAAATTGAATCAAGACACCTCTTTTTTCCATCAGAATCCTGACTCCAGCAGTCCTTCCTCCAAGAATCATCCAACATGCAGAAACAGATGAAAAGACATAAGTAACAGCTCTTAATATGAAATATATCAATGAATAGAGGAAAATTATGATATAGAATGGTGATGCAAATTGGACGTATCAAGTCCCCCCAAGCTTAGACCTTCGCTTGTCCCCAAGCGAAAACTGATCTCAGTAAACATGCCCACAGGTTTATGGAGTGAAGTGTCTGATGTCTACGCACTTCTATTCTTGTAGATAGTTGTTGGGCCTCCAAGTGCAGAGGTTTGTAGAACAGCAGCAAGTTTCCCTTAAGTGGATTACCCAAGGTTTATCGAACTCAGGGAGGAAGTGGTCAAAGGTATTCCCTCTCAAGAAACCCTGCAATCAAGATACAAGAAGTCTATTGTGTCCCCAACACACCCAATATAGGTGCACTAGTTCGGCGAAGAGATAGTTAAATACAAGTGGTAACGGTGCCAGAAAATAGCTTCTGACTTATTGTTGACGTGGGGTAACGGTGCCAGAAAAGAGCTGATGGCGTGGAGGAAAGGTAAAAGCCCAAAACCTCCTCGGCAAACGGAACAAAGATGGAAGCAAGCAAACATGCAACATATCTAGTAGCAAACAGTGTTTCAATGCTTAGAAACAAGGCCTAGGGATCATACTTTCACTACTGATCACTCTCTCATATAAATATCCTCTCTTCATGATACTACTCTTAACTACTCTCCGGTTGGACACTCTAATCCAAGGTAGGGCTATAACAACACACCTCAAAGTCCGCCTTCCCCAATCTAGATAACCCCACACTGTCACCTTGAGCACTAGATGGTTCCAACAAACACCACAATTTCATAGAGACATCCAACTCCAAATATAACTCATAACAAATATTCAATCTAGCCAAAGTGCCACACACGGTATGCACGCTGTCACTTTCACACACGTGGGGAAGAGCATAGATTTATTAAAGCACAATGGGTATTTATGTAGACTCAAGCCTAAGTGCCACCATGGCGTGCACGCCGTCAGTTTCACACACATGGGGAGAGCAGAGATCTAATGAAGCACTTGAGTAGCAAGGTAGATCTACTTGATTACAAAGCTAATGACCATAAGATCATGAATATAGAGAGAGATGAACACATAGCTACCGGTAGAGCCCTTAGCCTCGAGGAAGAACTACTCCTTCCTCATCATGGGAATCAGCAACGGTGATGGAGATGGTGGTGGAGATTGATGGAGATGGCTCCGGGGGCACTTCCCCGTCCCGGCAGGGTGCCGGAACAGAGACTTTCTGTCCCCCAAATCTCCCCTTCGGTGGCGGCGGCGCTACGGAGGTTTGCGTGGATTTCTTCTGGATTGTTTAGGTTTTTCTCGTCGAGGGGATCTTATAGGCACATGAATCAAGGTCGGTGGGGGTCCAGGGGCCCACACCCCCTGTGGGCGCCCCCAGGGCTTGCACGTGCCTAGGGGGTGCGGCCACCCTGTGGCCCCCCCTCCGGCTCTGCTTCGTGGTTCCGTGTTGCTCCGGGAAAATAATGACTTTGGCTTTTGTCTCGTCCAATTCCGAGAATTTGATTTTCTTCCTTTTTGGAACCAAAAACATAAGGAAACAGGCAACTGGCACTGTGGCATCTTGTTAATAGGTTAGTTCTAGAAAAGATATAAAAACATCTCAAAGTATAGACAAAGAAAAGCAAAGTAGATACAAAACAAGCATGGAGCATCAAAAATTATAGATACGTTTCCGACGTATCAGTGTTGATAAAAGAATACGGACAAGAAGCATCACACTTACCATTACAGAACTCATAGAATAAAACAACTCACCATTATATAACTTAGCATGCAACAAGTACATGAGTCACAATAGAGATGCATAAAGATAAATCATAATTTGAATTGGCAAACTTTTGTTCTTGGTTAGAGAACAGTTGGCAAACAGTTTCACAATTTTTTTGTAGAAGTCTTCATAACAAGAGTAATCTTTGCTCAAACATAAAAGCTTTTTTACAATGGTAGCTTTAAAAGCAATACTCAATAGATAAGATTCTTGTGCAAACAAGGAAGATAAAGAACATGATTGAATAAATCATCATAAGAATGCTTGAAACACAACAACTCAAATGCTTGATGGAGATAGAGAGGAAGTAGGTTTACTGACTCAACTTAGAAATAGGAGAAAGTCCCTTCATATAGGGAAGCACGGATTTCAAGTTCATAAAGAGCTTTCAAAGATTATGGTACTTACTAGCTTTGAGCCCTCATTGCCCCTATCATAAGCATCTTGAAATTATTAAGGTAAAAGTGAACAAAGATGGAGTATATGCTTGACGAAATATAAGTTGGCAATCTCATGTCCCTTAAGTACGAGGGCCGCTCGTCATGCTACTCAACTTTAGTTATCGGTAAGTTCTTGTCATTATAAGTACATGTGTATCATAAAGAACCGCCAACGGGGTACCCCTTGCACATGATATTGGAGTTATCCCATAATCAAAATGACAAGGCAAGCAGACAGTGAGCATCTCAGCAATATTTTTATTTGCTATTTGCATAGGTTTTTACTGAGGATGCTTCACAGATTGCTCACTATGGTTATGCTGCAAGTTTCCACCATGATTAGGAATGGCTTAGGCTAGAGGCCCAGGCGTTTCTCTAACACACATACATAACTCCATGGACTTACAAGCTCCCCTTTTATTTCACACCGACGACATCCGCAAACAAAAGAGCATGATATCAACTGGATATGTATCCATAAGTGTTGAAAGTGTTCCCCATGACAACACGGTTTTGCTAATCCCAACGTATAGATGCAAGCATATACAACTTCGATGACACAATGGTTCAAGTTTATTAGGGGCAAAAAAATAAGGTGTGCCATCAAGTTCGTGAGAGCTTTACTAACTAGTTTTCACATAACAAAATAATTTTTAATTCGAAAGATAGATGAAGCTTGAGAATTTGCTTAGAATAGCAATAATGCTAATAGGTAGATATGGTGGACTCAAATGGCACAAGTTTGGTTCAAAGGGGTTGGATGCATGAGAAGTATGCCTTCTCAAAACAGGTTTTTGGCTAGCAAGGCTGGGTAGCAAGCAAAAGAGTTGAAGGAAACAAGCAAACCTACAAGTGATAAAGCCAAACATGCAATCTTCCTTGAAGACACAAAAGGTCTTAAATAAAGAATACTAAGCTTATGAGCCAATCAAGAAAGAAAATAAATGATACAAAATACCTGTAAGCTTCTTCTCTTTTCCTTTCAAACCTCAAAAAGTGTTGCTACTGACCAGAGCTCGGTTTGCCAAAACCAATTTAGATCTACTTGATGCTCCCAAAGTGATACCAATACTGATCAGCAAGATCAATCATATAATAGAGATTGCAAACTAAAATAAGAAGTGCAAAAAGTAAAAGATGAAACTTCTCATTAATATTCCATAAAGGCAAGCACAACAAGGGATACATAGAAACTAATGGAGGGATACTTCCACAATGCAAACCAACCTATAAGATAACTTCTCTACCAAATATATGAATCTACTAAGAAGGCAAAAGATAAAAGATAATGATGTGATACCGTGGCACTCCCCCAAGCTTGGAACAAGCCAAAGAGATGCCAAACCTGATGACGAATTACTCCTTCGGTGGTGGTGGTGTTCTCTTGATAAGCTCCTCAATCAGTTTCCTCGAATCCTCAATCTCGAAGGTCAGAGTATGAATCAACTCCGAATTTTGCTCAATGCGGTTCATGATCATATCGGAGCGAGAGTCCTAGTCTTTGCTATTCTTCCCCCACTCTTCCTTCTTAGTGTGTTCCTTCTATGCATGGTTAGAGAGAGGCAGATCCCAAACCGAGGGCAAGTTCCCTTTGGGCACATGTTGGTATTGTTTCTCATGTATAAGAGCATGGAAGGGATTCTTGGTACGTGGAGGAGGTGACCGTGGAACGAAGACAAGACATGGAGGTTTCCCTCCTGTAGACATTCATGTTGTCCTCCTGAGCTTGCTAGGGTTTGCCACCACTCCAATGCTTGCAACGGTAGCACGGGTGTCCATATGCTCGTCTTTCTCCATGTCTTCTTCATCCCCTACAAAAATCTCCTCTTCCTTGGGGTTTTGAGGATCATCTTCCTCGGTCCTCTTGCCTTTTTCGTTGGCGGAGACCATGGCGCTCTAAACTTGAGAAGATTTCCTGACAGAAACAGATCGAAATGAAAACACGACAAGAAAACGATACATGAACCTCGGGGGATCCGGGGGGGTTATATATTACGAAGTTTTAAAGAATAAGGAAGGTACTGGTGCAAAACCGAGGCGGAGACGGAGCTCAGGGGGCTCACACCCCCTCCAGGCGCGGCTAGCTGGGGCCCGCGCCTAGGGTGGGTGCAGCCACCCTGGCCTCCGTTTCCTCCTCTTTTTTGTTTCGTAACCTTCCATATGTAATAAAAACATCAAAAATATAAAAAGATTAGGCTTTCACGAACCTTCAGTTTTCACCACTTTTACCTATTCAAAGACGAACTCTGCAGATTCCTTTTCTCCTTCTCCTGGAAAATCCTTTTCTCACAAGGCATTACACAAACCTCAATGGCAACATTAGTGTAAGCAAAAACAATAAACCTTTAGGTTCACACTTCAACTGAAATCCATCAAAACAAAAGCTACTGTAGCAACACCTTTCCAAAAACCCAAAAGAATCTGGAAGGGAATCAATAAAAGAGGCAAATGCAAACGATGGCAGAAATCTGTCAAAACAGACTAGTAGGTAAAGATTGATTTTTTCGAAAACATTCTGTTGCTCAAATCAAAAAGTTCAAAACTAATGGAAGTTGGGTAACAACTTGGAGAAGAATCACATAAAAATACAGCTCCATCCGAAGTACTGAACTCCTTCACGGATTTTTACAATGCAGCATAAAAATCTGTCCCAGGACAGCCACTTTTCACAACTCCTCCACTTCTCAAAAGTAGTTGAACTTGACACAAAAACCAAAACAAAAAGAATAAGGAGCGGTTATTATTGAGGTAATAACTTCCAAGACTCGACAAAACTATTGGGTTATCTCCCAAGAAGTACTTTTCTTTAATGCCTTTAAGTTAGGCTTGAAAGTTTTAAAGATGCTCACATAGGAGATATATATTTGAAGTGAAAGAGAGCATCAAGAAGCAAATAACCAACACATTTGAGTCTAACCCACTTCCTATGCGTGGGGGTATCATGAGAAAACAAATTGTTGAAACAAAAAACCACTAGCATAGGAAGACAAAACAAATGCAACTTCAAAACTTTCAACATAAAACCAGGAAACTTAACATTATTGAGATGCATAAAACCATGTTTTCCTATCTCATAATAACTTTCAGTAGCACCTTGAATAAAGTCGATAATATAACTATCACTAACAACTTTATCATCAGAATGATCATACTTACAATAACCAAAAAGAGGTCCAAGGTCATAAACCGGATCAATAGAAGCACGTTGTTCCATCCTGAAATCTTCATTAGGCAGTTCATTTTCACAAGGAGCTTTAGCAAATTTGGAAAAGTTAAACTCATAAGAATCTTCATCAAACTTAGTTAAGACTTTCTCCTTCTTACAATCTATAATAGCTCCACAAGTGTTCAAGAAATGTCTACCAAAAATGATAGGATAAATTTTACTAGCTGCCAACGTCCAAACGCGACCTCGACCTAAAACTCACACACGCACGCACGCGCCAGACACAAGCGTCTCGGATTATTTGCTAACAATCCCCCCCTAAACCGAGACCTATAGGAGGACCGGCTCGTCGTCGACGCCTGTGAGGAGCGCCTTCTCCTTCTTCGGCTCTGGGCAGTCACGGGAGAAGTGGCCGTGAACGCTGCAGTTGTAGCACCTGCCGTGCCGCCTCCTCCCGCCCATGTCCATGATGCTCCCGCCGTCGTTGTGGTGGTTGTGGCCGCTGCCGTGCTGACGGCATCATGCCTCCCACTGGTCCGACGTGAGCAGCAGCTAACCGTTACTCTGTTCGCTGACGCCGGCCTGCATGCGCCGCCGTGAGCGCTCATCGAACGCCTTGAGCCTGTCCAGCGCCTCCTCGAACGCCATCTTCTCCAGGTCGCAGAATTGCTCGATCCCGGCCATCGCATGGTACAGCCGGTCGGGCACGGTGTCGAGAAGCTTCTTCACCATGGCGGCGTCGCCAAGCGTCGATCCAAGGCTAGCGTACCTCGCCGACATGCCGCTGATCTTGCCGGCGGAGACGTCCAGCCGCTCCCCGTCCTCCATGCACAGCTTGTCGAACTCCCCTTGAAGAGTGGAGAGCCGCGTCGACTTGACGCGATCGGCGCCGACTAACCTCGTCTTGAGGGCCTCCCACACCTCCGCTGCCATCATCTTCGTCGACACCTGCATGAGGATATTCTCTGATAGCACGCCGAGGAGCTGCGCCCTTGCCGTCTTGTTCTTCGCCACGTCCACGGTCTGGCCATCAGCAGGTGTCACATCCCAAAATTTTCCAAATTTTGAAATGTGAAAAATAAATAAACAAAAGAAATAAATGTTGAAATTTAGGGTGAAAAGAAACTTTTTTTCTTCTAAATGGAAACATCAAAACCCTTCTTGAGCAAAATTTGAATGAAAAATGGCATCCAACAAAATTTCAACCAAGTGAAATGCATTCATCAAAGAATATATCTTGAAATTTAAACATTTGGGAAAAATAAACCAAAACCCTAAAACCCTAATGGAAGAAAATCATTTCCAAAGATCTCCCTAAGACTATGGATTTGATCCATATAAAAATTCATCAACAAACATTTATAAATGATAAAAAATTATAAACAAAAATATTATAAAACCATAGAAATTGGTTTCATTTAATTTGGAGCCATGGATAAAAACTTATGAATTTAATAAGATAAAAGGAATTAATTTTCAAAGCTAATAAAGCTCCTACCTAAAATCCATACCAAATTGTGAGCAAATTAATCCTAAAGGGATTTAAGAAAATAAACAAATATTAAATGAAATTATACAAATTGGAATCACCAATTTTGGATCTATAAATAAAAAGATATGGATTTTATAAGACAAAGAAAGAAAGAAAGAAAGAAAGAAAGAAGGAATATTTAAAAGCCAAATTAAATCTTGGCCAAATCCATAAACAAATGGAATGAAAGTTTACTAAATAATAAAAAGGAATAAAAGGTTATTTAAATAAAATTATATGAATTGAACCATACTCAATTTTATTTAAATAAAGACAATTTAAAACATGAACTAAATCCATAAGCAAATGGAATAAAGATAATCCAAATAAAAAATAAAAGAATAAAGATTATTTAAATAAAATTATATGGGCTTTAACCAAATTAAATCCTATTTGATTAAAGACAAATTCCCTAATAAAAATGATTAATCAAAATCATGAGAAAATAAATAATTGAAATTGCCAAAGTGGATTTAAAAGTTATCTAATTAACTTAAGAAGAATAAAAGAATTATTTGAATAAAATTTATATGGGATTAAACCATATTTGATTTTATTTGAATAAATACAAGTGCCTCATTTAAATAAATAATAAACCATGAAATAATATAAGAAATATTCTAAAATGGATTATTTAAATACAATAATAAACAGTATAAAAACATACTGAAAATTTGGAAAAGGTTTGAAAAAGAAACCTGAATTCAAAGTGAGTTTGAATCATTTAAATAAAATCAAAACAGAAAATTGAAATAGAAAAAAGGAAAAACTAAACTAGAGAAAAAAATAAGAAAACAAACCAGCCTAGCAACTTGGCCCAGCTAGCCCAACAGCGCAGCCCACCTCTCTCCCCCTCCCCGCGGAACGTTTTCTCACCCGCAACCCTACCCCTCACCTCGCTGACCCGTGGACCCGCTGCCATGCACGCATCATCTTCTCCACCTGCGCTGACCCATTCCCCCCTCTCCTCGTCGTTTCTGCCTTGATTCCGCGTCGTTAATTCGCTTAATAGCCACGCTAATTCCGCCTAGTGATCACACACGTTAAAGCGCCTCGTCCCCTCTCTCTTTCCCCTCACTCGTTGCTTTCTTTCCGCCACCGGGCTGCCTCAATTGCACGCCCAAACCTCCTCTGCTCCGGAGTTCATCGGCGAATTCTGGCGACGCCCGACCCCCGCCTACCTCCTATATCACACAAGCTTGATACCCATCATCTCCCGCACCTGCTAATGGTCTCCGTTCGCCCGCGCATGCCCCACAGCCTTGCCTTTGTCTTCATCCGACGACCTCTACTGGTAACATCCGACCGCGCCTCCCCCTCTCATTGATGCTCCTGTACTCACCACTCTCCTACGCGTCTAACGACACCATTTGTTTGTCCTAGCGTGCCCATGTAGCGACGTCCCCGACAACGGCCGAGCGTGCCCAATGCCAGGAGCTTCTCCAGCGAGCAATCACCAGCGACCCCGTGTGCCCCTTTGTCGACGACGACAACATTGAGCATCAGCACACCCCTGCGAACCCGGTGAGCATCTCCCCTTCCTTGCTTGCTTCCTGTAGTCGCCGAAACACCATCGCTCACCGTTGCCTAGCGCCGCCAGTCCATGGTCAAGGTGTTATGGACCGTTAGATCTTGATCTAGTGGCTAGGAATAGATGACTAATCGAAGAGGTACGCGTTGACCTGTGTTGTGCGTTGTTATTTAGATCTAACGGCCAGTATTGCCCAATCTGAACGAAGCAGTACGCACTAGTAGGAAAACGCCATGTGGCTAGACTCTGGATTTAAAACAGAAATTAGATCTATTAGAAGTTTGAATTTGTAAAATCCATAACTTTTGATCTACACGTCCAAAATTTGCAAAATTTATATCATTGGAATCAGGAAAATACAAACTTTGCAACCATGCCCTTAGTTTAGTATTTTGCTTCTGGAAAATTAGGTGTTTTTGCAGAAACATTTCTAGGCCTATTTTGAGTATAAAAATTATTCTAGAAATGATTTTTTAGTAAAATCTTTTGCAAATGATTTTTTTGAACCTACTCACCATAAAAACCAACTTTTGGATTTAAAAGTATATTTTGTGACACTAAGGAATTATTCCTTTGAATAAAAAGCATTTCCAATGAAACAAATATGTTGTTATGATTTAAAAATGATTTTTGAGTGAAACCTTTTGCAAATGGATTTGTTTTAAACACTTTGACCATAAACACTAACTTTTGTGTTTAAAAACATTTTTGGATAACACTAGAAATTATTACTTTGATTTAAATTATTTCTAGCAAAACAAAAATGATTTAAATGGCCATTTTCACTAACTTGATTTTTAAATGATTTTTCCACCTTTATAAATGACCATTAGGTGTTTTGAAATGATTAAAACCTTATTAGAAACTACTTTTCCAAATAAAACAATCTTTTGCATGCCTGCTTGCATGCATTTCTTTGTTTTTATTATTTTATGTGGTGAATTGTTTGAATGCTAGTTTGAATATGTGTCTGCTTGATTGAATTGTAGTGAACCTTGAAGAGTGTGACAATTACAAGATCAAGGAGTGAATCTATATTCTCTACTAAAAAGGAAAGTGGTGCTTCATACATTTTGTCCTATTATTTTCACTATGCATTAGTGATATTTTGAGTAGGACTTGCATGGAATTTTTACTAAGTATGTTATGCCTTGGGAAATCCTAGTAGACGATGCCTTAGTAGAATTTTCCCTAAGTTAAGATTCTTGATACTAGTATGCTTAGCCTAGCTAGTAGAAAACAAGGGTGGATTATATTCATGCTATGAAATATTTCTAAGTCTATGACTTGTGTTTTGTTTAATAAAACAACTATGTGAATGAATCACCTCGGTGGAATGGTGTGAATGGATTATGTTGAGTGGTTACACATGACCCATATTAATGTCCTCCCTAGTGTATCTAAATTGTGGAAAGCCACCCAGGAACAAAGAGATTTGAGATGTCAAATGTTGAGAAGCTTCTAGTGCAGCCACATGGAAATATGGGCTCCGCCTAGATCATATAGGTTGCAATAACTTAGCCAGATGGACATAAGGTGGTAGGGTGATAGGTTTGGAACGCGTCCATTTGGTCTGAGGGAAGGCTTCTGAAAGATCTTGTCTCGACGCATGTCGAGTCTTATGGGGAAAGTGCACCACCTCTCAAGAGAGTAAAATCTAAGTACTTCGCCGTGTCCCCGGCAATGGAAAATTTGAGCATCAAGACATGGAAGCTATCAAGGATCTCCTCATACCAATTTCTAAGTTAAAAACTTGTGGTTGAACATGGTTTAAAGGATCACCAATATTTATTGGTAGATGCCTTGGGTAATTTTGATAAACAAAAACTTAGTGTTTCCAAATGATAAGGAAAATCTATTTTGAGCAAAGCAAGCCTAAGCTCCACTTAGCCAAATGCATATAGATGATAGATACCACTATTCTACCATAGTATTACTTGCCAATACAATTCAAATGTATTGACCCTTGTGGCTGTAACTTATTATGTTGCAGGTTTGTTTGATATTAGTGAAGTGTGTTGAATAGGATTACAAGTCTACAACCAACATGATTGCCTGTGGCACTTTGAAGATGAAGGACTCCATGATATATAGATATTTCTGCTGCATTGTAATGAGATAGCCAAATGAGATATGTAAGATGTAATGTATTATTTTATTCCTGGTTATAAGTTGTAATATGATCTTTGTTCCTTGATATTACATCTTAAACTGTGGATGCTAGCTATTGATCCAGGGACTAGCATTGTAAACACAGGGATCTCTACCTTATCAGGTTGGGACCTCTACAGCAGGATACTTAATCTTACCGCAAAGGACTTACACATCTCTTACAATACCAACAGGGCAAATGGTTTCCGTATTAGCAAGGTGAATAACCACGTCAATGTCCTCAAGCTCACAAGGACCAATTTCATGCATAATTTCCCTGTAAAGCTTATAAGGAATAGCACCAATATCACATAAACCATAATAGCAATGATCACCAATTTTAACCAAAAGCACAGGAACACTAGCTTTTCTAGCTTTACTAGGATGAGAGATAATATTAGAAGCATCTTCACAGAAGACAATGTGCTCTTCTTCTATATTTATAGTGACAAGATCTTTCACAATAGCTACCACAAGTTCAGTATTCATTTGCACGTCTTGTTCCACGGTTTTCTTTGTACCTTTATTATTTGCACTAATCATCATAGAATACTCCTTTACCTTAGCTGGGAAAGGTATTTTCTCAACATAAGGTTCAGGCAAAATATGATCGATAGTACAAACTTCAGTGCTTCTAACAGGAACATGACTAACAACATCTTTATAAGGTGCATGGTACTTATTCCACTTCTTTTTAGGAATTTCTATGTAAGAGGCAAAATCCTTAAAACAATTGGCAATACTTTGAGAACCAATACCATAGTCAGTATTAATATCACTGAAGTCATCAGTTCCCATAAAAAAAATATGCATTCATAATCATAATTTATACCTGACTTTCTTCCTTTGTCATTCTCCCAAGCTTCAGTGTTCTCTTGAATACGGTCTAGGAGATACCATTTAGCTTCTTCCTTCATACGTGTGAATGATACAGCACAAGAAGCATCTAGTAAATATTTATCATGAAGAGAAAGCCTAGGTTATTGATAATAATATTGTGAGGGAGTTTATGAATAAGACATTTAAGCATTAGTAACTTCAATCTCCCCCAAGCTTGAGATGTACTCTCTCCATCACGAGGCCAAAAGTTATATATCAGATTCCTATCCTTATGAATTTCACTGGGAGGATAAAATTTAGAATAAAAGAGAGGTACTATTTCCTCCCATTCCATGGATTGCCCATTCTTCAGCAGCTTATACCATTCTTCTGCACTCCCTTTCAAGGATATAGAGAGTAACTTCTTTTTCACCTGTTTAGTTGTGATACCTGCACACTTAAACAACCCACATAATTCATGGATAAAAAGCAAATGATCACAGGGTGGATAGTTCCATCCCCTAAATAATAATTATCCATAACATGATCAACAATACTTGTAGGTATCTTAAAAGGATCTATCTTAACATGTGGTGGTTCATCTACTAACCTAACAGTGGTAGTAGTTTTCTCAAATAGAAAACCAAGTGGGTTATCCATATTGGAAACAAAGTAACAAATAGAAATAAAAAATAATACTCACAGTAGAAGTTTCCTTTACCAGTTCCACTCTTCAATAGCACTTCACTCCCTGGCAACGGCGCCAAAAAATAGTCTTGATGACCCAAAAGTATAGGGGGTGTATCATAATACTTCTGATAAATAGGAGTGTCGATCCCAACGAGGAGCAGAAGGTGTTGACTAGTGGTATGGAGCAGGAAATCTCTGTAAATACTTAGCAAACGGATTTTTAGGGTTTTTCTGAATAAGAAAGGAAACAAAGTGCAAGTAATAAAGACAACGAACAAACGCAGCAAGTGGCTCAATCCTTTCTTAGCAAATGACAAGCCGGTAGAACTGCTTATAAGGACCAAATGTTTTCGAGGACACATGATAATTCTGTCAAGTGCTTTCGCTTCATATAGCTAAGTAGTCTTCTTTGGTGTTGTAAGTGTTGTGTGGGTGAACCTGTGCTAATGTACCGACCTGACTTGGATTAATACATACTTGTGATTAAACCCGCTGCAAGCATCCACAACTATAGAAAGCAATTAAGATATAAACCTAACCACAGCCTTAAACTCTGAGATCCTACGCTCCCTTGTGCAATGGTGTCCTAGCGGGGGTTCGGGTTTCTGTCACTCCGGCAACCCCATAATTAGTATCCAAATACACAATGCATTCCCCTAGGCCCATAAATGGTGAAGTATCATGTAGTCGACGTTCACATGACACCACTAGAAGAATAGCACCACAACTTAAATACTAAACCATTGAATAATATCTCAACACAAATCCACTACTAACAACATGACTTCTCACATGTCCTCAAGAACTAAATGAACTACTCACAAGACATCATATGGATCAAGATCAAAGATGATATGGTGATGGATAATAATCTGAACATAAACAATAATCCAATGGTTCCACTCACAAGCATTAACTATAATAGTAATCAACACCGGGAAAGTTTCCCCTAAGAACTATGCAAGTATTAACACAATTGTTATAGCGGGATGGAGTGGTGATGATGGTGTTGGTGGATATGATGGTGTGGATGATGATGATCCCGATGAAGTCTAGCTTGATGATGGTGTTGATGGCGACGATTTCCCCTCTCTGGGAAGGAATTTCTACGGCAGTGCTGGAGAGCTCTTTCTCTCTCGGTGTTTTCCGCCCCGTAGAGGCGGCGGAATCTTTCTATGGTTGCTCCCCTCGTTTTAGGGTTTCGAGGAGAAGAAATAGGCGAGAGGGCGAAGCCAGAGGTGGGCTAGGTGGGCCACACCCCCTATAGGCGCGGGTAGGGGTGGCCCGCGCCTAGGGGGTGTGCCCCCTGTGGCCCATCTCCGCCTCCCCTTCTGTCTTCCTTCGTCTTCTGGGAAAATATGATTTTCCATATTTTTTCTGGTATTTTTCTGATCTTCACGAAATTGCATCGAAACACCTCTTTTTCCATCAGAATCCTAACTCTGGCAGTCCATCCTCCAAGAATCATCCAACATGCAAAAACAGATGAAAAGACACAAGTAACACCTCTTAATATGAAATATATCAATGAATAGAGCCAAATTATGATATAGAATGGTGATGCAAATTGGATGTATCAGCCTTTGCCCACGCCGTGCTTCTCGACATCCAACGACCTGTCTGCGCTGTTTGTGCTCGGTGACGGCTCAACGCTTCTCCCACGTCGTCCTCAATGATTAGGAAAATAAAGAAATAGATATATAAAAAAGAATATCTATAAAAGGAATTGAAAAAAATAGAAAAAGGACCTATGGAGGTGTTTTGGTAAATAAACGCGGCCATGTCGGCGTGACCACCGGGTCCCACTCGTCAGATTCGTCATTAGAACCGCGTCAAAATTAGATCAGTGTTATCTGCAACCTCTTGCCCAAATCTGGTGCTTTCTAATTTTTTTTGTGGTCTTTTGAAACCCTAAGCCCAATTGTGATGATTTTTTGTAATTTTCTCCGGATTTGCGTACGAGAAACTAGCTTACACCAGAATCAAAGCGTTATCTTCATGTCTGGCTACGGGTGTGTTTTGAGGTTCGAACCGATGTTGATGTGGGTTAGGCTGGTCATAGTGCATAATAACTTAGACTAGTAACATGCATATGTTACTAGTCTAGGTTACTACCTCTATAGTAGAAAATAACTTAAGTATGGTAACATGCAATGTCACATTAATTAGATTGCAGACTCACTTTGTCTTGATATATATGATGTTACACTAACATAGCTAGTTACTTCATTTATCTCTTTCCTTATTAACTCATTGCCACATAAACAGAAGTGCTGAGTTGGACTCTTAATTACTAAGGCTAGTCCTAGTGGGAGTATCATAAATAATATCATGTATGCCATGTTGGCAAAAATCTGATGTGGCACAAAAATTAATGACAAAAGAGGGGTTAAAGTATCATAGGTAGATATTGTATCATAGCACGTAAAACTATAAATTCTAATGCATGTAAATCTTGTACATAATTTTATATCAAGATTCTACAAATCATTAAATATAGTGCTACTATGATACTACAATATGATACCATGCACTACAGAGATAGTATCATACACTAGTATCATATGCATGATACTAGTAGTCACTGGTGGAAAAAGGGCCTCTAGTTCTGGGCCGCAACTGGCTCTAGTCCCGGTTTTAGGCCCGAGACTAAAAAAACGGGACTAGAGCCCCCCCTCTAGTCCCGGCTCGCTATGGACCACGAGTGATAACATCCACGTGGTTGTTTCAGCGCCGCGGGGGGCGGAAACCCTCTAGTCCCGGGCCATAACACCACCCAGGACTATAAGGTTTCGCCTTGGCGAAGAATTGTGTTTCTACGCTGAGAGATTGTATTTCCTTTTTTTGCCATTTCGTTCCTTTTTCGTTTTGTGTTTCACTATAATTTCAAACATATATTTAAGTACACATATTCTACGCTAGTACATACACAGTACACATTGATGCATCTATATAATTAATCGATCCCTTGCAAGCATACATTGATGATATATATATCATGTTTTGAAATTACATGGTCATTGATAAATATATATATCATATCGGCTACATGGAGATCACTAAGGCAAATCGAGTTCCATGTCATCCGCATAATGCTCTCCATGTACATCAAGGACTTCCTTCATCATAAATCCCGCCAACTCCTATTGAATTTCTCTTATGCGCTGGTCTGGCTCTAGTTTCTCCCGCAAACCATAAATATAATGTGAGTCAACTTTCCGCTCACTGGTCAACTCGCGGATGTACTCGCAGACGTAGTATCCACATAAATGAGTTCCCGGTGGCTGCTGTAAACTCTTCACCATTTTATAAGTTAGCTCCTCTTTGAATGTACCTGGTATTTTTTGTCTGAACCGTGTCCAACACCAGCTCATCAAAGAAAATGAACAAAGGAGTTATTAGTTACTTGATATCAGGAAATGAATGAAAGAGGCCGATATAATGCGATAATGATTGAAATTACTTATGGAGCATTGCTTTCATGTCGCTCCATTGCTCTTGGTCCCAACTTAATGAGTCGTAGACTTCAACTAGGGACTTGTCAACTTGAATGTTTAACAAGATCCAGTGAAATCTGCGGACGTTTACATAAGCATACATGCATAGCTCATCGAGTAAGCAAAAATAAAATGTGTACAAGATATAAACACTCACTTGAAGTTGTAAAGAAATAATATTTCCTTAACAAAATTATTCTCGGTTAAGAACCTGCACAGGTCTTCCTCCACGTCCTTGGGGTGATTCTTCAACATATATTCATTAACGATATATGGGTCAATGAACCCAACATCGTATCTTCTAGCTCTTTTGCATTCAAGCATCTTCATTCTGTAGAATATAATATCATACAAAATGATATATAGTTAGGATAATATATTAAATGCAATGAACGAGCTGAGCTATAAACTTAATTATAGAAATAAATCACTTACAGACAGTAGCAACCAATGATAGATTTGTCGAGGGCGTGCTGGTTGTATAACTGAAACAGTTCGGTCATTTGAACCTGTATCGAGTATGGTTTGAAGTGATGCTCCTTTCTAACGTTCATCGGAAACCAATCTTTCTGATGCTTTTTTCTGCTTGCGACATGTACCATTCGTGCAAATTTCGCATATGTGTGGATAGACGCGCGAGCTCCTCATTACTGACTAGAGGCTCCCCTTGGACATACTTCCGTACTATCTGACCCACTAGGGTATCTTCATAGCCTAAATATTGACCAAGAGACATTTTTGCGTCAGTAGCAAGTGCTTTGGCCTGCGATACAGTGATTCCCATTAGTGCAGCATTATTACGGGCTCTGGGGTCCATTATTTGCATGTCCATATCCATTTCAGCTCTGAAGGCCTTGTCGAGGTCTAAAATGACTTTGAGCGGGGCGACCGATTGATTCTTCTGTGCTCCGAGCTGGGCAACTTGCTTCACGCCTTTTGCACTTGTGATTTTTTTATTCTGTGCTTGCTTAATAATCTCCCGGTCATAGTCTGATTCCAGATTCATCGATATCTGGGATGGTTGCTCAAGAAAGGACTTAGCCCACTTTTTCATCATATACCGGCTTTGGCTCAGGCTTTTTGGGTGCAAAATGCGCCTTAACTTGGGCAACCACATCTGCGTTAGTTTCCTCATCGGTCTTTCATAAGGTCTCTTTGGAAGAGCCGGCGGGATGTCGACTATCCTCGCTGTTTGACCTTTCTTTGATGTGGGGCGCGGGCGAGCGTTGAACTTCCGTTTCTTTGACGAGATAGTAGTATTGCACGGAGGCGGAGGCGGAGATCGAGTATTGCGCGGACGTGTAGATCGAGTTGATGTACTCCTGCTGCGGCGATCGCCAGCGGGGCGGGTGGACTTGGAGGTTGACGATAATCGGGTTGGGGTGGACTTGGAGGTTGACGATATTCGATGCGGGGTGGACTTAGATTCCTCGGAGTCGGTGGCCTTGGCGCCGAGCCTGGAAACTTGATGTACTTCTTCTTCCATAGAATGTTGTTGCGCTTGACATCTCCTAGTTTCGTAAGGCCTTCAGGCGTAGCGATTTCAATCTCTAGGTCCGCAAAATCCTCCACTATGTCATCCACCGTGACACGAGCATAGCCTGGTGGAATCGGAAGTGAATGGTGGAGTGCTCCAGGTAGACAAGGTAAAACAGTGTCGATCGCCACCTTGAAGGACAGGTTGTTCATTGGCTGATGTAGCTCACATTGTGCCATCTCTCTGACATCATCCACGGGGTAGTGAGGAGCCGGTGCATCATCCAGCAGTGCTTGATCATCAGCCTGGACCTCCATGGAAGCCACGCTGCTTCTCCGCTGGCTAAGATCCAATGCAGGATCATCAGCCTGCGGTGAGTTGATGACGGCGGCCTTTGTCTAATTTCTTGCATGAGGTTCTTCAGATCAGCTAGGTCCTGCTCTACCCTAGAGATCTGGTCTGCCTCCCGGTCCTTATTTCTCTGACGGCTTCTGTAACTGGCATCGTACTGAGAAAACCCTTTCTTCCACGAGACACCGGCGCCTTTGCCTCGTGTTCGTCCTCCCTTTTCAGGATTCCCTAGGGCACGTGTCAGCTCGTCGTTCTCTCGCTCGGGACGGAACAATCCCAATTGAGCATCGTTCATTGCTTCAACAAGGTCTTGGGAGGGTTTTAGAATTTTTTCATGAAATAATGTCTTCCCTGTTTCTGGTTCCAACGATCCCCTGTGCCCGTACCACCAATGCTTTGACCTCTCGGGCCATCCATCTGTACTAGGAGTGACGCCTCTAGCCCTCATTTTCTTCTCCATAGTTTCCCACTTAGGGACGGCACTCTTGTAGCTACCTGTCCCCATTTTATGATGGTATTTCTTTTGGGCATCATTTAACGCGTTATTTGCCGACTTTGCCTTTGCTTTATCAGATTGCTTGTACCATACAAAATCGGGCCACTATTCTCTCAACTTCTCGTTTACTCCTTTGAAGTCTGGAGTTTTCTTTTTCGCGACATATTTCGCGTATAAACTTTTCTTATGGTTCCGGTACAGTTTAGCCATCTTGCTCAGAGCCCACTCCTTGACTTTCGCTCTATTTTCAAGCCCACCCGGCCTTGGGGTAATACCATCTACCTCAAATTCTTCATACTCTAGAGGTAGTATGAAAATCGCTATGAGCTTCTGCCAAAGGTCAGCTTTGGCATCATCGGTGACATAGCTGTTGGATTCTTCACCGGGTTTCTTTGACTGATTCCATTCTTGGATGGTGATCGGCAGGTTGTCCCTAACAAGCACCCCGCATTGATTTATAAACATCCTCTAGTGCTTCTCTGGAGCAATCGGTTCACCATCATCATCTATTTCTTCGATGGTGAACCTCTGATTACCATCCAAATTTTTGTTCGGCCCTCGTTTCGTTCGAGCCGTCGATTGCTTTGATCTGGTGGGCTAAAAGAATAAGAGAGAGTGATTAATATATATCTAGATCAGTTAATGAATAGACATAACATGAGTCTTTATATATATATGTACCTCGTTGGATCCTGTCGAGGGGCCATCATTATTGTTGTTATTTGTTTGC
The DNA here is from genome assembly GCA_023614405.1 of Avena insularis. Taxonomy (NCBI): domain Eukaryota; kingdom Viridiplantae; phylum Streptophyta; class Magnoliopsida; order Poales; family Poaceae; genus Avena; species Avena insularis. Next base: position 377,034,866 of record CM042685.1, read on the forward strand.
CCTTCGTCCATCCGGTCTTTCCCTTGGTACATTAGGTTTTCCTCTAGTCCATCACCGAATGGATTCATATATGAGGATATCTCTTCCTCGAGCAAAATATCTTCACCGGTAGTAATATTAAGAGGAATTTCACCGCTTATCATGCCCTGAAGAAAACCTTCACCAATGCGATCAGGATCTTCGGATGGATCCATGACTTAATTATCTATAACAGAAAGAGAGTTAAACAAGTTAGAAAAAACAATAACCCTAATAACACAAATTAAAAACCCTAATATTATTTGCGGTACAACAATAATCCTAATAACTAATACAAAAAAATAATAACCCTAATTAATAACCCTAATATTATTTGTGATAAAACAATAATCTTAATAACTAAAACAAAAAAACAATAACCCTAATTAATAACCCTAATATTATTTTTGGTAAAACAATAATCCTAATAACTAAAACAAAAAAACAATAACCCTAATATTATTTGTGGTAAAACAATAATCCTAATATTAATTGTGGTAAAACAATATAATCCTAGCTAATAAGTAAAACAAAAAAATAATCCTAGCTAATTATAATTAAAACAATAACTAGAAAAATAGCCCTAGCTAATTATAATTAAAAAATAACCCTAGCTAATTATAATTAAAACAATAACTAAAAAAATAACTCTAGCTAATTATAATTAAAAAAAACTAACCCTAGATAATTATAATTAAAATAACCCTAGCTAACAATATAATCCTAATCCTAATAACAAAAACAATAATTCTAATTAACAACCCTAGCTAGCTAATAATTACAAAAAACACTAGACGTGATGGCAAGGCGGTGCCAAGAGCACGGCAAGACGAGACAAAGCGCGAAGAGCAGGCGGCGCATGGTAGCACGGTAAGACAGCAATGGCAGCGGGCAAGACGAGAGCACGACGACGTGAGCGGCGGACCTGAATCAGCAGCCCTGCGTGCTTCTTCGTCTTCGTCGAGAAATGCTAAGTGTTGGGGCAGCACCTCCTGGCGTGCGGAATATATATGGACGCACCTTTAGTCCCGGGCTAAGCCACCGCCCGCGACTAGAGGGTCTCTAGTCCCAGGCCGTGGCTTAACCCGCGACTAAAGACCCCCCTTTAGTCGCGGGTTAAGCCACGGCACGGGACTAGAGTGTTTTTTCGTCCGCTTCATTTTCGCGTGCGCAGGCACCCTCTAGTCCCGGGTCGAGCCACGACCCGCAACTAGTTTGTTTTTTGTAAATTTTATTTTTTTAATTCAAATCAAATATAAAACTTTGGAAAATCATATATTTTATTGTAAAAATCCAAATAAAACAAATAATATGTCTATTATTATAAGAAAAATATAAAGAATCTTAATATAATATCCATATACCTGTTTGCATCATTTATAAATTATTTCATTTGTAAATTTTCTTTTTAATTCAAATCAAATATAAAACTTTGGAAAATCATATCTTTTATTGTAAAAATCCAAATAAAACAAATAATATGTCTATCATTATTAGAAAAATATAAAGAATCTTAATATAATATCCATATATCTGTTTGCATCATTTATAAATTATTTCATTTGTAAATTTTCTTTTTTTAATTCAAATCAAATATAAAACTTTGGAAAATCATATCTTTTATTGTAAAAATCCAAATAAAACAAATAATATGTCTATTATTTTCAGAAAAATATAAAGAATCTTAATATAATATCCATATATCTGTTTGCATCATTTATAAATTATTTCATTTGTAAATTTTCTTTTTTTAATTCAAATCAAATATAAAACTTTGGAAAATCATATCTTTTATTGTAAAAATCCAAATAAAACAAATAATATGTCTATTATTTTCAGAAAAATTTAAAGAATCTTAATATAATATCCATATATCTATTTGCATCATTTATAAATTATTTCATTTGTAAATTTTATTTTTTTAATTCAAATCAAATATAAAACTTTGCAAAATCATATCTTTTATTGTAAAATCCAAATAAAACAAATAATATGTCTATTATTTTTAGAAAATATAAAGAATCTTAATATAATATCCATATATCTGTTTGCATCATTTATAAATTAATTCATTTGTAAATTTTCTTTTTTAATTCAAATCAAATGTAAAACTTTGGAAAATCATATATTTTATTGTAAAAATCCAAATAAAACAAATAATATGTCTATTATTTTCAGAAAAATATAAAGAATCTTAATATAATATCCATTTAGTCCCGGTTGTAGTCACTAACCGGAACTAAAGATATTTCCCGCCATTTCCCACCGCTTCCTGCCAAGTTTTCCCGCCCTTTCCTTTTTACGAGAGCTTTTAGTCCCGGTTGTAGTCAATAACCGGGACTAAAGATATTTCCCGCCATTTTCCAAAGCTTCCCGCCAAGTTTTCCCGCCCTTTCCCTCTATATCTAGGGTGATTGCGCCATGGCTATCCACACATCCACACCTTCCTCTCTTAGAACAATGGACAACGCCTACTGGGCCATTCTGACCCTCGAGGAGACTGAGGCGCTGTGCGCCTCCATCTACCCTTGTCCGCCGGGCTGCCGGGCGTCTGCTGGCTGGATGTTGAGCGCTGGAGGGGTTCCTGTCCCTCTTGTCCCTCAAGGTTCCGCACGCCAGGCGGCCATCACGAACCACTTCTACCACGAGCTCATGCCGGAGCAGCGGATGGATCCCCAGTGGGATCCCGATAACTACGACACCTGGAATGCCTTCTTCGCTAATATGCGGGAAAGGGAGCTCGCCAGGTACGAGGGTGATGGCCCGCCCCGGTGAACCACAACGAAGCCAGCCGCCGTCTGTAGTGGGCGTACCGTACTATCATCGGAGTGATGTGCTACATCGCCGGGGGAGACCATCCTCGCCTGCGGTGCCCACAAGTCCACCCGCCACAGAGCCACAAGAAGGCCCCTCCCCCGCCCGGTGGTAGAGGCATCGTCTTCCAGGAGACCCCTCCCTCGCCAGCCGTGAATCCAAGGCCGGAGTGGCAGGTGCCCCTGGTATATGCCATGGCTGGGCTGAGGATCCCCGGAGTGGCAGGTGACAATGACGATGATGATGACGATGACGAAGAAGACCCTGAAGTTGTGTACTATAGGACTAGGCATGATTATGACTAAAGGGGGCGGCTTTAGTCCTGAGTGTTAGTTAGTCCCGGTTTGTCCCGGTTTTTAATATTAATAAATGTCTTGAATGTTACCTAGTCCCGGGACTAAATATGAAGATGTTGTTGTATTTAGAGGAAAAGGCCTATAAATAGAGCAGCCTATAAATAGAGGAAAGGGTGGGCAGGCTGGATCGAGCAACCTATAAATAGAGGGAAATGCCTATAAAGATAGGGTTCATCTTTAGTCCCGGGACTCAAGATGGTTTGCAGACAACACTATAAAAATGGACACATGGAGCATCTTCACTCATAAAATGTTACAATTATTACACATCATTTCTTCGCGTGTGTTCCTTTCTAATCCCGCCGTATCCATGGAGCATCTTCATTCATTAACATGATGCTTGGGTCATCCTTCACATGAAGGCGGAATTTCATGAAACTTATCACAATCTTCTGACATGTCTGTCTTGTCCTCCACTCCCACGATGTTTCTTTTTCCTGAAAGAACTATGTGGCACTTTGGCTCATCGTCTGATGTATTATTTTTCTTATTTTTCTTTTTCTAGGTTTGGTAGACATGTCCTTCACATAGAAAACCCGAGCCACATCATTGGCTAGGACGAATGGTTCGTCTAAGTACCCAAGATTGTTGAGATCCAACGATGTCATTCCGTATTTCTTGTCTACCTCAACCCCTCCTCCTGTCAACTTGACCCATTTGCACCGAAACAAGGGGACCTTAAAAGTAGGTCCATAGTCAACTTTCCATATCTCCTCTATGTAACCATAATATGTGGTCTTTGACCCATTGTTATCTGTTGCATCAAAGCGGACACCACTGTTTTGGTTGGTGCTCTTTTTATCTTGGGCGATCGTGTAAAATGTATACCCATTTATCTCGTATCCTTGGAAAGTGGATATAGTCGAATATGGTGACCTAGAAAACAAGTATAGTTGATCGTAAAATGTAAGGAATGATCTTCTCACCGTATATAGTGGTGGACAACTAGTCCCGGATCGTAACTAAAAGACCAGCTGGCCTGCTCCAGGTCATTAGTCCCGGGCCGTATTACGGACCGGGACTAGAAATGTGGTCCGGCTCGGGACTAGTAACTACAGCCGTTAGAGGCCTCACGGCCCGGGACTAGTGCTAGCACTTGCCGCGGGCTGTGACAGACCGGGACTGCTGGTATTGTTCACGTCGAACCGAAGAGGGTTTTTCCAGTAGTGAGTATGATACTCTCACTATGACCAGTCTAATGAAGTTACACCAGTATGACCAGCCTTAGGCTAGTCCTAGTGAGAGATCATAACTAATATCATGTATGCCATGTTGACAAAAATTTAATGTGGCACAACAATTAATGATGAAAGAGGGGTTAGAGTACTATCATAGATAGATACCATATCATAGCACGTAAAACTAGAAATCCTAATACATGTAAATCTTGTACATAATTTATATCGAGATTCTACAAATCATTAAATATAGTGCTATTGTGATACTACAATATAATAGCATGCACTACAGAGATACTCCCTCCATCCCAGGGCTTAGGACGTAAAAGAAAATCCGATTTTTCCTCATAGCTTAAGGCGCGGGGTGTTATTCTCTCCTCATCTTTCGAAATCAACCCTTCAATGCATTTATCTCTTCCTCAAAACAGGGAGACGTTTATGGGCACAAGTGTTTCCATTGGCTGCATGCTGCATGCAGGAGCGGAAAGAATTAAGTGCCCAGATTCTGCGGGCTAGGATTGGCACACCAGGTCATGCGCAAGGAGCTAATTATCGAATTAATAGGGGTAGGGTTGGAAACGGTTGCTTTAGCTGTACTCTCCTTAATAAACGAGCTGAAAAATTTACGCCTTAAACTCTGGGATAGAGGGAGTAGTATCATACACTAGTATTATATATAGGTGGTAGTAATACGATACTTTCATTGTAACCAGGCTAATAAAGTTAGCCCACTATGGCCAACCTTACAAATGAATGCGGCCAAGCAATCGGTAATTTCGTCGCCGGCGGACGTACCCGGAGGGATTGCCGGCTACCAAGGCGCAACATTCGAGATCTAACGCTAGGCGGCGCGCCTCCTCAATTCCTGTGCCCAATGGAAGAGGAGGAGGCATCCCGAATTCCAGAGAGCAGATTAAATGGGACGCTTTCCCTTTATTAGCGTGGCCTATTCGAGTTCTCTCCTGTTCCAACTTCGTCTCCATAGCAATCTTGGCCTCTTGCTCTGGTGACGTCTGTGCCTTGCTGCTGCCGCTGCCGGCGGCAAGTTAAAGCTGCCGGAAGGTGAGCATACGGGACGATGCACGGATGGTCTTTGCGTCACGCACGTTGTTCCTCTTTCTACCTTGTACTTCTCCATTCATTTGCCTGTTCTGCATTCGTGCAGCGCGCCACCCGCGACCTGTTCGACGGAATGCCTCCTGGGAGCAGGAAGGAGACAGACTCCACGGAAAGCGGCCTCGACCGGATCAGCGCCCTTCCAGATGAGGCCATCCACCACGTTCTTGGCTTCCTCCCGGCGGACGAAGCTGTGCGGACGAGCGTCCTCGCCAGGGGCTGGCGGCACCATTGGAATTTCATGCACAGCCTCCACATCAGAGCCACCGAAGGTGGTTTTCGCAATTATTCTTACCGCGTGATGAGGCTGAAGAATCTGGTGGACCGCTTGCTGCTCAGTCGCCACTTGCCTCTTGAGGAGTTCCATGTCAATGTTGAAGGATTTAATGAAGTGGATGATGTGGATGTTGACCGCTGGATTCGACATGCTGTGTCAAAGTGCCATGCTGGAGTGCTCCTAGTTGATATTGACACAGAATTAGGTTGCAAGACTGAGTTATCAGGCAACCCTATCATTTCCAAGTACTTGAAGCGATTGGAGCTTCACAATGTACAGGTGGAGGAGGAGATCCTTGATCTTTCATGCTGTACAGCATTGGACGATCTACGGCTGTCTTCTTGCCACATCGATGCATCCAAGATTTCTTCCCAGTCTGTAAAGCGCTTGATGATCGCCTCATGCGCTTTCTATGGGAACGGTCCCAGGACCCATATTGCTGCCCCAAATACCATTTCTTTGAAACTAGACAACATCTATCATACAACTCCTTTGCTTGAGTGTATGCCATTGCTCCAAACTGCATTTGTCAGGCTAGTCTATTTCTATGGTTCTGACTGCCAAAGAAGTGACGATAAAACTTTCAATTGTGGCATATGTGAGCATTGTAGTGCCAGTGAGGAGGATAATGATGGTTACATGCTTCTTGGAGGTTTGTCCAGTGCGACACACCTGGAGTTGATTGCGCCCATTGTGAAGGTACATGCCTGAATACCTCATTGACTTAGAAAACCAACAAACCCTACATAAGATCTGACAAAACAATTAAATACAGTGAGTTGGTTACATTTGAATAATTTGTTATATTTATAGAATAATGTGTTATCTATTCACTGCAGCATCCGTATTGTGTTACTGTCATGTCGTAAGTTTATGCAGAACTTTAGCTTGCTTTCAACAAATATTTTTAGGGAACAGTAAAAGCACTAATTATGTGATACATTGTCCTCATTACTTTTTTAAATTTTGATCTGTAGGCACTTGTCTATTTGCAGCTAAAATTGTCCTTTTCATTTTTCTAATATATGGTCATTACTCTGCATGTCCTGCAGTTTACCAATTGGAAATGTCCTACTTTTGACAAGTTAAAGACTCTATTGCTCAATGAATGGTGTGTGGCAATTGACCTTGGTTCATTACTTACCATTCTCCAACACTCGCCATATCTTCAGAAACTCACTCTTCAACTTAATGAGGTACTTGAGTATATATACTCGCTTCATTTTTCTAATATATTTCCAGATAGTTTGTAGATTTAAAGTTTTATACATTTACTTGCTGACTTTTTTTGTTTACTGCAGGAACCGAAACAAATGACGCTAAAGGAAAAATCCTACCATACAGAGCTATCACCTGCAGTATCCAAACACCTTAATGTAGTTGAAATCAAATGCACGAAGGTCAATGACAGGGTTTACGAGATTATAAAGATGTTGAGCACATTTGACCTACAGATTAACATCATGAGGACTAGCAGGCCAACCGACTGTAAGTCAAGTAGTGCTGCCTATCAACATTGTTCCATGATTACTCACTCCAGTTTCATAACACATGTTGTTTTAGACATAGGTCAGCATACCCAGTGCTGAAAGCTTCCACACATTGTGGGGTCCGGGGAAGGGATTTTTATGCAGCCTTTCCCTTAAATATCGTTCAAGACATGGATTTTGATATACTAAACAGATCCGCATAAAACATATTCTGGGACAACTCTGTAATTTGGTCTAGACAAGCAGCCAATTCAACTGTATTAGGAATATGAAAGCGTCACCACTTTCTCATTTGCCTTGACCAATGTTCATGATATCGGTATCGGTAATTTATCGGTCGGCTGAAAAATGGCGATTTTCAGCATATCGGCCGATTTATCAAGCGATAAATCGGACGCTAAACCAGAAAATCGTCATATCGGCCACCCCGAGTAGCGATAAATCGGACGTTTAATCGGCATATCGGCCGACTTTTTGAACGGTGGCCTTGATAGATAACTTCATGAAAACAGTTTCAGATTTTCTTCTCCAAAAAAAATTATGGGGTCACTGATCAGCTTTGAAACACCAAATTACATATTTGTCGAGGGAAGTTCTATTTGAAAATGGATTAGAGATTTTTTTGTTAAACCAAGGCATGATGCACATGCTTGCTCGGAGATTTGTGTCACTGATCAGCCTTGTTTGGCTGGTGTCTTCGGCTCCATGCCTAAGGCCACACTGGTGCTTGAGAGTAGCTCGGAATGGTTGTTGTCATTGGCTGCATAGGCTACGCTGAATTAATTTTTGCATGTTGAGGAGGGCGCGCACGGTGAAGAACCTTCGCACCAGGAGGAGGCCACTTATAGCAGCCTTCGATTCTTAGAGCATCTCTAGAAGACCCGATATCCCCATCCCAGAAAAGGCTGATTGGGTTCCCCCAGAAAACTTCCAGTGCTGAGCAAGCTCCGCTGGAACAGATCTGGTACGAGTTTTTAGGGGATCGTCCGCTCCGAGCGCCCTGTGCTGTACCACAGAAATCTGGTAGGGGTTTTTTAGGGGTTCTATTCCTCGGCGAGCCTGTGCTGTACTGCAAATCGTATAAATTGCATATAGATCAACACGTAAGAAGAGTAAACATAGGTAGTTTTTACAATAGAATTACTTGCCAAATTGTCTCGCATCCAAAACAAATGTGCCTGTGCGCAAGTAGCAATAAAAAATGTCCACACGGAGCACCTAACCCATGATCAAATCAAGTAACACCATTGTGGTCACCACCACCATCTTCATCGCTGTATCATCCAATGTAAGGAATGCTCCTCTTTTCGGTGGAGCTGCTTGATCCCTTAACTTTCACTTCTCACTATGTTCAAACAACTTCCAACAACGGTGGAGCATAAATGGTTTGGTTTTAGATGCAGGCATTTGCTTATACCTCACATGTGCTCTGCGATCCTACCTTGACAACATAGAAAAGACAACGGCGAGCACATTTGTAGTGAACAATATCACACTAACAAAGAAAAGACAATGGCAGACATTTGCTTGTACCTTCCATGTGCTATACGATCCTAGCATGATTGCAGTTTTCGGTGATGTTTACCCAAGAGAGCCAAATGTTGCTAACACTGCCCACCGTTTGTCCATCAACAAAAAAAGGGTTTTTTGGGATGCTGGAAAGCATATAAATTACATACATTGGGAGTGAAAGAATTGTTTTTTTTTCTTGGCAGGGGTATTATCATGGCCATGCAGAAAGTTGCATAGTGACACTTGAGGCCGTGGCATCACAAGATCTTTGGATTTGGCAATCTTTCTTTGGCATAGCAGGTTCTAACAATAACATCAATGGGCTCTAGCGCTCCCATGCATTCTCAAAGCTTTTAGAATGCAATGCTCTAGTGCCTCACTATGTGATCAATAACCATGCATGTGACAAAGGGTATTATCTTGCTGATAACATCTACCATCATCGGGTAACACTTGTAAAAACAATTCACGACCTTAGTGATGATAATTGTGCGAGGTTTGCAAAGGAACAAGAGGATTGTAGGAAGGATGTGGAGTGGGCATTTTGTGTGCTCTAGTCTCAGTGGGTTATTGTTCGGCATCCTGCTAGAGCATGGAGCAATGATACTTTATTGGAGGTGATGAGTCGCTTGTGTGATCATCCATAATATGATTGTTGAGGATGAGCGTGAGGCCATACTCTATGACCAAGTCTAGAAATTTTAGGGCAAACTAGTTGAGTTGACGCTAGGGACAACATATTTCGACGAGTTTCTGCATGTGCATCATGAAATCCATGACCGCAACACTCACAATCTACTTCAAACGAATTTGATTGAGCATATGTGGGCAACGTAGGAAGCCATTAGTCATCACCTTTAATTTTATTTATTTTTTAGCGATGTTTGATTGTGAACTATGTTGTTGATTTGGTTGCGGACCATTTAAATTAATTTCATTATGAATAAATAGTTTAAATTCATTGAATGTGTACAAAAACTAGCCAAACTGGCTAGGGCGGATCAAATGGGTCTCGCCACATGGGGCACTCCCGACCGAAACCTAGCCAGGATCGTACGGTGACCGTTTTACTGTCCACGAACCGACCCAAACAGACTAAAATGGAAATATTCCATGTCCAAAATGGGTCGATCCGATGAAGATACCCTTACGGAAGCAAGGGATCCATGTTTCCCGCACTTACTATATCTTGTCTACCATTTTCTGTGTTTTGGCTCATGAAGTTCACATGTTCCCTTTATTTCAAATATGTTTTAAACCCATTTTGAAACATCAAAAATTCTAAAAAATCAATATGTACATCTCCAAATTTTATGTGAGCACAAAAGTCGTTTCGCGAAAAATCAACTTTTGTGTGGCCAGTGTAGAAAAGACAAATTTTGATGCTAAAATAAGGCTCTTCACGAAGCATTTTCTTTTGTCTTTTTACACGGCCGATAAAAATTATTGGTTTGTTGTGGAACATTATGCGAGCAACATAGAATATGGAGATGCACATGTGAAAAATTATTTAAAAAAATCGAAATATGTGTTTTGATAAAGGGACCATATGCACATGAGATAAAAAATGAATTTCCGTCTAACTTAGGTAATTCCAGAGTGGTGGATCACATAGAAACTATGTCGTGAGATTTTTGTTCTTATTTATATTAAGTAATATTTATTAATAAATATATTGATTATCAATGACAAAATAATATGAACTTTCTACATATGATCGTCACAGATTGAATTACAATCAAATTGCTTCAAATCGGTTACCAATCTCCATAATGGAAGATGCCATAATCCAAACAATTAGGAAATCAACTGGAAGTTCAATAGACCGTAATAAATATTTGAACTAAAGAACAACTATTGATCATGAAACTCATATTTTTTATAATAAAATATCCTATTTTCTTTTTCCTTCCTTGAATGCTTTAATTTTAGTCCGTTCATGGATAACTTTATACTTTTTACCCAAAAAATCCATTATGGGTTTACCTAGATCAAGACATGAGATTCCTAGCTATGCTATATATTAAATATACAATACAAAGTTCTTATTCAACACACCATGTTAATCCACATCATCAAAAGTGTTTTATGTCTACAATTTACCGAGTGAAGAAAAGTTGTATAGTTGCATGATGATAATCGTATTAAGAGTCCATGTCAGATACATACATGGAGAACATGTCAATAGAGTTGCTTCAAACAGAGTAAGCATAAAGTTGATACTTGCTCTTACCGGATGGTACGCCAATTATTTATATGGGGTGCTTGCGAAAATTTGTACCCGTGACAATGGAGAGATACACTCTGAGCCCATTCATGTACTATGATGTTCATCATCGTCTGGCCGGACATGTGATCAAGTTGTTGAACACATGAACATCGATAGTGCGGTATGAGTAAAGAGTACATGACAGGTAACAAGAATAACCTAGTGTTTCATCTCGGACAATGTAAAGTATCGATGAAGCAATACGATATGTATCAGACATAATATGACGGTTCACACGACAAAGATCTTCGTGTTATTTGTGGGGGTTACTACGTGTATCAAGACACCAATAGTAATCATTGTCGCGGAATGAGTTCCGGACATGTCCGCAAATATCCGAACCCATAGGGTCACACACTTAAAAGTTGAATGTCATTTATAATATGAGTTTGAATAAAGATTTAATAGAGAAGTAATACCGAAGGGGTTCGGAGTGTCTTAGAATATATCGGAGGTGTCAGAAATATTGTCGAGAGTGTTCGAAATAAGTTTTGAGCAATAATGAGATGAGAGAAGGGTTCCGAGAGTGTCTCGGATGGTCTCGAAATGGTTCCGAGAGGTCCTGGATGATCCCAGGAGTGTCTGGAATGGTTCTGTACATATATGAAAGGTTTTGGAAGGAGCGGAAGGTTATGAAGGGTTTCGGAAGGTACCAGGGTGACCCGGGTCATCTTAGGATGTCCAGAAGGTTCCATAATAGGTGCAGCCATGTTGCCAACGGGCAAAGAAAGATACAATAGTCAGATTTGGACTCGCAAAAGGGAGCCATTTTTGACTAGGTTTGGATTGACCTACACCTACCGAAACTCGTCCAAACTTTGGGGCTGGGTCAAGGACGACCCAAGGGGCCTTGCCACCAATAAAAGGGCACCAAGGGCACCCCAAGAGGCATCGTGGCCTATGACTCCTCAAAGCTGCAACACCCCGCCGCCGCAGGCCGTGCGCCGCCGTGCCATCCTCTGTTGTGTGCCATGAGACCTACACCCGGGTCATCTTAAGATGTCGCAGTGCCAGTTGCTTGTTTCTGCTATTTTTTATTTCAGAAAAGTTAGTAAAGAAATATTCTCGAAATTGGACGAGACAAAAGCCAAATTCAATATTTTATCAGAAGGAACACAGAGTCCGAAGGGGATACGAAATGGGGCCTCAAGGCGGCCACACCTGGTGGCGGCGCGGCTAGGGGCGCGTGCCAGCCCTAGGTGTGGGCCCCTCGGGCGCCCACCGACCTTGCCCCTTCTCCTATAAAAGCACCCCAATGCAGAAACCCTAAGTACCCGATAAAAATTTCACGAAAGAGTCTGTAGCCTCTTCCATCTCCATCCCTAGATCGAGGGGGATCCAAATCTCTTCCCGACACCCTGCCGAAGGGGAGAGATCAACCCGGAGGCCTTCTTCATCACCATGTCAGCCTCCAGAGTGATGCGTGAGGAGTTCACCCTTGGACTATGGGTCCATAGCAGTAGCTAGATGGTTGGTTCTCCTCCTTTGTGCTATCATGTTTAGATCTTATGAGCTCCATTCATGATTAAGATCATCTATTTATGTAATCCTACATGTTGTGTTTGTTGGGATCTGATGGATATTGAGTACCATGTTCAAGACTGATTATTGATTCTATCATGTCTGTGTTATTTGTGATCTTTCATGCTCTCCGTTGTTTGTAGATGCTTTGGCCAAGTAGATGCTTGCAACTCCAAGAGGGAGTATTTATGCTAGATAGTAGGTTCATGCCTCTAGTAATTTGGGGAAGTGACAGCAATCTCTAAGGTTATAGATATGTTGTTGATACTAGGGAGAAAACAACAATCCTTTGCTCAAGGGAAATTGTATTGTTTACTTTAAACGCTTTGCTTAATGCAATTATCTGTTGCTTGCAACTTTATATTGGAAGGGGTTAGGATGATAACCTGAAGGTGGATTATTAGTCATAAATACAGTTGGATTACGGTCTATGTATTCTGTTGTAATGCCAAAACGAATCTAATAGGAATCATCATGACTTATATATGCATGTTTATGCATTTTTCAATCTATCATTTCCCAACTGTAATTTGTTTACCCAACATGCTATTTATCTTATGGAGAAACACATCTAGTGAACTATGGACCCCGGTCCATTCTTTACCATTGACATACCTTCTACTGTTTACTTTTACTATTTACTTTCTACAAGCAATTACTATCTTCCATACTATACGTTTAATCCTTTGTTTTCAACAAACCAGTGAGATTGACAACCTCATTGTAAGTTGGGGCAAAGTTCTGTGGTTGTGTTATGTAGATTACACGTTGCTAGCAACACCTTGGAGTTGTTTCCTTACTCCTACTAGTTCGATAACCTTGGTTTCATAACTAAGGGAAAACTTGCTGTTGTGCTCATCACACCTTGCTTTTGGGGTCTCCCAACAGGCTCTACGTCAACTGAGCCACCATCAAGATTTTCTAGCGCCGTTGCCGGGGAGATAAGGACAGCTTTGCAAGGGGAGTCTCTCACAACCAATCTCTTTACTTTGTTTTTGTTTTGCTTAGTTTATTTTGCTTTGTTTTGCTTGTTTCTTTTATCAAAAATACAAAAAAATTAGTACCTACCCTAGTTACTATTTCTGTTGGCTTGCTTTACTCTTGCAAAAATGACTACTCCTGAAAACACTAAGTTGTGTGACTTCACTAGCATAAACAACAATGATTTCATGTGCACACCTATTGCTCCACCTGTTCCTGAAGTTGTTTTCTTTGAAATTAAACCTGCTTTGCTTAATCTTGTTATGAAAAAGCAATTTTCTGGTGCTAGTACTGATGATGTTGTTGCTCACCTTAATAATTTTGTTGAACTTTGTGAGATGCAAAAATATAAGGATGTAGATGGAGATATTCTTAAGCTTAAATTGTTTCCTTTCTCTTTAAGAGGAAGAGCTAAAGAATTGTTGCTATCTTTGCCTAGAAATAGTATTGATTCTTGGATTAAATGCAAAGATGCTTTCATTGGAAAATATTATCCTCCTTCTAAGATTATATCTATGAGAAGTGAAATAATGAAATTTAAACAATCTGATAATGAACATGTCGCTCAAGCTTGCGAAAGAATGAAATCTTTGGTAAATAATTGTCCCACTCATGGACTGACTGCTTGGATGATTATCCAACCCTTTTATGCAGGATTGAATTTCTCTTCAAAGAATCTGTTGGATTCTGTTGCTGGAGGTACCTTTATGACCATTACTTTGGGTGCTGCAACAAAGCTCCTTGATAATATGATGGTTAACTATTCTGAATGGCATACTGAGAGAGCTCCACAAGGTAAGAAGGTAAATTCTGTTGAAGAAACCTCCTCCTTGAGTGATAAAATTGATGTTATTATGTCTATGCTTATTAATGGAAAAGCTCATATTGATCCAAATAATGTTCCTTTAGCCTCTTTGGTTGCTCAAGAAGAGCAAGTTGATGTGAACTTCATTAGAAATAATAATTTTAGCAACAATGCATATAGGAATAATTTTGGTAATAATAATTATAGGCCATATCCTCCTAATAATGGTAATGCTTATGGAAATTCCTACAACAACAATAGAAGTTCACCCTCTAAACTTGAAGTCATGCTTAAAGATTTTATTAGTAAACAAACTGCTTTCAATAAAACTGTTGAGGAAAAACTTTTAAATGTTGAGAACAATATTTTATTTTTATCTGAAGCACAATCCTCTTTGATTAATAAAATGGCTACTAAACCAGAAACTATTGAAAATCCCTTTGCTGCTACAAATGCCATACATGTTAGATTTGATAAAAATGTTAGATTGTTAGCTGAATTGCATGCTAGGTGGAAAAGAGAAGATGAAATTGCTAGAAATAATAGTATTTGTACTATTACCACCACCAATATTGATGCTATCAAACCACATGAAGTCCCCACTTCTTTTGCAACAATGCCTAAACCCAATGGAACCTTTTCCAATAAAAATGCTGAAATTATTCGAAACATGGGAAACAATAACTCTACTACCTTGGATGCTAATTTTGATTTTGATATTGATGGTTGCAATATTTCTGAAGTAATTATGTTCCTACAAAAGCTTGCTAGAAGTCCTAATGCTAGTGCTATGAATATGGCTTTTACAAAACACATCACAGATGCTCTCATTAAAATTAAAAAAGAAAAATTGACACATAAAGCTTCTATTCCTAGGAAGCTAGAAGATGGTTGGGAACCCATAATTAATATAAAAGTGAATGATTTTGATCTCAAAGCTTTATGTGATCTTGGTGCTAGTGTCTCTATTATGGCTAGAAAAATTTATGAAATGCTTGATTTGCCACCATTGGAAGATTGTTATTTGGATGTCCAACTAGATGATAATGCTAAAAAGAAACTTATGGGGAGCATTAATGATGTTCTTATTATGGTTAACAATACCTTTGTCCCCATTGATTTCTATGTTTTGGATGTTGAATGCAATGCTTCTTGTCCTATTACTTTGGGAAGACATTTTCTTGGAACTGTTGGTGCCATTATTAATATGAAGGAAGGCACCATTAAATATCAATTCCCACTCAAGAAAGGTATATAACACTAACTAAAAAGAGAGATAAGATATATTTTGACTCTCCTATTAAAACAAAATTTGATGTTGATGCTTCTTCATTTGAAAATACTTGATTCTTGCTTTCTATGCCTAACTTAAGGGCGTTAAAGAAAAGTACTCTTGGGAGATAACCCAAATTTTTCTTTCAGTAAGTTTTTATTTTGTTGAGTCTTGGAAGTTATTACTTAGTAATAACCTCTCCTTATCCTTTTTGTGTGGTTTATGTGCCAAGAATAACCTCTAATGAAAGAGAAGTAAGATTTGGGGAAGTTGTTGTCTGGAAATAGATTTTTGTGCTTCACTGTAAAAATTCGTGAAAAATCATATTACGTCGGATTGAGCTGTAATGTTTTGTGATTATGCCCCAGGTTATTATCTAACTTTAATTAATTTATAATTTTTTGATTTGAGCAACAGAAAGTATTCGAAAAATCGGTTTTTACCTACAGGTGTGTTTTGACAGATTTCTGTCATTATTTGCATTTGCCTCTTATCGATTTCTTTTTGAGTTATCTTTGATCACTTTAGCTTTTAAAAGGAGTTGCTGCAGTAGCTTGTGTTTTTATGGAAGTTTTACTTGTGTTGAAACTAAACCAAAAGACTTATTATCTTGAATACACTAATGTTGCTAATGAAGATTGTGTGAAGTTTTGTATGAAGGAAATTTTTAAGTGTAGGGGAAGAATGATGTGATGAGACGAAGAATGGACAAAATATCAAACTTGGGGATGCCACCCGTATCATCCCAAGATATATTCAAGAGGTACAAGCGTCAAATCTTGGGTATGCCCAAGGGCATCCCCTTCTTGATCAATAGAAATCTTAGGTTTTGTTTCAAAACACTTCATTTTTACTGCTTCATGCACTATTGTGTTGTTCTTGGAGCGTTTTTTTGGTTTGCTGAATAAGTTGTTCGGACCCCAACACTCCTATTTTGGAGAAGTCATACCTAGTTCTTCATTGTCTAGAACACTCTAGTTTTCTTTCTTATTGCTTTGAGAGTGTTCTCTTTTGCTAGCTCTGTGCTTAGCTTTAGTTTTCTTGTGCTTATTGCTTAGAAATTTTTAGTTCTTCTTTGTGGATTTGTGAGACAAGCTCACTGATCTTTATTGATGATTATCTTTGTGAGTTGTTTCAAATAAGTCGATTGGTGTTGGAAAAGAGTAGGAAGCTTCATGCTTAAGTGGTACAAAGGAGCTTGTTTTAACTGTGGCTTAGACTTTATCATGTCATGTTAGATGTTGCTTTGACCTTATGCTTAGTGATTATTATTGTAGCATGACCTGTCTCAAACAATTGAGATTGCTTAATGTGCCTTGAAAGAATCATGCGTTGTTTTAGCATACAAAAGCATAATATTGTGGTATTCTCCTTTGATGCTTTAATAGAGTTGACTTGGCACATGCTTACACCATGTTAAGACTATGAACCAGTCACCTTAGCCTCTATGATCATTTAATTTTTGACTTGTGATATCACTTTATGCTTTATTAATATATTTTTGTCGCTTTGCATGATTATGGCCATTATTGCTCTCTTAGTTGGTCGCTCCCAGTATTTTGCCAGCCTCCACCTATACTAAGTATGAGTTCTACTCATGCATCCAACTCCCAAGAAACCAAGTTATTCCAAAAAGTCCACTATAAATTCCTATGCATGGTGTTATACTCCATTCCAAGCATATTCATGTTTTTATCATTCCAAATTAAACTTTTGTTATGTGAAAATTAGTGATTAAAGATCTCACAAACTTGATGGCACACTTTACTTTCTTGCACCTAATAAACTTGAACCATCGTGTCATCTATGTTGTCTATATGCTTGCACTTATAAGTTGGGAATTAACAGAACCATGATGTCATGGGTAACGCTTTCAACACATGTACATATTACCCAGTTGATGTCATGATCTTTTGTTTAGGGATGTCGGCTGTGTGAAACAAAAGGGGAGCTTGTAAGTCCATGGAGTATTATATATGTGTTAGAAAAATTCCTGGGCGACTATCCTAAGACATACATCATGGTGGAAACTTGCAGCATAACCATAGTGAGCCATCTATGAAGCATCTATGAAGAAAAAAGAAAAAAAGCATCATACTCATGGTAAATAAGAAGATTGCCGAGATGCTCATTGTCTGTTGCCTTATCAGTTTGAGATGGGATAGCTCGTGTGTCATGGGGCAAGGGGTACCTCATTGGCGGTTCTGTATTATACACATATACTTACAATGACATGAACTTGCTTGTGACTAATGTTGAGTAGCATGAGGAACGGCCCTCGTACTCAAGGGACATGAGATTGCCAACTTATGATTTGTCAAGCATATACTTCATATTTATTTCACTTTAACCTTAATCACCTCAAGATGCTTATGATAGGGGCAATGAGAGCTGAAAGCTAAGAAGTACCATAATTTTTGGAAGCTCTTTATGGAACTTGAAATCCCTGCTTCTCTCTATGAAGGGCCTTTCTTTTACTTTTATGTTGAGTCTCCATATTCTATATTTATGCACCAACTAGGAGAGCATAATTGTCATTCTTAGTTGAATGTGCATTGTCCCAAAACTTGTTGATTGATTCATAACATTGATATTGCTTGTTCTTAAATTATTTGTATCTAGTCACCTTTATGAACTTTGAAGGTGTCATATGCATTTATGTTTTGCTATTCCATGAAGGAAAAGCTGAATACCACTCTTGCTATGTTTTCTATATGTGAAACAAACAAACGTCTTTCAATGCATTGTTATTCATGATCTTTTGTTTGTGTTACCTTTCATGTTACAACATAGTTGCTATGTCTTATTGTTAGAACTATATCTTTCATGCTCATGTTTAGAGTACTTTGGTCCCAGCTATTAATGCTTTACAAATACCTTGATCTAGATTGTGATGGTGGATGTCACCCCAAAAAATATTGTTTTTATCACTTACCTACTCGAGGACAAGTAGGAGTTGAGCTTGGGGTTGCTTGATACGTCGTAAACGTACCTATAATTTTTTATGCTCTATGCTTGTTTTGTATCAACTTTCTTATGTTTTGTCTATACTTTGAGGTATTATTATACATTTTACGGAACTAACCTATTGAAAAGATGCCGTAGTGTCAGTTGCCTGATTTCTGCTGTTTTTGGTTTCAGAAAAGTTAGTAAAGAAATATTTTCGGAATTGGACGGGACAAAAGCCAAAGTCAATATTTTACCAGAAGGAATACGGAGTCCGGAGGGGAGATGAAGTGGGGCGGCGTGGCTAGGGGGCGCCAGCCCTAGGTGTGGGCCCCTCAGGCGCCCACCGACTTTGCCCCTTCGCCTATAAAAGCACCCCGATGCAAAAACTTTAAGTACCCGATCAAAAATTCCACGAAAGAGTCTGCAGCCGCTGCCATCTCCATCCCTATATTGGGGAGATCCGAAGCTCTTCCCGGCACCCTGTCGGAGGGGAGAGATCATTTCAGAGGCCTTCTTCATCACCATGCCATCCTCCGGAGTGATGCGTGAGTAGTTCACCCTTGGACTATGGGTCCATGGCAGTAGCTAGATGGTTGGTTCTCCTCCTTTGTGCTATCATGTTTAGATCTTGTGAGCTCCGTTCATGATTAAGATCATCTATTTATGTAATCCTACATGTTGTGTTTGTTGGGATCCGATGGATATTGAGTACTATGTTCAAGACTGATTATTGATTCTATCATGTCTGTGTTATTTGTGATCTTGCATGCTCTCCGTTGTTCGTAGATGCTTTGGACAAGTAGATGCTTGCAACTCCAAGAGGGAGTATTTATGCTAGATAGTAGGTTCATGCCTCTAGTAATCTAGGGAAGTGACAGAAATCTCTAAGGTTGTAGATGTGATGTTGCTACTAGGGAGAAAACAACAATCCTTTGCCCAAGGGCAGTTGTATTGTTTACTTTACACACTTTGCTTAATGCAATTATTTGTTGCTTGGAACTTAATACTCGAAGGGGTTCGGATGATAACCTAAAGGTGGATTATTAGTCATAGATGCAATTGGATTACGGTCTATGTATTATGTTGTAATGCCCAAACGAATCTCATAGAAATAATCATGACTTGTACATGCATGTTTATGCATTTTTTAATCTATCATTTCCCAGCTGTAATTTGTTCACCCAACATGCTATTTATCTTATGGAGAAACACCTCTAGTGAACTATGGACCCCGGTCCATTCTTTACCATTGATATACCTTCTACTATTTACTTTTACTGTTTACTTTCTACAAGCAATTACTATCTTCCACACTATATGTTTAATCCTTTGTTTTCAGAAAACCAGTGAGATAGACAACCTCACTTTAAGTTGGGGCAAAGTTCTGTGGTTGTGTTGTGCAGATTTCAAGTTGCTAGCAACACCTTGTAGTTGTTTCCTTACTCCTACTGGTTCGATAACCTTGGTTTCATAACTGAGGGAAAACTTGCTATTGTGCTCATCACACCTTGCTCTTGGGGTCTTCCAACAGGCTCTATGTTAACCGAGCCACCATCATCCTGCGGTGACCTAGCATACCACTGCATGATGTAGTACACTATGGTCGTTGACATAACACCAATGAAACACCGTTCACTAGTATTACATCCCTCAGAGTGGTACAACAGAAACACATCAGGTCCAAGACATGACTATAGGTGACAACTCAACTCTTTACACAAGATCCAGAGAACACTCTAGGTTAAAGAGAGAGAAAGAAACTTCTTACAAAGAAGAATCAGAAATAAACAACTCAAAAAATATCATACTAATAAGACTAGTATCTGAACTACTGGGCTTGCATTGCTGCTATTGCAATACTCTACAGAATTAGGTTCTATGGCTAGAGATTATATTTCTATCTAATCAGCAACTTCGTCTTCACTTTAGTTGATGTATATGCTGGCTTCCTTTACTTCATTGAAGAGCTTGAGCTTTTGATGATGATTTCTGGAGCATACTTGATGTAGACGTCATCTGTACTAGCTTCAGAATCTAGCAAGGGTTAAGAAGATACTTTGAGTACGAGCGTACTCAGCAAGTTCACTTGAAAAGGAGTGTTTGATGCACTATATCTACAGCCACAGACCATAGGTCGTAGGCAATGCAGATTTTCGTAAACATTTCTTCAAAGGTTTCTTTTATTCTGAAAATCTATGTCCGTCAGCCTT
Organism: Avena insularis; assembly: GCA_023614405.1. Lineage (NCBI taxonomy): Eukaryota > Viridiplantae > Streptophyta > Magnoliopsida > Poales > Poaceae > Avena > Avena insularis. The sequence continues at coordinate 377,055,635 of CM042685.1, forward strand.
CACGGGTTTACCAGAACTTTCATGGAGTTCCTTTACCGCCGCGTTCGTAGCTCCTTCCCGGAACAGGGAGTAACAAGTTATAGTTCTTACACTCTACAGAGGTGCGTCACTTTACCCATGAGATATCTTAAGCTTTGTTGCACGGCCGGGAGTATGTTCCCATTCAAACTTCCTTGGTTTGAGGCCCAACCTAAGATCCAAGCCAATCACTGCCCTCTCCGCGACCTCATATATACCACGATCCTTGGGCGGCTCACCTCCGTTAAGCCCCCTTTCGGGCAGGCTAAAACCCTGATGAGTTCCCGAAGACTCTATGACCTGGTGTTGCCCTGGCAAGTGCCATATTAAATGGTCCATCCACTAAACACTATCCATAGATAATCTAGACACCAAAAGTGTGGGGCGTAAGGCTGCCCACCCATATGTTGGATTCGCAGAAGGAATCACAACGTCACGTTAAGGTCGTCTTGCCTCCATACGAGAGGAAAAGGATACAGCTGACTTCTCTGTCCCATTCCAAATCTCATGGTCAACGTGTAATATACGACGCAAGAATCACTGGCGACATTGGTTGTTAAGTCCTAGATGCTATATTCCTAAGCAGTGGTATTCCACTGCCAGATTTAATAGATTAGCTGATCACCCTGGATCAGTAACCAATAGTTCACATTATTATCAAAAATAGTGTTTTCTGACCTTTTTCAAATGCAGTTGATGACAACACTGGATTTGCAAAATACTTTACAGAAAATAATCAAAGGACATGAGCAAGTGTGAACTTGCCTTTTGTGATTGCAAGATTATGCACTCACGGTCTTCAAGGCAATATAAGATCCAATATCTGAAATCAGCATCATTGGTCCGGTAAGGACTAATGTTTAAAGAAGCAAGATGCTTTTATGCATAAGTAATGTAATGCAAGTTGATAAACGTGAATCCCGGGGATAACGTTGATCTAGGGTTTGGAAACCGTAAATGGTTTCTTTAGAATGTGTTGTCCTTTTAGATAAGTCTCATATTTGTGCTTCTTATTAAGGCTTGTATTGTGTGTGAAACAACATGTAATTATAACATCATAAAACAATGAGATACACACAAAGGTGGAATCCTACTCAAGATTGCTTATACTATAATTGTTTATATTTAAATTTTTATTTTACAAGTAATGTCACTTATAAAGAACTTAAGTGTTATTAATCCAAAGTATACAAGTAAGTATAAAGTAATGTTATTGTGATTAGTTATCATCTGTTGATTGAAGTGGCAAAAAGAATAACATTTGAAGAAAAAATTTCTTTACTAAGGTCTAAACAATCTTTGTGGTTAATAAGATGTGGTCGATGTTGTTTGTGCTTGCTTGAATAGTTTGGACTTGAGATGCTTTACGACTTAATTATAACAGACCAAAGTAAACTATAAAACACATAACAAAATCTTTAGCATAGTATTTAAAGTATTGTAGACTAAATTTAACTATAAAGACATAAATGGACTTGAGGTATATTGGTTATGTTATTTGTACCTTGTTCACTTTATAATGCTTCCTTAAAGTCACTTAAGAATGGTTATACGTTTATTTGGTAGTGGTTTCTTTACATTATAAATGTATAAAGGGATTTATCTCCCTATAATGGTGTGGTTATGGTTTATGAATAAGTAAACAATATTATTTACTACTTATGAATTATCTATTAAGGAAATAATTTTAAATTCAAGTTATTAAGTTGTTCAAATGTTTATTTACCTCAAAAGTGGAGTATCATATTTTTAACATGTAGGTATTATTTTTGTGATCATTTTGGTATATTACATTTATTTTTGTGATTTATAAATAACAAGATATAATTTTTATAAGGCTTATTACTTTATAAATACTTAATAAATAATAAATACTTATTTAAGTGAAATAAAAATGTATGATTATAGTTTTTAATTATGGTTCTTATTTTTCTAAGATTTTTGGTATTTTATTTATATTTTTACCATTTACCAATATTAAAATATGAGTTATCAAAGTTTTATTACTTATAAGTTCTTTATTAAATAATAATAATTTATTTTGTTGGAATAATAATGTTTGATAATGGTTTAATGTTATAGATTTTATTTTTCTAAACATTTTCATATATTATACATATTTTTCTGAATTATAGAACAATAGTTATTGAATTTACAATGTTTAATCAATTTCTAAAAATAATAAAAAGAATTACTGCATCATTGTGACATAAGCTAAGAGTTGTGGTTGTTTTACACCGGGGTAGAGCTTACCCACAGTGAATGACAGAAGGGCCCAAGGCCATCTCTACTCCCAGGCGGGCAAGGTTGGACCCACCTCGGTGTTGATCGAGACTTGGTCACACGGCGGAGTCAACTGACGCTGGCGACCCTATGGTGGCAGCGCTACGGTGTATGTGGCGATGAGTTCCTGCACGAATCGGAATATCCTCTTCCCAGGCTACCTAAAAACGGCGGCGCGGAGTTCTAGGGCGGTCTAAAACCTCACTGGCGATGACGACAACGGAACAAGCACGGCGGTGCTCGGTGACAGGACGACATAGAGGACGAGGAGGGCCAGGAGAGGGTTCTTTCAAACCAGGAGCTTACCCTGATTCTCGTACGATGATCGTTGAGGCCCGGTGTGGTCGGATGTGGAATCCCCGACGAGAATTCCGACGAAGGCCGATGAAAGGGAACGGCAAAATTCGATCGCCCTCGAGCTCCCCTTGATGATGCGTTCCTCATAGATGATCTACGCACGCTGGCGCATCTCCTCGACCAATCCACGGACTCCGGGACGAACTCCACATGCTGGCGTGCACCGTTAATTGTGCCTAGGGTTTCAGTTGCTGACGGAAATTTGAGAGGAAGAAAGGGATAGAGGAAGGAGTGGCGTGCAGGGTTTCTCCACGTGGCGCTATGACCTTCTTATAGAGCCCCTAGAGCGGTGGCACGCATCTTGACGCTCGTCGGTGCGGGGGAGCTCGACAGCGAGATGCTTCCCGCATCCGTCGACAGAGACGATGACGAATAGAAAGAGCGAAGGGGTACTGGGCTGGAATGGGCTGTTGTTGGGCTGTGGCTAAGTGATTGGAGGAGGAAAGGTGTTGTTGTGTGGTGGATAGATAGAGAGGGAAATGGTGCGGAGACCCAACATACCACTGCATGATGTAGTATACTATAGTCGTTGACATAACACCAATGAAACACCGTTCACTAGTATTATATCCCTCAGAATGGCACAACAGAAACACAACAGGTCCAATACATGGCTAAAGGTTACAACTCACTCTTTACATAAGATCTAGAGAACAGTCTAGGTTTAAGAGAAAGAAAGAACTTCAAATATAAATAACGCAAAACTATTATACTATTCAAACTAGTATTTAATTAGGGAATTGGCATTGTTGCTATTGCAACGTACTACAGAGATAGGTTCTTTGGCTAGACATTTTATTTCTATCTAATCAGTAACTTTGTCTTCACTTGAGTTGAGGTATATGTTGACTTCCTTGTCCTCATTGAAGAGCTTTAGCTGGTCTTGATAAGTCCTGGAGCCTATCTTGATGTAGACATCGTTTTAATGGCTTCAGAATCTAGCAAGGGTTAAGAAGATACTTTGAGTACGAGCGTACTCAGCAAGTTCACTAGAAAAGGAGTGTTTGATGCACTATATCTACAGCCACAGACCATAGGTCGTAGGCAATGCAAGTTTTCATAAACATTTCTTCAAAGGTTGCTTTTATTCTGATAATCTATGTCCATCAGCCTTCACGGGTTTACCAGAACCTTCATGGGGTTCCTTTCCCGCCGCGTTCGCAGCTCCTTCCCGGAACAGGGAGTAACAAGCTACAGTTTTTGCACTCTGCAGAGGTACGTTACTTTACCCATGAGAGATCAACTCTTTGTTGCACAACCGGGAAGCTTATTCCCATCCACAATTCCATGATGTGTGGCCCAGAAGATGATCCAAGCCAATCACTGCCCCCTTCGTGACCCCGCATGCCTCCTTGGTGTACACCATGCCCACATAAAGAATTACGGCAATGGTTTGTACAAACCGTGAGATGCCAGAACTATCATGGGACGATGAGGGTTCCCACCCAGACTTATATCTATAGCCACGACCTGCACATCCGGCTTCATGCGACAGGAAGAAGATACAGCTGACTTCTTTGTCCCATTCCAAATCTCATGGTCAACGCGTAATATACGGCGCAAGAATCACTGGCGACATTGGTTTTTAAGTCCTAGGTGATATAGTTCTAAACTGTGGTATTCCAACTGTCAGATATAATAGATTAGCTGATCACCCTGGATAAGTAATCAATAGTTTTCATTATTATTGAAAATAGTGTTTTCTAGCCCTTTTTCAAATGCAGGTGAAAACAACACTAGATTTGTAAAATACTTTACAGAAAATAAACAAAGGACATGAGCAAGTGTGAACTTGCCTTTTGTGACTGCAAGATTACGCACTCACGGTCTTCAAGTCAGTACAAGATCCAAAATCTGAAATCAGCATCATTGGTCCGGTAAGGACTAATGTTCAAAGAAGCAGTATGCTTTTATGCATAAGTAATGTGATGCACATTCTAAGCGCAGATCCTAAGAATAGCGTTGTTCTAGGGTTTAGATTTCGAAAGTGGTTAGTTTGGAATGTGTGGTCCTTCTAAATAAGTTTCATAGTTGTACTTTTATTAGAGTTTAGGAGTGATTGTAGATATCACATTTGTAGGAGTAAAATATACATTCTTATGACATACTAGTTAGGACTACTTATACAAGATTTATTATTTAAAGTGGCAAAAAGGATAACCTTCGAAGAAAAGGTTTCTCTTCCGAAGTCTAAACAAACCTTTGTGGTTAATTAGTGGTGGTTGAGGTTATTTGTTTTGATCAAATGGTTTGGCTTGAGTTGCTTTATAGATTAACTACTTCAGACCAAAGTTAACTATAAAACATGTAGTAATGTGTATGCTATTATATTTAGATTCTTGGAGACTAAAGTTAACTTTAAAATATAGATAGTTTTGAAAGTATGATACTTACACCTTGGTATCTTGTATATCTTAAATGTTTTCTTTAAGAATGTTTGTTCTGTTACTTGACATAATGGTTTCTTAATTTTATGATAGAGTAGTACCATTTATCTTTTATAGATAAGTGAGCAGAGTTTATAATTCTAGATATATTTTCATTTAACTGCCCTTGAATTTTCTATAGTGTTGTGGTAATTGTTGAAATTTGATAATTTAAAGTTAATGGAAAGGATCTGATTTATTCACAAGATGTTCTTCAAGGTTTTTATCATGAATTGGAATCCTTTGAGAATATAACCTTCACTTAGAGTTGAAGATAGTTTAATATAAAGATGTTTATAATGTTTTTAAACCATTAGAGTTTCATTTCATTAATATTTAAGATGTGTACTATATATTAAACTTATTTTACTCATTTTAAGGATATTAATAAATGTTATTTATCCTTTTATGAATTATTAATGAAGTGACTAGGTTTAAATTTGAGTTATTAAAATATTTTAATTTTTATTTAATTCAAAGTATAATATGAGATTTTTATCATGTATATATTAAATTTTTTTATGATCATTTTGGTATATTTATTTTTGTGATTAATAAATAATAAGTTATGATTTTTTTATTATTATTTTATAATTACTTAATAAATACTAAATATTTAATTAAGCTAAATAATAATATATGATTATATTTTTAATTAGAATTCTTATTTTTCCAAGATTTTTGGTATTTTACTTATCTTATAAATATTTATCATTATAGGAATTTGAATTATTAAAGTTTTATTACTAAATATTTATTTAGTATTTTTCATAAATACTATAATATTGATAAATAATAAAAGTGATTTTTATTTATTTTCATCATCTTTCAATAATTTTGTAAAATTCCATAAGGAATATATAAATTATAAAATTCTTAAAAAAGTTTAAGTGTTCAAAACTTTATATTTTATTTTATTTAAACAGAGTGGATTATTGTGAATCCAAAAATATTTTATTTATAATTTTTGGACTTTTATTTTATTTTCTATAATTTTATTGAGGTCAGGGGCATTTTGGTCTTTTCTAATTGATCAAAATTTTATTAAATAACTTGGGCTAGCCCCTTGGGCTTATTGGGCCAGAGTGGCCCAATAGGGCAGGGTCAAATGACTACCCCGAAGGGTTTTGGCCCACCCAGCCCACTCTGTCTCCCTCTCTCTCTCTCTCGACCTTATCTCCTCCTCCTCTGACTCGCCCCCGTGGCCGGCGATGCCGCCACCGTCGATTCTCGCCATCGTCGGCCGTTCTGGCCGCTGCCATGGTGCGAGTTGGGGTTGTCGACGACGCTCGTTCGTTCTATCCACGTGGATTTGACTCCGGGGCTTCCCCGTGGCTAGGTCCACCCCATTCCCGAACCCTAGGGTTCAGAAAAGGTGCTGTCGCCACCGCCGTGATTCCGCCTGATGATGTCTTGGTCTCGTCTTGTTCTGCAGCCTTGCCCGTGGCAGTGCAGTTGTAGCGCCCTGGTGCTCCCGTGTCCGCCCAGGTTAATTCGCCCCTCTTCTTCTTGATTCATCGAGGACCTCGGGTAAGTTATCTTTGTGGTGTTTGTCCATGCTACTGCCATGATTCTCCATGTGTATCTACTGGCTTTCATGTTGAGTGACTATGTGCTGGTTGAGTTCATCTCTGGATTAGAGTTCTTGCTCTGATTAGGGTTCATAATCCCCTGTTGATCATATCTATGATGCTTTAGATCTAGTGTTGATCATATTTGATCATGGAAAAAGATTGTTTGCTGTGATTGATGATTAATAGTAGCTTTGTTGCTGCTAATTGCCTGTCAGATTAATTCTAGTGGTAATCCACCATGATCCATGCTAGTGTATCAATGAAATCCTTGATTGGATTATGTTGTTGATCTAAGAGTTTACTCTACTATCAGATTGCTTATATTGACAGTAGTTGCTTCTACCAATTATCTTTATGGCTTGTGCGAGATTATACTCACTGAATCAAATCATTGCTTGCAATGATTTCTGTGGATGTATAAATGAATTTAAAGTTGATTCCTGGCACTTGGTTTCAGGAAAATGATATGTAGTGGTTGTCCCTTTTTATCTGTGGAAGCTAAGTAAAGATTGGCTTTAGCTCCTTAAGAACTTGTCCTTGTGATACCACTGTATTCTAGCACACAAGTGATTGGGTTTTTATTTCTGGGATTAGCTTGATTATGCTTGTGATTAAAACTGATAAGATGATATGGAAGCTTTTATTATCTTACCTGCCTATGATGTTGGTCTGAGGCTCTAGGATGTAATTCCTAGTTAGTGGGGCAATAGTTTGTTTGAACTTATAGGTTTAGAGGTGCTACTCTCTCTGAGAGATGTGCCCTGCCTAATAAGATCAAATGAGAATGATCTATGTTGCAAAAAAATAACACTGAACCCAGTGATGCTGGTCTGAGGGTTTAGTGCTTGTGGTTTGAGCTTGATGTCCTATCCTTATACTTGTAATCTCTAGGATAGATGCACTCCTCTTGGGTGTTTATTGAGAGATTATCTCATAAAACAACACGTGCTTTTATTTAGATAATGTGATGAAATCATGTGATGGTTTTATAAGGCTCACAACAGATTCTGATGTGGATGTAGTAGATTGATGATGATCTTGATTTTGATCTGGATCTTGATCTGCTGTTGCTGTGCTCCTGAGCTTGCTCTTGAGCTTGCCTGCTCCTCCTAGCTCCTGGCTTGACCTTGCTGTCCACCAGATCCATTCCCCTCCTTATGTCACCATTCTGGTGATGTTTGGGTTGATTTGGGTGGTTAGGTTGGCTGCTGTTCTTGGTTTAGCTGTTGTTTACCCTGGCTATGCTGGTGTGTTGTGTAGTGGAGAGATGCACTGAGGTGCTTCTCCACGGCTGTGCTATGGTTTTGTGATCCTGGTTGTGCTTGTGTGGTCGACAGCACACCCTTTGCATGCTTGTGTGTGTCAGCTTGTGTGTCTGCTATGCATATGTGGATAAGTTCAGAAAATTTGAACTTACTGTTACCAATCTACTTTTACCTTGGCTGGTGAATTGGTCCCTTTTGGCTGTCATTTGCATTCTGGCTTGAATTTATGAAGGATGAAATCTTTCAGATTGGTGAAACTTGCCCCTTTTACCACATTTCTCAATGATGAGATTGTCAAGTGCACCTCACTGACATATCTGAGAGAAATTTACTAACACTGATCCTATTTTGTTTTCTATTTAATCTTTGTTTTGCAGGTACAAAGATAAAGATGAAGATTTAGTGTAGTTTTAGATATAGGATAGTTAGTGGATATACAAATGTAGTTTTCTTATTCTTTTGTAATTTTTTTTTATAATTCTTGTAATCTTTATTTGGTTCATTTGTAATAAATTTTATTTATTTAATAATAAAGGATATTCTTATTCTTTACTCTAGTGTAAATTGTGAAGTTTGGAATAGCTTCAGTAAGTTCATTCTTTGTATCTTGTTTATGTATATGAAATGAATTTCATATACAATATTGCTTTTAGATAAGATTTAAGTTTTAATACTTTTCTCTTAATTAATTTAAGATTCAAATCTTATATCTAAATCATTTAAATGATTATTCAAACACTTAAGTTTTTAAATTCAAACCCATTTCAAAACACCCATAAATCCTTTAAGATCACATCAAGGTTTATAACAATCCTTCTTTAAGTCTTAACCTAATCTTAAAGTAAGAAAGAAACATTGATCACTTAAGTTTTTATTTGGCGATTTTTTTCCACATTTTCACAAATAGATGCATGCAACAATACATATTCCTAAATCTACCCCTCGTTAGGTTCCTAAATACTGGGATGTTACAAATGGGCTGCGACCTGGTTGCAGTTTTTTTACTGTTTTCCTTTTTCATTTCCTGTTTCATTTTTCATTTTTTGTATTTTTCATTTGTTTTGGAATTTTTCTTTATAGAATTTATTTGCTAAATAATTGTAGCAATATTGGAATGTATTAAGTATCATTTCGTGAACCTTTATTATATATATTGTTATATTTCTTTATTTTCTTTATATGAATCCCTTTTAATATTTTGTAGAAGCCTTTGTTATTGATTTTCTTTCTATAATAAACAATGGCTTTATTATACGATATTTCCTTATTTGTTTATAAAACTTAATTCTAGTTAGCTCATAGTTTGGATGGAAATTTTTATATAATGATCATATATCTTTATTTGATGCATGATATACAAAGGAAATCATTTGGTTAATATTACTCCCATAGATCTAGGGAATAATAAGTTATTTATATTTTATTATAACTATCATAGTAGTTAGGGTTTGAATTGTAAATGCCTACCCTAGGGTTTAGGGTTCTTAATATACTTATTTTCTTTTGTTGATGTGAATAAAGATTAATGGCTAAACATATTGTTTTTATGTTTGTGATCTTTAATGATATCACCCCTTTAAAACAGAAAGTTATTTTCTGGAATGTCTTACGGAAAATAATTGATAAATATAACTCCTAAGCACATATGGTTATGATAATTGGAAATGAGAAAGATGTGCTTAAGTGATTTGCTATAGGAAAATATTCCTATAAGCATTGTGAAATAAAATGATTTATCCAACAGATGAGATGGATGTTAAGCTTGGTTATAGATTTAGGGTTTAGTGTTGACCAAGAATTCCTATCTTCCATAATTCACAATTCTGGACTTCTAATAAAGGAATTCCTTTCCTAGATATACTACTTCTTCATATCCATCATCATGTGTTAACATGATGAGCATTGCTTCACAAGAATATTCTTATCCACCCTTTTATTCTTCTAAATCCATTTATAAATCCAATGAGCTTGACACTGAAGCTTTCATAATCTTCTCATATCCATGCTTGGTTATATCAAACTATTCTACTACTAATAATCTCTAATCCAACAAGTGGTTACTTCTAACTCCATTCATACTCTTCCTTAATCATCCATCACTAACATTACTCCAATGGATGTATATAAATCAAATTCTACTTTCCTCAAAAGCTTATTATCTTTTTAAGAGAAATACACTACTTCAATAACTCCATGCTACTCCAGCTTCAACTTAATCATACTATCTTATATTAACTTATCTCCAATATCTTATATTCAAACTTCACATCATATCATGGTGACTTGTCATGGCTTACCTAGAATAACATATCTATACTAGGGTTCAATCATGTTCTATCCACCAATGTCACTTATACATGATATAAGCATTCAATCTTGGTGACAAAAGCATGATCATGAGAATCCTTTGATCATTTATGGCTTAGGTTTCCAGTTGGCTAATCAAGGCCTTCATCAATACAACACTAAAGTTGTATTATAATTATATTCTCAGTGTATCTATATGACTAAGAGAGATTATTCATTTACTATTCCTACTTTATTCAATAGGATTACTCTTGGTAACTTATCTTCATAATTCATCCTTGTAATCTTCTTTGTTACCATATTGATTTGATTTCTTCCAATCACTCCCATCCTATAGATGATATCTATAACTAGCATTACCACTTACATCTTCTTACTTCTTATCTAAAGGTATGAAGTGAATGCTATGATAAGGACAAGAGTTGATAGGTTAAGAATTGGTGAATCAATAGTTGATTACTCAACATTGATGAACAACAAATATAAGGATAGGATTCCATAATGATTGATATGGAAAGAAAGATATATGGTGAATGATCTTGACTTGGTTTCTTCACTACTCAATCTCACTAAAGAGTTAAGGTTAGGTATTACCATGATACTCATGGTACAAGTAGATAATATTAAGATAGATCAAGAATTAGTTGTTACATTCTTATTACTTAAGTTATGTTTATAACTTGGTATTCATGAGTGGTGTAATGAATACTAGGATATGATTACTTAAGGATCAAATATAAACCATTAAGTAATATATTAGGGTTAACTTTTATTACATTTGATCTACCCTTAGATCAAATCTCCCTTACCCAAAATAAGGTTTTAGCAAAGGTCATATTGAAACTTATCACAGTCAACTTGATGATCTACTTCAATTCCATCAAGTTGAGAGAAGCTTCAATCACTTTGACAAGTTTTGTTCAAAAGCGCGAAAATTATTCAGATTTTCTATGCATGAATGCAATGCACACACCTGGGTTCAGCTTATTTCTAAGCTCTAATGCTGGGATGTTCCAGACTCTCCCCCTTAAAATAAACTTCATCCTCGAAGTTCGTGAACTCTCACATTTCGGAATGAGGAATTGACCTGTGTTGATTACAGCATTTCTCAACTCCATGGTAACCTTAATGGGAATAATTGTTGTATTCCATATCCAAACATTTTCCTTGAATTCTCATCCTTCATGACAATTTTCAACTTGTTTTCTCCAATACTCCAAAGTTCCTTTCACTTTACTCTCTTAGGAATATGTCCTTATTATGAACTTCTTAAATTGGGGTCTCTTCTTTAGTTTATTTTTCTTATTAGGTATCCTAATCCAACTCCTTTTATTTAATCATCGAACTTTCTTACTATACTATGTAAGATCTAGGAAGTCTCACTAAAACATGAAATTTTCAATTCTATTAGACAATATTAGTGGCCAAAAGACTAATCTTTGATTTATCACTGTATGAGTTGTACTGGTGATCCTTCCAAGATTGGATTTGAACTCATTTAGTCCATACCTATTGGAATCTCTTGTTCCTCTATTCTTGTCCAATTGGATGTGCTTTGTTCCCTCTTAAGTATCATTTAAGAGTTGTTTTATTAGAATGGGTCTATTGGAATTAGTCTATTCTGCCACCTTCAAGCTTTTACCTTATCAGGCTTTTAGACAATATTTTGTTATTACCTATAGTACTTCTTCAACTTCCATTTATTAATTACCTTAAGGTTTGAGTACTACTACCTTGAAGTAATTTCGATCTTTTATCCAGACATATTTCCGAAAGTACTTTAATAATGATGACTTCTTTTAACCTTATGAAAATAAGGTTTGTTGTTGTTGTAGGTTAGTCCTTATTATCCAACCTTTACTCTGGAATCCATAGAATAGTACTTCTGTTTATTGTTTACTCTCCCCCTTAGGGTTTACTAATGGTCTCTATACTGCGTATATAGCAACTATTGGCTCTGCAACTAGGATATTGGTCTCTATCCAGCTTATAGACTGCCTAGTTAGGGTCTTATGAAAGATTGTACGGTGTATCCACACAATTGTGGATCTCCGAAGTGAATCTTTCAGCATTTTTTGTTTTACTTACTATTTGGACATTTTCTCTTTGATAGGTCTGACTTCGCGAAGCGTCTCGAAAGACGATCGCTTAATTTTTATACTCCCTTAGGTCTTACTTAGCTTAGGCCAATTTTATGCTCTTTATGCAATACTAAGATGATCTGGTTAACTAAGTCAACCAAATACCAGCTGCGGACAAGATACCAGCTGTGGATCAAAATACCAACTATGGATCAATACCAACTACGGACCATCCTAGGTTGTAGGTCTTATCCTACGGCTTCCAACATCCTTATGGCATTCTCTCTAAATTGTCAAAGCTTGAATACCATTTTGGTTTCAAAGCTACTTCCTTTGTACTTATTCATGATACTTCCATGAACTTGGTACAATTACTTCATTAATTCCTTAACAACATCACTTACTTTTGATTGAACATTGAGTTCATCACTTCTTGATGCTCCATGTATTTTCTACACTAGAATTTCTTCTTGTTACTGTTTAGTAATGATCCAAACTTGGTTCAACCTTCAAATTGTGTTGATACTCCCTATACTTGGCTCCATTCCTCATGTAAGTCTTCATCTTGGTCTTTGGAACTCGTCACTCTCTTACACGAATTCCCATTCCTATCTAGGTCTATAACATCAAGTAGTAACTGGATGTTGCAACATGCATTTGCACATCAAGCAAACTTCATGTACAGATCTAGTCAATCAATAAGATCCAAGAAAAACAAATGAATCCAAATGTGGTACATATTGAAGGGTCTCGTAGCATAGTAAATCAAAAAAATTCCTACGGATGCGAACAAGAAAGCCAAGATCTAATCTAGGAGATGTAATCAATGAGAGAGATTGATGAGATCTTCATACCCTTGAAGAAATCGCACAGCGGAAACGTTCAACAAAACGTGGTTGACGTAGTCGTACTCGCCGTCTCCTCCTCGCGATCCGATCCGATCCGATCCGATCCTACGCCGCAAGTGGCGGCGCCTCCGAGAGATGCACACGTACGGTGCAGCGACGTCTCCTCCTTCCTTGGTCCATCAAGTATGGTGGAGAGATAGATTGGATCTGCAGCACGACGGCGTGGTGCTTATGGTGGAGAGTTTCTGTGGCAGGGCTTCGCCTACGCGCAGCCGGGAGAGAGAGAGAGAGAGGTGGAGGGGCAGCAGTAGGACGGTGGCTAGAGTTGGAGTGGGAAGGGGAGGCTGCACCCCTTCCCTCCTTATATAGGGGGCTGGCCGGCCCCCTTGACCCCTCCTCCAAGCCCTAGGGCGGCGGCCCAAGGGGTGGAGTGGGGTGCAAGTCATCCCCCCTCTTCTAGAAGGTCCCTTAGGGTTTCCCCTAGGGCTGGCCGGCTGGGCCTTAGGGGGCCTTGTTCCTCTGGCCCAAAGTAGCCAGGGCACTTACCCTTAGGCCCACGAAGGCCTCCGACAAGTGGTCCCATGTTGGTCCCACTCCGGAACCTTCTAGAACCTTCCGGTACAATACCGATAAACTCCGAAACGATTTCGAAATCCAAAAACTGCTTTCCTTTATATGAATCTTATTCTCCGGACCATTCCAGAACCTCTCGTGATGTCCTGGATCTCATCCGAGACTCCGAACAAAAAAAACTCATAAACCAATTATCCATTCTATCCTAGCGTCGATGCACGTTAAGTGTGTGACCCTACGGGTTCGAGAATATGCAGACATGGTCTTCTATCAATAATCAACAGCGGGATCTGGAAACCCATATTTACTCCCACATATTCATCGATGATCATATCGGATGAACCATGATGCCAGGATTCAATTAATCCCATATATGTATTCCTTAAATCGCGATATTTTACTTGCCCGAGATTCGATCGTTGGTATCGGCATACCTAGTTCAATCTCGTTCACAGCAAGTACTTTACTCGTTCCATAATCCGATATCACTTTGTGATTAACTCCTTAACCACGTGCTTGCAAGCGGTGCTGATATCGATTACCGAGTGGGCCCGAAGTATATCTCTCCGACTCGGGAGGGACAAATTCCATCTCGATACATACAACCCAACAAGTACTTCCCGATCACCTGAGAGGCACCTTTATGATCACCCTCACATAGTATGACGTTTGATGACCTCAAAGATTTCTTCCGATACCAGGGAGTTGTATTATCTCATGGTCTAAGGAATACAATACTTGACATAGGAAAAAGCTTCACAAAGATGAACACGATGACACGATCTAATTGCTCTCTTAATTTGGGTCTGTCCATCATATCATTCTCCTAATGACATGATCTCATTATTAATCGACAACTCATGTCTATGGTTAGGAAACCTTAACCGTCATTAATCAATGAGCTAGTCCATAGAGGTGTACTAGGGACACGGTGTTGTTCATAAACCACACAAGTATTAGAGTTTACGCTTAATACAATTCTAGCATGGAATATAAACTTTATCATGAACAATAATTATAATAATAACATCTTTATTATTGCCTCTAGGGCATAATTACAACACATATAACACACAATATTCTAAGCCCGGAACATAGTAGTTGAGTATAATATCTCTAGAATTCAGGCTTAGTTGTGTAGTATATGACACCTCCTCATATAGGTTTACATTGTTATACTTAGAACTTAGGGTCAAACTATTCCTGGTCTCAATATTTACCCAAATTGCTCATTGCAAGAGGATAATGTTAAGCAAAGTGGTTTGAATTTGGTTTTGACTAACCTTTAGTCTCACTTTCGGAATGAATAACTATAACTAATCTTTCTTTATTAGTAAACCAACCTCACATGATTACTCCAAAAGAATAATCAGATTCTATTTGCTAACTTAAACCAAAGATTATTGGAAATTTTTAGCACCTATGACTACTATCATAGCTCTACCATGGTATTTTCATACTACTACTCCAAGATAATTCACTAAGTACTTGTCATACTTACACTTACATCATGGTTTCAGAGCTAAACTCACCATGATCTTGTTATGTTTTACCTCTTTATCATGATTCAAGAGCTAATCTCACCATGATGACTTTGTTTCACACTACACTATTATTAAGTCTTAACAATATTTCACTTCATCACGTGGAATTCTCAAGTAAATTCCACATGATTACTCCTCATTACATCAATAATTATCCTAATGATATTCATCATGTTGTCTTTGGTTATCAACAAACCATAAGATTCCACAGTCTTACATGAATTCTAAGGTTAGGCTACACCATTAAGACTACTCCAATTGATGTCTTAAACTTGATTCTAAACTACTGTGACTAATTGTCTTTCCTAAAGTATCTTGGTGAGTTATGTTTCCTTCGGAAGACACTAAATAGCACTTTACTAAGAGAAGATTGTAAGGTTCCCAACCTTTAATAAGGTAGAGATCCCTGTGTTTACAATGCTAGTCCCTGGATCAATAGCTAGCATCCACAGTTAAGATGTAATATCAAGAAACAAAGGTCATAATACAACTTTATAACCAGGAATAAAATAATTCATTACATCTTACATAGCTCATTTGGCTATCTCATTACAATGCAGCAGAATAACTATATAGCATGGAGTCCTTCATCTTCAAAGTGCCACAGGCAATCATGTTGGTTGTAGACTTGTAATCCTAATCAACAAACTTCACTAACATCAAACAAACCTGCAACATGATAAGTTGCAGCCACAAGGGTCAATACATTTGAATTGTATTGCCAAGTTTCACTACTATGTAGAAATAAGTGGATCCTATCATTACATGCATATTTGTCTAAGTAGGGTTTAGGCTCATTTGCAGAAAGCAATATAGTTTTGTCCTATCTTTTCAAAATAGTTTTGATCTTTTTTCAAAATCTTTCTGAACTTATTGGAAAACTCCAAGTGCTTCAAATCCCTTGTTGACACCATCAAGTTTTACTTTGAGAAATTGGAATTTCGAGATCTTCCATAGCTTCAGGCCTTAGTTGCTCAGAGTTGTCCATAACCGGGGACACGGCTAAGTACTTAGAATTTGATCTTCTGCAGAAGTTGTACACTTTACCCACATGACACAATCTCGTCTTGATGCCACGGTGGCATTTGGATAAGTACTCACCAAAATGGAGTACTGGCAGATCGAGAATGTGACAAAGTATTTCCATAGAAGTCCTCCCAATACACAATGCTAGCTTGTCAACCAGGCACCAATGTAGGGATAAATTTCCCTTACACAATTCTAGTTAACCTGAAGATGCCAATGCATGGGTCTTCCACTATGTAGTTGACTAAGCCAAAGCCCATTTAGCATGTGGTTGTACACGGAAGCCACTGTACGAGAAACATGTTCAATCTCTAAGTCCCTGGGTGGTTTTCTTCTAGTGCACACACAAAAAGATAGCCATATAAACATGGTTCCCTTTGTTGCCACCTTGTCCAATCTTGAGTATCCTTGTCCACCTAGGTGGTTCATTGAGTACTTGTTTTATTATATAAAACATATATCTTTCCAACACTTCATATATTCATATCATGTATCCCATCCCAAATATATAGCAGGGCTAAGCATACTACAACTACATTGTTTTCACTAAGGAAGATATAAGGATATCCTAATAGGACATAACATAGCATAGTAACATAGTAGCTCTATCATGCATGTTACAAAAATCCACTAAGTGTAATGAAAATAGTAGGACATGGATGATAGTGCCACTTGCCTTTTAGTAGAGAATGTTGGTTCACTTCTTGATCTTGCAAATATCACACTCTTCTAATTCCACTACAATTCAATCAAGCAAACACAAATTCAACTAGCATTCCAACCAATTTATCACACATAAAATAATAGAAACAAGGTCATGCATGCAAGCATGCAAAAGATAGTTTTATTTGCAAAAGTGGTTTATACTAGGCTCTAAACATTATAAAGTTCAAAGTGGACATTTACCAAAGTGGTAAAACCATTTGCAAAAGGTTTCATCACTTAAACTAAATATTATGATAAGGTGATATTTTATGTAGTTGAAAATATCTTTTAGCAAAGTGATAAATTTATATGGTTCATCAAATATGTTCTTAATCTCAAAACTTGGTGTTTTAGGGTCAGAAGGTTTGAATCAAATCATTTCCCAAAGGTTTCACTCAAAAATCATTTCTAAACCATAAACAATATTTTATTTGACTAGAAATGAGATAATTCAAATATTTATTCCTTATCTTCACAAAATACATTTTTAAATCCATAAATTGGTTCCTATGGTCAGTAGGTCCAAAACAAACCATTTTGCAAAGATTTCACCTCAAAAATATATCTAGAACAATTTTTATATTCAAAATAAGCCTACACAAGTTTCTGCAAATTCAACCAATTTTCTAGAAGCAAAACTTTAAACAAAGTGCATGGTTTGGTAGGATTTGTCTTGCTGATTCCATTGATATAAAATTTGCAAAATTTTGACGTGTAGAACTAAAGTTATGAATTTTACAAGTTTGCAATCCTAATAGATTCTAATTTTTGTTTTTAAACCAACCATGTCCACGTGGCGCAATCTAACTGGACGGTACCTCTTCGTGCGGATCACACACTAAGGATTGTTGGATCTAATTTAAAACGCACAGCTCTGATGAAAACATACCCTTTCGTTTAAATCTAATCCTAGTCGTAAGATCAAGATCTAACGGGCACTGTGTCTCTGACCATGGTTGGGCGGCGCTAGCGGCGGCTGGCGGCGGCAAGACACTGCAGCTACTGGCGGCCAGCGATACAGGACGCAAGGGAGACAGAGGAGTGGCTCACCGTGTTCAGGGGATCGTGGCGATGCTCAATGTGAGGTATGCTTGACGAGGGGCGCTCAGGAACGGAGGGGATTGCTCGCCGGAGTGTGCAGTGGCGTCGGGTGTCTCTGGAGGTCGTCGGGGCGAGGCTACAGGTAGTGCCGAGGCAAAATAAAGGCAGGGTTAGACGCGGGCGAGCGCATAGATGATAGGAGCATCAACGGAAAGACTCGGGGCGGTCGGTGTTTACCAGGGGAGTTCGCCAGAGTGACAGCAGACGATGGCGGCATGTTGAGGTCGTCCTTGCCGACACTCTGGGGCAAGCGCGGCCAAGCAGCTGACACTGGGATATGCGCCAGGCGATGGGGAACAAGCTCGTGTGCAGTGGGAGGCGAGGGGAGGCTGCGGTTCGCCGGAATTGGCCAGAAACGTCGTCAGAGACAGAGGTGGTCGAGCTCGAAATTCACTCAGCCTGGGGGGCAGAGAGGGAGAGGCAAGCGAGGGGAAAGGTAGAGGAGACATGGGCGATTAAGTACGCGTGGTTGCAGGGGGAGTGATGGCTGCAATAACGTGAATTGATCGCTGCAATCAAGGCACCAACGGCGAGGGTACGTGGTCGCAGGGTTGAAGACGACGATGAGGTGGCGTGGGGCCTAGTTGTCTGCGAGAGAGGGAGAGAAAGAGTGGGGCCTATGCGTCAGTGACTGGGTGGGTGCGAGGTTGAGTGAAAGAAAACGATTTGGCAGAGGGGGTGTAGGTGGGGTGCGAGTTGGGCTTGCTGGGCCTGTTGGCAGTGGGCTGCTTTGTTTCATTTTTTTTATACCAAATGTTTTTCCTTTTCTGTTTTGAATTCCTGATTTGATTTTCATTCAAATAATTCAAATAACAAATCAATTCAAACCACCACCAAACTTTGTATTAATTTTAATTCTGTTTAACAACACATTTCAAAGTCTAAAATAAAATAATTTTTTTATTCTTTTAGGATCTATTAATAATTAAATATATAGTCCTTAGTCTTTAATTCAAATAGGATTTAATTTATTAAAAAAATATATTTGAAATCTAAATAATACCAAAACCTTTTCAGTAGGTTTTATTTGATAATATAAAACACTTGGAATTCTTATTTAAAATACTTTAACAAGTTTTAGTGTTTATTTAAAAATGGGAAAAGCCTTTACTTAAATAAAATTGGATATTAATAAATCCTTATTATTTTATTTAAATAAACCTTTACTCTTTTTATCAATAGAAATATTTTATTTCAAAAGCTTGGCCAAGATTTAATTTGGCTCTATAAAATAATCCTTATACTTCTACCTTTGCTTTTGAAAACCATATCTTTTTATTAAAAGATCCAAAAATAGTGATTCCAACTATTATAATTTTTATTTATTAATTGTTTATCTTTTTAAATCCCTTTAGGATTTTATTTGATCAAAATAGGTTTTGATGTTTCCAATTGGAATCAAAAAGTTTCTTCTCACCCGAAATTTCAAAAAAAAAAATATTTTGTTTATTCATTTTTCACATTTCAAAATTTGGAAAATTTTGGGATGTGACAAAGATGGACAACTATTTCTAAGAAAGATGATTATACATCTCGTGACAAGGTTATCCTCAAGTTGATACTCATCGCAATTCATAAGAATATTTGGTTTAGATAAGATGGCTCCTATAGTCACTATCCAACCTACAAATCTTCCTAAAAGGTTTTTAATCCTAAGGTCAAAGCATATGCTCTGATACCAGCTGCGGTGACCCAGCATACCACTGCATGATGTAGTATACTATAGTCATTGACATAACACCAACGAAACACCGGTCACTAGTATTACATCCCTCAGAGTGGTACAAAAGAAACACAGAAGGTCCAAGACATGACTATAGGTTACAACTCAACTCTACACAAGATCCAGAGAACACCTCTAGGTTAAAGAGAGAGAAAGAAACTTCTTACAAATAAGAATCAGAAATAAACAACTCAAAAACTATCATACTAATAGGACTAGTATCTGAATTACTGGGCTTGCATTGCTGCTATTGCAATACTCTACAGAATTAGGTTCTATGGCTAGAGATTATATTTCTATCTAATCAGCAACTTCGTCTTCACTTTAGTTGATGTATATGCTGACTGCCTTTACTTCATTGAAGAGCTTGAGCTTTTGATGATGATTTCTGGAGCATACTTGATGTAGACGTCGTTAGTACTGGCTTCAGAATCTAGCAAGGGTTAAGAACATACTTTGAGTACGAGCGTAATCAGCAAGTTCACTTGAAAAGGAGTGTTTGATGCACTATATCTACAGCCACAGACCATAGGTCGTAGGCAATGCAGGTTTTCGTAAACATTTCTTCAAAGGATGCTTTTATTCTGAAAAGCTATGTCCATCAGCCTTCACGGGTTTACCAGAATTTTCATGGAGTTCCTTTCCCGCCGCGTTCGTAGCTCCTTCCCGGAACAGGGAGTAACAAGTTACAGTTCTTACAATCTGCAGAGGTGCCTCACTTTACCCATGAGAGATCTTAAGCTTTGTTGCACGGCCGGGAGTATGTTCCCATTCAAACTTCCTTGGTTTGAGGCCCAACCTAAGATCCAAGCCAATCACTTCCCTCTCCGCGAGCTCATATGTCTGCATGATCCTTCGGGGCCGGCTCACCTCCGTTAAGCCCCCTTTTGGGCAGGCTAAAACCCTGTGCGGTGACCTAGCATACCACTGCATGATGTAGTACACTATAGTCATTGACATAACACCAATGAAACAGCGTTCACTAGTATTACATCCCTCAGAGTGGTACAACAGAAACACAACAGGTCCAAGACATGACTATAGGTTACAACTCAACTCTTTACACAAGATCCAGAGAACACTCTAGGTTAAAGAGAGAGAAAGAAACTTCTTACAAAGAAGAATCAGAAATAAACAACTCAAAAACTATCATACTAATAAGACTAGTATCTAAACTATTGGTTTGGCATTGCTGCTATTGCAATACACTACAGAAATAGGTTCTATGGCTAGATATTATATTCCTTTCTAATCAGTAACTTCGTCTTCACGTAAGTTGCTGTATATGGTATATGTTGACTTTCTTGACTTCATTGAAGAGCTTTAGCTTTTGATGATGATTCCTGGAGCATAACTTGATGTAGACGTCGGCTTACTAGCTTCAGAATCTAGCAAGGGTTAAGAAGATACGTTGAGTACGAGCGTACTCAGCAAGTTCACTAGAAAAGGAGTGTTTGATGCACTATTGCTACAGCCACAGACCGTAGGTCGTAGGCAATGCAAGTTTTTGTAAACATTTCTTCAAAGGTTGCTTTTATTCTGAAAAGCTATGTTCGTCAGCCTTCACGGGTTTACCAGAACTTTCATGGAGTTCCTTTCCTGCATCGTTTGTAGCTCCTTCCCGGAACAAGGAGTAACAAGTTACAGTTCTTACACTCTGCAGAGGTGCCTCACTTTACCCATGCGAGACCTTAGGTTTTGTTGCACGGCCGGGAGTATGTCCCCATTCAAACTTCCTTGGTTTGAGGCCCAACCTAAGATCCAAGCCAATCACTGCCTTCTCCGCGACCCCGTATGTCTCCTTGTGTACACCATGCCCATCTATTGAATTACGGCAATGGTTTGTACAGACCGTTCAGATGCCGAAACTATCGTGGGACGTTGAGGGCTCCCACCCATATGCTGCATATCCTCTATGAATTACCAATTAATATGCATGCTACGAGTGATAACAGCCATGACCTGCAGATCCGGCTCCATGCGAGAGGGAAAAGATACAGCTGACTTCTTCGTCCCATTCCAAATCTCATGGTCAACGCGTAATATAAGGCGCAAGAATCACTGGCGACATTGGTTATTAAGTCCTAGATAATATGTTCCTTTACCACCGGAACTCTTATATTAGGTTATTACCTCATGGTAAATAACCTATAATCACATTATTATGAAAATAGTGTTTTCTGACCTTTTTCAAATGCAGGTGATGTTGGAGATATGCCCAAGAGGCAATAATAAAGTGGTTATTATCATATCTTCATACTTATGATAAATGTTTACATACCATGCTATAATTGTATTAACCGGAAACATTAATACTTGTGTGATTTGTAAACATAAAAGAGTCCCTAGTAAAGCCTCTTGTTAAACTAGCTTGTTGGTTAATATATGATCATGGTTTCCTGATCATGAACATAGAGATGTTATTAACAACAGGGTCATATCATTAGGGGAATGATGTGATGGACATACTCCTATAGTTAAGCATAGCATAAAGATCAAGTCATTTTAATAGTTCAATTGCTATATGCTTTCTGATACATAGTAACCTAATTCCTTCGACCATGAGATCATGCATATCACCTTTACCGGATGGATGCTTTGATGACATCAAACACCACACCGTAACTGGGTGGCTATAAAGGTGGCATTGAGTGTTCGGAAAGTATTGGTTGAGACACATGGATCAAGAGTGGGATTTGTCCATCCATATGACAGATAGATATACTCTAGGCCCTCTTGGTGAAATGTCATCCAATTAGCTTGCAAGCATGTGACTGGCTCACAAGGGATCACATATCACGGGAACGAGAAAAGAGTACTTATTGGTAACGAGGTTGAACTAGGTATGCAGAGATACCGACAATCATAACCTCAGATAAGTAAAATATCGTGAGACAAAGGGAAATTGGTATCGTATGTAAGTGGTTCATTCGATCGCAAAGTAATCGTAGAAATATGTGGGAGCCATATGAATTTCCAGATTCCTCTATTGGTTATTGATCGGAGAAGTGTCTCGATCATGTCCGCATAATTCACGAACCGTAGGGAGACACACTTAAGGATTCGATGTTGTTGAGTAGTTATGGAATGATGAGTAAGAGACCGAATGTTGTTCGGAGTCTCAAATGGGATTCGGGATATCACGAGGAGATCCGGAATGGTCCGGAGAATAAGATTCATATAAGGAAAGTCCCGTTTCGGAGTTGGGGAATGGTTCCGGTGTTTTCATCGGGAATGTTCTAGAAAGTTCCGGAATGTTCGGCACTCCGGAGGGGAAGGGTACATGGATGTGTTATATCAAGTTGGTATGATTGCATCATGTACTAAGTGTCATTGCTAAACAAAATAGAGGGATTAATCAAATCCTAGTTTGAAAAAGTCAAACGGCTAGTTTGAAAGTCAAACGGCTATTTTTTGGGAAGTGGGAAAGGAGGAGGAAACCGAGTTCCCTCCTCCCCACCGCCGGCGCACCACCAAACCGACTTGGGGAGGGACTCCCCTCCCCTTGGCCGTCCCCCTCCACCTATATAAGGAGGGGCAGGGCTCCCCTCCTTGATACACAAGATCCTCTCCTCCAAACCCTAGTACCAAGCTGCCGCCTCCAGCGCCCGCAGCCGGCCACTAGGGCACTCGCGCGCCGCCTAGGTGAAACCCTAGCCCGGCACTAGCCCCTCCTCGTGTCTAAACCCTAGATCGTCGAGGGACTCTCTCATACTCCACCATACTGCCTCCGGCTGGCGAAGCCTCATGAGATCTCCCTCTACTTGGTACCATGCCGTTGTTGCCGGGATCGCGAGGAGAGTGCTACAACCTCCGCTGCCTTTGGAACAAGGAGAGGAAGGTCTTCGCCGAAAATTTAACGCAGACTGATCATGGGAGCTGCCGGAACGCAGCGCCGGAAGGATCGTCTACGCGATCTTGAGATCGAGAAGAGTACGACTACATCACCCACGAGAATCCGCTCTCGTTAAACACTTTGGAATCTTCGAGGGTGAGTTATTCTATCGACTCGTTGCTACAATCTAGTAGATAGATCTTGGCTTGTTTGTTTGCATGCGGTAGAAAATTTTTGTTTTCCATGCTACGAACCCCTACAGGTGATGACAATACTAGATTTGCAAAATACTTTACAGAAAATAATCAAAGGACATAAGCAAGTGTGAACTTGCCTTTTGTGATTGCAAGATTATGCACTCACGGTCTTCAAGACAACGTAAGATCCAATATCTGAAATCAGCATCATTGGTCCGGTAAGGACTAATGTTTAAAGAAGCAAGATGCTTTATGCATAAGTAATGTAATGCAAGTTGATAAACGCGAATCTCGAGGATAACGTTGATCTAGGGTTTGGAAACTGGAAATGGTTCCTGTTAGAAGGTGTTGCCCCTTTAGATTAAGTTTCATACTTGTGCTTTTTATTAAGGCTTGTGAGAGTGAAACAATATGTAAACATAATGGCATACAATAATAAGATATATTAATGAGATGTGCTACTCAAGGACTGCTTATATGTGAATTATCTTATCTTCAAGTTTTACCTTGCAAGTGATGACATTTATAATGAACTTAAGTGTTAACAATTCTAGGTATATAAGTAAAGCTTAATGTAATGTCATTATTATTAATTTTCATATGTTAACTGAAGTGGCAAAACGAATAACTTTTGAAGAAAAGATTCCCCTATTAAGGTTTAAACAATCCTTGTGGCTAATCAAAGGTGGTTGATGTTATTTGTGCTTGCTGGAACAGTTTAGACTTGAGATGCTTTACAACTTAATTATAATAGACCAAAGATAACTATAAAATATATAATAAAGTTTTTAGCATTATATTTAAAGTCTGGTAGACTAAAGTTAACTTTAAAACATAGATGGACTTTAGGTGAAATGCTTGTTATACTTATACCTTGTTCACCTTATAATGTTTCTTTAAAGTTACTTAAGAATGGAATTATTTTTAGTTGGTAATGGTTTCTTTACATTATAAATGTATAAAGGGATTTATCTCCCTATAAGGGTGTGGTTAAGGTTTATGAATAAGTAAACAATATTATTCACTATTTATGAACTAACTATAGTATTTTGATTTGTTTATAAACTTGTGATTAAAGTAAAGGAATGGGTTTTATCTCATTACAATTATTCTTGGAGATTTTAGATTGGATAAGGATCCTTTTATAAAATAATCTACATTAATGGTTGAGAGATAATTTAATAAAATTGTATTTAAAGTGTGTTAAATCATTTTGACTTCATATTATCAATATTCAAGACTAATACTATTTATTAGACCTTAATTAGTTAATTTTAGAATATTAGCAAATTTTATTTACCCTTATAAGAATTATTTACTAAGGAAAGGGTTTAAATTCAAGTTGTTAAAGTGTTTGAATTTTTATTTAACTTAAAAGTGGAATATTATATTTTTAACATATAGATATTATTTTTGTGATCATTTTGGTATATTACACTTATTTTTGTGATCATTTTGGTATATTACACTTATTTTTGTGATTATTTGGTATATTACACTTATTTATTTGCTTTTTACAATGTTTAAATACTTTATAAACACTTAATAAATATTAAATATTTAATTAAGTGAAATAATAATGCATGATTATAATTTTAAATTATAGTTCTTATTTTTCTAAGATTTTAGGTATTTTATTTATATTTTTAATATTTACTAATATTAAAATATGATTTATCAAAGTATTAAAACTTATAAAATCTTTATTAAATAAATTATTTGAATTGTTAACATAATAATGTTTGATAATAGTTTTAAGTTATAGATTTTATTTTTCTACAAATTTCCATATATTAAACACATTTTTCTAAATTATAAATTAAAAGTTATTAATTAAACAAGTTTTAATTCCTTTATTACATTTGAGGAAATATTTATATTTGAATTAATATTGTTTTACTAATTTACTAAACAGACAGAGAACTTTTTACACCTAGACTAAACCTACCCCAAGTCACAGACATGTGGGGCTCAGGGCCACGCTGGTGTGCCACGGTGGCATGGACCAGTAATTCCTTTTTACACCTCTAGCTATTCTAGCCACAGAGACAGACAGATGGGCCAGTGGCCAGATCAGCTGCCACATGTGCTCGTCGGAGCCTCACCGGAGTTGCACTCGGGAATGGCGGCAGAGAGATTTCTGGGAAGGGTGGCTAGAGGGGTTCGATGCAGGGAAGTAAGGGGAATCCATATGAGGTAACGCCGCTTAGTTTTGATCACCGGAGCTACTCCGACGACCCTTAACTACGATGGTCGGGGCAGTACACGGTGGAACGACAGTACACGACGAGAGGAAGAGATTAGAGGGCATGGGGAGACGTGTACACTCACCCAGACGTCGTTGTGGTAGTCGAAAAGTACGGTGGCGCCCCGAGATGAGCTATTCTTCACGAATTCTGATGATCAACGGAGAATGGAATGGCTCGATTGCATCGATTTGGAACTCCCCTGACTCGATTGAGCATCCTAAGATGGAGAGGGTGACACGGATCTTCTCCTCGACCATGCCACAGACTCCAGAACGACCCCCACCGCCGACGATGATTAGTTTAGTGAGCTAAGGTTTCGAGACAAAGAGGAAACTCGGGAGGAAGAGGAAAGAAATGGGGATAAGGATGTGTGAGGCATCGTTGTGTCCTTCTTATCCTCTCCTGGTGCCGGCAACCTCGGCACGAATCATGGCGACCACGGTGGACGGCGGAGCTCGAGCCAGGCAGCTGCTTGCCGGCGAGTCCTTCTATCGCGAGGAAGAAGAAGAAAATCAACTCGAAAGGTTACATGGGCTGATATTGGGCCGGAGTGGGATGAAGCGGAGCGAGCGGCTGGCGGCTGCTTCTGCACGCGGGCGACGTTTAGTTCCGTGAGGAGATGGGCCATGGGCCGGATTTGAGGCTTCTTCTGTTTTTTCCCGGTTCTATCCCTTTTCTATTATTCTGTTTTGTTTTTAGCTTTGAATTTGCACAATTTAGTTTAGTTTTCTTTATAGAATTAATTTGTTAAACAATTGTAGCAATAATGAATGTATTTAAAGTCATTTTGTGAACTTTTATTATATATTGTTTAGAGTTTCTTTATTTTCTTTATATAGATACTTTTCCTATTATTATTTGTGAGGCCTTTGATATGAATTTAATTGGGCTATATTTCATAAAGTTTTTATAGAATGCATTACTATTAACTCATTAGATTTGATTCTCATTAACTCATAATATTAAGGAAATTTTTATATGGTGATACTTTATTATTATTTGATGCATAATATCCTAAGGATTTAATATGGTTAATATTACTCCCATGAATCTTAGGTTATAACAAGGTATATAAATTTTATTATAACTAACAAAAAGAGTTAGGGTTTGAATTGTAAATGCTTACCCTAGGGTTTAGGGTTCTTAATTTACTTATATTCTTCTGTTGATGTGAATAAATATTAATGACTAAACATATTGTCTTTATGTTTATCGTTTTTAATGATATCACCATTTAAAGTAAAATAGTGGAATTTTTTCCTAGGCTATCTTATGAGAAAGAATTGGTAAAGATAGTTTTTAAGCACCTAAGATAATGATGGTTGAGAATGAACAAGATGTGCTGAAGTGATCTGATGTAGGAAATTATTCCTATTAACCATTGTGGACATAAGATGATAAATCAATCATTTGATATGGATATTAGGTTTGGTTATAGAATTAGGTTTTAGTGTCTACCAAGAACTTCTATATTCCATAATTCACAATCTTGGACTTCTAACTAAGGAATTCCTTTCCTAGATATACTACTTATTCCTATCCATCATCATGTGTTAACATAATGAGCTTTACCTCACAAGATTATTCTTATCCACCTTTTATTCTTCTAAATTTATTTATAATTCCAATGAGATTGACACAGAAGCTTTCATGATCTTCCTTCATCATCTATTACCAACATTACTCTAGTAGTTGTATATATCAAACTTTACTTCACCTCAAGTGTTAGTATTTCCCAAGAGGAAACTACTACTTATATAATCCAATGTTGCTCTAGCATCATCTTGATCATACTCTCTTGTCTCTACTTAACTCTAGTATCTAATACTCCAACCTCACATTATATTAATGTGACTTGTAATGGCTAATCTAGGATAATATATCTAGACTAGGGTTCAATCATGTTCTATCCACCAATGTCACTTATACATGATATAAGCATTCAATCTTGGTGAATAAGGCATGATCATTATAATCTTTTGATCCTTTATGGTTTAGGTTTCCAGTTGGCTAATCATGGCTTCATCAATACAACATTACAGTTGTATTATAATTATCTTCTCTTTGGCTCTATTGGATTAAGATGTATAATTCATTGACTATACCTACTTGATCCAATAGGACTACTCATGGTAACTATCTTCAGAATTCATCCTTATAATCTTCTTTTTCACCACATATAATTATGTCTTCCAGATAACTCTTCTATCCATTTAGGAGTGAGTTAACTCCATCAATTATCATAATGATTTCATTCTCTCCAAACTCTTCCATCCTATAGTTGATATTCAATTCTAGCATTACTATTTACCCCTTCTTACTTATTTCTTTTTAGGTCTTAAGTGAATGCTATAATAAGGACAAGAGTTGGTAGGTCAAGAATTGGTGAATAAATAGTTAATTACACAACATTGATGAACTACAATTATTGAGATATGATTCCAATAGGAATGGTAAAGATTGATATGGATAAAAAGATATATGGTGAATGATCTTGACTTGGGTTCTTTCCTACTCAATCTCTCTAAAGAATTAAGGATAGGTATTACCATGATACTCATGGTATAAGTAGCTGAGATTTAAGATATAGTTGTTACATTCTTATTATTTGTGTTATATTTATAACTTGGTATCCATGAGTGTGTAATGAATACAAGGATATGATTACTTAAGGATCAAATATGAACCATTAAGTAATATAGTAGAGTTAACTTTTATCACATTTGATCTACCCTTAGATCAAATCTCCTTTACCCAAAATAAGGTTTTAGCAAAGGTCATATTGAAACTTATCGCAGTCAACTTGATGATCTACTTCAATTCCATCAAGTTAAGAGAAGCTTCAATCACTTTGGTAAGTTTTTATTAAAAAGTGCGAAAATTATTCAGATTTTCTATGCATGAATGCAATGCACACATCTGTGTTCAACTTATTTCTAAGCTCTAATGCTGGGATGTTACAGACTCACCCCCTTAAAATAAACTTCGTCCTCGAAGTTCGTATACTCTCACGTTTCGGAGTAAGGAATTGTCTTGCAATGATTACGATATGTCTCCACTCCATGGTAACCTCAATGGGAATAATTGTAATATCCCATATCCAGATCTTTTCCTTGAATCCTCATCATACTTGGCAATTTTAATCCTGTTGTCTCCAATACTCCAAAATTCCTTTTACTTTACTCCCTTAGGAATATTTCCTTATTATACAATTATTTAATTGATGTCTCTTATCTAGTTCATTTCCCTAATTAGGTATCCTAATCCAATTCCCTTACTTGATCATCGAACTTCCTTACTATATTATGCAAAGTCTAGGAAGTCGCACTAAAACAGGTTTTAAACTTTATTAGTCAATAGTGTGGTCAAAAGACTAATCTTTAATTTGTCATCGTATGAGTTGTACTAATAATCCTTCCGAATATTGGTTTTGAACACATTTAGTCCATACCCATTGGAATTTCTTATTTCTCTACACATGTCAAATTGGATGTGCTATGTTACCTCTTAAGGATCACTTAAGAATTGTTTCTTTTAGAATTAGTCGGTTAGGATTAATCTTTTATCACCTTCAAGCTTTTACCTTATTAAGCTTTAGATAATCATTTGTTATTACCTTAAATACTTTTATAATAATGACTTTCTTTTAACCTTATGAAAATAAGGCTTAATGTTGGTATATGTTAGTATTTATTCTCTAACCTTTACTTGGAAAGTCAGATAACAATACTTCCACAAAATGTTTACTCTCCCCCTTAGGGTTTACTAATGGTCTCTAAACTGCCTCATAAAGTATTTCTTGATTCTATAAATAGAATGTTGGTCTTTGTTCAGCTTATACTACCTAATTTGTTCTTATGAAATATTGTACGGTGTATCCACACAATTGTGGATCTCCGAAGGAATCTTTCAGCATTATTTGTCTTACTTACTATTTGGACATTTTCGCTTTGATAGGTCAATTTTCACGAAGAGTCTCGAAAGACGATCGCTTTCGATTTTATACTCCTTTGTGTCTTACTTATCTTAATCCAAATTTTATGTTATTTATGCAACCATTAAGATGATCTGGTTAACTATGTCAACCAACACCGTCTGCGGACAAGATACCAACTATGGGTCAAATACCAGCTATGGATCAAATACCAGCTGCGGATAATTACCAGCTGCGAACCATCCTAGGGTGTATGTATTACCCTATGGTTTCCGACATACTACTGGCATTCTCTCTGAATTGTCAGAGCTTGAATACTATTTTGGTTCCAAAACTTCTTATTTGCACTTATTCATGATACTTCCATGAACTTGGTACAACTACTTTATTAACTTCTTAACAACATTACCTACCTTGAATGAACTTTAAGTTTATTACTTCTTATTACTCCGTATATTCCCTACATTAATATTTCTTCTTATTACTGTTTAGTAATGATCTGAACTTGATCCAATCCTTCAATTTGTGTTGTGATACTCCTTACACTTGACTTAATTCTTCATGTAGGTCTTCATCTTGATCTTTGAAAATCGTCACTCCCTTACACGAATTCCCTTATTTTATCTAGGTCTATAACATCAAGTAGTAACTGGATGTTGCAACATGCATTTGCACACCAATTCAAACTTCATGTACAGATCTAGTCAATCAATAAGATCCAATAAAAATCAAAATCCAAATGTGGTACATATAACACACAATATTCTAAGCCTAGAATATAGTAGTTGAGTATAATATCTCTAGAATTCAGGCTTAGTTGTGTAGTATATGACACCTCCTCATATAAGTTTATATCATGATACTTAGCACATAGGGTCAAACTATTCTTTTATCTCAACATTTACCCAAATTGCTCATTTGCAATAGGATAATCTTAAGCAAAGTGGTCTCAATTGGTTTTTTTAACTAACCTTTGGTCTCATTTTTAGAAGGATTAACTATAACCAACCTTTCCTTATTAGTAAACTAACCTCACATGATCTCTCGAAAAGACTAAAAATTTCCATTTGCTAACTTAAACCGAAGATCATTAGAAATTTTTAGCACCCATAACTTCTATCATAGCTCTACCATGTTATTTTCATACTTCTACTTCAAGCTAATTCACTAAGTACTTATCATACTTACACTTACATCATGGTTTCGGACCTAATCTCACCATGATCTTATTATGTTTTACCTCTTTATCATGATTTAAGAGCTAATCTAACCATGATCACTTTACTTCTCACTACACTATTATTAAGTCATAACATAATTGCACTTCATCACGTAGAATTCTCAATTGAATCCCACATGATTACTACTCATTACATCCACATTTATACCAATGATATTCATCAGGTTGTCTTTGGTTACCAACTGACACAAAGATTTTTACTGCTCTTACTTAAATTCTAGGATTAAGATATGCTATTAGAACTACTTCAATTGATGTCTTACACTTGATCCTAATCCACTGTGACCAATTGGCTTTCCTACAGTATCTTGGTGGTTTACGTCTCCTTCGGAAGACACTAACTAGCACAATACTGAGAAAAGATAAATTAATTACTCCTAAGAAAGAATGACTTAAGCAGCTAACTTAGGTGTGACAATATTATCCTCAAGTGGATACTCATCACAAGTCATATGAATATTTGGTTTAGATAAGATGGCTCCTATAGTCACTATCCAACCTACAGATCTTCCTACAAGGGTTTTAATCCTAAGGTCAAAGCATATGCTCTGATACCAACTGCGGTGACCCAGCATACCACTGCATGATGTAGTACACTATAGTCGTTGACATAACACCAATTAAACACCGTTCACTAGTATTACATCCCTCAGAGAGGTACAACAAAAACACAGCAGGTCCAAGACATGACTATAGGTTACAACTCAACTCTTTACACAAGATCCAGAGAACACTCCAGGTTAAAGAGAGAGAAAGAAACTTCTTACAAAGAAGAATTAGAAAAAACAACTCAAAAACTATCATACTAATAAGACTAGTATCTGAACTATTGGTTTGGCATTGCTGCTATTGCAATACACAACAGAAATAGGTTCTATGGCTAGAGATTATGTTCCTATCTAATCAGTAACTTCGTCTTCACGTAAGTTGCTGTATATGTTGACTTTCTTGATTTCATTGAAGAGCTTTAGCTTTTGATGATGATTCCTGGAGCATAACTTGATGTAGACGTCGGATTGTTGGCTTCAGAATATAGCAAGGGTTAAGAAGATACGTTGAGTACGAGCGTACTCAGCAAGTTCACTAGAAAAGGATTGTATGATGCACTATAGCTACAGCCACAGACCGTAGGTTGTAGGCAATGCAAGTTTTTGTAAACATTTCTTCAAAGGTTGCTTTTATTCTAAAAAGCTATGTCTGTCAGCCTTCACGGGTTTACCAGAACTTTCATGGAGTTCCTTTCCCGCCACATTCATAGCTCCTTCACGGAACAGGGAGTAACAAGTTACAGTTCTTACACTCTGCAGAGGTGCGTCACTTTACCCATGAGAGACCTTAGGTTTTGTTGCACGGACGAGAGTATGTCCCTGTTCAAACTTCCTTGGTTTGAGGCCCAACCTAAGATCCAAGGCAATCACTGCCTTCTCCGCGATCCCGCATGTCTCCTTGGTGTACACCATGCCCACCTATTGAATTACGGCAATGGTTTGTACAGACCGTTCAGATGCTAGAACTATCGTGGGATGTTGAGGGCTCCCACCCATATGCTGCATATCCTCTATGAATTACCAATTAATATGCAAGCTACGAGTGATAACCGCCACGACCCTCACATCCGGCTCCATGCGAGAGGGAAAAGATACAGCTGACTTCTTCGTCCCATTCCAAATCTCATGGTCAGCGTGTAATATACGGCGCAAGAATCACTGGCGACATTGGTTGTTAAGTCCTAGATAATATGTTCCTTTACCACCGGAACTCTTATAGTAGGTTATTACCTCATGGTAAATAACCTATAATCACATTATTATGAAAATAGTGTTTTCTGAACTTTTTCAAATGCAGGTGATGACAATACTAGATTTGAAAATACTTTACAGAAAATAATCAAAGGACATGAGCAAGTGTGAACTTGCCTTTTGTGATTGCAAGATTATGCACTCACAGTCTTCAAGACAATGTAAGATCCAATATCTGAAATCAGCATCATTGGTTCGGTAAGGACTAATGTTTAAAGAAGCAAGATGCTTTTATTCATAAGTAATGTAATGCAAGTTGATAAACACGAATCCCGAGGATAACATTGATCTAGGGTTTGGAAACTGGAAATGGTTCCTGTTAGAAGGTGTTGCCCCTTTAGATTAAGTTTCATACTTGTGCTTCTTATTAAGGCTTGTAAGTGTGAAACAATATGTAAACATAATGGCATACAACAATAAGATATACTAATGAGATGTGCTACTCAAGGACTGCTTATATGTGAATTATCTTATCTTCAAGTTTTACCTTGCAAGTGATGACATTTATAATGAACTTAAGTGTTAACAATTCTAGGTATATAAGTAAAGCTTAATGTAATGTGATTATTATTAATTGCCATATGTTGACCAAAGTGGCAAAACGAATAACTTTTGAAGAAAAGATTCCTCTATTAAGGTTTAAACAATCCTTGTGGCTAATCAGAGGTGGTTGATGTTATTTGTGCTTGCTGGAACAGTTTGGACTTAAGATGCTTTACAACTTAATTATAACAGACCAAAGATAACTATAAAGTATATAATAAAGTTTTTAGCATTATATTTTAAGTCTGGTAGACTAAAGTTAACTTTAAAACATAGATGGACTTTAGGTGAAATGCTTATATACTTATACCTTGTTCACTTTATAATGTTTCTTTAAAATTACTTAAGAATGGTATTATTTTTAGTTGGTAATGGTTTCTTCACATTATAAATGTATAAAGGGATTTATATCCCTATAATGGTGTGGTTAAGGTTTATGAATAAGTAAACAATATTATTCACTATTTATCAACTCACTATAGTGTTTTGATTTGTTTATAAACTTGTGATTAAAGTAAAGGAATGGGGTTTATCTCATTACAATTATTCTTGGAGATTTTAGATTGTATAAGGATCCTTTTATAAAATAATATATATTAATGGTTGAGAGATAATTTAATAAAATTGTATTTAAAGTGTGTTAAATCATTTTGACTTCATATTATCAATATTGAAGACTAATACTATTTATTAGACTTTAATTAGTTAATTTTAGAATATTAGCAAATTTTATTTACCCTTATATGAATTATTAACTAAGGAAAGGGCTTAAATTCAAGTTGTTAAAGTGTTTGAATTTTTATTTAAATTAAAAGTGGAATATTATATTTTTAACATATAGGTATTATTTTTGTGATCATTTTGGTATATTACACTTATTTTTGTGATTATTTCATATATTACATTTATTTTTATGATTTATAAATAATAAGATATGATTTTTACAATGTTTAATACTTTATAAACACTTAATAAATATTAAATATTTAATTAAGTGAAATAATAATGCATGATTATAATTTTAAATTATTGTTCTTATTTTTCTAAGATTTTTGGTATTTTATTTATATTTTAATATTCACTAATATTAAAATATGATTTATCAAAGTATTAAAACTTATTAAATCTTTATTAAATAATAATTATTTGAATTGTTAACACAATAATGTTTGATAATAGTTTTAAGTTATAGATTTTATTTTTCTACAATTTTTCATATATTATACACATTTTTCTAAATTATAAATTAAAATTTATTAATTAAACAAGTTTTAATTCCTTTATTACATTTCAGGAAATATTTATATTTTAATTAATATTGTTTTACCAATTTACAAAACAGACACAGAACTTTTTACACCTAGACTAAACCTACCCAAGTCACAGACAGGTGGGGCTCAGGGCCACGCTGGTGTGCCACGCTGGCATGGACCAGTAATTCCTTTTACACCTCTAGCTATTCTAGCCAGAGAGACAGACAGATGGGCCAGTGGGCACATGTGCTCGCCGGAGCCTCACCGGAGTTGCACTCGGGAATGGCGGCAGAGAGATTTCTGGGAAGGATGGCTAGAGGGGTTCGATGTAGGGAAGTAAGGGGAATCCATATGAGGTAACGCCGCTCAGTTTTGATCACCGGGGCTACTCCGACGACCCTTAACTATGGTGGTCGGGGCAGTACATGGTGGAACGACAGTACACGATGAGAGGAAGAGATTAGAGGGCATGGGGAGACGTGTACACTCACCCAGACGTCGTTGTGGTAGTCGAAAAGGACGGTGGCGCCCCGAGATGAGCTATTCTTCACGAATTCCGACGATCACTAGAAAAATGGAATGGCTCGATTGGATCAATTTGGAACTCCCCTGACTCGATTGAGCATCCTAAGATGGAGAGGGTGACGCGGCTCTTCTCCTCGACCATGCCATGGACTCCAGAGCGACCCCCACCACCGACGGTGATTAGTTCAGTGAGCTAGGGTTTCGAGACAGAGAGGAAACTCGGGAGGAAGAGGAAAGAAATGGGGATTTCCTCTCCTGGTGTCGGTAGCCTCGGCATGAATCATGGCGACCACGGTGGACGGCGGAGCTCAAGCCAGGCAGCTGCTTGCGGGCGAGTCCTTCTGTCGTGAGGAAGAATAAGAAAATCAAATAGAAAAGTGCAGCAGTGCTGTTGGGCGGAGTGAAATGAAGCGGGCCGTAATGGATTTGAGGCTTCTTCTGTTTTTTCCCGGTTCTATCCCTTTTCTATTATTCTGTTTTTTTAGCTTTTAATTTGCACAATTGATTTGAGTTTTCTTTGTAGAATTAATTTGTTAAACAATTGCAACAATAATGAATGTATTTAAAGTCATTTTGTGAACTTTTATTATATATTGTTTAGAGTTTCTTTATTTCTTTATATAGATACTTTTCCTATTATTATTTGTGAGGCCTTTGATATGAATTTAATTGGTCTATATTTCATGAAGTTATTATAGAATGCATTACTATTAACTCATTAGATTTGATTCGCATTAACTCATAATATTAAGGAAATTTTTATATGGTGATACTTTATTATTATTTGATGCATAATATCCTAAGGATTTAATATGGTTAATATTACTCCCATGAATCTTAGGGAATAACAAGGTATATAAATTTTATTATAACTAATAAAAGAGTTAGGGTTTGAATTGTAAATGCTTACCCTAGGGTTTAGGGTTCTTAATTTACTTATATTCTTTTGTTGATGTGAATAAAGATTAATGACAAAACATATTGTCTTTATGTTTGTGGTTTTTAATGATATCACCATTTAAAGTAAAATAGTGGAATTGTTTCCTAGGCTATCTTATGAGAAAGAATTGATAAAGATAGTTTTTAAGCACCTAAGATAATGATGGTTGAGAATGAACAAGATGTGCTGAAGTGATCTGATGTAGGAAATTATTCCTATTAACCATTGTGGACATAAGATGATAAATCAATCATTTGATATGGATATTAGGTTTGGTTATAGAATTAGGTTTTAGTGTCTACCAAGAACTTCTATATTCCATAATTCACAATCCTAGACTTCTAACTAAGGAATTCCTTTCCTAGATATACTACTTATTTCTATCCATCATCATGTGTTAACATGATGAGCTTTACCTCACAATATTATTCTTATCCACCTTTTATTCTTCTAAATTCATTTATAATTCCAATGAGCTTGACACAGAATCTTTCATGATCTTCCTTCATCATATATTACCAATATTACTCCAGTTGTTGTATATATCAAACTTTACTTCACCTCAAGTGTTAGTATTTCCCAAGAGGAAACTACTACTTATATAATCCAATGTTGCTCTAGCATCATCTTGATCATACTATCTTGTCTCTACTTAACTCCAGTATCTAATACTCCAACCTCACATTATATTAATGTGACTTGTAATGGCTAACCTAGGATAATATATCTAGACTAGGGTTCAATCATGTTCTATCCACCAATGTCACTTATACATGATATAAGCATTCAATCTTGGTGAATAAGGCATGATCATTATAATCTTTTGATCCTTTATGGTTTAGGTTTCCAGTTGGCTAATCAAGGCTTCATCAATACAACATTACAGTTGTATTATAATTATCTTCTCTTTAGCTCTATTGGATTAAGAGGTATAATTCATTGACTATTACCTACTTGATCCAATAGGACTACTCATGGTAACTATCTTCAGAATTCATCCTTATAATCTTCTTTGTCACCACATATAATTATGTCTTCCAGATAACTCTTCTATCCATTTAGGAGTGAGTTAACTCCATCAATTATCATAATGATTTCATTCTCTCCAAACTCTTCCATCCTATAGATGATATTCAATTCTAGCATTACTATTTACCCATTCTTAATTATTTATTTATAGGTCTTAAGTGAATGCTATAATAAGGACAAGAGTTGATAGGTCAAGAATTGGTGAATCAATAGTTGATTACCCAACATTGATGAACAACAATTATTGAGATATGATTCCAATAGGAATGGTAAAGATTGATATGGATAAAAAGATATATTATGAATGATCTTGACTTGGGTTCTTTCCTACTCAATCTCACTAAAGAATTAAGGATAGGTATTACCATGATACTCATGGTATAAGTAGCTGAGATTTAAGATATAGTTGTTACATTCTTATTATTTGTGTTATATTTATAACTTGGTATTCATGAGTGTGTAATGAATACAAGGATATGATTGCTTAAGGATCAAATATGAACCATTAAGTAATATAGTAGAGTTAACTTTTATCACATTTGATCTACCCGTAGATCAAATCTCCCTTACCTAAAATAAGGTTTTAGCAAAGGTCATATTGAAACTTATCGCAGTCAACTTGATGATCTACTTCAATTCCATCAAGTTAAGAGAAGCTTCAATCACTTTGACAAGTTTTTATTCAAAAGTGCAAAAATTATTCAAATTTTCCATGCATGAATGCAATGCACACATCTGTGTTCAGCTTATTTCTAAGCTCTAATGCTGGGATGTTACACCCTGATGAGTTCCTGAAGACTCTATGACCTGGTGTTGCCCTGGCAAGTGCCATATTAAATGGTCCATCCATAAATAATCTAGACACCAAAAGTGTGGGGCGTAAGGGTGCCCACCCATATGTTGGATCCGCACAAGGAATCACAACGTCACCTTAAGGTCGTCTTGCCTCCATACGAGAGGAAAAGGATATAGCTGACTTCTCCGTCCCATTCCAAATCTCATGGTCAACACGTAATATCACGGCGCAAGAATCACTCGCGACATTGGTTGTTAAGTCCTAGATGCTATATTCCTGAGCAGTGGTATTCCACTGCCAGATTTAGTAGATTAGCTGATCACCCTGGATCAGTAACCAATAGTTCACATTATTATCAAAAATAGTGTTTTCTGACCTTTTTCAAATGTAGGTGATGACACCACTGGATTTTCAAAATACATTACAAAAAATAATCAAAGGACATGAGCAAGTGTGAACTTGCCTTTTGTGATTGCAAGATTATGCACTCATGGTCTTCAAGACAATATAAGATCCAATATCTGAAATCAGCATCATTGGTCCGGTAAGGACTAATGTTTAAAGAAGCAAGATGCTTTTATGCATAAGTAATGTAATGCAAGTTGATAAACGTGAATCTTGGGGATAACGTTGATCTAGGGTTTGGAAACTCGAAATGGTTTCTTTAGAATGTGTTGTCCTTTTAGATAAGTCTCATATTTGTGCTTCTTATTAAGGCTTGTGATTGTGTGTGAAACAACATGTAATTATAACATCATACAATAATGAGATACACAAAAAGGTGGAATGCTACTCAAGATTGCTTATACTATAATTGTTTATATTTAAATTTTTACTTTACAAGTAATGTCACTTATAAAGAACTTAAGTGTTATTAATACAAAGTATACAAGTAAGTATAAAGTAATGTTATTGTGATTAGTTGTCATATGTTGATTGAAGTGGCAAAAAGAATAACATTTCAAGAAAAGATTTCTTTACTAAGGTCTAAACAATCTTTGTGGTTAATCAGATGTGGTCGATGTTGTTTGTGCTTGCTTGAATAGTTTGGACTTGAGATGCTTTACGACTTAATTATAACCGACCAAAGTAAACTATAAAACACATAACAAAATCTTTAGCATAGTATTTAAAGTATTGTAGACTAAAGTTAACTATAAAGACATAAATGGACTTAAGGTATATTGGTTATGTTATTTGTACCTTGTTCACTTTATAATGTTTCCTTAAAGTCACTTAAGAATGGTTATACTTTTATTTGGTAGTAGTTTCTTTACATTATAAATGTATAAAGGGATTTATCTCCCTATAATGGTGTGGTTATGGTTTGTGAATAAGTAAACAATATTATTTACTACTTATGAATTATCCATTAAGGAAATAAGTTTAAATTCAAGTTATTAAGTTGTTCAAATGTTTATTTACCTCCAAAGTGGAATATCATATTTTTAGCATGTAGATATTATTTTTGTGATCATTTTGGTATATTACATTTATTTTTGTGATTTATAAATAATAAGATATAATTTTTATAAGGTTTATTGCTTTATAAATACTTAATAAATAATAAATACTTATTTAAGTGAAATAATAATGTATGATTATAGTTTGTAATTATGGTTCTTATTTTTCTAAGATTTTTGGTATTTTATTTATATTTTTAACATTTACCAATATTAAAATATGAATTATCAAAGTTTTATTACTTATAAATTCTTTATTAAATAATAATAATTTAAATTGTTGGAATAATAATGTTTGATAATGGTTTAATGTTATAGATTTTATTTTTCTAAACATTTTCATATATTATACATATTTTTCTGAATTATAGAACAGTATTTATTGAATTTACAATGTTTAATCAATTTCTAAAAATAATAAAAAGAATTACTGCATCATTGTGACATCAGCACAGAGTTGTGGTTGTTTTACACCAGGGTAGAGCTTACCCACAGTGAATGACAGAAGGGCCCAAGGCCATCTCTGCTGTCACGCAGGCAAGGTTGGACCCACCTCGGTGTTGACCGAGACTTGGTCACACGACGGAGCCAACTGACGCCGGCGACCCTACGGTGACGGCGCTACGGTGTATGTGGCGATGAGTTCCTGCATGAATCGGAAGCTCCTCTTCCCAGGCTACCTAAAAACGGCGGCGCGGAGTTCTGGGGCGGTCTAAAACCTCACCGGCGATGACGACAACGAAACAAGCATGGCGGCGCTCGGTGACAGGACGACACCGAGGACGAGGAGGGCTAGGAGAGGATTCTTTCAAACCAGGAGCTTACCCTGATTCTCGTACGATGATCGTTGAGGCCCGGTGTGGTCGGATATGGAATCCCCAACGAGAATTCCGATGAAGGCCGATGAAAGGGAACGGCAAAATTCGATCGCCCTCAAGCTCCCCTTGATGTTGCGTTCCTCACAGATGATCTACGCACGCTGGCGCATCTCCTCGACCACTCCACGGACTCTAGGACGAACTCCACATGTTGGCGTGCACCGTTGATTATGGCTAGGGTTTCGGTTGCCGACAGAAATTTGAGAGAAAGAAAGGGATAGTGGAAGGAGTGGCGTGCAGGGTTTCTCCATGCGATACTGTGACCTTCTTATAGAGCCCCTAGAGCGGCGGCGCGCATCTTGACGCTCGTCGACGCGGCGGAGCTCGACAGCGAGCTGCTTCCCGCATCCGTTGACGGAGACGACGACAAACAGAAAGAGCGAAGGGGTACTAGGCCGAAATGGGCTGTTGTTGGGCCGTGGTGAAGTGAGTGGAGGAGGAAAGGTGTTGCTGCTGTGCGGTGAATAGATAGAGAGGGAAATGGGTTGCGGCCTGGTTGCAGTTTTTTTACTGTTTTCCTTTTTCATTTCCTGTTTCATTTTTCATTTTTTGTATTTTTCATTTGTTTTGGAATCTTTCTTTACAAAATTTATTTGCTAAATAATTGTAGCAATATTGGAATGTATTAAGTATCATTTTATGAACCTTTATTATATATATTGTTATATTTATTTATTTTCTTTATATGAATCCCTTTTAATATTTTGTAGAAGCCTTTGTTGTTGATTTTCTTTCTATAATAAGCAATGGCTTTATTATATGATATTTCCTTATTTTTTTATAAAACTTAATTCTAGTTAGCTCATAGTTTGGATGGAAATTTTTATATAATGATCATATATCCTTATTTGATGCATGATATACAAAATAAATCATTTGGTTAATATTACTCCCATAGATCTAGGGAATAATAAGGTATATATATTTTATTATAACTATCATAGTAGCTAGGGTTTGAATTGTAAATGCCTACCCTAGGGTTTAGGGTTCTTAATATACTTATTTTCTTTTATTGATGTGAATAAATATTAATGGCTAAACATATTGTTTTTATGTTTGTGATCTTTAATGATATCACCCCTTTAAAACAAATAGTTATTTTCTAAAATGTCTTATGGAAAAGAATTGATAAATATAACTCCTAAGCACATATGGTTATGATAATTGGAAATGAGAAAGATGTGCTTAAGTGATTTGCTATAGGAAAATATTCCTATAAGCATTGTGAAAATAAAATGATTTATCCAACAGATGAGATGGATGTTAAGCTTGGTTATAGATTTAGGGTTTAGTGTTGACCAAGAATTCATATCTTCCATAATTCACAATTCTGGACTTCTAATAAAGGAATTCCTTTCCTAGATATACTACTTCTTCATATCCATCATCATGTGTTAACATGATGAGAATTGCTTCACAAGAATATTCTTATCCACCCTTTTATTCTTCTAAATCCATTTATAAATCCAATGAGCTTGACACTGAAGCTTTCATAATCTTCTCATATCCATGCTTGGTTATATCAAACTATTCCACGACTAATAATCTCCAATCCAACAAGTGGTTACTTCTAACTCCACTCATACTCTTCCTTAATCATCCATCACTAACATTACTCTAATGGATGTATATAAATCAAATTCTACTTTCCTTAAAAGCTTATTATCTTTTTAAGAGAAATACACTACTTTAATAACTCCATGCTACTCTAGCTTCAACTTAATCATACTATCTTATATCAACTTATCTCCAATATCTTATATTCAAACTTCACATCATATCATGGTGACTTGTCATGGCTTACCTAGAATAACATATCTATACTAGCGTTCAATCATGTTCTATCCACCAATGTCACTTATACATGATATAAGCATTCAATCTTGGTGACAAAATCATGATCATTAGAATCCTTTGATCATTTATGGCTTAGGTTTCCAGTTGGCTAATCAAGGCCTTCATCAATACAACACTACAGTTGTATTATAATTATCTTCTCAGTGTATCTATCTGACTAAGAGAGATTATTCATTTACTATTCCTACTTTATTCAATAGGATTACTCCTGGTAACTTATCTTCATAATTCATCCTTGTAATCTTCTTTGTTACCATATTGATTTGATTTCCTCTAATCACTCCCATCCCATAGATGATATCTATAACTAGCATTACCACTTACCTCTTCTTACTTATTATCTAAAGGTATGAAGTGAATGCTATGATAAGGATAAGAGTTGATAGGTCAAGAATTG
Organism: Avena insularis; assembly: GCA_023614405.1. Lineage (NCBI taxonomy): Eukaryota > Viridiplantae > Streptophyta > Magnoliopsida > Poales > Poaceae > Avena > Avena insularis. The sequence goes on from CM042685.1 coordinate 377,098,401, forward strand.
ATAGGCTAAGAATTGTTGAATCAATAGTTGATTACTCAACATTGATGAACAACAAATATAAGGATAGGATTCCATAAGGATTGATATGGAAAGAAAGATATATGGTGAATGATCTTGACTTGGTTTCTTCCCTACTCAATCTCACTAAAGAGTTAAGGTTAGGTATTACCATGATACTCATGGTACAAGTAGATAATATTAAGATAGATCAAGAATTAGTTGTTACATTCTTATTACTTAAGTTATGTTTATAACTTGGTATTCATGAGTGGTGTAATGAATACTAGGATATGATTACTTAAGGATCAAATATAAACCATTAAGTAATATATTAGGGTTAACTTTTATTACATTTGATCTACCCTTAGATCAAATCTCCCTTACCCAAAATAAGGTTTTAGCAAAGTTCATATTGAAACTTATTGTAATCAACTTGATGATCTACTTCAATTCCATCAAGTTGAGAGAAGCTTCAATCACTTTGACAAGTTTTGTTCAAAAGTGTGAAAATTTATTCAGATTTTCTATGCATGAATGCAATGCACACACCTGGGTTTAGCTTATTTCTAAGCTCTAATGCTGGGATGTTACACAACCCCCTCCTCCCCTTTTCCCCCTTTGCCTCCTTTGTTGGAGATATGCCCTAGAGGCAATAATAAATATTGTTATTATTATATCTTTGTGTTTATGATAAATGTTTACATTCATGCTATAATAGTATTAACGAGGAAACATTAATACTTGTGTGATTTGTAAACTTAATTTGAAGTCCCTAGTAAAGCCTCTATATAATACTAGCTTGTTGGTTAATAGATGATTGTGGTTTCCCTATCATGAACATTGAGATGTTATTAACAACAAGATCATATCGTTAGGAGAATGATATGATGGACATACTCCTATAGATAAGCGTAGCATAAAGATCAAGTCATTTTAATAGTTCAATTGCTATATGCTTTCTGATACATAGTAATCTAATTCCTTCGACCATGAGATCATGCATATCACCTTTACCGGATGGATGCTTTGATGACATCAAACACCACACCGTAACTGGGTGGCTATAAAGGTGGCATTGAGTGTTCGGAAAGTATTGGTTGAAACACATGGATCAAGAGTGGGATTTGTCCATCCATATGACGGATAGATATACTCTGGGCCCTCTCGGTGAAATGTCATCCAATTAGCTTGCAAGCATGTGGTAGCTCACAAGGGATCACATATCACGGAGCGAGAAAAGAGTACTTATCGGTAACGAGGTTGAACTAGGTATGCGGAGATACCGGCGATCATAACCTCGGATAAGTAACATATCGTGAGACAAAGGGAAATTGATATCGTATGTAAGTGGTTCATTCGATTAAGTAATCGTAGAAATATGTGGGAGCCATATGAATTTCCAGATTCCTCTATTGGTTATTGTTCGGAGAAGTGTCTCGATCATGTCCGCATAATTCACGAACCGTAGGGAGACACACTTAAGGATTCGACGTTGTTTGAGTAGTTATGGAATGATGAGAAAGAGATCGAATGTTGTTCGGAGTCCCGGATGGGATCCGGGATATCACGAGGAGATCCGGAATGGTCCGGAGAATAAGATTCATATAAGAAAAGTCCCATTTCGGAGTTTGGGAATGGTTCCGGTGTTTTCATCAGGAATGTTCTAGAATGTTCCGGAATGTCCGGCACTCCGGAGGGGAAGGGTACATGGATGTGTTGTATCAATATGGTATGATTGCATCATGTACTAAGTGTCATCGCTGTTCCAAATAAAGGATTAATTCAAATCCTAGTTTGAAAAGTCAAATAGCTAAATTGAAAAGTCAAACGGCTAAATTTGGAAAGTGGAAAAGAGGGAGAAGGGGGAAACCGAGTTGGGGAGGGACTCCACTCCCTCCCCTTGGCCGCCGGCCCCTCCACCTATATAAGGAGGGGCAGGGCTCCCTCCTAGCACACACAAGTACCTCGCCTCAAACCCTAGCAGCTGCTGCCCACCATAGCCGCCGCCGCCCCCCTAGGGTTTTGCCCTAGCCGCCGACTTGGGTGCCCCAAACCCTAGCCACCGGCTCTAGCACCTCCTTCTTGGTGTGTCTAAACCCTAGAACACCGAGGAGCTCTCTCATACTCTACCATACTGCTTGCCGGCTTAAGTGAAGCCTGCGAGATCTCCCCTACTTGGTACCACGCGTTGTCTTTGCGGAATCGCGAGGAGAGTGCTACAACCTCCATTTTCTTTGGAACAAGGAGAAGAAGGTCTTCGTCAGTACGAGCGATGTGACCGATTGGAGCGCCAAAAGCCTTGTGTGGGAAGGATCGTCTGCGATCTTGAGATCGGGAAAATCGACTACATCACCCACGAGAATCCGCTCTCGTTAAACGCTTTGGAATCTTCGAGGGTGAGTTATTCCATCGACTCGTTGCTACAATCTAGTAGATAGATCTTGGCTTGTTTGTTTATATGCGGTAGAAATTTTTTGTTTTCCATGCTACGAAACCCTACAGTGGTATCAGAGCCGTGTCTATATGTAGATCTGTTGCACGAGTAGAACACAATGGTCATTGTGGGCGTTGATGCTTTATTGTCGATTGCTTCTTGTGTACTTTGCATCTTGCGGGATGTTGGGATGAAGCGGCCGGGCTAACCTTACATGACATCGTTCATGAGACTTGCTCCGCTTGACATGCAACTTGTATTGCATAAGTGGCTTTCTTGGTGCTGTTTCTCCTAGCATAGTGGAGATCCAATTTACAACGGGTGATTAACAATACTAGTATCAATGTTGTGGTTCTTGTTCGTAAGTTAGAACGACACTTATTGAAAGCCCCAAACCACGTAAAACATGCAAAGAAAGTAGAGGCGTCTAACTTTGTTTTGCAGGGGTGTGCTGTGATGTGATATGGCCATGATTGTGATTATATTTGATGTATGCAATGTTCCTTATTGTAAGTTGGCAACCGGCAGGAGCCATATGGTTGTCTTTAATTTATGTTAAGACCCGCGTGTCTATTCAAAGTAGTTGTAATAGTTGAAGCCGGTGGACGACAACCATGGAGAAGCGTCATTGACCTTGATGCAATGCCGGTAATGATGGAGATCATGTTTGTGCTAGAAGATGGAGATCGGAAGCACAAAGAAGAAAGGCTATCACATATTATGAATTGCATGTGATGTTAATCCTTTATGCATCTTGTATTGCTTAGTAGACGACGGTAGCATTATAAGATGATCCCTCATGCACATGAATTTCAAGTCATAAAGTGTTCACCCTTAGTTAGCACCGTTGCTAAAGCTTGTTGTTTCGAAGCACCACATGATGATCGGGTGTGTAAGATTCCGCAAGTGTATATAATGTGAGCAAGCCAGATTTGCTCATGCGGAAACTAAGGTTTGATCTTGACGAGCCTAGCATGTACAGACATGGTCTCGGAACACGGATCACCGAAAGGTAAAGCATGAATCCTATAGTAGATATGATGAACATGTCGAGTGTTCTCCATTGAAACTATATCAACTCTCGTGATGATCGGTGTTGATGTGGTGGATTTGGTTCGTGTGATCACTAAAACAATGTGAGGGATATTGTTTTGAGTGGGAGTTCACCTAGATTAATTTTAATATTAATTTGAACTCAATTTGTCATAAACTTAGTCTAAACTATTGCAAATATGTTGTAGATCAATGGCAGCCCCTACCATCAATTTTAATGCGTTCCTAGAGAAAGAAAAGTTGAAAAACAATGGAAGCAACTTCGCGGATTGGTTCCGCAATTTGAGGCTTCTGAAAAGTTCTTTAACTGCAAGATGGAAGAGGGCAGCTCCGTCAGCGAGCATGTGCTTAAGATGTCTGGGCACGCAAACAAACTTCAAAGCTTGGGTATTGTGATTCCCAATACTTTGGGGATTTATCGTGTCCTCCAATCACTACCACCAAGTTACAAGAACTTTGTGATGAACTACAACATGCAGAACATGAACAAGACATTGTCAGAACTCTTTGCCATGTTGAAATCTGCAGAAGTGGAGATCAAGAAACAGCACCAAGTGTTGTTGGTCAATAAGACCACCAAATTCAAGAAAGGCAAGTCTAAGCGAAGGACACTTCAAGAAGGGTGGTAAGAAAGTTACCACGCTTTAAGAAGACCAAGGCTGGACCTAAGCACGATCTTGAGTGCTTTACGCAAGGGAGAAGGTCTTTGAGCGGAATTGCCCAAAGTACTTGGCGGATTTGAAGAGCAACATCAAGAAGAAAGGTATATCGATATACATGTTATTGATGTGTATCTCACTAGTACTCGTAGTAGTGCACGGGTATTTAATCTTGGTTGGTTGCTCATATTTGTAACTCGAAGCAGGTCTTTGCGAATAAATGGAAGCTAGCGAAGAACGAGGTGACGATGCACGTTGGAAGCGGATCAAAGGTTGATGTGATCGCGGTTGACACGCTACCCTTCATCTACCATCGGGATTAGTTTTATACTTAAATAATTGTTATTTGGTGCCTGCGTTAAGCATGAACATTATATCGGGATCTTGTTTATTGCGAGACGGTTACTTGTTTAAATCCGAGAATAATGGTTGTTCGATTTATATGAGTAATATGTTTTATGCTCATGCACCTTTGATAGATGGTCTATTATTATTGAATCTCGATAGTGGAAATACACATATTAATAACATTGAGGCTAAACGTTTGAAATCGAGCGATAACTCGACCTATATGTGGCACTGTCGTCTTGGTCACATTGGAGTGAAGCGTATGAAGAAACTCCATTCCGATGGACTTCTTGAATCACTTGATTTCGAATCACTTGAAAGATGCGAAGCATGTCTGATGGGTAAAATGACTAAGACTCCATTTTCTGGTATGATGGAGCGAGCTACGGACTTGTTGGGAATCATACATACCGATGTGTGTGGTCCAATGAGTGTAGCATCGCGCGGTGGTTATCGTTATGTTCTTACCTTCACGGATGACTTGAGTAGATATGGGTATATCTATTTCATAAAACATAAGTCCGAAACTTTCGAGAAGTTTAAGGAATTTCAAAGTGAGGTAGAGAATCAACGTAACAAGAAGATTAAATTTCTACGTTCTGATCGTGGAGGTGAATATCTAAGTTACGAGTTTGGCGAGCATTTGAAGAAATGCGGAATACTTTCGCAGTTGACACCACCGGGAACACCACAGCGTAATGGTGTGTCCGAACGTCGTGATCGAACTCTCTTAGATATGGTTCGTTCTATGATGTCACTTACAGATTTACCGCTATCATTTTGGGGTTATGCATTAGAAACATCCGCATTCACTTTAAATAGGGCACCATCTAAATCCGTTGAAACAACACCATATGAATTATGGTTTGGGAAGAAACCTAGATTGTCGTTCCTTAAAGTTTGGGGGTGCGAAGCCTATGTAAAGAAGTTACAGCCGGACAAGCTTGAACACAAAGCGGAAAAATGTTTCTTCATAGGATACCCGAAGGAAACTATTGGGTATACCTTCTATCATAGATCCGAAGGCAAAATCTTCGTTGCTAAGAATGGATCCTTTCTAGAGAAGGAATTTCTCTCGAAAGAAGTGACTGGAAGGAAAGTAGAACTCGACGAGGTTGTCGAACCTTCTCTCGAAATTGCGAGTAGCGCGACCTTTGGAAGAAGTTCTGTGGTGCTGCACCAATAAGAGAGGAAGCTAATGATGATGATCATGAAACTTGGTTGAAGTTGCTCTGAGCCTCGCAGTCAACGAGAACTTCGTACCACTCCAGATTGGTATGATCCCGTTATGAGTGTCATGTTGGTGGACAACACCGATGACCCCGAGACATATGAGGAAGCGATGATGAGCCCAGATTCCAATAAATGGCAAGAAGCCATGAAATCCGAGATTGGATCCATGTACGAAAACCAAGTATGGACTTTGGTGGACTTACCGGATGGCCGGAAGGCTGTCGAGAACAAATGGATCTTCAAGAAGAAAAGCAGATCTTGATGGTAATGTTCATCTATAAAGCTCGACTTGTCGCAAAAGGGTTTCGACAAATTCAAGGAGTTGACTACGATGAGACTTTCTCACCAGTAGCGAAGCTAAAGTCTGTGAGGATTATGTTAGCAATCGCTACATATTACGATTATGAGATATGGCAGATGGATGTCAAAACAACATTCCTCAATGGAGACATTGATGAAGAGTTGTATATGATGCAACCCAAAGGTTTTGTCGATCCTAAAGATGCTAACAAGGTATGCAAACTTCAACGGTCCACCTATGGATTGAAGCAAGCATCCCGAAGTTGGAATCAACGTTTTGATAAGGTGATCAAAAGTTTTGGTTTTATACAACCTTATGGAGAAGCTTGTATTTACAAGAAAGTGAGTGGGAGCTCTGTAGCATTCTTAATACTATATGTGGATGACATATTATTGATTGGGAATGATGTAGACCTTCTTAACAGTGTCAAGGAATATTTGAATAATAGTTTTTCAATGAAGGATCTTGTGAAGCGACTTACATATTAGGCATAAAGATTTATAGAGATAGATCGAAACGCCAAATATCATTGTCACAGAGTACATATTTGGACAAAGTTCTAAAGAGGTTTGGAATGGAAGATAGCAAGAAAGGGTTCTTGACCATGTTGCCCAATACGACCTTGAGTAAAACTCAAAGTCCGACATGGCAGAAGATAGAGAAAGGATGAGTAAGACTCCCTATGCCTCAGCCATAGGATTTCTAATGTATGCCATGCTATGTACTAGACCCGACATTGCATATGCTGTTAGTTTAACTAGCAGATATCAAAGTGATCCAGGAGTGGATCATTGGACAGCGATCAAAAACATCCTTAAGTACTTGAGAAGAACTAAGGATATGGTTCTTTCTTATGGAGGTGATGAATAGCTCGTTGTTAATGGTTACACCAATGCTAGTTGGAACACCGATCCGGATGATTCTAAATCACAATCTGGATACGTATTTATTTCGAATGGTGCAGCAGTTAGCTGGAGGAGTGCAAAGCAAAGCGTTGTGGCGAGATCTTCAACTGAATCGGAATACATGGCTGCTTCGGAGGCTTCACAAGAAGCGATATGGATGAAAGAGTTCATTACAGAGCTGGGTGTGGTTCCTAGTGCTGGACCCAATGTCTATCTCTGTGATAACATGGGCGCCATAGCCAATGCGCAGAACCAAGGTCACACAAGAAGTGAAGCATATCAAGCTACGTTTTCACGCTATTCGAGAACATATCCAAGATGGGGATATAAAGATTTGCAAAGTACACACAGATCTGAATGTGGCGGATCCGTTGACTAAACCTCTCCCGAGGGCAAAACATGACCAGCACCAAACTGCCATGGGTGTTCGGTATATTACCATGTAATCTAGATTAGATGACTCTAGTGCAAGTGGGAGACTGTTGGAGATATGCCCTAGAGGCAATAATAAATATAGTTATTATTATATCTTTGTGTTTATGATAAATGTTTACATTCATGCTATAATAGTATTAACGAGGAAACATTAATACTTGTGTGATTTGTAAACTTAATTTGAAGTCCCTAGTAAAGCCTCTATATAATACTAGCTTGTTGGTTAATAGATGATTGTGGTTTCCCTATCATGAACATTGAGATGTTATTAACAACAAGATCATATCGTTAGGAGAATGATATGATGGACATACTCCTATAGATAAGCGTAGCATAAAGATCAAGTCAATTTAATAGTTTAATTGCTATATGCTTTCTGATACATAGTAATCTAATTCCTTCGACCATGAGATCATGCATATCACCTTTACCGGATGGATGCTTTGATGACATCAAACACCACACCGTGGCGGGTGGCTATAAAGGTGGCATTGAGTGTTCGGAAAGTATTGGTTGAAACACATGGATCAAGAGTGGGATTTGTCCATCCATATGACGGATAGATATACTCAGGGCCTCTCGGTGAAATGTCATCCAATTAGCTTGCAAGCATGTGACCGCTCACAAGGGATCACATATCAGGAACGAGAAAAGAGTACTTATCGGTACTTGAGGTTGAACTAGGTATGCAGAGATACCGACGATCATAACCTCGGATAAGTAACATATCGTGAGACAAAGGGAAATTGATATCGTATGTAAGTGGTTCATTCGATCGCAAAGTAATCGTAGAAATATGTGGGAGCCATATGAATTTCCAGATTCCTCTATTGGTTATTGTTCGGAGAAGTGTCTCGATCATGTCCGCATAATTCACGAACCGTAGGGAGACACATAAGGATTGACGTTGTTTGAGTAGTTATGGAATGATGAGAAAGACTGAATGTTGTTGGTCCGGATGGGATCCGGGATATCACGAGGAGATCCGGAATGGTCCGGAGAATAAGATTCATATAAGAAAAGTCCCATTTCGGAGTTTGGGAATGGTTCCGGTGTTTTCATCAGGAATGTTCTAGAATGTTCCAGAATGTCCGGCACTCCGGAGGGGAAGGGTACATGGATGTGTTGTATCAAGATGGTATGATTGCATCATGTACTAAGTGTCATCGCTGTTCCAAATAAAGGATTAATTCAAATCCTAGTTTGAAAAGTCAAATAGCTAAATTGAAAAGTCAAACGGCTAAATTTGGAAAGTGGAAAAGAGGAGAAGGGGAAACTGAGTTGGGGGAGTCCTCCCCAAACCGGCGCACCACCCAAGCCGAGTTGGGGAGGGACTCCACTCCCTCCCCTTGTCCGCCGGCCCCTCCACCTATATAAGGAGGGGCAGGGCTCCCTCCTAGCACACACAAGTACCTCGCCTCAAACCCTAGCAGCTGCTGCCCACCATAGTCGCCGCCGTCCCCCTAGGGTTTTGCCCTAGCCGCCGACTTGGGTGCCCCAAACCCTAGCCGCTGGCTCTAGCACGTCCTTCTTGGTGTGTCTAAACCCTAGAACACCGAGGATCTCTCTCATACTCCACCATACTCGCTCCGGCTTAAGGCGAAGCCCTGCGAGATCTCCCCTCTACTTCCGGTACCACGCCGTTGTGCTGCCGGAATCGCGAGGAGAGTGCTACAACCTCCATTTTCTTTGGAACAAGGAGAAGAAGGTCTTCGTCAGTACGAGCGATGTGACCATTGCGGAGCGCTTAGCCGGAAGGATCGTCTACGCGATCTTGAGATCGGGAAGAGTACGACTACATCACCCACGAGAATCCGCTCTCGTTAAACGCTTTGGAATCTTCGAGGGTGAGTTATTCCATCGACTCGTTGCTACAATCTAGTAGATAGATCTTGGCTTGTTTGTTTGTATGCGGTAGACATTTTTTGTTTTCCATGCTACGAAACCCTACATCCTTCCCTCGTGGGCCTTTTCTCCTATGGAAATTGGCCCAATAGGGATTTTAATCCTTTTCTTTTATTAAATAAATCTAAATAAATGATTAAATCACTATTTAACATTTAATTACATATTATTTAATTCCTGTGGCTATGCAACACCTTCCATCCCACTTCGGACATCCTCCGGACATTCTCGGAACCTTTCTGATTTCTCCCTCTCTTTTCTTTGGTGATTCCGATGATACCAATAACGATCTCCGAGCTTTGTCAAACCCTTAAGCATGCTATCCAACAGTTCGGAAACACTCTAGACATGGTCGATACCTCTCTCGGACCAATGATCATCGGCGGGACCTGGATGCCCATAATGACTACCTGGGCATTCCACAAAACTTGTCATTGAACCATCAACGTTGTATCCTATTCCTTTTGTATCTATGATACTTGTATCACCATGTCGGGTTCAACCTCGTTACTGACAATAGATACTTTACTGGATCCAATAAGTGATATCCCCGTGACCTAGTCACACGCTACGCAGCTTATGGATATAACTCATCCAAGTGGGCCTAGATTTCTTCCATCGCGTGGATGGACAAATCCCGCTCTTGACACATACGCCTCAACCTTCTCCTTTGAATACTCAGTCACACCCTTATGATCAATGTTCCACTAAGTGACGTTAGATGCTCTCAAGGTACTCTAGGAGACAGTGATTAGATTTGGTCTCACGGTCTAAGGAACAAGTCACTATGTTTCATAATTATCATAACTTGAACTTTGTGATATGATCGTGTTATGATGCTTAGATAGGGTATGTTCACCACCTCATTCTCCAATGAGGTGACTCCATTGGCAACTGGCGTAAAGCACCACATGATGAGGAAACCTTGATCATCTATTGACCAATGAACTAGTGACTAGAGATTTCACTGCGAACTTCTGGTTGTTTACATATCATGTGTGTAATGACGTTTACATTCAATTCAGTTATAGCATGATATAAAACCTAATTCATAAACTTCATGAAATATGTTAATAATCTATATTATTATTTGTCTCTAGAGTATATTTCCTTCAAAACTCTGGCGTACAAAACCATCAACCCTACATATAACCCTAACAGTTACTTCGACGCCTCCCCTCTGCCATCTCCAATCGGTTGAGCCACCGGAGAGGGCTCAGGATCGACATGGTCCTCTCTGGTCAACGTGTAGGAACGGGGGAAGGGGATAGAAGGAGGGATAAGGAACAAGTCACTAAGCACCCACTAAAAGTACTTGGTGTCAAAGGAAGAACTAAGAACAGATACCTAGTCCAAGTCTATCATGGGGTGAAGGATGATTAGACATGTGCCAGCACAAGGAAACATGACGATACTATTGCAATAAAATATCAATACCTATAACAATGGCCGTCTTGAGAACAAGTCCCCGACAAGGTTTCATATGATGTATGCATGAACATTAATTTGCACCATTTTGATTGAAACTAATTTCAAATAATGGTGTTCAATTAACTATGGTTACTTAGTTCACCTTTCCTAATAATGTAACCAAACTCATAATTTTCCCTCATATTCCTATGCTTTCTAATCACTTATGATTTAAGAGGACATGGTATTCTAATTAAGTTCTTTATTGTTCTTGTGTTTTTCGTGTAGTGAATCAAATAATTGACCTAATGTATTTATGTGGCATGCCGGTGCTTCTTAGGTTGATCCTAGTGGTAATATCATAAGGTGTATTATACATGCCACCTTAGCAAAATGATGATGTGACACAACAATTAATGAAGAGAGATGTGTTAGTGGTACTCCCTCATACCGGTTTAAAGGGCTATCACATAGTCCAAGAAAAAAGTTTGACCATATATTTAGCCAACGAAACATGAATTGTATGTCACAAAAATTATACCATTAAAAAATATTTTAAATATGAATCCAATGGTATAATTTTGGAAAATTATATTCATATTTTGTTGCTGAAACTTGTGACCAAACTTTTTTATTGAACTACATGCTGGCCCTTTAAACCGGTATAGAGGGAGTACATAATATGAGACGGTATCATAGCACATCTAACAAGAAAATTTAATATCAAATACATCTTGTGCATTAAATTGTATTGAGATTCTTAAATATCATGAGACCATGATACTACTACATGATACAATACATAAGAGACGTAGTATCATACACTAGTATCATAGTATCATACTTCCACTATGATCGGTCTTAAGTGTGTTAGTGATCGTTGGGATCATATATCGGTTGTTACATGGGGCTAAATAAAATAAAATACGCCCACCTCCTAAAATAGTTTATCAGTTATATCTAGACATGTTTTAGTGGTAGATACATTTGATTCTAGACAAAATCCACGTCAACTAATATGGATCGAAGAGAATATTTGAAAAACAAATATGATCAACAAAATGGAAAAGAACCGAGCTATAGGAAGCCATGGTCGTAGAGCGAAATACTCTGTCAATAAACCTCGAAAAGCCATAGATCTTTGAAATTTTGTTGACATGCCAACCCTATTAATGCAATCACTCCATAGCATCATATTTCTTCATAATTTTATTTGAGTGGATCGTGCGTATGACGACTTCGTTGGTATGACGGCCCTCCTCGCAGTTATTGGACGAGAAAATAATGCACGTGTACTACACTGCAGATGATCTGTGAGTGGATTGTGACACTGGAGCTCACTGCAAGGGTGGCTGATAAATTGAGCAGTTCGGTGCACCTTGCCCATCGAATCTGGCGAGAGTAGCCCATGCAGTTGCACATGGTAGGCCTATTCCCACAGTACCGAATTTCACACCTGTCCCGAAAAGATCACCCACGCACAGTACAAACGAAAAAGCAGAAGGAAGTCCCGAAAGGAGAAACAATCTTTCTCAGTGCGTCCACAAACGAAGCGAAACCTATTTGACGACACGCACGCACGCACCATGGAAGCGTTAGCGTTCTGAAGCTTGCCCCAGCGACCATCGTTGACGACTCCCAACACACACGCACTGAACCGAAGATCCAGAGCGTCGGCGACCCACAGCGGCAATATGAAGCCCCCGGGCCGCCGCCTCGCGGCCGCAGCGGCCGCGCTGCTCGTCGCCACGACGCTCCTGGTCTGCACCTTCCTCACCACCTCGCCGCTGCAGCAGCTGCTGCCGCTGCTCCCGTGCCTGCCGGCCGTCACGGCCCCCTCGGGCGCCGGGTACGAGCCGTCGGGCCTGGCCGCGCTCGCCGACGCCGCGGTCTACTACGCCACGACGCGGGCCGTGCCGCAGCAGTCGCGCGCGGAGCTGGCGCTCTCCCTCGCCGTGCTCCGCCGCCGCGCGCCGCTGCGGCTGCTCGTGTTCGGCCTCGGCCACGACTCGCCGCTCTGGCACGCGCTCAACCCCGGCGGCGCCACCGTGTTCCTCGAGGAGGACCCGGAGTGGTACCGGGTCGTGCGCGCGCGGTCGCCGCACCTGCGCGCGCACCTCGTCCGCTACCGCACCCGCCTCGACCACGCCGACCAGCTCCTCGGCTCATACAGGCAGCTCCCCTCCTGCGTGCCCAACGGCGATGGCGAGCCCGCCGTCCGCGCCAATGCCGCCTGCCCGCTCGCGCTGCACGACCTGCCGCCCGAGGTGTACGAGCACGAGTGGGACATGCTCATGCTCGACGCGCCCAAGGGCTACTTCCCGTCCGCGCCCGGGAGGATGGCGGCGATATGGACGGCGGCCGCGATGGCGCGCGCCAGGCGAGGCGAGGGGGACACCGACGTCTTCCTGCACGACGTCGACCGCAGGGTCGAGAGGATGTTCGCCGAGGAGCTCCTCTGCGACAGGTTCAGGGTCGGAGGGACCGGCCGGCTCTGGCACTTTAGGATCCCGCCAGTGTCACGGCGGGGCAACACCACCACGACTCCGGTCGGCGGGAGGCCGTTTTGCTGATCGATGCAAGCTCGGTTCTTTTGGAGGAGAGACCTCCGAATCCGGCAGCCAGGCCGACCTCCGATTCGCCTCCTAGATTCCATTGCGTCAAATCTGTGCCAACGCAGATGAACAGGAACACACCCCAACGCCAGATCTAGGCAGCGACAGGATCACAGGACCGTGCAGGCGAGGACCCATTGGATTCCGTGTTTCATCATTTATTTTCTGCAAAGGGACTTCCCTTTTTTTATATGATTTTGTTTGGCGGGATGTTTATATCCTGGATCTCTGATCCCGCGTTCTCCTTTCAACACGTGTCTATTTTTTCTCAAATCCTTCCACTGAACATAGTCAGAGATCAATGGGAGATTTTGTAGAAAAAAGATGATTCAATATATAATGCGATCGAAGAAATGAGGTCTTCCTTTGTGGTGATAAAATGTGGAAATTATTGATCCTTAAATATTATATTATATTGCAACGATCTTTATAGTTTTTTATAGAGTTATACGGGTTTTTATAGAGTTATACGGATAGATGGAGACTTGGAGTATAAGATATAGAGTCCTATCTTATCTCTAACCTATACACGTACATATATTCTAATACTCTCTTCAGTCGGAGTGCAAGTAAAGCGGACACTTTTGACTGGATTTGAAGTATTGTGCTTTCGTCGTCTTCGTCTCCTTGTCATCATCACCTGCTTGGACATGATCATGGCTAGCGCCTAGGGGTGGTGACTGTGTTCCCTTCTAGTGCATCTCTTCCCTCCCGCAGTCACAACGGGAGTGACGTGGACGCAAGTGTAACATCCCAGCATTAGAGCCTAAAATAACCTAAACCCAGATGTGTGCATTGCATTCATGCATAAAAAATCCGAATAATTTTCGCGCTTTTAAACAAAACTTGTCAAAGTGATTGAAGCTTCTCTTAGCTTGATGGAATTGAAGTAGATCATCAAGTTGACTGCGATAAGTTTCAATAGGACCTTTGCTAAAACCTCATTTTGGGTAAGGGAGATTTGATCTAAGGGTAGATCAAATGTACTATAAGTTAAACCTAAATTCAATGAGGGTTATATTTGATCATATGGTGATCATAATATAGTATTCATTATGATCACTCATAAGTACCAAGTTAAGGATATAACACAAATAAGAAGAATGTAATCACTATATCTTAATCTCATTTGCATACATCGTGAGTATCATAGTAACACCTAACCTTCAAAACTCCTTTAATGAGTTGGAGTTGGAAAGAGATTAAGTCAGGATCATTCACCATATATCTTTAATTCCATATCAATCCTTATCATCTCTGTTGAGTTATATTTCCAGGTCTGTTGTTGAGAAATCAACTATTGATTCATCCATTCTCAACCTATCAAGTACTTGATCATAACACAGCTTACAAATAAGGGTCTACAAAGAAACAACTAAGAAAAGGTGAATAGGGATGCTAGTTTCAGATGTCAATTATTTGATAAGAATGATTGAAAAGAATCCAATCTAAAAGATAGTTGATGGAGTTAAATCCCTCCTTGATAGAAAACAATATTACAAGGATGAAGTCTGGAGATAGTTACCAGGAGTAGTCCTATTGGATCAAGTAGGTATATTTAATGGATTATATCTCTTAATCCAATAGAGCTAAACAGAAGATAATTATAATACAACTGTAATGTTGAATTGATGGAGCCTTGTTTAGTCAACTGGAAATCTAAACCATAATGGATCAACAGATTATAATGATCAAGCCTTATTCACCAAGATTGAGTACTTATGTCATGTATAAGTGGTATTCGTGGATAAAACATGATTAAACCCTAGTAAAGGTAAGTTATCTTAGTGTAGTCATTACAAACCACATAAATAGGATTTAGGATTGAAGTGAGAGTTATTGGAGTAAAGTGAATCCGAGATGATATTATTCAATTACAGCTAGTATAACATAGAGTTATAGAAGTAGTGTTATTCATCTTAAAGGATAGTCAACTTTAGAGAAAGGTAGTTGGATGCATACAATTATTAGAGAAAGATTAGTGATGGATAATTAAGAAAGGTCAGGAGTGGAGTTTGAAAGAACTACTTGTAGGATTGAAGATTATCAAAGTAGAATAGTGGTATAATCAAGCAAGGATATAAGAAAACTATGAAATGCTTTGATGTTAAACTCATTGGATCCATCCATGAGTTTAGAAGAATGATATATGAATAAGAAGATTTTAATGAGTAAAGCTCATCATACTGACCATGATGATGGATAGGAAGAAATATTATATCTAGGAAAAGAATTCCTTAATTAGAGATCCCAGATTGTGAAATATAATTATATGTTATAAATCATTTTCCTATTTAATCTTGGTAAGCAATCAAATCTAAATCTCAATTCAAACATAATATCCATCTCATACTATTGATCCATCATCTGATGTCTATAACACTTTATAGAAATATTTCCCTATAGCAACTCACATAAGCACATCTCTGTTAATTTCAACCATCATAACTATATGTGCTTAAGTGTATATTTATCAATTATTTTCCATAAAACATTCTAGATATAACTTTTTAGTACTAAAGGTGAGGTTATCAAATATCCCAAATAGAAAACAATATGTTTAGCTATTGAATCTTTAACCACATCCATAAAGGAGGCTAAAGATATTAAAGATCCTAAACCTTAGGGTAGCTATGCATAATACAAAACCTTAAACCTCTTTGTTTATTACAATAGAATATATACATTGTCATGTTCCAACTCAATGGAAGTAGTAATGAATATATCAGTGACTTCTATTTTCATGCATCAAATAATGGTATAGGATTATTACACATATAAAAGTTTCTATTCAAAATATGAGCCAACTAAAGTTAAGTTGATAAGCAAATAAGAATATATCATTCATGAAATCCATAACTAAAGGAGGAAAATAAAATAATAAGAAGAGATTTTACAAAATATTAAAAGGGGTTCATATATTAAGAAAATAAAAGGAATATAATAAGATATATATAATAAAAATTCACAAATAATACTAACTATGTTTTAGTATTATTAAAATGGTCCAACAAAGAAATCCTGCAAAGAAAAGTTCAAAATATAAATCAAATTCAAATCTGAATAAGAAAACAGAAAATAGAAAAAGGATAAAACAAATAAAAACCAAACTCGTCCAAAATTTCAACACCCTACACCTATCTGACGCCCCTGTGTAGCCCATAACAGCCCAGTAACCAGCCCAGTTCTTTTCCTTCTATGACTGACAAGTGGGGGCAACAAAGGACTGTGGGTTGAGAAGAAAGGATTGCCAGGGGGTTATCCGCAAAACGGCCATCGTCGTCATCGTCACGACACAAACAACTCGCTGGCGGAGCTCGCCGCCGCCCGATGCCGTCATTGTTGTCGTTGTGCCAAGATCAATGCCGTCGTTGCCAGAAGAGGATAAGAAGGCCACCGCGACAACCCTGCTCGTCCTCATCCACAATCTCGCTCCCTAGATTCACTTCTTTCTACACCCGAAAACCTAGCTTGTCGGAGTTCATCGTTCCGGCCACCTCCGACCACCCCTTGCCTCGTGATAGCCACCATTAGACGTGTCGTCGTGGATTGAACCATCGAGGACCAAGCTCGGAAGTCCGCTCGCCGGGAATCATGTGAAATCGAGCGTTCCCTTTCCTCGGCCGTCGTGGACATTACCGTCGATTCGCCGTCATCACGCCTCCCCAAGCCTCCTCGACCACTCTATCATCATCAAGGTGAGTTTCTGAACCTTCTAGTAACGTTCAATCGCTTGATCTCGTTGTAAATCATCGTTTCACCGTGTGCCACTGTCGGAGCTCGTCGGAGCTGAGGCTCTGATGACCATTTCCGAGCGGCGCTGTCACTCTTAGGTTCAGTAGGTTACGCTGATTCGAACTAGGTCTATTTCGTTTGCTAGCACGCTGTGGATCGTCGCCGGTGACCACTCACCGACGACGGTGGTGGTGCTGACGCCATCATTGCGTCATGGTCACCTCATGGTTGTACCACGTCAGCTAGTTTGGCTGGTCCTTCCCCACGTGGCTGATGACATGGTCTAGGGCCCATATGTCATTGACTAGGGGTAAAGATTGGGGCAGTAACAAATGTATTTCTTTCACCTGAGAGTTGAGGTGGACCCTGGCCCACGGGTCAGTGACTGAGGCTAACTCTTGGTACGGTGTAAAAAGTATTTTTCTGTTAGGAAGTAAATAAAATGTTATAATCCAATTAATAATATTCCATAAATTTAATAAATGATTAAATCTTGTCTAATTAATAACTTTTGATTTACAGTTTAGAAAAATATGTATAATATATGAAAATTTTCAGAAAAATAAAATCTACAACTTAAAACTATTATCAATAATATTATGCTGATTATTAAAATAATTATTATTTAATAAAGGTTTTATAAGTAATAAAATTTTAATAATTCATATTCCTATAATGATAAATGTTAATAATATAAGTAAAATACCAAAAATCTTAGAAAAATAAGAATTATAATTTAAAAATATAATTATGTCTTTTTAGTTCACTTCATTAAATATTTATTATTTATTAAGTAATTATAAAGTAATAAGGATTATAAAAATCAATCTTATTATTTATAAATCACAAAAATAAATGTGATATACCAAAATGATCACAAAAACAATATCTATATGTTAAAAATATAATATTTTACTTCTGAGGTAAATAAAAAATTAAATATTTTAAGAACTCAAATTTAAACTTATTTACTTCATTAATAATTCATATAAGAATAAATAAAAATTACTAATATTCCTAAAATGAGTAAATTAAGTTTAATAAATAGTATTAGTCTTAAAAATTAATAAAATGAAGCTTAAATGGTTTAAAACATTATAAGTATCTTTTTATTAAATTATCATCAACCCTAAGTGAAGATTTTATTCTCAAAGTATTTCAATTCATAATAAAAACCTTAAAGAAGAACTTATGAATACACCAAACCTTCTCTAAACCATGTTAACCACCAAATTACAAAAACTACCACAACATTATATAAATCCATAAGTAGTTAAGTGATAGTATGTTTTAGATTATAAACTATACTCACTCATCTATAAAAGATAAATGATATTACTCCATAATAGAATCAAGAAACCATTACACCAAGTAAAAGAATAACCATTCTTATATAACTTAAAGAAAACATTCTAGATACACAAAGTACAAATATTATAAGCATTATACCTTCAAAACTATCCTTGTTTTAAAGTTAACTTTAGTCTACAGAATCTTAATATAACACTATAAACATTACTATATGTTTTATAGTTAACTTTGGTCTGAAGTAGTTAAATTATAAAGCAACTCAAGCCAAAAACCTTTGAGCAAACAAATCACATCAACCACCACTAACTAACCACAAAGTTTGTTTAGACCTTAGAAGAGAAACCTTTTCTTCGAAGGTTATTCTTTTTGCCACTTCAAACAAGAACTTTTATACAAGCAATCTGGACTAGTATGTCATAAGTTTTATATTTTACTACTACACATTTGTTGCTCACAACCACTCATAAGCTCTAATAAAAGCACAAAGGTGAAACTTATCTAAAAGGACCACACATTCCAAAATAACCATTTCCGAGATCCCAAACCTTAGGACAACGATATCCCCGGGATTTGCGAATAGAACGTGCATCATATTACTTATGCATAAAAGCATATTGCTTCTTTAAACATTAGTACCAAACCTTTAGCCATGTATTGGACTCGCTGTGTTTCTGTTGTGCCATTCTGAGGGATGTAATACTAGTGAACGGTGTTTCATTCGTGTTATGTCAACGACTATAGTATACTACATCATGTAGTGGTATGCTGGGTCACCGCATGTCGTGGTATTGCCGACGAGTACGCCATGGAGGGGTCCTCACAGTGCGTGTTTAGAGACGTGGGGTAAGGCAGACGGTTAACGGGTATGAGGTAAGACAGCTTACCCAGGTTCAGATCCCACAACGGTGGCGGAATCCTACTCCTGCTATAAATCACTATAATGGCAATACGCCGAGTTACAGAGATAGATTCGCTATGCGAGGTGAATGTAAAACGATGCCCTAAAGGCTCCCATAGGCCCGACTTATACAGTCGCCAGGTCCTAGGGTTACAGGAAAAAGTCCTAGCCGGACAGGTTACAGAGTTCTACACCGTCTATTACTAGTCTTGTGTATCTTGCACTCCAAGGCTCTTGCAGCTGGTGACTCCACCGTAGCCTTCCTTTATCCAGCATGGGCCTCCCTTCTGGATCCACCTAACTGGGCCGCCCAGCAGGCCATACGCCATGCTACCGACTATGGGCCACCCGGGTTAGTCGGATAAGAGACATGCTATGAGGATACCCATATAGCATATCCCCAACAGTAGCCCCCGGAGAACTCCGAGATCTTGCGCCGTCTTGCCTCTTCCCGTGGAATGCTCCATCTAGATGGATGTTGGCAAATCGTCAAGCAATATCTTGTAGTCCTCCCAAAGAACCCTGCAAGGTTTTCTCCGTCTTCTATAAGTAAGTCGGAGAAACGCTGAATCTTCCATCGTACGCTCCCGTTGTCGGATTAAATCCGTCCATGCCGGAATCTTCGATGGGACGGCTCATCTACCATGTCAGTTATGACGACGTAGGCTGTAGGTCAGCGACGCCTCGTAACTCACACATGCAGAGAACGCAATCATGTCCGATTTTCCCGCGCGAGTGATACGAACCGTTGGCGGCGGCGGTTGGAGATGTGGCGAAATTACCGCGCACGTTCACGAACACGTCATCTACGCGACAACCGTCCGATTTGCTGCACGAATCTTGACGCAGAGTAAGATAAATAGTGACCGTGGGACACTTGCCACTTTTTCACCCCATTCTCTCGCGTCATCGTCTTCTTCCCCCAGCCACGCGACTCCTCGAGCTCTCCGCGAAAACCTCGAGAAACCCTAGCTTCTTCCTCTGCACCAGTCGCGTCCTCTCCCTCCTCCATGGCTAGCAGCAGTTCATCCCCATCAATGGCAGCGTCAAGCGAAGCCGCGGCAAAGCCGGCGAGCTACGTCGTCGTGCCCCCAGAGGGTCTGGTCATCCCCGCATCGGCGATGATAGAAACCACCGGCGGCGACCATAACCTGGCGGTGCTAGAGCCCCTGGAAGAGGAGCCAGACTCACACAAAGGCGACTGGCGCGGCTCGGACATCACCGGCCGCGACATCCAAGAGATGGTCGCTGAGGGTTACCTCCCTGCGACGGAGGGGCTACTTTGGCAAGGCGGCGCCGGCCGGCGAGGTGATCCCCTCTCCCCAAGCCGGAGAGAAAGTATACCTCAAGGCGCAATTGGTACGCGGCGTTTCTCTGCCCATCTCCCACTTCTTTCTGTCCGTCTTGAATCACTTCAAGGTCCAACCCCACAACCTCTCTCCCAATAGTATCCTAGTGCTTAGCAACTTCGTGGCACTTTGCGAGGGTTACCTAGGGATTAGGCCTAGGTTAGATCTGTTTGTGTACTTCTTCACCGTCAAACGTGAAGCCGGACACAGCAAGGAGGAGCTTAGAAACTGTGGCACCATAAGCTTCAAGATCCGACCTGGCCGGCGGTTCCTCGACATCGTCGGCCACGAGTCGTGCAAGAATTGGCAGCGGACGTACTTCTATGGCCCCAACATTCCTTTGTCGGGCCGAGAAGTAACGTACCCGAACTTCGTGGATGGAGCCTCCGCCGAAGTTCCCACATGGCGATCCCATGCCTCCCTTCCCTCCGACCTTAATGCTTCTCACGCAATAAGGCGGATCGAGTGATTTGTAGAGACGGGTCTGACCGGCTTGGACCTAGCCATGTGCTGGTTCATCAGGCGGATTCAACCTCTGCGACCGCACGTCTGAAGCTTATTCACAGTACGGCAGGCGATCAAGGGATACCCTCCGGATCTCCTAGGACAACTTCTCGAGCGACTCCGTCAAGTTCCGACTTAAGGACATCGTCAAGGTGAAGGACAAGAAGCGTGGCTTCACCCTTACCTATGACATGTTCGTAAACATAAAGTGCCCAAAGGTAGGTATTTATTTTCCGTGAATGACATTGCTCCAGTTTCTCCGTCTTGCCAATATCATTTTGTCTAACATGATGATTTCTCACTTAACAGCTTAGCGATCTAGAGGAGGGCAACCTGGCCGCCCAAATCTACGATCCCAAGATGAAGGAAGTCACGGTCGTGTCCGACGATGATGCCCGTTGGCTGAAGCGGAAGAGCTCCACCTCGGCTGCCGATGTAGGCAAGAAAAGAAGATGGAGGTGGAGCCTCCAAAAGAGTATCTTGCTCATACAGGCGGAAGAAGAAAGCCACCGGGATGTTTGCCAAAGCTCCCCCCCTAGTGTAAGCTTCTTATTCTCCGACATTGTCTTGTTTATCTGTCTTATTCCTGTACTTATGCATTTTGCACGTTTCAGGAAGAAAGCCACAACCAGCCTCAAGAAGTCCTCCAAGACTCTTGGGACTTCTAGAAATCTCAAAGATATGCTGCATCGCGACTCTTCCCCCGCCATTGCCCCTGCTACTCCTGCCGTCAAGCCCTCCTCCGCTCCGACAAGCTCCCAAGCCCAGGAGGCACCAGGCCCTTCCGCCATGGAAGTGGATTCTGGCGCCTCTACCGAACTTCAGCTTGTCGGCGACGCAGAGCGCTGCTCTTCAAATGGCTGAAGCTCCGGCTAAGGATGCCATCGGTAGCGGCAAGGCGGTGGTGATTGCTGGTACATCTGCCGAAGGTGGTGCCTCTGCTCCCCAGAAACCCTTAGAATTGCCGAAGATTATCTTCCCGGTGCTTACGCTGGGTAGCACAACTACGGTTCCTGGAGGAGTGCCGTCATCTCCGACGTGTGGTCCTGAGGAGCTACTCCGCCAAGCGGACATCTTGCAAAGTAACAGCGTTTCCTTTGGCAATCTGCTGGCCGAGAGTGCTACAAACCTCAAGATCATCGCACTTGTAAGTTTTACTTTACCTTTTGAATTTCATATGAGTATCCCACTGTAGCCCCCGAGGATGTAGATGGAAAACCATTGGCTTTGCATCTATATGCTCTAAGAGTGACTAAGTTAGAAAAAACTCTCACTGTAGCCCCCAAGCATTTAGATGGAATGAATTATTCCAACTAGATGCTTTAAGAGTAGCATACATAGTGTTCATAATTTTAAGTGCTGTAGCCCCCAAGCCTCTAGTTGTAACTGAATTAGTTCCGACTAGATACTTAAAGAAAAGCTAAGCATTTTCCGAGTTAAAACTTTATACTGTAGCCCCCAAGCTTCTAGTTGAGAACTGAACTAGCTCCGACTAGATGCTTAAATAAAAGCTAAGCATATGGCTAAGTTAAAAACTCTCGCTGTAGCCCCCGAGCACCTAGATGGAAAATCTCCGACTAGGGCTCCAAGTAGACTGAACAACGACTTGACTTTGTGTTTGCGTCCACAGAACAAGAATGCTCGGAGGGGCATGGCCAATGATAAGTACCAGAAGATGCACGCGGACCTTGAAGCTGAAAAGGGTAAAACCACCATCTTGAAGGAACAGATCATCAAAAACAAGAGTCTGTTTTCTTTTTTGCGCATTTCCGTCTTACTTTTGTGCCTTACTTCTTCGAGTACTCACTGTGTACTTTGTTTTCTCCGACTTGCAGAGCATGTAGCCAAGGCCAAGGATATTGTCGAGCAGTCCAAGCACATCCAGCAGCTAGACAGCGAGAACAACATCCTTAAGAAGGAGAGGGAACAAATGCTGAAGATGCACGAGGATTCCATGAAAGCCCTGCAAGACTCCGCCTCTGCTGAGATTAATCGCTTGAAGGAGGAGCTTGCGATCCTAAAGGATCAGAAGCAAGCTGCCGATGAGCAAAACCTTCGCCATAGCGAGGCGTTTAAGCTCCTCCAACAAAAGAAAGAATCCTTGGCGGACGTCGTCTGGCAGGCTAAGGCCAGCATTTTCAGTAAGTATCCTCCGCCTTGTAGCTCTGTATTTTGGATACTTATAATTTTTGAACTCATGCAATCGTTGTAGGAATTTTCAGCGCCCCTGGGCTTAACCCGCTCGCCTCCTTCGGACATGGAATGCATGATTCTTGCCGGCAACTTCATCAACACCGCCATCACCCAAGCCAAGGAGATCGCCCAGCCCCTCCAAATTTATATCAAGGCCTCTGACTCCGTTGTGAAGTACTCGGAGATTGCGAGCCCCGGCGTGTCATGGTGGAAAGCTTCATGTGCACGGGCTGGCGCTAGGATGGTGTTGTCCATGGTGAAGGCACACTATGAAGGTGCCGACATCGACACGGTGACATATGGTATCCCCGACGTGGATGATGACGGCAAGGAGATCGATCACGAAGCCATCCTGTCATCACTCGCGGGCTATGACACCAGGGTTGCCGAGTTGGTGGACGTCAACGTCTTCGTGCCCAGGAACTTTCTTGACAACGCCGACCCTGAATCCTCCGAGTCTCCTCACAGTGGTGACGCTGAGGGTGAATCTCCGGCTGGTGATGATGCGGCCTCCAAGTCCCCTGCACCCAAGGAGTGAAAAACACTTTGTAATTCTTGTTTCACCTTTGGAGTGTGCATTGAAAAAACTTGGTGATGTAATCTTAAGGCGGAAAACAATGGTTGTCGTATCCTGCTACTTAAGAATTAATGCCCAGTATGTATATATTTTTTAAGCAAGTGCTGGCTTATCCATTACTTTGGTTTTTATGCTTGACTTTTCGTGAGTCGGAAGACTCGTTGTCGGAACCATGCGCTTAGGTGATGATGCCCAATGGCACCGTCTATAACCTGAGCAAAAAATCACCGACAATAAGTGCCGAAAGTCACTACTCCAGAATCCACATAAAAACAACAAAGGACGTGTAGACCAGAAAACTTAAGCTAACGCCCGTAGGCGGAATTTTCACAAGTGCAATCGCAAAGCTTGTGCATAAAGGTTTATATGATCCAAAAATGAACACTAAAGGAGGTAAAAGACTCAGCAATATGAGTGAACCAAAGAGCTTTATTTCATTGATCATATAAGAGGTACACGATTAGATAAAAAAATGCTAAGTGTAGAAAGGGCGTGGTGTGCTATGTTCCATGGCCGATCAAGCTCCGGGTAGTCATCATCCGGGTCACGTCGCTTACGCTTATTATCCTCGTTGGGTCTATCCTTGAGCTCACGATTGTCGACAAGGTAGTAAGACCCATTGAGTAGCGCCTTGCTTATGATGAACGGTCCTTCCCATGGCGGGGATAATTTGTGTGACTTCTTACCTTAAGTTGACCGAGCACCAAATTCCCTCTTTAAGCAGCGATGCGAGCACGGCGACTATGGTAGCTGTGTAGCTTCTGCTGGTAGATGGCGGATCTTTGGCATGCCAAAACGTGCTCCTCCTCGAGAAGGTCCACATCTAGGCGTCTGGATTCTTCAGCATCATCTTCATCGTAGGCGGCAACTCTTGGTGCATCGTGGAGGATGTCGGAAGGTAGGATGGCTTCTGCTCCATATACCATGAAATAGGGAGTGTAGCCGGTGGATCTGTTGGGTGTAGTTCAGAACTCCACAAAGACAGATGGCAATTCTTCCGCCCAGGCTCCATCTGCTCTATGTAGCGGTGCCTCAAGACGTGGCTTGATTCCCTGCAGAATTAATCCATTGGCTCGCTCAACTTGACCATTGGATTGTGGGTGTGCCACAGATGCAAGGTCAAGTCGGATGCCTTTGTCCCAGCAATAGGCCTCCACTTCTCCGAGTGACAAGTTGCTTCCATTGTCGGTGATGATGCTACGTGGAAGACCAAATCTCACCACTAGATCCCGGACAAATCTAGGGCAGTTGCCCCATCAAGCTTTCTAATGGGTTTAGCTTCTATCCATTTGGTGAATTTGTCAACTGCTACAAGCAGATGCGTAAATCCACATGGTGCCGTTTGTAACGGCCCCACCATGTCTAGCCCCCAGACTGCAAATGGCTAAGTTATTGGTATTGTTCGCAATTCTTCAGCAGGAACATGTGGTTGTCGGGCATAATACTGGCATCCTGTGCACGTCTCAACCAGCTTGTCGGCGTCCGCCTTCGCGGTCAGCCAGTAGAATCCTTGCCGGAAGGCTTTCGCGACCAACGATCGAGGAGCGGCGTGATGCCCGCAATCTCCAAGATGGATTTCGCATAGGATTTCCATACCTTCTAGCTGGGAAACACACTTTAGGTATACACCAGTAGTGCTCCTTTTGTAGAGTTGTCCATTGATTATGGTATAACCCTTTGCTCGTCGTACTATCTGCCGTCTTTTGACCTCGTTGTCGGGCAAAGTTCCGTGTTCGAGATATTCCATGAACGGTTTTGTCCAAGCCGGAGGGGTCTTTGTCACCATGTTGACGAAAGAATCTGCTCTATCCGGGTTGTCGATGTCGGCACCCTTCACGGATGGTGTGCGGAGATGCTCTAGGAAAACTCCTGGCGGAATTTTCTTGCGCCCTGATCCAAGTTTAGACAATAGATCAGCCGCCTCGTTCTGCTCCCTAGGCACATACTTGACTTCGTAGCCCAAGAAGCTCTTGGCTATCTCGTCCACTTCGTCGCGATATGCCGCCATCATAGGGTTCCGCGCATTCCAGGTGCCAGCCACCTGCTAGGCAACCAAGTTGGAATCTCCACAGCAAACTATGCGCTTGATGCCAATATCCTTGGCTACACGTAGTCCGTGAATGAGTGCTTCATACTCCGCCATGTTGTTTGTAGCCTCGAAGTGGATCTGCAGAACGTAGTGTAGCTTGTCTCCTTTTGGTGACTGTAGCAATACACCAGCCCCCGAGCCATTGAGTAGCTTTGATCCGTCGAAGTGCATCACCCATTACTCTGGTTCCGGCAACAGGGTGGCATTCGGCATCTCCGTCCAATCTGCAATAAAATCTGCCAAGGCTTGTGACTTGATAGCGTCGCGTCTTTTGTAGGTGATCTCGAAGGCGGCAAGTTCAATGCCCCACTTCGCGACCCTTCCTGTAGCGTCGCTGTTGTTGATAATGTCGGACAGTGGAGTCTTGCTCACTACTGTGATTGGGTGCTCCTGAAAGTAATGCCTCAGCTTCCGTGAAGCGAGGAATACTCCATAAGCTATCTTTTGGTAGTGCGGATAATGCTGCTTGGACTCCGTCAAGACCTCGCTTACATAGTAAACTGGTCATTGAACTCCGTGCTCATAGCCTGGTTCCTTCTGTTCTACCACGACGACGATGCTGATAACCCGGTTGGTTGCCGCCATGTAAATTAACAGGGGCTCACCAGGCTCGGGTGCTGCAAGGATGGGCGCTGAGGAAAGAATCTCCTTGAGCTGCTTCAATGCTGCATCTGCCTCGTCCGTCCATGTGAATTTGTCCGCCTTCTTCAACAACTTGTACAGCGGCAGAGCCTTCTCTCCAAGTCGGCTGATGAACTGACTAACCGCTGCAACACAACCTGTCAGTCGTTGGATGTCCTTTAGGCATGTCGGACGGTTTATGTTTAATATGGCCTTGATTTTCTTCGGGTTGACCTCGATTCCGCGCTCGGAAACGATGAAGCCCAACAGTTTGCCGGCTGGAACCCCGAAGACGCACTTCTTAGGGTTGAGCATCATGTTGTATTTCCGGAGATTATCGAAGGTTTCTTTTAAGTCGGAGATTAAGTCATTTGATTTTTTAGACATCACCACGATATCGTCCACATAGTTGTGAATGTTCCGACCAATTTGGTCGTGAAGGCAACGTTGCATTGTCCGCTGGTAGGTAGCACCTGCGTTTTTCAGCCCAAAGGGCATCGTGACATAGCAAAACATGCCGTACGGGGTAGTGAACGAAGTGGCCAATTGGTCCGACTTCCTCATCTTGATCTGGTGGTATCCTGAGTATGCATCGAGAAAACACAAAAGTTCTGAGCCAGCCGTCAAGTCAATGACTTGGTCAATGCGAGGCAAAGCAAATGGATCTTAGGGACATGCTTTGTTCAAGCCGGTGTAATCAACGCACATTCTTAATTCATTGGTTCCCTTTTTGGGGACAAGTACAGGATTGGCCACCCATCGGGTGTGAAGGACTTCTCAGATAAACTCAGCCTTAAGTAACCTAGCTATCTCTTTGCCAATGGCGCGTCTCTTCTCATCTCCGAAGCGTCGTAGAGGTTGTTTCACTGGTTTACATTTCGGATCTATGTTTAAGCTGTGCTCGGCAAGTTCCCTAGGTACACCTTTCATGTCGGCAGGTTGTCAGGCAAAGATGTCCCTATTCTCACGGAGGAACTCGACGAGCGCGCTTTCCTATTTGGGATCCAAGTTCGTCCCAATGGCAACGGTCTTGGAGGCATCGCCTACCACAAGTTCCACCGGCTTGGTCTCGATGGAGGCCTTGAACGCAGGAGCGGAGTCGGAGATCTGCTTCTTCGACGTGGGCATCTCTGAGTCATTGACCTTGCTCTGGATCTCCTTGAATTCTTCGCTGTAGAGGACAGCTTCTGCAATGGCTGCTTCATTGATCTCGCAGTCCCTTGCCTTGGTAAAGCTTCCGGATACGGTGATGACACCGTTCGGTCCGGGTATCTTGAGTTTGTTGTAGACGAAGCATGGCTTGGCCATGAACGTGTGGAATATGTCGCGGCCGAATATGACGTGGTACACGCTCTTGAAGGGGACCACCTCAAAGGTCATGCGCTCTTGGCGGTAATTATTAACATCGCCAAAGGCTACCTGAAGCGTAATGCACCCAAGGGACCGAGCCTCCCGTCCAGGAACTACGCCATGGAACACGGTGTTGGTCCGCCTTAGGTTTGCCTCCGTCAAGTTCATCTTTTGCAGTGTATCCAGGTACATGATGTTGATGCTGCTTCCACTATCCACCATGCACTTGGTGAACTCCACGCCGTCAATCAATGGGTTGATGACCATGGCGTACTGGTTCTCCGTGGGCACAAGGTCTGGGTGGTCCGCCCTCCCTGTTATTGGAACCTCCGACCAGCGCAGGTATTGGGGAACTGGGGGGAGAGTGGCCATCAGGATCCTTAGAGAGGTCTTCTGTTGTCGGACGGTGGGGGTGCCAAGGAAAGTGTGATAGATTGGGGCCTTCTTTGCGAAGGGGTTCTTGCCCTTGTCGTCGCTCTTGGCGGCATGCTTGGGGTCAACGTCCTCGTCCATGTCACTTGAATCCTTGGACTCCTCATCCTTCTTCTTCCCCTTGCCCTTGCCTCGCGGTCTGTTTTTCCAACTTCGCTTATAGCCGGACTCCGGGTCTTCCTTAAGGTCGTTGACGAACTTGCAGTGTCGATTGGTATGGGTGGTCTTGCCGTTGGCGTCGAGGTGTACGAGTCACGACATATCGCGGTACTCTTCGTAGGTTTGGGGAATGCAGAGCGGCACCGAGTTGGTTTCACTTCCTCGATGCTGCCCACGGCCTGCCCCCCTTCCTCGGCCACGTTGTCCGCCCTCGCCTCGTCCTGCAAAAGTCATGGCGACCATGTTGGTAGATTTCTTTTCTTCTAGAGCGGTTTTCCGCTTTGTACTGCTGTTCCTCCGAGCTTGGGTTGGAACGGCCGTTGCCGGCAAAGAGCCACGAGCATCATCGTCGGCAACTGCGAACTCACTAGCTAACTGAATCATCTGATTCAAGTTAAGATGATGATTGTCCTGCAAGCACTTTAGCTTATGCCGGAGTAACGTGCCCCTTTCCAATCCATCGATGAAGGCGGCCATGGCGGTCTGGGCGTGCACTCCTGCGCAGGAATTCTTCATGTCCAGCCAGCGGGAGAGGTAGGCGCGAGATGTCTCGTCTTTCTCTTGCACGCACCGCTGTAGATCGCCCACAGTGCAGGGACGCTTGTATGTACCCTCAAAGTTTTTGGTGAACGCTTCTTGCATGTCCAGCCAGTTGTAGATAGATTTCTCCGGCAAGTCGTCGATCCATTGACGGGCCGTGCCCGCCAACATTAATGGGAGGTACTTGACAGCGATGTTGGGGTTGCCTCCGGCAATCTCCATCGCGTTGCCGTAGTCCTGCAACCATGTGGCAGGCTTGGCGGTGCCGTCATAGGTCTTGATGGTCTTGTCAATCCGGAATCCTTTGGGGTAAGTTGCGGACCGTATTGCAGGTCCAAAGCAACATGGTCCCAGGTATGGTCCTTCCCGGGCCTCGTGGATCTTGTCGATCCGCGAACGTGCATCGTACGGCTCCGGGTTCTTCTTCTTTTTGTCAACAGGGGATGGGCTGCACGAACGACGCGGGCCTCCTCCGCCATGGTGACTGCTTGGCGGCGACGGAGGCGGAGGTGGCGGTGGGTTAGCTTTCTTGCTGTTACCCTCCCGTGACGCTTCACGCCTGTCGCGGTTGCTTGTCGGACGCGGAGGGTCATGGCGCGACCTGCTCTTATGTCCTTTGTTGTACTTTCCGTCATGACGGGTCTGCTCCGCGTTGTCGCGGATGACGATGTCGCACTGTTTTGGTGGGGGCATATCCGTACGATGGTGAGCCTTGTAGTCTTCCTGACGTCGGGGGGATCGGGGCAGTGGCGATGGGCGGCGAGGTTGGGCTCTTTCTCCGTGGTCGGAGGATATGGGGATAGCATCCTTCCTGTTGCGCATCCTCTCGCTCGCTTCTGATGAACCCGTCCGCGATCCGACATCCTGAGGAGATCTGTCCCTTGGCGGTTTGTACTGGCTAGATCGGCAGAGCGCTGGGTCATACTCAAGCCTCTGAGAGGTGGCCTTTTCCTGCTGCTTTACCGCCTTGGCCACTATGTCATAAACCTGTTCCACTGCTTCAGGCGATCTATCCTGCTCCAGAAGGGTCTTGGCGACGGCGAGGTTAAGGAGTGGGGTGGGCATCACCTGCTTGCCTTCACTGTCAATGTATGGCTTGGACTGTGCCGGCTTTGAGGGAGCCCATCCTAGGTTGCGCCGTACACCAGGATCGTTGATGACGCGAGCCGGAGCTTTCTTAGCCTTCTGCTATTGCAGCAGAGTCTTGTACTCGGCCTCCATTGCTCTTGCTTTCTCTATGGACTTCTGCGCGTTGACTAGATCTCGATCTAGTTTAGCGCCTTGCTCTGTGATGGCTTGCGCCTCCTCCAGCAGCTGCTGGCGCTTCTCGTCAAGCTAAGTCACGTTCCGGATATGATCGACAGTTAGTGGCTCAACGAGGAGATTGCCGTACATCACTCTATCAACTGGAGTAACATGGGCTGCTGCCGACGTGGATGCTGGAGGCGGCAAGTTTGCGGTGTTGTTGTTGCTCGGACCGGTGCCGAGTTCCTGCGGCTACTGCATTGGTTTAGGCGGAGGAGGCATGACTCTTGCGCGATCATCGTCAGCAGCAATAAGTGGCCCCTTCCCCTTATCCAGCACCGTAGGCGGAACTTGCCCGGGCTGGTCTTCATCCATCGTTGTCCCGATGGTGACGAACACCCCTCGAGACATGACGGTGTTATTAGCTTGCTCGTCGCGCGAGTACTCCTCCTCCATCTCCTGCATGGCAGAGTCTAGCTCTTCTGGATTGAAGTCTATCTCCTCGGAATCTGCACTGAAATCAGCATAAAGCGCGTCAATGATAGAGTCGGAGGGTGCCAGAACTTCCTCGATGACGGGCGGTGAAGGTGCAGCGGCCTCGACGATGACTGGAGGTGGTGGCGCTGCTGCGACGATGGCGGCTGGAGGCGGTGGTGGTGGCTAAATCGGAGGTGCTCCGTCAATGAGCGCAAGCGCTGTTTGAGCTGCCGCTTCAGCCTCCGCATAGTTGTTGATGGTGTTCACCATGCCTTTGAAGGTGAGGCGTCCTGACGCCTGTTGCCATCTTATAGAATGTCAGAGAAGAGTGCCGTGGTCCAGTCCTTCCACAAAGTGATAGATGGCATCATCAATGGGGTAATTGGCCAGGTCGGCCCGTATACGGAGCCACCTGGCGAGGTAGTCGTGGGGGTTTTCGCCCTCTCTCTGAGCGCAGCGCGCCAGATCGAAGATGGTAACCACGCCGACGAACTTGGATCTCTGCTGTCCAGACGCACGGGCGAAGCCAACGGATTTGCAGTGATCTTCCACCTTTATATCCTGCACAGGGGCGGTTTGGGTGGGCCTTGAATTTTTCCGATCTTTGCCGGCAAACTCCGAGGAGAGATCCGACATCGATCCTTCCGCGAACGTATCCTGCCCGTAGGCGGTCCGTGCGGGTCTTGATGCTCCTTCGACTCCCAGGGAACTAGTGCCCGAGTCGGTTTCGCCAATGAAGAGGTGGATGTCTCCGATAGGAACGATCGAACACCGCATAGGGTTCGTCTTCGCCGGGATCCAGAACTCATCGGGAGGGACGATCGGAATGTTGCCGGAGAAGAGAACGTGATCGATGGCTACGGTTTCACCGATTCCCGCGAAGATCTTGGTCCTCGCCCGTTGAAGAGCCTGAAGCGCCTCTTGCCCCACGGTGGGCGCCAACTGTCGTGGTATTGCCAACGAGTACGCCATGGAGGGGTCCTCACAGTGCGTGTTTAGAGACGTGGGGTAAGGCGGACGTTTGACGGGTACGAGGTAACACAGCTTACCCAGGTTCAGATCCCACAACGGTGGCGGAATCCTACTCCTGCTATAAATCACTATAATGGCAATACGCCGAGTTACAGAGATAGGTTCGCTGTGCGAGGTGTATGTAAAATGATGCCCTAAAGGCTCCCATAGGCCCGACTTATATAGTCGCCAGGTCCTAGGGTTACAGGGAAAAGTCCTAGCCGGACAGGTTACAGAGTTCTACACCGTATATTACTAGCCTTGTGTATCTTGCACTCCAAGGCTCCGGGTACGCTGGTGACTCCACCGTATCCTTCCTTTATCCGGCATGGGCCTCCCTTCTGGATCCACCTAACTAGGCCACCCAGCAGGCCATACGCCATGCTACCGACTATGGGCCACCCGGGTTAGTTGGATAAGAGACATGCTATGAGGATACCCATATAGCATATCCCCAACACCGCAGTTGGTATCAGAGCATATGCTTTGACCTTAGGTTGGAAACCTAGTAAATGGGTAGAACCTGTAGGACACATCCTAGCAATAATAAAGAGTTCTCTAGTGATATGTGGGATATTCACTTGAGAATAATCCTGTTATGTTACTAGTGCGATAACTCTTTTCTATGATTGCAATTCTAATCATTACCCAAGAGTTTTAACTCTATGTGACTGATGATAATTTCTTATCCACAGTTCCACATGGCACCTCGATATCCACCCCGGAATGTTCAAGTGATGAACAGGACGTTGGATGACTACGGAGGGGATTGGACAGACAATCTTTGACAACTTCTATGGTGTTTGGAATGTGAATCAAGACTTCTGTCAAGATTTACAGTTACTATGATGGGCAGGTGTCATGATCATGTTACCCCAGAAGTTAGGACTTAAGGGAGAAATGCCAGCAGGAGAGGCAAGGTGCATGGCATCTGCATATCAGATTGCCGTAACAGCAGCCATAACCATGATCCGGGAGCATAAATCCCAAGCTCTAGAAGGTAGTACCCACATCATTATACGACATGAAACCTCAAACTCAGAGCATGAGTTAGATCACTCTACCTTAGTCCAAGTTGAACCTACTCTAGCTGTAGAGTATATGGATCGTTATCAGTCTTTGCTAAACACTTATCATAACACTCACCAAGTCTTAGTTCAGGAGCTGGATACGGTCATTGGGGATTTTACTAATCCTGATAAATCAATGGCTCGTAGGAAGAAGCTAGATAAAGAAGCTAGGCAACCCAAATACATACCTTCAGGAGAAGTGTTTGAGGAAACTGAGTTTGATGACCCAAACTCAGAAAATTATGCCTATTACCAAAATGACTTCAAGCCACCTGAAGACCTATGGACTAAATATAACTCCGAACAACGGGAATGGAATAAAGTTATTCCAAATAATCCTGAGCCCAACAAGTATGGATGGGAAATAGAATCTCAAGGTAAAACCATAGGGAATCCTATACCTTGTGATACAGGTATTGAAGAAGAGACCAATTATAACCATAGAGAGCCTTATGGACCATATGGGGGTAATAATAACCAATCAACTTAGAAGAGTATTCCGATAGCTACTACACCAATATATATGACTGGATCCAAGAAAAAGCTAAGGAACCAACTTACTATGAGGAAGCGTTGCCAGAAAACCCGGACTATTCGGTGGAAGATTACGCCAACTCTAGTCACTTTTCAATGACTAATCTTAGTCTCGGTACTTCTAATCAAGATTACGCACCTCCTGGATGCTCTTAAGCTCTAGAAGGCAGTCGTAGGACTTCACGTCATCATGGACGGAATTCCAGGAAGCACTAGAGGAAGATGAAAGCAAGAAAGGAACGACATCCCAAGGGATGAGGGCTTAAATAATGTATATAGAGGGTAATGCGTATTGTAGTTTGAAGAGTTTGCTGAAATAAGTGAGGATATATCCACAAGAACAAGAGGTTCTTGTAAGATAGTTGTGTAAATAGGTTTGGAGCAAACCGTGAGAACATCTAGTACATTTGTAAATTATTTAAAACCTATGCATAATACAAGGTATATGTTTTGTTGTTTATTGACTTTTGAATTTTTTTTTATTTTTCTTGATTGACTAGATCTGTACATGAAGTTTAATTAGGTGTGCAAATGCATGATGTAACACCCAGTTATTACTTGATGTTATAGACCTAGATAGAAATGGGAAATTCGTGTAAGGGAGTGACGAGTTTTGAAGATCATAAAGAAGACTGACTTGAAAGATGAAGCATGATATAAGAGGTAGTAACACCATTTGGAGGATAGATCAAGCCTAGATCAACATTAGTCCGCAACAAGATATGATAAACTGTAAGATAATACCTACCACCCAAAATGTTCCGCCTTGGGTACCTAATCCCTTGCCAGCATTCTAATCCACAGACGGTATTCTGTCCGCAGCTGGTATTTGGTTGGCATAGTTAATCAAATTATCTTAAAAGTTGCATAAAGAGCATTAAATTTGGCCTAAGTTAAGTAAAACCTCAGGAAGTATAAAAAGTTTCAAAGGCGATCGTCTTTCGAGAGGCTTCGCAAAGATAGACCTACCTAGCGAAAATATCTAATAGTAAGTACGATATATATAGTGCTGAAAGATTTGCCTCGGAGATCCACAATTGTGTGGATACATCGTATAATCTTTCATCAAACCCTAAACCGGTAGAATATAAGCTGAACCGAGATCAATATTCGAGTTTAAAAATCAATTGTCTCCATGTATGTAGTTTAAAGATTATTAGCAAAATCTAAGGGGGAGAGTAGATGTTATGAATGAAGGAGGAAGAAAGTACTATAGGTAATAATGGAAGATTAGTGAAAAATCTTGAGAAGCTTTATACTTGAAGGTGATAAAGGATACACTTAACCGACCAATCCAAAAAGAAACAACTCTTAAGTAAATCTTAAGAAATAATAGAGAACTTCCAATTGGACATAGGAAGAGAATAAGAATTCCAATGGGTATGGACTAAATGAGTTCAAATCCAATCTGGGAAGGAATACCAGTATCAACTATACTATGACAGGAATAGAAGGGTAGTCTTTTGACTACTAACACGGGTATATAGAAACTTAAACCTTATTTTAAGGAGCCCCCTAAACTGTACTTAAAATAGTAATAAAGTTTGATGTTTAGATAAAAAGAATTAGATTAGGATATCTAATCAAGTTATGGAATACTCCAATTAATTCCATTTAAGGTCATCATGAAGTGGCGAATATAGCAACCACTGAAAAACAATTCTTACTCCGAAACATGAGAGTTTGCGAACTTCGAGGACGAAGTTTATTTTAAGGGGGAGAGTCTGTAACATCCCAGCATTAGAGCCTAGAAATAAGCTGAACCCAGATGTGTGCATTACATTCATGCATAAAAAAACCTGAATAATTTTCGCGCTTTTAAACAAAACTTGTCAAAGTGATTGAAGCTTCTCTTAGCTTGATGGAATTGAAGTAGATCATCAAGTTGACTGCGATAAGTTTCAATAGGACCTTTGCTAAAACCTCATTTTGGGTAAGGGAGATTTGATCTAAGGGTAGATCAAATGTACTATAAGTTAAACCTAAATTCAATGAGAGTTATATTTGATCATTAGGTGATCATAATACAATATTCATTATAATCACTCATAAGTACCAAGTTAATGATATAACACAAATAAGAAGAATGTAATCACTGTATCTTAATCTCATCTGCATACATCCTGAGTATCATAGTAACACCTAACCTTAAAAACTCCTTTAATGAGTTGGAGTTGGAAAGAGATTAAGCCAGGATCATTCACCATATATCTTTAATTCCATATCAATCCTTATCATCTCTGTTGAGTTATATTTCCAGGTCTGTTGTTGAGAAATCAACTATTGATTCATCCATTCTCAACCTATCAAGTACTTGATCATAACACAACTTACAAATAAGGGTCTACAAAGAAACAACTAAGAAAAGGTGAATAGGGATGCGAGTTTCAGATGTCAATTATTTGATAAGAATGATTGAAAAGAATCCAATCTAAAAGATAGTTGATGGAGTTAAATCCCTCCTTGATAGAAAAGAATATTACAAGGATGAAGTCTGGAGATAGTTACCAGGAGTAGTCCTATTGGATCAAGTAGGTATAGTTAATGAATTATATCTCTTAATACAATAGAGCT
The DNA here is from genome assembly GCA_023614405.1 of Avena insularis. NCBI lineage: Eukaryota > Viridiplantae > Streptophyta > Magnoliopsida > Poales > Poaceae > Avena > Avena insularis. Next base: position 377,134,368 of record CM042685.1, read on the forward strand.
AAACAGAAGATAATTATAATACAACTGTAATGTTGAATTGATGGAGCCTTGTTTAGTCAACTGGAAATCTAAACCATAATGGATCAACAGATTATAATGATCAAGCTATAGGGGTTCGCAGCATGGAAAACAAAAAATTTCTACCGCATGCAAACAAACAAGCCAAGATCTATCTACTAGATTGTAGCAACGAGTCGATAGAGGAACTCACCCTCGAAGATTCCAAAGCGGTTAACGAGAGCAGATTCTCGTGGGTGATGTAGTCGTACTCTTGCCGATCTCAATATCGCGTAGACGATCCTTCCGCGCGTTAAGCGGCAGCCATTCGCGGTCACACGTTTGGTACTCGATGAAGACCTTCCTCTCCTTGTTCCAAAGAAAGCGGAGGTTGTAGCACTGCCTCGCGATGATTCCAAGACGGCGTGGTACCGGAAGTAGAGGGGAGATCTTGCAGGGCTTCGCCTTAAGCCGGAGCGAGTATGGTGGACTATGAGAGAGGCCTTGGCGATCTAGGGTTTAGAGGGCACCAAGGGGCGGAGCTTTGCCGGCGGCTAGGGCTTGGGGAAGCCCCAAGTCGGCGTCTAGGAGAAACCCTAGGGGCGGCGGCGACTTGCAGGAGGCCGGCGGCTAGGGTTAGGGTTTTGGGGTGTATTGGGTGTGTCCAAGAGGGGCAGCCCTGCCCCTCCTTATATAGGTGGGAGGGCGCCGATAGGGAGGAGGGAGTCCTCCCCCAACTCGGCCTCCTTGGCCGGCGGGTGGAGGGAGGAGGACTTCCTCCCCAAGTAGGTTTCCTACTCTCCCTCCACCAAGCAAACTTGTCGTTTGACTTTTCAAATTGGCGTTTGACTTTCAAACTAGGATTTGATTTCTCCCTTTATTTTGCCCAGCCATGTTACCTAGTACATGATGCAACCATTCCATATTGTCATGACACATTCATGTACCCTCCCCTCTGGAGTGCCGGACCTTCCGGACCCTTCTAGAACATTCCCGATGAAAACACCGAAATCATTCCCCAACTCCGAAACAGGACTTTCCTTATATGAATCTTATTCTCCAGACCATTTCGGATCTCCTCGTGATATCCCGGATCCCATCCGAGACTCTGAACAACATTCGGTCTCTTACTCATCATTCCATAACTACTCAACAACATTGAATCCTTAAGTGTGTCTCCCTATGGTTCGTGAATTATGCGGACATGATCGAGACACTTCTCCGATCAATAACCAATAGAGGAATCTGGAAATTCATATGGCTCCCACATATTTCTACGATTACTTGCGATCAATGAACCACTTACATACGATACCAATTTCCCTTTGTCTCACGATAGTTTACTTATCCGAGGTTTTGATCGTCGGTATCTCTGCATACCTAGTTCAACCTCGTTACCGATAAGTACTCTTTTCTCGTTCCCGTGGTATGTGATCCCTTGTGAGCCAGTCACTTTCTTGCAAGCCAATTGGATGACATTCCACCGAGAGGGCCCAGAGTATATCTATCCGTCATATGGATGGACAAATCCCACTCTTGATCCATGTTCCTTAACCCATACTTTCCGAACACTCAATGCCATCATTATAGCCACCCAGTTACGGTGTGGTGTTTGATGTCATCAAAGCATCCTTCCGGTGATGGTGATTAGCATGATCTCATGGTCAAAGGAATTAGGTTACTATGTATCAAAAAGCTTATAGCAAGTGAATTATTAAAATGACTTGATCTTTATGCTACGCTTATCTATAGGAGTATGTCCATCATACCATTCTCCTAATGATATGATCTTGTTGTTAACAACATCTCAATGTTCATGATAGGGAAGCCACAATCATCTATTAACCAACAAGCTAGTATTATGAATAGGCTTTACTAGGAACTCTAATTTAGTTTACAAATCACACAAGTATTAATGTTTCCTGTTTAATACTATTATAGCATGAATGTAAACATTTATCATAAACCCAAAGATATAATAATAACTAAATTTATTATTGCCTCTAGGGCATATCTCCAACAGTCTCCCACTTGCACTAGAGTCAACTAATCTAGATTACATGGTAATATACCGAACACCCATGGCGGTTTGGTGCTGGTCATGTTTTGCCCTCGGGAGAGGTTTAGTCAACGGATCCGCCACATTCAGATCTATGTGTACTTTGCAAATCTTTATGTCACCATCTTGGACATGCTCTCGAATAGCGTGAAAACATAGCTTGATGTGCTTCAGCTTCTTGTGTGACCTTGGTTCTTGCGCATTGCCTAGGGCGCCCATGTTATCACAGTAGATAGACATTGGGTCCAGCGCACTTGGAACTAGACCGAGAACTGTAATGAACTCCTTCATCCATATCGCTTCTTGTGAAGCCTCCGAAACAGCTATGTATTCCGATTCAGTTGAAGATCTCGCCACAACGCTTTGTTTTGCTCTCCTCCAGCTAACTGCTGCACCATTCAAAGTAAATACGTATCCATATTGAGATTTAGAATCATCCGGATCGGTGTTCCAACTGGCATCGGTGTAACCATTAACAATGAGCTGTTCATCACCTCCATAAGAAAGAACCATATCCTTAGTTCTTCTCAAGTACTTAAGGATGTTTTTGACCGCTGTCCAATGATCCACTCCTGGATCAATTTGATATCTGCTAGTTAAACTAACAGCATATGCAATGTCGGGTCTAGTACATAGCATGGCATACATTAGAGATCCTATGGCTGAGGCATATGGAGTCTTACTCATCCTTTCTCTATCTTACTGTTCTTTGGACTTTGAGTTTTACTCAAGGTCGTATTGGGCAACATGGGCAAGAACCCTTTCTTGCTATCTTCCATTCCAAACCTCTTTAGAACTTTGTCCAAATATGTACTTTGTGACAATGATATTAGGCGTCTTGATCTATCTCTATAAATCTTTATGCCTAATATGTAAGCTGCTCCGCCAAGATCTTTCATTGAAAAACTATTATTCAAATATTCTTTGACACTATTAACAAGGTCTACATCATTCCCAATCAATAATATTTCATCTACATATAGTATTAAGAATGCTACAGAGCTCCCACTCACTTTCTTGTAAATACAAGCTTCTCCGTAAGTTTGTATAAAACCAAAACTTTTGATTACCTTATCAAAACGTTGATTCCAACTTCGGGATGCTTGCTTCAATCCATATATGGATCTTTGAAGTTTGCATACCTCGTTAGCATCTTTAGGATCGACAAATCCTTTGGGTTGAATCATATACAACTCTTCATCAATGTCTCCATTGAGGGGACATCCATCTGCCATATTTCATAATCGTAATATGCAGCGATTGCTAACATAATCCTCACAGACTTTAGCTTCGCTACTGGTGAGAAAGTATCATCGTAGTCAACTCATTGAATTTGTCGAAACCCTTTTGCGACAAGTAGAGCTTTATAGACAGTAACATTACCATCAACATCTGTTTTCTTCTTGAAAATCCATTTGTTCTCGACAGCCTTCCGGCCATCCGGTAAGTCCACCAAAGTCCATACTTGGTTTTCGTACATGGATCCAATCTCCGATTTCATGGCTTCTTGCCATTTATTGGAATCTGGGCTCATCATCGCTTCCTCATATGTCTCAGGGTCATCGGTGTTGTCCACCAACATGACACTCATAACGGGATCAAACCAATCTGGAGTGGTACGAGTTATCGTTGACCTGCGAGGCTCTGTAGCAACTTCAACCGAAGTTTCATGATCATAATCATTAGCTTCCTCTCTTATTGGTGCAGGCACCACAAGAACTATTTTCGGTGATGTGCTACTCGCAAGTTCGAGAGAAGGTTCAACAACCTCGTAGAGTTCTACTTTCCTTCCAGTCACTTCTTTCAAGAGAAATTTCTTCTCTAGAAAGGATGCATTCTTAGCAACGAAGATTTTGCCTTCGGATCTATGATAGAAGGTATACCCAATAGTTTCCTTCGGGTATCCTATGAAGACGCATTTTTCCGCTTTGGGTTCAAGCTTGTCCGGCTGTAACTTCTTTACATAGGCTTCGCAACCCCAAACTTTAAGGAACGACAATTTAGGTTGATTCCCAAACCATAATTCATACGGTGTCGTTTTAAAGGATTTAGATGGTGCCCTATTTAAAGTGAATGCGGCTGTTTCTAATGCATAACCCCAAAATAATAGCGGTAAATCTGTAAGTGACATCATAGAACAAACCATACCTAAGAGAGTTCGATTACGACGTTCGGACACACCATTACGCTGTGGTGTTCCCGGCGGTGTCATTGTGAAAGTATTCCGCATTTCTTTAAATTCTCGCCAAACTCGTAACTTAGATATTCACCTCCATGATCAGAATGTAGAAATTTAATCTTCTTGTTACGTTGATTCTCTACCTCACTTTGAAATTCCTTAAACTTCTCGAAAGTTTCGGACTTATGTTTCATGAAATAGATATACCCATATCTACTCAAGTCATCTATGAAGGTAAGAACATAACGATAACCACCGCGCGATGCTACACTCATTGGTCCACACACATCGGTATGTATGATTTCCAATAAGTCCGTAGCTCGCTCCATCATACCAGAAAATGGAGTCTTAGTCATTTTACCCATCAGACATGCTTCGCATCTTTCAAGTGATTCGAAATCAAGTGATTCAAGAAGTCCATCGGAATGGAGTTTCTTCATACGCTTCACTCCGATATGACCAAGACGACAGTGCCACATATAGGTCGAGTTATCGCTCAATTTCAAACGTTTGGCCTCAATGTTATTTATGTGTGTATTACTACAATCGAGATTCGATAAGAATAGACCATCTATCAAAGGTGCAAGTGCATAAAACATATTACTCATATAAATCGAACAACCATTATTCTCGGACTTAAACAAGTAACTGTCTCGCAATAAACAAGATCTCGATATAATGTTCATGCTCAACGCAGGCACCAAATAACAATTATTTAAGTATAAAACTAATCCCGATGGTAGATGAAGAGGTAGCGTGCCGACCACGATTACATCAACCTTTGATCCATTTCCAACGCGCATCGTCACCTCGTTCTTCGCTAGCTTCCGTTTATTCTACAGATTTTTGTTTGAGTTACAAATATGAGCAACCGAACCAGTATCAAATACCCAGGCACTACTACGAGTACTAGTGAGATACACATCAATAACATGTATATCGGATATACCTTTCTTCTTGATGTTGCCGTTCTTCAAATCCGCCAAGTACTTTGGGCAATTCCGCTTCCAGTGACCTTCTCCCTTGCAGTAAAAGCACTCAGTATCAGGCTTAGGTCCAGCCCTGGTCTTCTTCGCTGGTGCGGCAACTTTTTACCGCCCTTCTTGAAGTTTCCCTTTTGCTTAGACTTGCCTTTCTTGAATTTGGTGGTCTTATTGACCAACAACACTTGGTGCTCTTTCTTGATCTCCACTTATGCAGATTTCAACATGGAGAAGAGTTCTGGCAACGTCTTGTCCATGTTTTGCACATTGTAGTTCATCACAAAGTTCTTGTAACTTGGTGGTAGTGATTGGAGGACACGGTGAATCCCCAAAGAATTAGGAATCACTATACCCAAACTTTGGAGTTTGTTTGCGTGCCCAGACATCTTAAGCACATGCTCACTAACAGAGCTGCCCTCTTCCATCTTGTAGTTAAAGAACTTTTCAGAAGCCTCATAACTCTCAACTTCCGCGTGAGCCTCAAATATCATTTTGAGTTCACGGACAATATCAGGGTCATGGTTCTCAAACCTTTTCTGAAGCTCCGATTCCAAACCATACAAGATAGCACACTGAACTGTGGAGATCTTGATTCTTAGAGTGAGGTAAACATTCTTTACTTCATCGGTAGCGATGGCAGCGGAGTCACCAATGATGCATCCAGCACATAGGTCAAATTACCAGCATTGAGTACAATCGTCAAATTGCGGAACCAATCCGCGAAGTTGCTTCCGTTGTTTTTCAACTTTTCTTTCTCTAGGAACGCATTAAAATTGATGGTAGGGGCCGCCATTGATCTACAACATATTTGCAATAGTTTAGACTAAGTTTATGACAAATTGAGTCCTAATTAATAGTTAAATTAATCTAGGTGAACTCCCACTCAAAACAATATCCCTCACATTGTTTTAGTGATCACATGAACCAAATCCACCACATCAAAACCGATCATCACGAGAGTTGATGTAGCTTCAATGGCGAACAATCAACATGTTCATCATATCTACTATATGACTCATGCTTTACCTTTCGGTGATCCGTGTTCCGAGACCATGTCTGTACATGCTAGGCTCGTCAAGATCAAACCTTAGCTTCTGCATGAGCAAATCTGGCTTGCTCACGTTGTATACACCCGCAGAATCTAACACACTCGATCATCACGTGGTGCTTCGAAACAAAGAGCTTTAGCAACGGTGCTTACTAAGGATGAACACTTTGGAACTTGAAATTTGTGTGCATGAGGGATCATCTTATAATGCTACCGTCGTTAACTAAGCAATACAAGATGCATAAAGGATTAACATCACATGCAATTCATAATATGTGATATGATATGGCCTTTCTTCTTGTGCTTCCGATCTCCATCTTCAAGCACGAACATGATCTCCATCATCACTGGCATTGCATCAAGGTCAATGGCGCCGTTCCATGGTTGTCGTCCACCAGCTTCAACTATTACAACTACTTTGAATAGACACGCGGGTCTTAACAGAATTTAAAGACAACCATATGGCTCCTTCCAGTTGCCAACTTACAATAAGGAACATTGCATACATCAAATATAATCACAATCATGGCCATATCACATCACAACACACCCCTGCAAAACAAAGTTCGACGCCTCTAATTTTCTTTGCATATTTTACGTGGCTTGGGGCTTTCAATAAGTGTCACTCTAACTTACGAACAAGAACCACAACGTTGATGCTTGAACTATCAAGTGCCCGTTGTAAATTGGATCTATACTATGATGGGAGAGACAGACACCCGCAAAGCCACTTATGCAATACAAGTTGCATGTTGAGCGTGGAGCAAGTCTCATCAATGATGTCATGTAAGTGTTGGAGATATGCCCTAGAGGCAATAATAAATGTAGTTATTATTATATCTTTGTGTTTATGATAAATGTTTACATTCATGCTATAATAGTATTAACAAGGAAACATTGATACTTGTGTGATTTGTAAACTTAATTTGAAGTCCCTAGTAAAGCCTCTATATAATACTAGCTTGTTGGTTAATAGATGATTGTGGTTTCCCTATCATGAAACATTGAGATGTTATTAAACAACAAGATCATATCGTTAGGAGAATGATATGGTGGACATACTCCTATAGATAAGCGTAGCATAAAGATCAAGTCATTTTAATAGTTCAATTGCTATATGCTTTCTGATACATAGTAATCTAATTCCTTCGACCATGAGATCATGCATATCACCTTTACCAGATGGATGCTTTGATGACATCAAACACCACACCGTAACTGGGTGGCTATAAAGGTGGCATTGAGTGTTCGGAAAGTATTGGTTGAAACACATGGATCAAGAGTGGGATTTTTCCATCCATATGACGGGATAGATATACTCTGGGCCCTCTCGGTGAAATGTCATCCAATTAGCTTGCAAGCATGTGACTGGTTCACAAGGAATCACATATCACGGGAACGAGAAAAGAGTACTTATCGGTAACGAGGTTAAACTAGGTATGCATAGATACCGACGATCATAACCTCGGATAAGTAAACTATCGTGAGACAAAGGGAAATTGATATCGTATGTAAGTGGTTCATTCGATCGCAAAGTAATCGTAGAAATATGTGGGAGCCATATGAATTTCCAGATTCCTCTATTGGTTATTGTTCGGAGAAGTGTCTCGATCATGTCCGCATAATTCACGAACCGTAGGGAGACACACTTAAGGATTCGATGTTGTTTGAGTAGTTATGGAATGATGAGAAAGAGACCGAATGTTGTTCAGAGTCTTGAATGGGATTCGGGATACCACGAGGAGATCCGGAATGGTCCGGAGAATAAGATTCATATAAGGAAAGTCCCGTTTCGGAGTTGGAGAATGGTTCCGGTGTTTTCATCGGGAATGTTCTAGAAGGTTCCGGAATGTCCGGCACTCCGGGGGGGAAGGGTACATGAATGTGTCATTACAAGTTGGAATGATTGCATCATGTACTAGGTGTCATCTCTGTCCAAAATAAAGGGTTTATTCAAATCCTAGTTTGAAAAGTCAAACGGCTAGTTTGAAAGTCAAACGACAAGTTTTGGAAAGAGGAGGAGGAGTGGGAACCCGAGTTGGGGAGGAGTTCCCTCCTCCAACCGCCGGCCCACCTCCAAGCCGAGTTGGGGAGGGACTCCCCTCCCCTTGGCCGCGCCTCCCACCTATAAAGGGAGGGGCAGGGCTGCCCCTCCTAACACACAAGATCCTCTCCTCCAAACCCTAGCCCCACGCCTCCATAGCCGCCGCCGGCCCTAGGGCACTTGCCGCCGCCTAGGTGAAACCCTAGCCGCCGGCCTAGCCCCCTCCTCGGCGTGTCTAAACCCTAGATCGTCGGGGGACTCTCTCATACTCCACCATACTCGCTCCGGCTTAAGGCGAAGCCCTGCGAGATCTCCCCTCTACTTCCGGTACCACGCCGTTGTCGCGAGGAGAGTGTTACAACCTCCATTTTCGCTGGAACAAGGAGAGGAAGGTCTTCGTCGAGTACCGAACGTGTGACCGATTGCGGGAGCGCTTGGAACGCATTGGGAAGGATCGTCTACGCGATCTTGAGATCGGGAAGAGTACGACTACATCACCCACGAGAATCCGCTCTCGTTAAACACTTTGGAATCTTCGAGGGTGAGTTATTCTATCGACTCGTTGCTACAATCTAGTAGATAGATCTTGGCTTGTTTGTTTGTATGCGGTAGAAAATTTTGTTTTCCATGCTACGAAACCCTATAGTGGTATCATAGCCGTGTCTATATGTAGATCTGTTGCACGAGTAGAACACAATGGTCATTGTCGGCGTTGATGCTTTTATTGTCGATTGCTTCTTGTGTACTTTGCATCTTGCGGTATGTTGGGATGAAGCGGACCGGGCTAACCTTACATGACATCGTTCATGAGACTTGCTCCACGCTTGACATGCAACTTGTATTGCATAAGTGGCTTTGCGGGTGCCTGTTTCTCCTAGCATAGTTAAGATCCAATTTACAACGGGTGATTGACAATACTAGTATCAATGCTGTGGTTCTTGTTCGTAAGTTAGAACGACACTTATTGAAAGCCCCAAACCACGTAAAATATGCAAAGAAAGTAGAGGCGTCTAACTTTGTTTTGCAGGGGTGTGCTGTGATGTGATATGGCCATGATTGTGATTATATTTGATGTATGCAATGTTCCTTATTGTAAGTTGGCAACCGGCAGGAGCCATATGGTTGTCTTTAATTCATGTTAAGACCCGCGTGTCTATTCAAAGTACTCCCTCCGTCCCAAAATAAGTGACTTGTATTTGTCTAGATTTAGATGTATCTTACACTAAAACAAGACTAGATACATCCGAATCTAGATAAACTTACGTCACTTATTTTGGGACGGAGGGAGTAGTTGTAATAGTTGAAGCCAGTGGACGACAACCATGGAGAAGCGTCATTGACCTTGATGCAATGCCGGTGATGATGGAGATCATGTTCGTGCTAGAAGATGGAGATCGGAAGCACAAAGAAGAAAGGCCATATCATATCACATATTATGAATTGCATGTGATGTTAATCCTTTATGCATCTTGTATTGCTTAGTAGACGACGGTAGCATTATAAGATGATCCCTCATGCACATGAATTTCAAGTCATAAAGTGTTCACCCTTAGTTAGCACTGTTGCTAAAGCTTGTTGTTTCGAAGCACCACGTGATGATCGGGTGTGTTAGATTCCGCAAGTGTATACAACGTGAGCAAGCCAGATTTGCTCATGCGGAAACTAAGGTTTGACCTTGACGAGCCTAGCATGTACAGACATGGTCTCGGAACACGGATCACCGAAAGGTAAAGCATGAATCATATAGTAGATATGATGAACATGTCGATTGTTCGCCATTGAAACTATATCAACTCTCGTGATGATCGGTGTTGATGTGGTGGATTTGGTTCGTGTGATCACTAAAACAATGTGAGGGATATTGTTTTGAGTGGGAGTTCACCTAGATTAAATTTATTTTGAACTCAATTTGTCATAAACTTAGTCTAAACTATTGCAAATATGTTGTAGATCAATGGCAGCCCCTACCATCAATTTTAATGCGTTCCTAGAGAAAGAAAAGTTGAAAAACAATGGAAGCAACTTCGCGGATTGGTTCCGCAATTTGAAGATTGTCCTCACAGCTGGTAATTTGACCTATGTGCTGGATGCACCGCTGGGTGACCCACCTGCAGCTGATACTACCGATGAAGTAAAGAATGTTTACCTCGCTCGGAAGAATCAGTACTCCATAGTTCAGTGTGCTATCTTGTATGGTTTAGAATCGGAGCTTCAGAAAAGGTTTGAGAATTCAGACCCATATGATATTGTCGAGGATCTCAAATTGATTTTTGAGACTCATGCGGCAATTGAAAGCTATGAGGCTTCTGAAAAGTTCTTTAACTGCAAGATGGAAGAGGGCAGCTCCGTCAGTGAGCATGTGCTTAAGATGTCTGGGCACGCAAACAAACTTCAAAGCTTGGGTATAGTGATTCCTAATGCTTTGGGGATTTACCGTGTCCTCCAATCACTGCCACCAAGTTACAAGAACTTTGTGATGAACTACAACATGCAGAACATGAACAAGCAGTTGCGAACTGTTTGCCATGTTGAAGTCTGCAAGTGGAGATCAAGAAAGAGCACCAAGTGTTGTTGGTCAATAAGACCACCAAATTCAAGTAAGGCAAGTCTAAGCGGAAGGACACTTCAAGAAGGGTGGTAAGAAAGTTGCCACGCCGAAGAAGACCAAGGCTGGACCTAAGCACGATCTTGAGTGCTTTTCCGCAAGGGAGAAGGTCCTTTGAGCGGAATTGCCCAAAGTACTTGGCGGATTTGAAGAACGACAACATCAAGAAGAAAGGTATATCGATATACATGTTATTGATGTGTATCTCACTAGTACTCGTAGTAGTGCACAGGTATTTGATCTTGGTTCGGTTGCTCATATTTGTAACTCAAACAGTCTGCAGAATAAACGGAAGCTAGCAAAGAACGAGGTGACGATGCGCGTGGAAAGCGGATCAAAGGTTGATGTGATCGCGGTGACACGCTACCCTTCATCTACCATCGGGATTAGTTTTATACTTAAATAATTGTTATTTGGTGCTGCGTTGAGCATGAACATTATATCGGGATCTTGTTTATTGCAGGCGGTTACTTGTTTAAATCCGAGAATAATGGTTGTTCGATTTATATGAGTAATATGTTTTATGCACATGCACCTTTGATAGATGGTCTATTCTTGTTGAATCTCGATAGTGGAAATACACATATTAATAACATTGAGGCTAAACGTTTGAAATCGAGCGATAACTCGACCTATATGTGGCACTGTCGTCTTGGTCACATTGGAGTGAAGCGTATGAAGAAACTCCATTCCGATGGACTTCTTGAATCACTTGATTTCGAATCAATTGATAGATGCGAAGCATGTCTGATGGGTAAAATGACTAAGACTCCATTTTCTGGTATGATGGAGCGAGCTACGGACTTATTGGAAATCATACATACCGATGTGTGTGGTCCAATGAGTGTAGCATCGCGCGGTGGTTATCGTTATGTTCTTACCTTCACGGATGACTTGAGTAGATATGGGTATATCTATTTCATGAAACATAAGTCCGAAACTTTCGAGAAATTTAAGGAATTTCAAAGTGAGGTAGAGAATCAACGTAACAAGAATATTAAATTTCTACGTTCTGATCATGGAGTGAATATCTAAGTTACGAGTTTGGCGAGAATTTAAAGAAATGCGGAATACTTTCACAATTGACACCACCGGGAACACCACAGCGTAATGGTGTGTCCGAACGTCGTAATCGAACTCTCTTAGATATGGTTTGTTCTATGATGTCAGTTATAGATTTACCGCTATCATTTTGGGGTTATGCATTAGAAACAGCCGCATTCACTTTAAATAGGGCACCATCTAAATCCGTTAAAACGACACCGTATGAATTATGGTTTGGGAATCAACCTAAATTGTCGTTCCTTAAAGTTTGGGGTTGCGAAGCCTATGTAAAGAAGTTACAGCCGGACAAGCTTGAACCCAAAGCAGAAAAATGCGTCTTCATAGGATACCCGAAGGAAACTATTGGGTATACCTTCTATCATAGATCCGAAGGCAAAATCTTCGTTGCTAAGAATGCATCCTTTCTAGAGAAGAAATTTCTCTCGAAAGAAGTGACTGGAAGGAAAGTAGAACTCTACGAGGTTGTTGAACCTTCTCTCGAACTTGCGAGTAGCACATCACCGAAAATAGTTCCTGTGGTGCCTGCACCAATAAGAGAGGAAGCTAATGATTATGATCATGAAACTTCGGTTGAAGTTGCTACAGAGCCTCGCAGGTCAACGAGAACTCGTACCACTCCAGATTGGTTTGATCCCGTTATGAGTGTCATGTTGGTGGACAACACCGATGACCCTGAGACATATGAGGAAGCGATGATGAGCCCAGATTCCAATAAATGGCAAGAAGCCATGAAATCTGAGATTGGATCCATGTACGAAAACCAAGTATGGACTTTGGTGGACTTAGGATGGCGGAAGGTGTCGAGAACAAATGGATTTTCAAGAAGAAAACAGATGCTGATGGTAATGTTACTGTCTATAAAGCTCGACTTGTCGCAAAGGGGTTTCGAAAAATTCAAGGAGTTGAATACGATGAGACTTTCTCACCAGTAGCGAAGCTAAAGTCTGTGAGGATTATGTTAGCAATCGCTGCATATTATGATTATGAGATATGGCAGATGGATGTCAAAACAGCATTCCTCAATGGAGACATTGATGAAGAGTTGTATATTATGCAACCCAAAGGTTTTGTCGATCCTAAAGATGCTAACAAGGTATGCAAACTTCAACGGTCCATCTATGGATTGAAGCAAGCATCCCGAAGTTGGAATCAACGTTTTGATAAGGTGATCAAAAGTTTTGGTTTTATACAAACTTATGGAGAAGCTTGTATTTACAAGAAAGTGAGTGGGAGCTCTGTAGCATTCTTAATACTATATGTGGATGACATATTGTTGATTGGGAATGATGTAGACCTTCTTAATAGTGTCAAGGAATATTTGAATAATAGTTTTTCAATGAAGGATCTTGGCGAAGCTGCTTACATACTAGGCATAAAGATTTATAGAGATAGATCGAAACGCCAAATATCATTGTCACAAAGTACATATTTGGACAAAGTTCTAACGAGGTTTGGAATGGAAGATAGCAAGAAAGGGTTCTTGCCCATGTTGCTAATCGACCTTGAGTAAAACTCAAAGTCCCACATCGGCGGAAGATAGAGAAAGGATGAGTAAGACTCCTATGCCTCAGCCATAGGATCTCTAATGTATGCCATGCTATGTACTAGACCCGACATTGCATATGTTAGTTTATCTAGCAGATATCAAATTGATCCAGGAGTGGATCATTGGACAATGATCAAAAACATCCTTAAGTACTTGAGAAGAACTAAGGATATGGTTCTTTCTTATGGAGGTGATGAATACTCGTTGTTAATGGTTACACCGATGCTAGTTGGAACACCGATCCGGATGATTCTAAATCACAATCTGGATACGTATTTACTTTGAATGGTGCAGCAGTTAGCTAGAGGAGTGCAAAGCAAAGCATTGTGGCGAGATCTTCAACTGAATTGGAATACATGGCTGCCGGAGGCTTCACAAGCGATATGGATGAAAGAGTTCATTCTGAGCTGGGTGTGGTTCCTAGTGCGCTGGACCCAATGTCTATCTATTGTGATAACATGGGCGCCATAGCCAATGCGCAAGAACCAAGGTCACACAAGAAGCTGAAGCACATCAAGCTACGTTTTCACGCTATTCGAGAACATATCCAAGATGGGGATATAAAGATTTGCAAAGTACACATAGATCTGAATGTGGCGGATCCGTTGACTAAACCTCTCCCGAGGGCAAAACATGACCAGCACCAAACTGCCATGGGTGTTCGGTATATTACCATGTAATCTAGATTAGATGACTCTAGTGCAAGTGGGAGACTGTTGGAGATATGCCCTAGAGGCAATAATAAATGTAGTTATTATTATATCTTTGTGTTTATGATAAATGTTTACATTCATGCTATAATAGTATTAACAAGGAAACATTGATACTTGTGTGATTTGTAAACTTAATTTGAAGTCCCTAGTAAAGCCTCTATATAATACTAGCTTGTTGGTTAATAGATGATTGTGGTTTCCCTATCATGAAACATTGAGATGTTATTAAACAACAAGATCATATCGTTAGGAGAATGATATGGTGGACATACTCCTATAGATAAGCGTAGCATAAAGATCAAGTCATTTTAATAGTTCAATTGCTATATGCTTTCTGATACATAGTAATCTAATTCCTTCGACCATGAGATCATGCATATCACCTTTACCGGATGGATGCTTTGATGACATCAAACACCACACCGTAATTGGGTGGCTATAAAGGTGGCATTGAGTGTTCGGAAAGTATTGGTTGAAACACATGGATCAAGAGTGGGATTTGTCCATCCATATGACGGATAGATATACTCTGGGCCCTCTCGGTGAAATGTCATCCAATTAGCTTGCAAGCATGTGATTGGCTCACAAGGGATCACATATCATGGGAACGAGAAAAGAGTACTTATCGGTAACGAGGTTGAACTAGGTATGCAGAGATACCGACGATCATAACCTCGGATAAGTAAACTATCGTGAGACAAAGGGAAATTGATATCGTATGTAAGTGGTTCATTCGATCGCAAAGTAATCGTAGAAATATGTGGGAGCCATATGAATTTCCAGATTCCTCTATTGGTTATTGTTCGGAGAAGTGTCTCGATCATGTCCGCATAATTCACGAACCGTAGGGAGACACACTTAAGGATTCGATGTTGTTTGAGTAGTTATGGAATGATGAGAAAGAGACCGAATGTTGTTCGGGGTCTCGAATGGGATTCGGGATACCACGAGGAGATCCGGAATGGTCCGGAGAATAAGATTCATATAAGGAAAGTCCCGTTTCGGAGTTGGAGAATGGTTCCGGTGTTTTCATCGGGAATGTTCTAGAAGGTTCCGGAATGTACGGCACTCCGGGGGGGAAGGGTACATGAATGTGTCATTGCAAGTTGGAATGATTGCATCATGTACTAGGTGTCATCGCTGTCCAAAATAAAGGGTTTATTCAAATCCTAGTTTGAAAAGTCAAACGGCTAGTTTGAAAGTCAAATGGCAAGTTTTGGAAAGAGGAGGAGGAGTGGGAAACCGAGTTGGGGAGGAGTTCCCTCCTCCAACCGCCGGCCGACCTCCAAGCCGAGTTGGGGAGGGACTCCCCTCCCCTTGGCCGCGCCTCCCACCTATAAAGGGAGGGGCAGGGCTGCCCCTCCTAACACACAAGATCCTCTCCTCCAAACCCTAGCCCCAAGCCGCCGCCGTCTCCATAGCCGCCGCCGGCCCTAGGGCACTTGCCGCCGCCTAGGTGAAACCCTAGCCGCCGGCCTAGCCCCCTCCTCGGCGTGTCTAAACCCTAGATCGTCGAGGGACGCTCATATACTCCACCATACTCGCTCCGGCTTAAGGCGAAGCCCTGCGAGATCTCCCCTCTACTTCCGGTACCACGCGTTGTCTTGGGATTCGCGAGAAGTGCTACAACCTCCATTGCCTGCTGGAACAAGGAGAGGAAGGTCTTCGTCAGTACCGAACGTGTGACCGATCATGGGAGCGCTGGAGCAGCTGGGAAGGATCGTCTCGCGATCTTGAGATCGGGAAAATCGACTACATCACCCACGAGAATCCGCTCTCGTTAAACACTTTGGAATCTTCGAGGGTGAGTTATTCTATCGACTCGTTGCTACAATCTAGTAGATAGATCTTGGCTTGTTTGTTTGTATGCGGTAGAAATTTTTGTTTTCCATGCTACGAAACCCTACAGTAAGGTTAGCCAAGCCGCTTCATCCCATCATACTGCAAGATGCAAAGTACACAAGAAGCAATTGCTAATAAAAGCACCACCTCCCACAATGACCATTGTGTTCTACTCGTGTAACCGATCTACATATAGACACGGCTCTGATACCACTGTAGGGGTTCGTAGCATGGAAAACAAAAAATTTCTACCGCATGCAAACAAACAAGCCAAGATCTATGTACTAGATTGTAGCAACAAGTCGATAGAGGAACTCACCCTCGAAGATTCCAAAGCGGTTAACGAGAGCAGATTCTCGTGGGTGATGTAGTCGTACTCTTGTCGATCTCAAGATCGCGTAGATGATCCTTCCGGCGCTGCGTTCTGGCAGCGCTTCTGCAGTCGGTCACACGTTCGGTACACGATCAAGACCTTCCTCTTCCTTGTTCCAGCAGGCAGCGGAGGTTGTAGCACTCTCCTCGCGATTCCGGCAGCACGACGGCGTGGTACCGGAAGTAGAGGGGAGACCTCGCAGGGCTTCGCCTTAAGCCGGAGCGAGTATGGTGGACTATGAGAGAGGCCTTGGCGATCTAGGGTTTAGAGGGCACCAAGGGGAGGATCTTGGCCGACGGCTAGGGCTTGGGGAATCCCCAATTCGGCGGCTAGGAGAAACCCTAGGGGCGGCGGCGACTTGCAGGAGGCCGGTGGCAAGAGTTAGGGTTTTGGGGTGTATTGGGTGTGTCCAAGAGGGGCAGCCCTGCCCCTCCTTATATAGGTGGGAGGGCGCTGGTTGGGAGGAGGGAGTCCTCCCCCAACTCGGCCTCCTTGGCCGGCGGGTGGAGGGAGGAGGACTTCCTCCCCAAGTAGGTTTCCTACTCTCCCTCCACCAAGCAAACTTGTCGTTTGACTTTTCAAATTGGCGTTTGACTTTCAAACTAGGATTTGATTTCTCCCTTTATTTTGCCTAGCCATGTTACCTAGTATATAATGCAACCATTCCATATTGTCATGACACATTCATGTACCCTTCCCCTCCGGAGTGCCGGACCTTCCAGACCCTTCTAGAACATTCCCGATGAAAACACCGAAATCATTCCCCAACTCCAAAACAGGACTTTCCTTATATGAATCTTATTCTCCGGACCATTCCGGATCTCCTCATGATATCCCGGATCCCATCCGAGACTCCGAACAACATTCGGTCTCTTACTCATCATTCCATAACTACTCAATAACATTGAATCCTTAAGTGTGTCTCCCTACGGTTCGTGAATTATGCGGACATGATCGAGACACTTCTCCGATCAATAACCAATAGAGGAATCTGGAAATTCATATGTCTCCCACATATTTCTACGATTACTTTGCGATCGAATGAACCACTTACATACGATACCAATTTCCCTTTGTCTCATGATAGTTTACTTATCCGAGGTTTTGATCGTCGGTATCTCTGCATACCTAGTTCAACCTCGCATCGATAAGTACTCTTTTCTTGTTCCGTGGTATGTGATCCCTCAGAGCACCACATGCTTTCAAGCCAATTGGATGACATTCCACCGAGAGGGCCCAGAGTATATCTATCCGTCATATGGATGGACAAATCCCACTCTTGATCCATGTTCCTCAACCGATACTTTCCGAACACTCAATGCCATATTTATAGCCACCCAGTTATGGTGTGGTGTTTTATGTCATCAAAGCATCCTTCCGGTGATGGTGATTAGCATGATCTCATGGTCGAAGGAATTAGGTTACTATGTATCAGAAAGCTTATAGCAATTGAATTATTAAAATGACTTGATCTTTATGCTACGCTTATCTATAGGAGTATGTCCATCATACCATTCTCCTAATGATATGATCTTGTTGTTAAAAACATCTCAATGTTCATGATAGGGAAACCACAATCATCTATTAACCAACAAGCTAGTATTATGAAGAGGCTTTACTAGGGACTCTAATTTAGTTTACAAATCACACAAGTATTAATGTTTCCTGGTTAATACTATTATAGCATGAATGTAAAAATTTATGATAAACCTAAAGATATAATAATAACTACATTTATTATTGCCTCTAGGGCATATCTCCAACACAAGCCTTATTCACCAAGATTGAGTACTTATGTCATGTATAAGTGGTATTGGTGGATAAAACATGATTAAACCCTAGTAAAGGTAAGTTATATTAGAGTAGTCATTACAAACCACATAATAGGATTTAGGATTGAAGTGAGAGTTATTGGAGTAAAGTGAATCTGAGATGATATTATTCAATTACAGCTAGTATAACATAGAGTTATAGAAGTAGTGTTATTCATCTTAAAAAATAGTCAACTTTAGAGAAAGGTAGTTGGATGCATACAATTATTAGAGAAAGATTAGTGATGGATAATTAACGAAGGTCAGGAGTGGAGTCTGAAAGAACTACTTGTAGGATTGAAGATTATCAATAGTAGAATAGTGGTATAATCAAGCAAGGATATAAGAAAACTATGAAATGCTTTGATGTTAAACTCATTGGATCCATCCATGAGTTTAGAAGAATGATATATGAATAAGAAGATTTTAATGAGTAAAGCTCATCATACTAACCATGATGATGGATAGGAAGAAGTATTATATCTAGGAAAAGAATTCCTTAATTAGAGATCCCAGATTGTGAAATATAATTATTTGTTATAAATCATTTTCCTATTTAATCTTGGTAAGCAATCAAATCTAAATCTCAAATCAAACATAATATCCATCTCATACTATTGATCCATCATCTGATGTCTATAACACTTTATAGAAATATTTCCCTATAGCAACTCGCATAAGCACATCTCTGTTAATTTCAACCATCATAACTAATATCTGCTTAAGTGTATATTTATCAATTCTTTTCCATAAAACATTCTAGATATAACTTTCTAGTACTAAAGGTGAGGTTATCAAATATCCCAAACAGAAAACAATATGTTTAGCTATTGAATCTTTAACCACATCCATAAAGGAGGCTAAAGGTATTAAAGATCCTAAACCTTAGGGTAGCTATGCATAATACAAAAACTTAAACCTCTTTGTTTATTACAATAGAATATATACATTGTCATGTTCCAACTCAATGAAAGTAGTAATGAATATATCAATGACTTTTATATTTCATGCATCAAATAATGGTATAGGATCATTACACATATAAAAGTTTCTATTCAAAATATGAGCCAACTAAAGTTAAGTTGATAAGCAAATAAGAATATATCATTCAAGAAATCCATAACTAAAGGAGGAAAATAAAATAATAAGAAGAGCTTTTACAAAATATTAAAAGGGGTTCATATATTAAGAGAATAAAAGGAATATAATAAGATATATATAATAAAAATTCACAAATAATACTAACTATGTTTTACTATTATTGAAATGGTCCAGCAAAGAAATCCTGCAAAGAAAAGTTCAAAATATAAATCAAATTCAAATCTGAATAAGAAAACAGAAAATAGAAAAAGGATAAAACAAATAAAAACCAAACCTGGCCGCAACCCAACACCCCTACACCTATCTGACGCCCCTGTGCAGCCCACAACAGCCCAGTAACCAGCCTAGTTCTTTTCCTTCTATGACTGGCAAGTGGGGACAGCAAAGGACTACGGGTTGAGAAGAAAGGATCGTCAGGGGGTTATCCGCAAAAAGGCCATTGTCGTCATCGTCATGCACACAAACAGCTCGCTGGCGGAGCTCGCCGCCGCCCGATGCCGTCATCATCGTCGTTGCGCCAAGATCAACGCCGTTGTAGCCAGAAGAGGATAAGAAGGCCACCGCGACAACCCTGCTCGTCCTCATCCACAATCTCGCTCCCCAGACTCACTTCTTTCTACACCCGAAAACCTAGCTCGTCGGAGTTCATCGTTCCAGCCACCTCCGACCACCCCTTGCCTCGTGATAGCCACTATTAGACGCGTCGTCATGGACTGAACCATCTAGGACCAAGCTCGGAAGTCCGCTCGCCAGGAATCATGTGAAATCGACTGTTCCCTTTCCTCGGCCACCATGGCCATTACCATCGATTCGCCGTCATCACGCCTCCCCAAGCCTCCTCGACCACTCTATCATCATCAGGGTGAGTTTCTGAACATTCCAGTAATGTTCAATCGCTTGATCTCGTTGTAAATCGTCGTTTCACCGTGTGCCACTGTCGGAGCTCGTCGGAGCTGAAGCTCTGATGACCATTTCCGAGCGGCGCTGTCACTCTTAGGTTCAGTAGGTTACGCTGATTCGAACTAGGTCTATTTCGTTTGCTAGCAAGCTGTGGATCGTCGCCGGTGACCACTCACCGAAGACGGTGGTGGTGTAGACGCCATCATTGCGTCATGGTCACCTCATGGTTATACCACGTCATCTAGTTTGACTGGTCCTTGCCCACGTGGCTGATGACATGGCCTAGGTCCCATATATCATTGATTGGGGGGTAAAGACCCGGGCAGTAACAAATGTATTTCTTTCACCTGAGAGTTGAGGTGGACCCTGGCCCACGGGTCAGTGACTGGGGCTAACTCTTGGTACAGTGTAAAAAGTATTTTTCTGTTAGGAAGTAAATAAAATGTTATAATCCAATTAATAATATTCCAGAAATTTAATAAATGATTAAATCTTGTCTAATTAATAACTTTTGATTTACAGTTTAGAAAAATATGTATAATATATGAAAATTTTCAGAAAAATAAAATCTACAACTTAAAACTATTATCAAATAATATTATGCTGATTATTAAAATAAATATTATTTAATAAAGGTTTTATAAGTAATAAAACTTTAATAATTCATATTCCTATAATGATAAATGTTAATAATATAAGTAAAATACCAAAAATCTTAGAAAAATAAGAATTCTAATTTAAAAATATAATCATGTCTTTTTAGCTCACTTGATTAAATATTTATTATTTATTAAGTAATTATAAAGTAATAAGGATTATAAAAATCATATCTTATTATTTATAAATCACAAAAATAAATGTGATATACCAAAATGATCACAAAAATAATATCTATATGTTAAAAATCTAATATTTTACTTCTGAGGTAAATAAAAAATTAAATATTTTAAGAACTCAAATTTAAACTTATTTACTTCATTAATAATTCATATAAGAATAAATAAAAATCACTAATATTCCTAAAATGAGTAAATTAAGTTTAATAAATATTATTAGTCTTAAAAATTAATAAAATGAAGCTTAAATGGTTTAAAACATTATAAGTATCCTTTTATTAAATTATCATCAACCCTAAGTGAAGATTTTATTCTCAAAGTATTTCAATTCATAATAAAAACCTTAAAGAACAACTTATGAATACACCAAACCTTCTCTAAACCATGTTAACCACCAAATTACAAAAACTACCACAACATTATATAAATCCATAAGGAGTTAAGTGATAGTATGTTTTAGATTATAAACTATACTCACTCATCTATAAAAGATAAATGATATTACTCCATAATAGAATCAAGAAACCATTACACCAAGTAAAAGAATAACCATTCTTATATAAATTAAAGAAAACATTCCAGATACACAAAGTACAAATATTATAAGCATTATACCTTCCAAACTATCCTTGTTTTAAAGTTAACTTTAGTCTACAGAATCTTAATATAACACTATAAACATTACTATATGTTTTATAGTTAACTTTGGTCTGAAGTAGTTAAATTATAAAGCAACTCAAGCCAAAAACCTTTGAGCAAACAAATCACATCAAACACCACTAACTAACCACAAAGTTTGTTTAGACCTTAGAAGAGAAACCTTTTCTTCGAAGGTTATTCTTTTTTCCACTTCAAACAAGAACTTTTATACAAGCAATCTGGACTAGTATGTCATAAGTTTATATATTTTACTACTACACATGTGTTGCTCACAACCATTGATAAGCTCTAATAAAAGCACAAAGGTGAAACTTATCTAAAAGGACCACACATTCCAAAATAACCATTTCCGAGATCCCAAACCTTAGGACAACGATATCCTCGGGATTTGTGAATAGAACGTGCATCATATTACTTATGCATAAAAGCATATTGCTTCTTTAAACATTAGTCCTTACCGGACCAATGATGCTGACTTTAGATTTTGGATCTTATACTGACTCGAAGACCGTGAGTGCAGAATCTTGCAATCACAAAAGGCAAGTTCACACTTCCTCATGTCCTTTGTTTATTTTCTGTAAAGTATTTTACAAATCCAGTATTGTTATCACCTGCATTTGAAAAAGGTCTTAAAACACTATTTTTGATAATAATATGAACTATTGGTTACTGATCCAGGGTGATCAGCTAATCTATTAAATCTGACAGTTGGAATACCACTATTCAGAACTATATCACCTAGGACTTAACAACCAATGTCGCCAGTGATTCTTGCGCGTATATTACGCGTTGACCATGAGATTTGGAATGGGACGGAGAAGTCAGCTGTATATTCTTCCTCTCGCATGAAGCCGGATGTGCAGGTCGTGGCTGTTATCCTCGTAGCATGCATATTAATTGGTAATTCGTAGAGGACATATAGCATATGGGTGGAAACCCTCAACGTCCCACGATAGTTCTGACATCTAACGGTTTGTACAAACCATTGCCGTAATTCTTTGTGTGGGCATGGTGTACACCAAGGAGGCATGCGAGGTCGCGAAGGGGGCAGTGATTGGCTTGGATCATCTTCTGGGACCCACATCATGGAATTGTGGACGGGAATAAGCTACCCGGTTGTGCAACAAAGAGTTGATCTCTCATGGGTAAAGTAACGCACCTCTGCAGAGTCTAAGAACTGTAACTTGTTACTCCCTATTCCGGGAAGGAGCTGCGAACGCGGCGAGAAAGGAACTCCATGAAAGTTCTGGTAAACCGGTGAAGGCTGACGGACATAGCTTTTCAAAATAAAAGCAACCTTTGAAGAAATGTTTATGAAAACTTGCATTGCCTACGACCTATGGTTTGTGGCTGTAGTTATAGTGCATCAAACACTCCTTTCCTAGTGAATTTGCTGAGTATGCTCGTACTCAAAGTATCTTCTTAACCCTTATTAGATTCTGAAGCCATTAAGACGACGTCTACATCAAGTTATGCTCTAGGACTTATCATGCCCAACTCAAGCTCTTCAATGAAGACAAGGAAGACAACATATACCTCAACTCAAGTTAAGACGAAGATACCCATTAGATAGAAGTACAATCTCTAACCAAAGAACCTATTTTTGTAGTGTGTTGCAATAGCAGCAATGCCAACCTCTTAGTCAAAATACTAGACTTAATAGTAAATCGTTCTTGCATTATTTATCTTTGATATTTCTCCGTAAGAAGTTCTTTCCCTCTCTTTAACCTAGAGTGTTCTCTGGATCTTATGTAAAGAGTGAGTTGTAACCTTTAGCCATGTATTGGACCCGTTGTGCTTCTGTTGTGCCATTCTGAGGGATGTAATACTAGTGAACGGTGTTTCATTAGTGTTATGTCAATGACTATAGTATACTACATCATGAAGTGGTATGCTGGGTCACTACAGCAAGTGACGACGCGGACGCTCTTGACTGGAGTCCTTGAGTTACTATAGTCGTTGTTTTTGATGTCGTTGTCGAGATAGCCGATCGTGATGTAGCCGTGGTCGAGGTTGTGGTGGTTATTGTAGCCGATAGCGCCGTAGGCGCAAAAAAAATTTGTCGTAGGGTTTAGGTTTTTGTGCGGCGACTGCAGGAATTTGCAGTTGCGCCGGGTTTCTTGGTCATAGTGTGGCAGCGGTGGGTTTTTGTGCGCCGGCGGCAGGTTTTTGGTTGTAGGTTTTGGTGGCGGCGGATCGCACAGGATCGGCGGCGGCGGGTTTTTGACCAGGCTGGCTAGGCAATTTTGTAATCTCCCTAGCAGAGCGTCGGGCTGTGGCAGCGGTGGAGCTTTTGGACCACGTGATGTAGACCTTAGCGATGATTTTTGTTGGCGATGTAGAACTCGACGAAGATCTTGGTGTAGTCGTACAGCTTGATGTCGATGTTCAAGTCGATGAGCTTGAGGTAGATATTTGGATCGATATAGTCTGGCTTGATGTAGTGCAGATCTTGGTGTTGATGTAGTCTTGTCTCGATGTAGTTATTTGGGTCGTTGTTGTTCGGCTCCGTGCAGTGTAGATCGATACATCTCGATGAAGAGCTTGATGGAGATCGTGTCTGAGCGCGTGTCATCCTGAAGATGATGCAGATTTGCTCCCGGGCTGGATCCGTGTCGCAGCTCCGTGTCACAGTACATGTACATCTACTGCTAGTGTATACATGCATACCATGCTTTGTCTTCTAGCATGGGTAGATCCATAGGGTGGCCAGGGTGGTGCACGGACCACCCTGGGATTTTAGTCCAGCCTATATACCTAGTATGAAAAAAAAGAAAAAAAATCCCAAATTCAGGAACGACCAAGACCAACACGGCACGACAACACCGAACGAGTCTTCTTATCCCCAGTCACCCCCGTCGCCTGCCTCCCACGGCCCATAACGCCGACTCGTGGCCGGCACCACCACGACACACCTCCTCCTGGCTCCCTCCCATGATCCAGCCTCCGGTGGCCGTTGCTCCTCCAGGCCCAGAGGCCCTCGCCGACAGAGCGCCTTGCTGGATGCTTGCATAACCCTAGCCGGCGGCGATGGCGCGGCGCCCCACTGCAGCAGGCCAGAAACACTACAGGTATACAACGGCCCCCTTTTGCACTTCATTTTATACATACATTCAGATTTCAGGAGAGTTGTTTTAGAGAATTGGTTCCCCAAAATTTAGTAAGGAAGGATTGTTTGTTTAGGATTAATGTCGAATTGTAGCTAATTACTAAAATTAATTGAACAACTTTGTTATAGAATTGTTGAAAAATGAAGAGGGTGGGAGACATGCCAACGATTGCTTCTATTTATCGGAGACATGCGACAAAGGCAAAGATAAAGGCTTCTTCATCTCCTTCCCGAGCAGCGGATGTGGTCGTGGAAGAGCAAATTGAAGAGGTTGTGATGGAAGAGCAAATTGAAGAGAAGGTTATTGAAGAAATTGTGAATCCCATGCCATCTGAAGGGAATATGCCCGAGAGGCAATAATAAAGTGGTTATTATCGTATTCCTTATTTATGATAAATGTTTATTTTGCATGCTATAATTGTATTAATACAGAAACGTTAATACATGTGTGTTTAATAAATAAATAGAAAGTTCCTAGTTATGCATCTCTTATAAACCAGCTCGTTGATTAACAAGATGATCAAAGGTTTCCTGATCATGGACATTGGATGTTGTTAATAACGAGGTCACAACATTATTGTAATGGTGTGATGAACATTCATCTGAAGTATAGCATTACGATCAAATTCATTGAGTTTATATTTCTATAACATCATACAAAGTTATCCTAATTATTAGACCATGAGATCATGTCAATTACTAACACTAGAAGAGTATCTTGATAACATCAAACGTCACATCGTAATAGGGTGATTATAAAGATGGGTTCAGTACTACTAAAGTGTTATGTTGAGGCCCATGGATCGAGAGTGGAATTTGTTCATCCCGATGATGGATAGATATGCTCTGGGCCCTCTCGGTGATATCACATTGATTAGCTTGCAAGCAAGTGATTTGATTACTAGAATGTTATATCACGGGAACGAGAGAAGAGTACATGTCAGTAACGAGATCAAACTAGGTATGGAGATACCGATAATCGAATCTCGGACATGTAATATATCGCGAGACAAAGGGATTAAGATACTAGCGTAAAAGGTTCTCACGATCACAAGAAATTCATCATTGAAAGTGTGGGAGTCAGTATGGATCTCCAGGTCCCGCTTCTGATTATTGATCTGAGAGGGGTCTCGATCATGTCCGCATTATTCACGAACCGTAGGGTGACACACTTAAGAGACACCGAAACCATTTGGATCAAATAGTTTCATGCTGAAAAGAATAACAAGCACAGGAATTTATTTCACTAGATACCAAAACTGGTTTCGGGTGAAATTGCAGAAAGTGTTTCTGCATGTAAAATGAAATACTCCCAAGGGGTTATATGTGAATGTTTGTGATGACCCACAAGTGTAGGGGACCGCAACAGTCTTCGCGGGTAGTATTACCCAATTTTTTAATTCGACACAAAGGGAGCCAAAGAATACTTGCAAGCCTTAACAACTAAGTTGTCAATTCAGCTACACCTGGAAATAGTTCTGGCTCACAGAAGTTTACCAGTAGCAACAGTTTGTAGTAGCAACAGCAACAGTGAAACAGGAGCAATAGTAATAGTAACATTAAACAATAGGATTCGAGTGCGGTAGGCATAGGGATGGATGGACGAGCGTTGCATAACGAGTCTAAACATGTAACTTCAAGATCTAGGGCATTGCAGATAAATAATAACAAGCATCCAAGTACTAAACAATCCTAGGCATGTGCTTCGTATATATTCATACATGCTCACAATGAGAACTTGCACAACATTTTCTGTCCAGCCAGCCCGTGGCAGCGGGGCCTCTCGGGAACTACTGGCAATTAAGGTGCTCCTTTTAATAGAGCACCAGAGCAAAGCATTAACACTCCGTGAACACATGTGATCCTCACACCACAGCCATCCCCTCCGGTTATCCCAATTATTGTCACTTCAGGGACTTTGGATCCAGACAATGATATGTGTACACAACTTGCAGATAAGATCACAAACAATACTATCATAATGATTCAATAATAAGTTCAGATATGAGATCATGGCACTCAAACCCTAGTGACAAGCATTAAGCACAACAAGTTGCACCAAAGTCAAATAGCACTAATAGAGATATTAGGCACTATGCCCTAACAATCTTATTCGATTACATGATAGAACTCATCCAATCCCTACCATCCCTATAGCCTATTGCGCGGGATTACTCACTCATGGATGAGGGAAACATCGATGGTTGATGGAGAGGCGTTGGTGATGACGATGGCGATGATCCTCTCCAAATTCCTCGTCCTGGCAGGGTGCCAGAACGGAGTTTAGGGATCTGAATCTTGGTTTCTGGTGGCGGCGGCGCAGCGGAACTATTTTTGGAAAAACATCGACCCCCCTCTGTTTTTAGGCCGAGAGGAAACTTATAGGCGCAGAGGGAGCCCGAGGGGGTGCCTAGGTGGCCGCACCCCCTAGGCGCGGGCAGGGCCCACCCGCGCCTTGCATGGGTGTGGCCCCCCCAGGCCTCTTCTCCGTCTCGTCTTCTGGCTCCGTGGATCTTCTGGTGAAATGGGATTTTTGGCATATTTTCAGAATTTTTCCTGATAGTTGATTTTCTGCACAAAAACTGGACATCAAGGTAATTCTGCTGAAAACAGCGTCAGTCCGTGTTAGTTGCATCCAAATCACATAAGTTTAGAGGATAAATAATAGCAAAAGTGTTCGGAAGAGTAGATACATTTTGGATGTATTAGTTTGTCATTAAAGTAATTGACAAAATTCTGAATAAATAAAATGAGTTTTATTTAATGAGAGTTTGCATTAAATTTGGTGGAAATTTAATGGGAATTTGAGTGGGATTTTGAGTGGAGAAAATTGAAGGGGCATTTTGTGAGTGGAGCTTCCACCCACAGGAATGAGGGAGAGGTGGGGGCACCCTCCATAGCCGGTGGCCATGCCCCATTGGGCTGCCCCCCCTCTCCTATATAAGGAGCCCCTCTCCTCACTTCTCACTCACACCTCCTCGTAAAGGATCTCTCCCCCTCTAGTATTTATTCCCCATGGTCTCGGACTAGCGAGATTCATGTTCCCGGTGGCTTTTCGGCAAGAAAGAGTTGTGCTTCCGCTGCATCGCTGGAGCGAGGAGGCGGAGGTTGCTCGGTGCCACGCAGGCGTGTGTTGAAGACGGATGCGCCCGCTGATTTTGGCGCTTAGGACTTCCTCTCGATCTTGAGATCGGCAAGAGTTCGTCTACATCAACCACGAGTTCAGCTTCATTAAGCTTTGTCGGTCTTCAAGGGTATGTTCTGTACGGATGTATATCCGCCCTTTGCTTGTATCTAGTAGATAGATCTTGGTACATAGTTGTTCTTATCGTAGGAAATTCTTTGTTTTCTATGCTGTGAACCCTACAGTGGTATCAGAGCCGGATCTATGCGTAGATACTTTGCACGGGTAGTACACATATGTATATGTGGGCGATGATGATCATTTTATTGCTTCTTAGTTGTACTTTGGATATTGGTGGCATAGTGGGATGAAGCGGCGCGGACAAACTTTACATGTCCTCGCACATGAGACCTGTTCCACGCTTGACATGCAACTAGTTTTGCATAAGTGGCTAGCGGGTGTCTGTCTCTCCTGCTATAGTCAATATCTAATTTGTAACGAGTTGTCAACAATTTGGTTATCCTCATTGTGGTTCATGTTCGTAGGTAAGAACGGTTCTATCTTCGAAATCCCTAAGCCACGTAAAACTCGCAATGGATAAATTAGAGGCGTCTAGTTTAGATTGTTGCTGGGCTAGTGTCATGATATGGTGATGTTGTAAGTAAAAGTATAAGTCGATACTCTTACGACACACATAATGTGTAAGTTCCATAGACCTTGGCCTTATACATAAAGGAATTATGAGGATCATACAGCGATGCACATGATGGAGATCAAGTGCAAGAACCATATCATTTCACTTATTAACATGTGATGTTTGTTGCATCTTATATTGCTAGTTTGGCATTTTATTAGCTTAATAAGATGATCCCTCATTTAAAATATCAAGATAAAAATGTGTTCTTCCTTAAGTATGCACCGACAATGTTTTGCCGCTTCAAGACATCACGTGATGATCGGGTGTACTTAAATCCACGAGCATATCTCGGGTGTAAGACAGTTTTACACACGCGAATACTAAGGTTCTTACTTGGCGAGCCTAGCATGTGCAGACATGGCCTCGGAACACAGACCGAAATGTTAAGTATGAGTCATATATTTTGATATGATGACCATATGGATGCTCGCCTTTGAAGCTACACGGACTCACGTGATGATCGGACTTGGTGTAGTGGACTTGGTTCATGTAATCACCAAAAAGACACGAGGGATGTCGTTTTTGAGTGGGAGTTCATTTCTAATTTGGATTAGTAGAACTCAATTTATCATAAATTAAATCAAAGTGAATTTTCATAATTTATTATAGTCATTGGCATTCGTTCACCATTTTATGCTTAGTTGTAATTGAGATAATAGAACTACAGAATTCTGGATATTTACTTTACGAACTGGTATCGTATTGTGTTGAGTGTCAATCTAAAGTTTAGAGTCCTATTGCAATCTTTCAGCAAACTCTGTTTACTCCGTGAAGTTTAATAATTAGTATTAAATCGAGAGTAACAATTCCAGTGTTAGTATCTTAAGTATCATGTTTGCCTTCATGATTCTTGATTTAAATATCGAGATTATCTAGGAGCTGAAAGAATTGTTTCAGAAACCATCATGTGTGGCAGATATAACGATATCTGAAACAATCTTTAGGTTGCAATATGATAGAGTATAATATATGTTCTCATTTTGGATGATAATTTTCAAAGGTTGGAGATGATAGACATCCTAATCATTCAAAAGGGTTTTAGAAAGTAATGTTATACTCACGATTCTCCTTTATAAGATACATTAGCTTGATCATGAAAGTCGTCATGATAAGGATGAATAGAAGATGTATGTAAAGTGTTTACTACACTAAAATATTACTAAAGAATGGATTTTGAAAGAACGCCGATCATTTGATGATGGTGATCTACTTCAAAGTGCAAGTCCAAAGGTATTATTATTTGAATATACACGCTTTGGACTATGTGTCATGTATATGGCGCCACTATTGATGTTGATAGATTCTTTTAGGAAAAGTAAATGCTAAAAGAGAGTCTATAAAATATATTAGGCGGCAAAGAAAAGACTGGAAATATCCAGTTTAGGTATATAGATGATATACATGTTATGGTTGTATTCTTTGCTTGTTAAACAATGTGGTTTTTGGGTATTGAATACCGAATTGGTTGATATGAACTTCCATACAGAATGACGCAATTCATGAACCACAATGGCCTAAGTAACTAGCAAGAGAATATGTGATGATGTTCATTGAAAACAAACAAATCGTTGTTTGTATTTATCATTGATATCAAAGCTTGCCTTCAAGATTTGTTTTAATAATCATTATTTAAATCATGTATTATGAGAACAAATATTGTTCAAATAATTACCGTATTCCATATAAGATGGATGATTTACAAATCTAGTTGGATAAGTCACATCCATAAAAAAACTAATGCTAAAATGTCGCAAGACAAATGATTGAAAGATCACTTACGAAGTGACATCACCATTTAAATTATATTGGAAAGAAAACATGAAGAATCTCCATATTCATGGATTTTTGAAGTCTTTGATTTGATCAAGTGACGCTTGTGAGACTTTTCTTGGGATAGTTAAAATTGCGTTCAAAGGCCAAAGAAGAACGAACGACTAAAATATTGGAATTTATGAATATCGATGTATGTAGTCCATTATGTGTAGTCGTAAGCGATGGATTTTAACTTCATATGATTTCTCTGGAAATTTAAGTGAATATTCACTTAATTAGAAAGAAGTATGAAATATTTGAAAACATTTAAAGACTTTCAACATGAAGTGGAAAATCATTGTAACAAGATTTTTTTTTTATGATTTTATCATAAAGGGATTTCTTTGAGTTGCAAGTGTAACAAGAAAATAAATGATTTATGATTTTATCATAAAGTTATTTATTTGAGATGCAAGTTTAGCAAAACACCTATATTTACATCTCCTGAAACACCATAGGAATATGGAGTGTTTGAGATTTGTAATGAAACCTTGTTTGACATGGTCGGATCAAAGGTATTATTTATAAAACTGCCATTATGTTTTAAAAGATTAAAAGCTTTAAGGACTATCACTTTTACACTGAAAAGGGCTCCATCTTGATCCATTGAAATGACACCATGTAAGTTATGGTTTGGGGTAAAACCCAAGTTGTCCTTTCTTAAATTTTGGTATGCTAAGCATAAGTAAGATGTTTACAACCAAAGTCGGATGAGCATGTCTTTGTAGGTTATTTCGAATAACCATAGGGTATTCCTCCATAACACCAAGGATAAAAGGGTTTGTCGCTTGAAAATGTGAAGTTTCTTGAAAAAGAATTTTTTCGCAAAAGTTAAGTGGGAGGACAATAGAACTTTGATAAGGTTAACAAACCTTAGCTATATGTGTTGAGTTGCACAGCGCCGAAAAACATTCCGGAGGCAGCCACAATGCTCATGGCTCACGTGCCTCAAAGGTTGTGGTCACGGAGGTCTAAGTTCCTATTGAACCAAGTAGGTTAGATAAACAATCAAATGCTAAGATTTGAAAGTAAATCTCTGTTGTTTGACAATGATGAACCGACTACATGCAAAGAAGCAATGATGGGCCCTGACTCCGTCAAATGGCTTCAAGCCATAAAATCCGTGATAGTTCCATATACGAGAAATCAAGTTTTTTAAACTTGGAAGACACTCCGGAAAGGTGTAAAAACCTATCGGTCGTATTTGGATCTATAAAGAAACAGACATGGATGTTTCACATCTATGAAATAGTCGACATGTCGGTAAAGTTTTTACAACAATGTTTAAGGAGTTGACTATGACAAAATTTGATCTTTCATAGCGATATTTAGTCTGGACGGATTAATATAGCAACCACTACATATATTTTTGGTATATAGTAGTTGAATAAACAAAATAAAGTTCTTCTAATAGAATGGTTACCTAAGACATGTACAAGACACGGTCCAAAGGGTTTTGTTAAATTCAAAGGATGCTAAAAGGGCATGCAAACTTCAATGGTTGAAGTAAGCATCATATAGTTGGAATCTTCACCGTGATGAAACTATTAAAGGAGTTTTTCATTAGGAGACGATGAAGATGCTTGCATTTGCAAGAAATTAAGTGGGAGGGCTGAGACATATTTCTAATACATTATGTCGAGGACATCTTGTTGATTGGAAATGATGTATCTTTTATTGACAAAGGTTAAGAATTTCATTTCGATGAAAGACTTGGGCAAAACTTGAATATTTAGCATGAATGTCTACATGTATAGACTATGACGCTAATATAGTTGTGCCAAACGTACATATATAAAATATTGAAGGAGTTCAATATAGAAATGACGAGAAAAGATTCTTGTCGCATGGAAAAGAATTGAATCAAGACTCAAGTGTATTAACACTTGATAAGTGAAACAAGATTCAAGTGCTTTGGCACTTGATGAGTGAAATCACAAGAATATTTTGATCAATCATACCATGATATGTACACATCCAGATACGTCCTATGCTCTAAGTGTTATGAGCATATACCAGAATGAATCATAAAATGATCATTGGACGATAGTAAGGATATTCTTATGATATTTTGGAAGAACTAAGAATATATTTGTGTAGACATGACAAGCAATTACAAATAGTTCATTGTAAAGCATTACATTGATACTAGTTTTGTCATAAGATACAAAATTAAGTTTATCTCAATTTCAACTATGGGTGGCACAATGAAATGGAAAGAAAGTTTCTATGATGGATTTGGATGAATTCCAAAGTTAAGACATTGTGACGGATACTACAACAAAAGGCTAAGTATATGTCTGCTATCGTAGCAGCAAAGGAGGGCATTCGTGTCAAGTAGTTTGTTATCAAACTAAGGTGTGGTTCGCAACGGGCTAACACTAAAGATATATTTTACGACAATAGTATCGACATGATTTAACCCCAAGGAACTAAAGGTCTCACCAAAATACCAAACTTATACAATGCCATCTCATTGGAGAATGAGTAATGCATGAAGACGCAAAGGCATGCAAATACACACGGACCTGAAGGCGTCAGATCCGTAGGTTATGTTAACCACTTGCAATCGCGTATATGGAACACCAGAAAGCCATAGGTGTTCAATACGCAAAGTTTTTCAAACTAGATTATTGTCTCTAGTGCAAGTGGGAGACTGAAGGGAATATGCCCGAAAAGTAATAATAAAGTGGTTATTATCGTATTCCTTATTTACAATAAATGTTTATTTTTCATGCTATAATTGTATTAATACCGAAACGTTAATACATGTGTGTTTAATAAACAAATAGAAAGTTCCTAGTTATGCCTCTCTTATAAACTAGCTCATTGATTAACAAGATGATTAAAGGTTTCCTGATCATGGACATTGGATGCTGTTAATAACGAGGTCACAACATTATTGGAATGGTGTGATGAACATTCATCCGAAGTATAGCATTACGATCAAAGTCATTGAGTTTATATTGCTATAACATCATACAAAGTGATCCTAATCCTTAGACCATGAGATCATGTCAATCACTAACACTGGAAGAGTATCTTGATAACATCAAATGTCACACCATAACAGGGTGGTTATAAAGATGGGTTTAGTACTACTAAAGTGTTATGTTCTTGGACATGGATCGAGAGTGGAATTTATTCATCCCGATGATAGATAGATATGCTTTGGGCCCGCTCGGTGATATCACATTGATTAGCTTGCAAGCAAGTGATTTGATCACTAGAATGTTATATCACGGGAACAAGAAAAGATTACATGTCAGTAAAGAGATCAAACT
Organism: Avena insularis; assembly: GCA_023614405.1. Classification (NCBI taxonomy): domain Eukaryota; kingdom Viridiplantae; phylum Streptophyta; class Magnoliopsida; order Poales; family Poaceae; genus Avena; species Avena insularis. The sequence goes on from CM042685.1 coordinate 377,168,156, forward strand.
AGGTATGGAGATACCGATGATCAAATCTCGGACATGTAATATACCGCGAGACAAAGGGATTAAGATACTAGCGTAAAAGGTTCTCACGATCACAAGAAAGTCATCGTTGAAAGTGTGGGAGTCAGTATGGATCTCCAGGTCCCGCTTCTAATTATTGATCTGAGGGGGGTCTCGATCATCTCCGCATTATTCGCGAACCGTAGGGTGACACACTTAAGATACACCGACACCATTTGGATCAAATAGTTTCATGCTGAAAAGAATAACAAGCGCAGGAATTTATTTCACTAGATACCAAAACTGGTTTCGGGTGAAATTGCAGAAAGTGTTTCTGCATGTGAAATGAAATACTAGCAAGGGGTTATATGTGAATGTTTGTCATTAAAGTAATTGACAAAATTCTGAATAAATAAAAGGAGTTTTATTTAATGAGAGTTTGCATTAAATTTGGTGGAAATTTAATGGGAATTTGAGTGGGATTTTGAGTGGAGAAAATTGAAGGGGCCTTTTGTGAGTGGAGTTTCCACCCACATGAAAATGAGGGAGAGGTGGGGGCACCCTCCATGGCCGGCGGACATGCCCCCTTGGGCTTCCCCCTCCCCTATATAAGGAGCCCCTCTCCTCACTTCTCACTCACACCTCCTCGTGAAGGATCTCTCTCCCCCTCTAGTATTTATTCCCCATGGTCTAGGACTAGTGAGATACATGTTCCTGGTGGCTTTTCAGCAAGAAATAGTTGTTCTTCCGTTGCATCGCTGGAGCGAGGAGGCGGAGGTTGCTAGGTGCCTCGGACGTGTGTCCGAGCATGGATGGGCCGCTGATTTGCGGCACTAGGACTTCCTCTTGATCTTGAGATCGGCAAGAGTTCGTCTACATCAACCACAAGTTCAACCTCGTTAAGCTTTGTCGGTCTTCAAGGTTATGTTCTCTACGAATGGATATCTGCCCGTTGCTTGTATCTAGTAGATAGATATTGGTACATAGTTGTTCCCATCGTAGGAATATTTTTGTTTTCTATGTTGCGAATCCTACACCATCTTCTCCACCACTACTGGTTTATGATATTAATCGGCTTCCACAAGATCCCCGGGGAAAGAATTCCCATTGCAGATTATCCAGTCAATGATCAACATTAGGTTCGGCGAGCATATATTCTTAAAGGCCCATACCAAGATTATTCATTTGCATTCAATTCAATGTTAATTAGAATAAGACCTCGTTCATTCAATCCTTTTTGGTTCCATAAACATCATTATCTTGAGTATAGTTTAAAGAATGAGGTTGCATTTTGTTTTGTATGCTACTCGTTCAAAGAGAAAAAAACTAGTGGCAAGGGAACCAATGCATTTACCGATGGTGGTTGGAACAATTGGAATAAAATGATGCACTTGGGAAGCATGTCGGTGGTGTGACAAGTGTGCACAATAAATCCCAAGAGAAATATAAATTGTTTATGAATCCTCGTGCAGCAGTTGATGATCTTCTTGTGAAAGTGAATAGTGAGGACTTGAGTCTTTACAAGATAAGGTTGAAGTATTCACTTAGATGCTTGAAGTTTCTTATTCACCAAGGATTGGCATTTCGAGGACATGATGAAAGTGAAGATTCTAGCAATAGAGGTAACTTCGTAATTGCACATTGATTATCCATGGGATACACAAATTATACAATGTTGTGCACTACAAACTAGAAAGCAAATTATTGAAGAACTTGGTGATGATCACTATGCTATACTAGCTGATGAGTCAAGTGACGTGTCACACAAAAAACAACTAGCTCTATGCTTATGTTTTGTTGATAAGTTAGGAATACCACGTGAGCACTTTCTTGGAGTTGTTCATGTAAGTGATACTACTTCATTGTCACTCAAGAAAGCAATTGAATCATTACTTGTGCAACATCATTTGTCTATTACTCAAATACGCGGGCAAGGTTATGATGGGGCTAGCAACATCAGAGGAGAAATTAAAGGTTTGAAAACACTTATCATGACAGAGTCACCTTCTGCTTATTATGTTCATTGTTTTGCACATCAACTACAACTAGTTCTTGTTTCTGTTGCCAAGGGAAATAGTGACTGTGTGTGGTTCTTTGATCAAGTGTCTCTCTTTCTTTGTATTGTTGGAGTTTCTTGTAAGCTTCATGACATGCTTAGGAATGCTACACTTCAGAATATTATGAAGGCAATTGAATGTGGTGAACTGGACACTGGAAGGGGATTAAATCAAGAAATGGGGTTACCTAGGCCAGGAGAAACTCGATGGGGCTCTCATTTCAGAACCGTTCTCAACATGATTTCTATGTATCCCTCAATCCGTGATACACTCATATCTCTTGGAGAAAATCCTTCACAAAAAGGTAATTGGCCAAAAATACATATGTTTGTTGGAGTATTTGAGTCGTTTGACTTCATTTTTCATGCACACTTGATGATTGCCATTCTTGGATACACTAATGATTTGTCTGAATGTTTGCAAAGAAGATACCAAGATATTCTTAATGCAATGAAATGGGTTAGATTGGCTAAGGATAGAATGCAATCAATGAGGTCTAATGGATGGGATTCATTCCTTCAAAAGGTCAAATTATTTTGCAATAAACATGACATTCAAGTTCCCGCAATGGATAATCATTATGTGCCTTATGGAAGATCAACACGGTTTTCTCGACCTCAAACAAATGATGATCACTTTAGAAGAGAAATTTATCTTGTGATTATTGATCAAATTATTCAAGAGCTCATTGGCTTTGATGAGATCAACATGGAGTTGCTTTCTTGTATGTCGGCTTTGAGTCCCGCCAACTCATTGGCTTTGTTTGATGCACATAAGGTATGCCGACTTGCTGACTTCTACCCTGATGATTTACATTGAACTACAACTTGAGAACTATATTGATGACATGAGGAAGGATGAAAACTTCCAAGGCCTTGAAAACCTTGTTGATCTTTTGGTTAAACTTGTAGAAACAAGGAGACATATAGTTCATAATCTGGCGTACTCACTTCTCAAATTGGTATTGCTACTTCCGGTGGCGACAACAAATGTTGAAAGAGCATTTTCTGCAATGAGTTTAGTCAATAATAAGCTAAGAAATAAGTTGGGTGATAGTCTTTTGGATGATTGTCTAGTCACATACAATGAGCGAGATACTTTCTCCAAAGTGGATGAAGAGGATATAATTGAGACTTTCATGGCCATGGCAAGGCGTAAACCCCATAAAACATAGTCTTCTTGAGCTTTTGAAGGTATATAGGCCTATCTTATGCAAAATTGAAACTTTTCTGAGAGTTACTACATGTTGTAAGACCATACTGTTATATTTAAATTATAAGCTAGTGCTTTTGGCCATGCTTTAGTTCTTTTAAAAAAACTAGTTGACTGCTCGTGCGTTGCCACGGGTGCAAAAAAATTACTCCCTCTGATCCATATTACTTGTCATTAAAATGGATGTATCTAGCACTAAAACATGTCTAGATACATCCATTTTAGTGACAAGTAATATGGATCGTAGGGAGTACATGGCATTTGTTTAAAATGTTTTCATGTTCGCTAATGGAAGCCACTATCTGTAACATGCATGTTTGTTGTCTTCCTCTTCTAGTTCCTTTCCTCCTAGAAGAGCTATCGATCACCCTTGATCTACTACGTCGCCTCTGCTACACTACCCGTGTCGTCCATCCACCCATTCTCAGGCTACAAGTGTCACTTTCTAGAAACTTTGGATCGCTGGTTGTGTTGAGATGCGTAAACTAATCTAATAGTGCTTGCACTTTAAGAGTAAGATACATAAAGTGTGTCGAATCAACAAGCATCTATATTATATCATGCTTGTCAGTGTATCCTCCCCGGCAAACCATAGAAGAAGCGATATAGAAATTTAGGATTGGGTTTCCAGTGAAAAGTATTAGACTTGAATGAGTAAATTCGCAAAGTGAGATAGGAAGTAAAAAAAGAGGATTTACTATAGACCAAATTTGAATAAGTTCTTAGAGGCCTATCCCTCCTATCCTACGCTATACTAATTCTTCAGAGTGAAAATTAGATCTCATCCGATTTAACTTCCAGATCGGAGAACATTATGAAGTCTATCTAACCATAAAATGGAGTACACCAAGAGAACAAACTGACAAATAGGAAAACAAGAGAATGAGCTATGGCCTAAGTGTCTCCATCGATCCTTTGTAGCAGCGATCCTTTGTAGCAGCACGAAAATATTGAACTTCCGGTCATTGTGATTGGTGCATATTACAGGTGTGCCTGTTTTCAAAAAGCAAAGAACAGCCATAGCACTTGACTATTGCCAAAAGAAGGTTTTCAACAGATGTGCTTCTCAAGAGAACTTCTTACAACTGACAATGTGTGAGCCTTGAAAACCTTTGATAGGTCAACGTTGTCTTTGAAATTCTCCAAAAATCTTACAGATGAGATAGAAATAATGAAGCTTTAAAATAGAAATGAACAATATGATAGTTGAAAATTATGTTGCATCCTCTAACTCCAAGTTTGACTCCAGATCTGAACTTGTAATCCTCTGTTTCAGCATAGCATAGCTCCCCTGTCCAGATCTACCTATATCTTCCATTTTCTATTCTCAATAATGTTAATTGAAAACAAATAAACCGCTGGGACAGAAATACCTAGGTTAACTCGAATGCAATAAGTCTATCGAGGAGAAAAAATAGTCAATTACGTATAGCTAGCATTGTTGAGGTCCAAACCTTTGGGCTGGTGAGGCAACCTACATCAGCTGGTATCTTGTAAGTAAAACCCTGTGGAACTGCCAATCATTTTCAGGACATGGACGGATGTCGCAGAAAAGAACTGTATTAGAATTTTAGTTTAGTCCTAAGCATCTGATTAATAACTTTGTTAGGTCATCATGCAGGTCAAGAGGACAATCACTTCTCAATTGACGGTAACACAACAGGTTAACAACTTGACTTGCATGCACATTGCTGGCAGGAAGCTAGAGTCCTGCCACGCGTATCTCTGGTAATATTAGTACACGTAAATTCATGTATGTGACTACTCAGACACATTCTAGCCTTCTGAAATTAAGTTAGATCTCTAAATTAGTGTATGAGAAAAGGCTACATATGCACCATCGGGCAAGTTAGATCCAGTAAAGACTCATTGTTAGCTATAAACTGCATCTCTAAATTAGTCACCACTGATTTCAAAATAATATAGCAAGCAAAACAAGCGGTTTGCCCTAGGAAATAAATATTTCACTTTGCAAGATGACATCCAGATAACTTTGCATATCCTAGAACAAATGAAAACACATGTGCTACAAATCGCTAGTAGCCTCCTCCAAAACTAATACACTTATGTATGGTTTTATGTACGTGCTACAGATTACTTGTCGCATCTCCCTTGATGTAAGCGAGCAAAGATTTTCTCCCGAATCCATAGAGCTTGGATGTATCTCCACAAACACAAGTGTCTTGCAATCTCCACCTACAACAATTAATTCATTGCGGGATCATAAGTACTTCTATCTCTTTAGTGTGTCCACATTACAGTGCTAGGGATTTATAATCACTCATTTAGCTACAGTGAACTTCTTAAATAACTCCTCTATAATGTCATTACCTAATGATATTTGGAGAAGATGAGTAGGCTTGGAATTTCCATCTTTGATAGCAAAAATTAAATGGAATTAGGCAATACTTCTTTAAGTTGAAAGCATGTGAATACGAATAAGACTGACCTATATGGGATGCGGGTATTTTCGAAGGCGGATAGCTATAACATCCCCTAGTGTATAGAGTGATTTGTTGATGGACTTTTCCTCCTTCTATTTCAGTTTTAGCCAAGTGCTCACTTCCATCAAGGTCAACTAACCACATTTGGCTTATGCTCCTTTCTCCGGTCACCAAATGCACTCGTAACAGTAACTCCGAATGAAGCTGCAAGTACAACAGAAGTCTAGGTATCATTATTCCAATTCTGAAATAACGTCATTATTATGTCAAGTACAACTTAACTCTCATATCTCGTTGGCACTTTACTTTATATCCAACCTTCAGCACTTCAGGATAATTTAAAGCTCTTCCTCTCTTTCTCTGTGGAACATACCGAAGCTTGGTCTCCTAGGACGGAATGACCTCAAACACTGATGAGCAACCATGGGAGATCTAATCGGAACTTAGAGACCGACACCGGCATAATACCCTGATGTCTCCCCTCGGCTCAATGAGCTCATTGTACAAATGAAGCCACTCTACACACACTCTGTCATATGCTTCTTCTTCAAACCATCAAACCTTGGTGCACTTAGCCACTTAGCCACCAGTTGCTTGCATTTCTCCATCAGGTTGTTCTACCTATCCCCTATAAGTACAATAAACAAGACCAAATATCAATAATTCTTCAACCAAACGAAGCAAATGGGCTTTTACATCCATCCTCATGTACATGCTTGTTTGTATACCTACGAACCGGGGAGGGGCAGCAGGGCGGTTGGGGATTACGATCCCATTCATCCACGGCGAACATATATGGCAGTCATCTTCTTAATCTCCAAACACCTGCAAAAACATGAAATCTAGACGTTTTTAGCAAATAGCAGAGTATGGAGATAAATAGAGACAATGTCTTGGAGATGAATATGAGCTATAGAATTCACGAGATCTGAGTAGAAGACCTTAAACTTCCCACCTCCAAGAAGCCGTAGAGACACGCTTCTTCTACTGCAACCGCCGCGTCCATTATACATTAGCGACAACAACAAAAGATACCATTCCATAACCCGGTTGGCAAATCCTGAAGACGTCCCTGCTCAACGGTCTCCTGGGTTCCTTCCCCACCGGTCTCCAGTGCGTCAATACTGCGGTCGGCAGAAGCCCAAAATGTGGCATGGGGAGACAGCTCTGTCAGCAACGGGTCTGTCACCAATAAGAACTCGAGGGCCATGATCATGTGCCAGGCGGTAGCGCCCCTACGGATGTAGTCAGGCGTATCCTGCATCCCTTCGTCACACAGGAGAACCTGCGAGGAGCCGGTGTAGCTAGCGATGCCGACCCCATATTCCACTTTTCTAAGCTTTCCTAATACATGTAGGCTTGAGTGACTATAGCTATAACAGCCAGAGCCGATGACTTCTGCAATCACCTCTCTCTTGCTCTATGTCTTTCTAAAGACTACAGTGTAAGGAGCAAAATTTTCATACTGTGATCGATTATCTAGAGAGTAAGGTTGTTAAAGTAAGCATTTACACATATGAGTGTGTTAAATCTGTACCCAATCAGCTCTTAGATGTTTTGGAAGAAGGACGTCAAGAACAGATCACTGACATACTGTAAAGTTGTAGAAATAAATTGATTTCCAATACTGTATCTATAGGGATCTCATGTTGGCTCATTGGTTTCAAGTAGGGTATAATATATAGAAAATAGCAGATTAGTAAAACTGAAAATCAATACCTCAACGTTTTCAAATATAAGCAGGCTCCAGTGGCTATAGCATTGCTGTAAAATTAGGATAATGCAATCAAACGAACCAAACCACCTCCTTCAATTCCCTGTAAAAAAATCACATGCTGCAATCACATGAACCTGAACACAAATATAAGCGTCAGAGGTCGATGGAGATGTCCACCAATGCCATTACGTGAGGAGGTTGCGGCGCCGGCGGCACCCGCGGTGAAGACCAGACGGATTCCACCGACCACACCCTGCGTGGAGGCGGCGGCGCCGACGGTGAACGCCCAGCGGCGGCGGATCTCTGTAACGGAGTGGGTGAGCAGGGTAGCCGGGTTGCGTTCTAGGAGATGAGAGGAGGGCATGAGCGTGGTGGTGGTGCAGAGATGCGGTGGGCATGGAAGCGCAAAGGGCGGAGGCATCAGCGCCTGTAGATTGGATCGATGGCGAGATGGGAGAAGACTGAAGAGTGCGGGGGCGTCCGTTGGGAGCAGGCCCAACAAGATCGGATGGAGATTTGATGGCCCATGTGCGGCGTGTGCGGGGAGCGCGACGAGAGTAGAGCGAAACGCTTGAGGCAGAACACGGAACCTCTCGTCTTTTTTAAACAGTAGAGATTTTGGGAGATGGATCACCCTGCATCAGATTTCTAGATCCGTCTTGTCTTCTAATAATGTTTGGCATGTAGATGTGTTGTACTTGGACTCTAGCCCTGGTGACACCCATCAGGGCCGGTCCTGGGGCAGGGCTGAAGAGGCAACCGCCCCGGGCCCATGAAAATCAGGGGGCCCAATATTACTGTATTCTGTATACTGATACTAAACTAGCTGGCCTAGTTTCCCAACGTGCACAGTAAGAATACAATGGCCGGTGTAGGAAAAAGAAGACCTTTTTTTTAAAGGAAAAAAAGCCTAGTGCACCATGGGTCCATGGCACATCATTCGACATAGAGAGATGGGGAAATATCTGACCGGGCTGTGCATGGCGAGGCTGACGATTGATCCATGCTAGAGCGAAGTCATTTTTATCATTCGCCGTCAGGCTTTTTATTCCCTAAACTTTTGACTGAGCTCTAGACTGTAGTCTGCATAGGTTCGCCAAGCTCTCGTTCATCCTTGTCCATATCTTGATTTCTTCATCCAATCCCAAATGCCAGCCATCCGACAACGGGTGCTCTACGTAACTATTCACATGTAGGTAAGGTCTTAGAGAAGGTCAGGCAGGCAGGTGACGTGTGATTCACAGAACTGGGAGAAGGCTTGTCTTCAATTCTATAGCATGTGCTCCCTCCATTATGGTTTGAACGATGTTTTAGAGAGATTGTTCAGATCTAGGTAGACGCTGATTGAGATCAGATTTGTTCTAAAAACATGCAAATTCGCTGAGAGAAAATAGACCTATTAATTATTTGGCGCCAATTGTAACATCCCCAATCACTCCGGACCGACGGCTGTCACTTCTGGAAGCTCAATAGGATCTCTAGACTAACCCCACAGACCAACACTAGTCTTTTCTGCGGACTTTGTCCTCACTTGTGCGCACCCGGTACCCACTTCCCGGTCGGTCACCCATCCTAAAATTGCTCTATGCCAAGCACGCTTAACCTCAGAGTTCTTTTCAGATGAGCTTTTGGAAAAGAAGTTAAAACTTGTTGGTATGAGTATCCTATCAATCCTATTAAGCCATGTGCTGGATCTCACATACACCCACCCTTTAGAAGATCGATTGCCTCATCGATCAAGCATACCCCAGGAACGTCCCCTCTTAGCACGCGTCTGTGCGTTCAGTGCCGGCACATGTGCCATGCCGTGTCCACTCCGGGCCACACACGCCATGCCCACTTGTGACACCTCCGGTCACTCCGGACCGACGGCTGTCACTCCTGGCAGCTCAATAGAATCTCTAGACTAACCCCACAGAACCAACACTAGTCTTTTCTGCGTATTTTGTCCTCACTCGTGCGCACCCGGTACCCACTTCCCGGTCGGTCACTCATCCTAAAATTGCTCTAGGCCAAGCACGCTTAACCCTATAGTTCTTTTCAGATGAGCTTTCGGAAAAGACAACTTGTTGGTATGAGTATTCTATCAATCCTATTAAGCCATGTGCTGGATCTCACACCTATTAAACGTAATTACTCAATGAAAACGAGGAGTTTAGGCGCATGCATTGGAGGAGATGGTGGAGTTGCATGCAAGAATTAATTCCTTGGCTGCATGGAGTAGAAAGTGAGAAGGAAAAAAAGGGGTATTAATTCTGTTATTAAGTCCACGTCTAGAAGGAGAGAAGTTTTTGAAAACACATGGTTTTTATAAGACGCCCTCCAAACCGTGAAGGAGGGAGTACCATAATCGTGGCAACATGATTGGGTGATAGTTGATTTATAAAGAAGTACTATTACTATATTGGATGGACACAAATTGAGCTTTCTTTGCTGCCACTAATAACAATTGATCATATATTTATTTAGATATATATATTTTTGGAAATTTGAAATTTTTAGTATGACTTGGTATTGATTTTTTTAATGGATCTAGTAGGTTAGTAGCTTTATACCTTTGCGCTTATTTTCGATTGCTAATTCTAAGAAATTATAAGATGAAATAGATATTGATAGAATTGGTGATTATAAGATGGTATTGATAGCATTGTCATAGAATTTGTATCTAGGATTGTACGAAAAATTTGTAAAGTACCATTGGTATAAATTTCGGAGGCCTTATTTTTTATTCCGTCCTGGGCCTTCGAAATTTTAGGACCGACCCTGCACCCGTGCGTGTTCTGTTTCTGCTCCTGCACTGCACCCGTACACGCCTCATCGTGGTCACGTCTAGCCGCGATGGCTTGATATAGCTTGTTGCGCCTGGCGTGGCGTTGACGCAGTGGGAGGACTTCCGCCTTGGTGTCGGAGTTGCACGCGCCGTAAAGAGAGGACTTTTTCCGTCGGAAGAGGATCTAGGGATTTATTTTGGCTAATTGAATCTAATCTAGAATTTGGGTATTCGGAAAATGGATCTAATCTAAGAACTATAATTGATCTGATCTTTAATCGAAATTGGGTGTCGCGCCCCCGAGGAGTAATCTTCCCGGGGGCGGCGCGTTGCGAAAGTTGTGGAAGAACCTAGAATCGACGTCGTGAGGCTAACCGCACTGATACCATGTGGAAAATATGAATTCTGAATACCGTGTTGTATTACAATAACCCTTATGGAGGTTTATATAAAGTTATGAGGGTAGGTGGAGACTTGGAGTATAAGATGTAAAGTCCTAGTCTATCTCTAACCTATACATGTATACGTACTCTAACAATGATCACTTAACTAAGTGGTTAGAGTATTGCTTTCGTGTTTATTGGTTCAAATCAAATACTCCCTCCGTTGAGATATATAAGACTTTTAACTTTGTGAATCAACTATATCTAGACGTGTTTTAGTGTATAGTTTCGTAGAGATTTAAAGTGAACTTATACACTAAAAGGCGTTTAGATATATTTATTTTATACAGTTAAAACGCTTATATTTCTGAACAGGAAGGAGTAGTGTAGGTAGAAAAAATACTAACTTCATTTTGCTATCTAATAACTTCGTGCCTACATCTCAGGCAACTAAATCTCAGTCACCTGATGTCACAGTGAGAATTTCCAGCCAATTCCATCGCTGCGGCCGGTACACACCTTGTTCTTGTCTTCTGGCCTGTGTGCCTTATCTTTTGTTGCGATTTTCTTGTTCTTTTTTGGATTTTTGTGTTAAAACTTTTATTGTACATACGGAATCAGTGAATTTCATATCAATTTTTGCTGTAAAAAACAACATGACAGAGAACATACCAGATATGCAAGTAGTAAGTCCATGTCTCATGGAAATCCAAATAATAGAATGACTGATTCGTGTTTAACCACAACATCCAAATTATATGTCCCTATTGACTTGAAATTTGGTGCACTCAGAAGGTAGTTTGACCCGCTCGATTTGTAATTTTGAAACACCGTGCTTCGCCAAACAACAACGAATCCAATCCGTCAGCATGATGCATTCCAAAATCCTAGAAAATCTAAGACTGAAGAAGGTCGAAACAGCGCTACGTTGCGGGATTTGAGATGGGTGGGGGATTTCGACAAGGTGCTTACCTAGAGAGCGGGGCTGCTCAGCGGCGCGTGGTGGTCCTGCGTGCAGTGCTCTGCCGTGGTCGCGTTCGTCGCGGTTGCCACCGTCGCGGTCGGCGCTACTGCGTCCATCCCGCTCTCTTCCTCCCCCTCTCCTCCTCTCTGTATTGTCTCTATCTCCATCTCCCCTCTCTCTTACATGCGTACAGGGAGTATTAGCGCTACGGCTACCCACTTAACTGCTATCGTGGTTCCACACATATAATTGCCTTCCTTGTAATAATATTTGACAGAAATTCAATTAAGAATAAAAATCAGCAAAGATAATTTAATTGTGTCATACTACTTGAAAATTTAAAATAAATCAAAATGCATAAAGCAAATTCAAAAATATTATGAATTTAATCTAGTGACTCACTAAATTTGTCAATAAAAACCTCTGGAAATATTATTTGATTTTTTTAAAAAAAACTGCCATTTCTCTTTTTTTTTCCTTATACATTTTTCATAAATTTTAAAAAAGATATATTTGATAAAAAATGTTTCAGTGCCTTCAATACAAGAGATAGGAACCGAAGAAGTGTTGGGCAATAGCAAACAACATGCCGAAATGAAAATAAACGAAAATAGTGGCGAAGTGACTAAACAATGACGATCTGCGACCGTTGCGTCCTCCAACTATTTCCTGCCACTCTTCGAGGACCCTGAAGCGCCCCGTACGAAGCAGCACCCTCAAAGAGAGAGGCACCATCAACATAGCATTGCAATCAAGTTGAAACTAGCTCTCGGCGGGGCTCCGGTTGCAATCAAGTTGAAACTGGCTCCCCGGCGGGGCTTAGTTACAAGCAAGTTGCAAATGGCCCCAGCAGAGCTCAGTTACAATCAAGTGACAAAATCAATGGGGTCCCCCCGGTTGCAATCAAGTTGAAACTGACTCTCGGCGGTGTCCTAGTTACAATCGTGTTGAAACTGGCTCTCGACGGGACCCTAGTTACAAGCAAGTTGCAACAGGCCTCGGCGAAGCTCAATTACAATCAAGTTGCAAAAAATCGGTGGGATCCCCCTAGTTGCGATCAAGTTGAAACTGGCTCTCGACGGGCCCCGAAGCATAAGTTGCCACTGGCCCCGGGCTCAAGCGATAAGTAAGTTGCAAATAGCTCCAAGCAGAGCTCAGTTACAATCAAGTTGCAAAATCGATGGGGTCCCCACGATTGCAATCAAGTTGAAACTGGCTCTCAGCGGGGCCCCAGTTACAAGCAAGTTGCAACTGGCCCCCAGCGGAGCTCAATTACAATCAAGTTGCAAAATCAATGGGGTCCCCCTCCCCCCCTCCCCCGATTGCAATCAAGTTGAAACTAGATCTCGGCGGGGGCGCAGTTACAATCAAGTTGCAACTGGCCCCCAGTGGGGCTTAGTTACAAGAAAGTTGCAACTGGCCCCCCAGCGGAGCTCAATTACAATCAAGTTGCAAATTCGACGGGGTCCCCCCGGTTGCAATAAGGTTGAAACTGGCTCTCGGCGGGGCCCCCCTCCTGACGGGTGCTCAGTTGCACTCAAGTTGCAACTGCCCTCGGCGGGGGCTCAATTACAAGAAATTTGCAAAAAAATGCCCCCCACCAACAAGAGCTCGGTTACAAGCAAGTTGCAAACCCGACAGAGCTCAGTTACAAATCCAGCAAAGCTCAGTTACAAGCAAGTTGCAACTGGTCCCCGGTGGAGCTCAATTACAAGAAAGTTGTAATCGATGGGTCCTCCCTAGTTGCAATTAAGTTGCAACTGGCCCCTAACAAACCTCGGCTACAAGCAAGTTGCATCTGGGACCCGGCGGAGCAACTGGGACCTGACGGAGCTCAGTTACAAGCAATTTGTAACCGATGCCCCCGGGTTGCAATCAAGTTGCAAGCTGGCCCCTAGCGGATCTCATATACAAGCAATTTGCAACTAGCCCCTGGCGGAGATCAGTTATAAGCCAATTACAACTAGCCCGTCGACGGGGGTCCCCCCGGTTGCAATCAAGTTGCAACTAGCCCTCGACGGGGGCTCAATTACAAGCAAGTTACAAAATGCCCCCCGACGGGTGCTCAATTACAAGCAAATTGCAAACTGGCCCGCCGACGGGTCCTCCCGGTTGCAATCAAGTTGCAACTGGACCCCCTCGCCGGGAGCTCAGACAACTGGCCCCCTGCAGAGCTTAGTTACAAGCAAGTTGCAACTAATCCTCGGCGGGGGTCTAGTTGTATATGGCCCTCTTCAAGGGCTCACAGACAACTCTATTTCAACAAATATTGCATCTGGCTTAAAAAAGTAACACACCAAGATATAGATGGCTCGACGAGGCCAGAAAAAAGCCCAAAAAAAGTTTATAAAATAATGCTAGTTACGATGAAGTGGCAATTTGCTTCTAAAAGAGGTGTGTCCAGACCCCTTTTAGTGTGAGTTCACTTCGAATCTATAAATTTAAAAAGCTAAAAGCATTTTATATTATGAAACAGAAGGAGTACACGTTAATGATATAAGTCAGATCAGTCTAGTAAAAAAATTGTAGTCTAAATGTCTTCCTAGCAGTAAAACAATGACAACTATAAAATCTAGAGACGAAAAACAATAAAAAAGAAAATACAACCAGCAAAAAAAATTTAAAATTAAAACTCAAATAAAACTCGATTGAACAACCAGCGCAAACACTTAAACTAATCTTAATTTCACCTGAAGAAAAAAAATAACTACCAGCAAAAAAACAACAAAAGAAAAATGCAGGAAAAAAAACAAAATCACCGATCGGTAAAACAACCCACGGAAAACAGAGAACAAAGCACAAAAAAAACAGAAACCATGCACGCGCGGGTGCAGAGCCACAACGCGGAAACAACTGTAACAGGGAGACACAACGCGGAGACACACGCGCGCGTGGTTTTGCACTGATATAGTAAAGTAAAAGATCTAACGGTGAGAATTAGCAAATTCTATCCCTCTTTCCTCGGACTACTGGTTTCTCGCTCATGCTCATGCCGTGTGTGCTCTCTCTCTCTCTCTCCATCCCTCGTCATCTCTCTACCATACGCATGCGTGCGCCATCAATGGAGTTCATCATCCACGGCCAATATTTTTGCCTATTCAGTGGAACAAGTTCGACATTCATTGGGGAGCTCTTGTTGCCACGGATCAAACCAAATCACATGGTGGAGATCAAGATCAGAGTTGTAGATGGAGGCAAAGAGAGAGTTTGCAATCCCAACATTCGAGGTTTTATAAGATCTCTCGTGGCATGCGTGCTCAGTTCATCATCTCCTTCATCTTGTTCTGGTTCCTTTTGTAACAAGGGACACGTCGATTTCAACACGTCGATTTGATGACTTCAATGGGGAGGCCCAGGAACTTGATGGAGATTTCTTCTTCGTGGTGGATAGCGAGGAAGGTAAATTATCTTTCCTTCTCCGTATTCTAATTTTTGCTGTTGAATGATTCAGCTCTTATGGGATTCTAATTTTTTTTAGCAGAGGAGGAAAGCGATGAAAATGAGATGGTGAGGGTGGACTTGAATTCGGCGCCTGAGGATGGCGAGGGAAACGACCACCGAGGACGAGGTACTCTCGGCCTCTGAAAAGCCACACGGTGAGACGCGGAGGTCGATCATGTGCCTTCATGAGTCGAGCAAAGGCCTCTGTTCGTCGATGAGCCGATCGAGAAGCGGCAAACTCGACCATGGCCCTATGTTCGTCAAAGAGTCGAGCAGCGGCAGACGCGGACCTGTATGCGTCGACGAGTCGAGTAGCGCTGGACGCGGGCGCAGCTCACCTTGGTTCCATGGTGAGGCTAGCCATGGCAGGAGCGACAACAAGAACCACCCTGCGCTCGAATGTGTCCCCCCGTTCCACGGTGTCTTCGTTTTCCAAGGACGGTACAGTGGACATGGACGTATCACGGCATTTCCCATCGGCACGACCCAACTTATCCCAACGAGTTCACGCGGATGTCTAACGGCTCAATCAACCGTGCATTAAAGTTGGCCAACGATTACGTCGGCCAGAACAACAAACATGTCCTCCCGTGTCCGAGGGCCCGTATGGCACCGACCAAACGGCCTTCTTTCACTAGCCATCAATGGAGAGCGGTAGGCAGCTTCAAAGGCTGGCCACGCCACTAACGGTGTCGTTCGACGTCTACGCTCTTGCCACCACATATTAATGTCATATTGCTCCGGCCTCCGCGCCGCATCCAATGTGTGCCCTTTTAGCAGGCCACCCGTGGTTATCTTCTTTGACACCACACTCTTCTTCCTCCCATCCTCCACTATCGGTAGCAAGCCATGGCCAGCAACATTAGATCGAGGGGAGGGCGTCTAGGACAACCACCGGGCCCTGATCATGGTCGTCGAGTTAGGCGCAGAGGGCGCGGCCAGAGCAGTACACTGCCACGGTCTCCCTTACCACCTGGGCCTAGCCGTGGCCATCGAGGAAGGCATGGGGAACGCGGCCAAAGCAGCACGCCACCACGATCTCCCTCACCACCGGCATCACCACCACCGTCGTCACCCGAGGTTGGGCCCATCGACATCAGCCTCGCCGGCTTCAAGTTCGCCGTGACCATTCACTCAGGCATGATGCAGGACAGGATGCTCCTTCCCCGCAAATTCGCGCTGGCCGACGGCGCAGAGCCCCAGCAGGTCATGCTGTAGTCAGACGGTTGCAAAACCGGCGCGTGGCCCGTGGAGGTGCTGTTCGACTGCCTCGACCAGATGTTCATCGCCAACGGATGGGTGGAGTTCACCCAACGGCACCAAATCGAAGTCGTCCTCTTCGTCGTCTTCAAGTACGATGGAGAAGCCCCATGTGCCGTCGCTGCTATCACTCCTACTCCGACGAGTAGACTTAGCATTAGACTAGGTTGTGTACTCACCGTGTATTGTCTTTGGAATCAAATTTGCAATGTGAGCATCGGCCATTTGCAATAACAAATTTCCATTCAAGTCTAGAAATATTTTACAAGCAAACCCCAACCTAGAACAACAATCTAACTATGCGGTTCCTATGGCGTTGGCGGCGGCGCCGCCGCGGGTCGAGAATACCCCACTCTTCTTCGAGAGAGCGGTAGATCGCTTTCTGCGTGTGCAACTCCTCTACAACTTGGACAAGGTGGACACGCATGTAAGCCTCGTCGAGATTGGCCCGCAGCCCGCAGCTCCGCCGGTGCTCTGGCAGAAAGACGCAGTCCATTACCTCCCATGTGAAAGGCTCACCAGTCGTCCTATTGCGGTCGAAATGAGTACGTCGTGGCCCGCCAATTCCTGCCCAAACTGCATATCTGCGACCGCCCTGGGACTGGAGATGGCAACACGTCTGGTAACTCCAGCGGGTCCGGCCAACACGACGGAAGTCTCTGTCGTGGTCGGTAATGCCAGTGCCGCAACGCGGACGGCCAGGGATGGCGGTCTGGGGGGGGGGGGTTCTGATTGTATCTATTTTGGCTGCGCCTGGACACGGCGGGAAACACCCAGATTAGACGAGAAGCGGCGGAAAAAAGGCGGGAAGCGGCAGTGCGGCGGGAACACACTGAAAATACACCGACGCCAGCGCCGGTGGCCACAATGAGGGCCTATTTTCCAAGCACGGATAGATGAGTCGCGCCGCTGGGTGTGGTTGGCCGGAAAGGCCGGACCACGACCCAAAATTGTCTGCGGCCCGACACAAACGAATATAATCGGACCATTTGGGTCGCCCATTTGGGTCGTGCCGGTGAAAATTCCCTCATATGATTGGTATGTGGCTGCGGTAGCTACCTCCCGTTCAGAGGGGCTACAACTGTGTGTCATCCTTCCATAGTCGCTTTCTAATGCCCCACATAGCATGTCATGGCACGTGCCCCCTTTGGGGACCTTCGCTGTTAGATCTACGTATCGGGCCTCCCATTGTGGAAGGCCTCGTCCTTAACAACTAAGATCTTTGTGTGGCACTTGTTGTGTGATCGGCTACCCTCAGGGTGACACGGAAATGGCATGTGTTCCTTGTGTGCGGTCCGGGAGATGAGGACCCACATTTCGTCTACATGTTCCGTTATACGTTTCTTATGGAGCTTTGTACCCAAGGCTCTGGGGTCTGAGTAGAAGGCCCTAGACCTTAGTAAGTTCGTGGAAATAAATGCAAACCGTGGTAAGCTAACTCTTCTGGTTAGTGTTTGAAGCGATGACCTAGACTGTATGAACCGTGTCTTTCAACAGTGCTACCATCCACAGGCACGCACCGCTTCGCACGAAATGAGAGGCAAGGCATGAGCGGTTCCCCCGTACTCTTCTTCCTGGCGCCTCTCTCCTCTTCCTCCGCCGGCCTCGCCGGTCAGAGTGGAGATGGGGGAGGTTGCCAGGGCCCTTTGAGTAGTTTTCTGCTTAGGTTTCTCGCCGTAGTTCTAGGTTTAGGGTTAGTTGTCTGTGCCTCTATGGCATTTGGCGAGATGCCGTGGGGCTCGTCCCCTCCGTCGCTGCCGCACGGCATCGGATGGTCGTCCTCTCTGTGTTCTGGCGAGCCCCTATGGTTGTAGAGCGTCGGTGACGATGATGAGGGCGGGAGCCTCTCAAATAAGTGCGACCTCTGCTCCGACGGGATCTGGAGGATTTTCGCGATGCTGCTCCCCCTGGCCGGCCATGGTGGCGAGGGGTGGGAGGAGGATGGCGTGGTGCTTCCCGGATCTGTGATTGATCATGGGAGTGATGTGTTGGATCTCTCTGGCCAGATCCATCATTTGTCGGAGGAGTTCTGCTTCGTTGTGGTGCTTCAAAGGAAGAAGCCAGATGCTGCGACGGCGGTCCCCACCGGTGGCTCCTCTCATAAGGTCAGTGTCATTGGATCCTCGACTGCGTGCATGGCATCGAGCTTCCCCTCCTTCTCTTGGCCTCCCGTGGTGGCGAGGGACAGAAGGGAGGGTGTCTCGATGCGGAAGGCGCCGCCGAAGCCTGATGAAGTTGCACCCATTGGATTTTCCTCGCAGTGGTCCTATCGTGGCGTCGCTGCTGGACCGCTGCTCGTTCTGGCCGAAGGGCGGCCTAGGGTTTCAACCTCCATCGGAGGCCCCTTTCTCAAGCTTTGCTCCGGAGCTCGACAGTTGTCCTCAACAAGTGGTTCGTCCCCAGAGAGTGCGAATTGGCCGGCTGCGCTGCTTCTTCTCCGGTTCCGAAAGCGTCACGAGCAAGAGACTTTGATCTCGCCTTTGGCTGGAGATCGCCGGAGTTTGGTGGTAACGTCAACCTGGGATTTGATTGCTTTTTATCTTCCTTTTCTGAGGTGTTTTCTATAAAAAAAAAGAGGCTCATATCTGTTATTTCTAGTTTAGCTAGGGTGCTTAGTGCTAGGGGCTTCTTTGCATTATGTACCTGCCTAGATTTTATTGCAGCTTCTTGGGTCTTCTAGACCCTTTTACAGTTAAAAAAACCATGTCTTCTTAATAGTGTCTCTGACTCAATGTTAAAAAAATTCGGTGACACGCATCCAGAGAAGTAGGCTGGGCCTGCAAAATTCACTCTAGGCTGGAAACTTACATCTCTCCCACCGCGCGGGCCATCGTGGCGTTCCCCCGCCGTGACACCGGTGGGATCCGGAAATGTCCCACCCACCTGGAACCAAGGTTAGAACAAGCGTATCGATTGACCAAAGTTATATCTGGGACCCAAGGTTTTAGACATGGTTTGGTTCAGAATAATAGAACATTACTCCTTCTCATACTCTTTTGAGTGTACAGGTTAGAACAAGTGCAGCCAAACGGGGAAGAGAACAACAACCCAGGTAATGATAATTCATTTCTAATATGCTATCTTCCTTTCCCAGATTCTTAAATCTCATTACATCGCTGACAGTCAGTTTTCATGTACAGTATATGATCCTAGTCCTTATACCTTCATCGTCAGTCTCTGTCTCTGACGGGCTATAATCCTAGGGTCCTAAACCCAGACTGCCTAAACCATCATGTTAGTGTGGGACAACACTCATCACAAGGCAACCAGAGGCGTCGCTGCTCTACTGTCGAAGCTCGGGAGGTCGTCTCCGAGGAGCGGCTCCATCTTGAAGATGTTGCTAATCCCCAACTCATTCGAGATCCTATCGCAGAGCTGAAAAATACATTTCAGGAAACAAACATCGCTCAGAGATATGTATAGTGAAGTTATGGCAATGGCAAGTCCGTTTTATGTTAGCTCTTGTTTACCTGTCTGTACAGTACTGTGTCACCATGGGACTTCTTAAGCTCCACAACATACAGAGAGGGGCCAAGCTCAAACACCTGGGATACAAAAACAGAACAAGGAATGTTAGCAGCTGATTCATTGGTTACAAAGTACAACATTCTTTAATTCAAAAAAAAGGTGCAGCTTGTCGAGTTTTACCTCGACACAGACCAAGAAGGGTGCAGGGTTGTTCAATCTGTTGCGATTGTTTGTAATCTTGAGCTGAAATATCACATGAAACATCATTTTAAGTTCCCTCAAAACTTTCGCTATGTCGTAGGCTAATCAAAAAGACAAGCTTATGCTCACCTTGCTACGCAACCTCTGAACTTGGAACCCTGACACGGTCGCAGAGCTTTCCATCTTGTCAAGCAAATCCTTAGGTGGATGTGTTGATGTGAACCTGATCTTCCTTTGGGATACTTCCTGCAATTAGTCCGACCATACTACATGAGATAACTCGAGAAGCTGTGGCCAATGATTTTCCTTTCCAGCCTTACAGCTAAGAACATTCAGAGCAAGGCTACGGGCGCATAGGAAGGAAAGATGTTGTACATACCTCTTCCTCAAATAAACCTGAAAGATCAAGGGAAGATGACATTCCAATCAGCTGAAAAGCATTCATCTGGTAAATACTCTTGTCCCCAGGTGCTTCACTCATCTGATTCAGGATAGAAAAAGGAAAAAAAAAGGTGACAAATCAGCGGCTACAAATCAAGAACACATGTTATTTATTCTTAAGACATATAGTTTCCAATAGCATATAGTACTCCCTCCGATCCATAATAAGTGTTGCTCATTTTTTACTAAGCTAGTACAAACTTTGTACTAGATGAGCGACACTTTTATTACGAATCAGAGGGAGTAATATTTTTCATATTTCTCTACCTCTTTGACAGGAAAAATCACACCAAGCTGTACATCTTCATCATTGTCAACATATGGAGCAACTGGAATATAGCCCTTTTGAAACCATTCATGTGTTTTGATTTGTTCCATGTTGACCCTCTTTCTAGGATCCGGTTCAAGAATCTTCCGAAGAAGGTCTTGCGCGCCAGGTGAAAGCCACTCTGGGATCTGAGTGTCACCCTTGAAAATCTACACCAGAAGCAAGTAACAGCGATATCACTAAAATGACCTCAGGGAAGAATTAGAGCATAACAATAATTAAGATCACTCCACTCGTTGTTATATGAATGACGGCTACCTTCTGGTAAAGAACGACCATGTTTCGGTCATCAAATGGAAGATATCCTACGAGCATTATGTAAAGAATTACTCCACAAGACCAGATATCCGACAGTGACCCGTCGTAGCCTCTGTTCTGCAAAACCTGCATCCGTTTGGCACAAGAATAAGCAATTATACAAGAGAAAGAGATCAGCTGCTCTGGAATTTTGTGTTGCCAGTCTTGTACCTCAGGTGCAATGTAGTTGGGGCTACCACAGGTTGTATGCAGCAATCCATCACCCTGAAAGGTTGCAGACCATAAAATTGAGTGCATTTGAAAATTTCATCACAAAAAGTGTATTGATTAATGGAAGCAAATCATGCGATATGTCACTTCATCATACCCCGAGATGTTGAGGTAAAGCACTGAGACCAAAATCAGAGATCTTGATGTTGCCTTTTCGGTCAACAAGAACATTTTCAGGCTGTAGCAAAGCAGGTGTCAGAGAGCAATCAGGTCACGCCGGTTATCTTGCGAAGTACTACAGGGCAATGAAAAAGAGCAAACACTAGCTAGATGATCGTCGTCCAGACGCTTCACAAGGAGACTTCACCTTAAGGTCTCTGTGGAAGACACCCTTTCCATGGCAATAGCTGACGCCATCGATTAGCTGCTGAAAAAGCCTCCTCCCTTCTTGTTCAGATAGTTTTCTCTTGGTTGCCTTTTTTTTTGCATCAGGAAGGAAACCAACATGTTCGTGTTAGAACTAACAAGATACATCTGACGGAATTGCGTAGTGGGGTTGAGACAGAGTTGAAGTGAAAGTTGCAGGGGCTTACAATCCTGTCAAACAGTTCGCCTCCATTGACAAACTCGAGCACCATGTAGATCTTCGTTTTGCTAGCAGCAACCTGAACAAATATCACGAGTCAAAAACAAATCACAGGATTATCAACCGGACACCAATATTTATTCGAACATCTTGTAGTATGACCAGATCAATTATCCGCACGCGCATGTGACGGAGCAGCAGCTGGTCGGCGTTGGCTGCTTGCTTGGGATTAATCGTTGCTTGACGGCGACACACGGGATCGGAATCAAGGAGTAGCCTCGGCATGGGGGAAGAGCTGAATCTGCCTGTCTCTGCGCGTGGGCCAAGGAGAAGGAGAGACAGTAGTATGCGGCAATAATCAACCTGCCTGCCAAGTGGACCGACCCCACGTGCCGCAAGTTTACTGGTGTGGTACATGACTGGTGGCGCAGGCGCACCCCACAACTATCCAGAAACGGATAAACATTATGATGATGATGAGGATGCTCGATAACTCGCGATCTCCGGTTGATGGTACTAAATGTAAGCGTGAATCTCGCGATAATCAACGAGACGTTGGGATGCGAACAACCGATTCGGTAAGGTGTTTTCGACCATTTTTTTTCTCAGTTTTATTTATTGGTCGACGAATCCTCCGATCGATTCGATCAAGGGGAAAATGAAATCAGAGGAATCGAAAGCAGAGGGGAATTGGTTTGGGTTGGATTACCTCGTGGAGGCGGACGACGTTTGGGTGCTTGAGCAGCGTGAGCGTGGCGATCTCCCTGCGCACCTGGTCGTCGGCGCCGCGGTGGGAGAGCACCCTGCCGCGGTCGAGGATCTTGACGGCGAAGTGCTCCCCGGTGGCGCGGCGCCGCGCGTGCTTGACCTTGCCGAAGCTGCCTTCCCCGAGCGTCCGGCCCAGCTCGTACGCGCCCAGCAGCGCCGCCCGCGCGCGGCACCCCTCCTCGTCGGCGCCCTCCTCCCGCCGCGCCCCCACCATCGATCGATCTGGCCGGCTCGCGCTCGTGGCGGATTGGGACGGAGGCGTGTAGAGACGGATGATGAGTCGATTTGAAAAAAAAATGGAGGGCGGAGGGCGTGTACTTATAGCTCCGAATTCCACCCCCGCGACTTCGCTTGCTGCTGCCTGCGTGCGGTTGTCTGCGGGTGTGGCTGTGTGTTCCTCGCTGGTCTGGTTTGGTTTAGTTTGGTTTGGATTAACTTAACCTGGAAGCTAGTATGGAGGTTTTGACAAGTGGGGGAGGGGATCACGGGAGTTTAAGAAGGGTAACGTATTTATTCGCAGCCGCGGCCGCGGCGCAGACAGAGCCAATACTAGCTCGAGGCGCACGTGTCTCGAGCTTACCTGACCATTTTGACCGTGATAACGTGTACTACCTTAGCAACGCGGATTTTCTATATGTCTGGGTTCGCGCTTCCTTTTGATTGTGGTCTGGCTGGCCGACCGTGCTAAGCACATTTTCGTTGGCCGAAATTCGGATTTTTTTAGCCGAACGAAACTCATTTTTGGCTTGAAAACGCCGAGTTTTCACCACGCGTTCCTAGGCTGAGTTCATAGATTCGGCAAAGTTCAGTTAAACACGGCGAAATTTAGTTGAATATAGCATATTTCATTAAACTAGAACAAGGACACGTATTACATCGAATTTAACTAGAAAAAGGCTGCCGCCGCCTTGGTCGACGCGGGCGCCGCTCTACAGGCCGAGGCGGGGATGGTTGCCAGACTGGAAGTGATCCATGACGGCGGCGAGAGTTCGCCCTGGAACGCTCCACCAGCGGCGGCGAAAAGCCATATTGTGGCGCGGCGGCGATCCCGGCGGTCTATAGTGTCAGGCGAGATCCTGGAGGCGCCTGTCGGCAAAGAACTGCCTATAGAAGACCAGGTTGCCAGGATCCTCGGTGAGATCCGAGTCTTGCATGGCGTCGATATCCGCCTGGATCTCTCCGACGATGTCCTCGTCGGCTGGCACCGGCGGAATAGGGATCCCGCCGGCGCTGAGTTGCCAAGCAAAGGGGAGACGACTGTCCGGCGGAGCCGTATAGCCGGTCTCGTGGAGCAGCCGGGCTTCCCACGTCTGCAGCGTGCGTCGGCCGCTCGCCATCGCGGGAAATCTCTAGTCTATGGCTTTTCGGCGGATTTGAGGAGGCAGAAAGGTGCGAGCGTCTGCGGTTCACCGGAGTTGGGAGCGGTGTGAGAGACTGTGAAGGGAGACAACAAGATGTACGCCTTTCATAGGCCGAGTTGGGCGGCGAGAGCGGGAGAGGTGTAGCGGCGAGGGCGGGAAAAGGGAAACGGCGGGAAGGACAACGACGACTCGGCTTCTGTCGCTGATAGGCTGGTCCACTCGACCAATTCGCTTCGTTCGGCGTTCCCAGGGCGTACCCGGGATCCTGGGTATGGTCTGGATAGTCTGGATCAAAGTTGGCCCAAATACGAACGAAAACAGGTTCCTGAATACGCGACTGGGCCGATTTTCGGCGTCCGGATCAGCGTCCTGTGTAGGCGAGTGGAGATGCCCTAAGCGTCGTGCCCTATTTATCCGGCTTGGCAATAATTTTTTTAAAGTCAAATTTAAATCATTCGTGCTAAAAAACTGGCAAAGTTTATATATTTCATACGTAATTTACATTCAAATTATAAAAAATGAAATTTAAACTAGCCCAAACCTTAGCTACCGATCTTCGTGCCGGCGCCGCCTCGTCCATCTACGGGTCGAGGTTGATATACTCTGGCAGCGGCCAGAGGTTGGGCGTTGACAGGGACGGAGCAGGCACGGGCGCGGGTGGATTTGATCACCTGCCTAGGCCACATCGCCCAGCCATGCTGGAGGTGTGCCAGCTCCATCCCCACCTCCGAAGCGATCGGTGTGCCCATCTCGACAGCGGCGGCGGTGGAGGCATCTGGGCATTTGCCTGTGCCACCAAGCCGGTGAGCTAGATGGCCTCCTTGTAGCCGCGCCACAGGGCATTCTTGTCCCTCGCGCTGGCTGCAATGACCTGCTCGGTGAAGGCGTCCTCATTGTAGCCCCACGCCACTCCAGGGGCAGGTTCACGGCAATGTCGTCCACCGCCTCCTGCTTGACGACAATGTCGTCGTCCTCATCATCATTGTCGTTCTCGCTATCGAGGTCGGCATCAAAGTGGTTGAAGGCACCCTCGTCGTCTGAGTCGATGTCAGGGATGTCGTAGACCTTCCCCGGCATCAGGTCACGACGGATGGTGGTCGCGCGCCGCACCTTGTGCTCCCACTCGAGGAACTCTATACAGTAGTCCTCATTGTGGTAGCCCCTCTCCCACCGTTGGGCCTGCGGGAGGTTGCTAATCTAGCGGCGGATCTCCTCCGTTAGCCCTTTGCCCTTCTTGGGAACAGGCGGCACCGGGACACGGTCTCGATTGATGTGCCAACCAGTGGCGAGAGAGACATCCCTGTGGCTGATGCCCCGACCCTCTGTCCATCGACGCTCGCACTCCGAGACGCGGAAGTATCGCCGGCTGCGACGGTCCCACGCTGGTGGGTAGTTCCCCACGGGGCGTCTCCGGAACTCCTCTGGCCGTGGAGGAGGCGGCAAGGTTGTGCCGCGGAGGAAGGCCAGCAGCCGGGAGCGCTAGCTGCTAGAGATGGACGCCTCATGGTCGCTCTTGCTCCTCTTCAGCCAGGACGACGTCTTCATCGTTGGCGTTGGCGGCTGCTAGGGTTGCGATGGCGAGAGGTGAGGAGTGCGGCACCGATGGGCATAGGGTTAAAGAGCCCCTTCGCCGCGAACGCGCGTAGCTTCCCGCTTCTTCGCCATCAATGCCGGCACGGGAACACAGACGAGGTCCAGTGAGTCAGCATGTCGTCTCGTCGATATTGATGGCGTTGGCTGCCGCCGTTCAGCCTTCCAGCAGCGCCTCTGAATCGTTGTCGTGGTTGCGTCTAAATCGGTGCCACCGTCCGCGTATAAATCAGTGCCGCGATAATGGTGAATGATGGGTGGGCCTGCACGCGCAGGCAGGACACGCCCTCTGTCCGCGCGAGTCCGGACCGACGCAACCGTTGTCTAGATTTGGTGCACGATGGATCGAGCCGGACGCGTCTGTCCGAATGAGTCGGACCGCTGGGACGCATGTCCCGCGGCATCCGCGCGAACAAGTTCGGATACACTCGGACAGGATGAACTGGCCCAATAAAGAAGCCCTTACCAATTTCAAAGCAAAATAGATGGCCGAAGATATAGCCTGGGCACCATAACGCACGAAGAATTTGTTTTCAGCACCTTAGATTGACCTAGTGAACAATTTGCACCGTGCGTATGATACCAATGCATGATATTATCTCTGTAATATATTGTTTGATTTAGTACTTCATAATTTATAGAATCTCAATGCAAAAATTATGTACTACTAGATCTCTTGGTGTTAGTTTCTTTTTTCTAAATCTGCGTGCTATGACCGATATCTATATATGATAGCACTATCATCGCTTTATCATTGATTGCAGTGAACATCAGTTTTTTCATGTTCTCTCTGTTTCAAAAAATAAGATGTTTTATCTTTTATGATAAAAATATATAAGATGTTTCAAAATATAAGATGTTTTGCGTTTTGCGAAACAAATGTATCTAGACGTTTTTATTTTTAGTACTCGTATATAGGTTCACTCCAAATCTATATATAAAAAAATGTCTAGATTTATTGGTTTTATAAAAGCTAAAGCATTTTATATTATGGAATCGGAGGGAGTACCGGCTATCATGCTTGTAGCTAATCTTATCGCCACGGTGTTTTGGGCGGCTGCCACGAAAGCTTGCACGGGCTATCATCCCCGGTTGATTACATTATTAGTCTTCCTTTGCGGGTAGTAGTTCTTTATTGCTAGCCCCACCGCACTTTTTTTTTTGCGGGGAAAGCCCCACCGCACATGCATCTTCCAAAAACGGATTAAGTATAGGGACATTCCAGAGTCGTTGTATACATGTATACGTATGGCTATGCATGTGTATACGTAACTAAGCCAATTGTAGCGTGTACGGTAATACCTCGCGTTCAAGGACTTTTATAAGCGTTCCAGTTGGCGCCCTGAATAGACCGGGCCCGTGGCTTTGTTTGCCAGAGATCTCCTCTCAACCCCGTCACCTAGCCGACGTGACGAACACTGCTTACTAAACGTTTTGCCAACCTGTACATATTTTATCCTGTAATAATAATAGCTGTAGCAAGTTCCAAACAAGCACACATGCCTTCAAGCAATCAAGCCGAAGAAACCGATATCCAGAACACTTCATCTAATTTCAAACTCAAGTTGGCTATCTCACTCGTTGGATTGACCCTTTCTAATTGATATTGCACTTCACCATCAGTTACAACCCAATCCAGTGGGGGTTTTCTTCGGTGTCCCCCTCTCGTCCAAACTTACAAAACTGAAGACACAAGGATGGCTAGAATTGGTCGATACCCCTTCGGTTTGTAATGCATAAAAGAGTATCGACCAACCCTAGTGAAGTCACCCGACCCGGTATGGGTCCAAGTCTCCGTGCTTTACAGTGCTAGTCCCTGAATCGATTTGCTAGCCCATACAGTTTATAATGTAATATCACGAAACAAAGGTCATATTTCTATTACATCGAATGATATAGAATTTGACATAATCACATACAAATTGCATAGCAGAAGGGGCGACTCCTCATAAACATGGATCAACAGCGGAAGACTATTATCTATAAAGAGCTTCATCAAGAGCCTGAGGCGAAAACACGCTGAGTATAGATTCAACACTAATATCGTACCCCACTCACCTTCAGGATAACCTGCAACATGATAAATTACAGCAACGAGTGGTCAATATTTTGAATGTGTCAGCATGGACACAGCCAATACTAACTCGAGGCGCACGTGTCCCGAGTTTACCTGACGATTTTGACCGTGATAACATGTACCTACCTTATCACCATGGTTTGCATTTGCATAGCTGGCCAAGGCCAAAAGGTCTGAGATGATTGCATGATTATTGTTCTTGGACTAGTTCTTTATTAGACCGACCTGCATCTTCCAAAATGGATCAAGTCATCGGGATATTCCGGTCCTTGTATACATCTGCCCCTAGCTGGAGGGAACCAGATCCTCTAACGTAGAGGAGCAAAGTTAGAGAATCTACGGTATTTTAACTTCTCTTCTTCCAAACATTATAACTAAGACCAAAATAGCTTAAATTAATTTATCTAATATGAATTTTTGTTATGCATTTTGAGTAATTATAAACATACAAAATTATTATGTAATAAAATTTTGTTTAAACTTTAATGTCTACAGTGATTACCTATAGTAATTAAATCATAGTACATAATAGGGTACTTAAGCTACAGTACCCTGACTTTGCTCCTTGGTTTTTTCTGACTTTGCTCCTCTACGTTAGAGGATCCAGCCACTAGCTGGAGATGGAAAATTCATCCACTAGGTTTTATTAATTTTAAAATTATATGTACCGTATGCATGTGCATACGTTACGTAGCCAATAAGCCAATGTAGCGTGTACCTCTTGTTCAAGGACTTCTATAGGTGCTCAGTTGGCATGATAGACCGGGCCCGGCTTTGTTTGCTAGAGATCTCCTCTCAACCCCGTCAACTAGCACAAGTGGCGACCACTTAGAGTTTTGTTCAAAGTTAATCCTTTATTATTCCCAAAAGCTAACAAACGCGCGCACGTTCATGTCTGATCGAGCGGCCTCACGCGCGCCGTCCGTTTCGCGTGGAGATTCGTGCTGTGTTCCCAGGTGTTTTTATGTCCGCGCCCACACCCCCGCAGTTATTGTAGCAAATCCCCACTTCCGTTTTGCTCGGTCTTCTCTGCGCTCGTCGCTCTCGCATTTGTCGCCGGAGGTCTGCGGGTGCTGGAGCAGGACCGCACGGCGCGCGCGACGCCGGTACTACCCCACTTCCGTTTCGCTCGTCGCAGTCGTCATCTTCTCCGCGCTCGTCGCGCTCGTCGCTCTCGATTTGTCGCCGGGATTCGGAGGTCTGCGGGTGTTGTCGCCGGGATTCGGAGGTCTGCGGGTGCTGTCGCCGGGATTCGGAGGTCTGCGGGTGCTGGAGCAGGACCGCACGGCGCGCGCGACGCCGGTACTACCCCACTTCCGTTTCGCTCGTCGCACTCGTCATCTTCTCCGCGCTCGTCGCGCTCGTCGCTCTCGATTTGTCGCCGGGATTCGGAGGTCTGCGGGTGCTCGAGCAGGGCCGCACGGCGCGCGCGACGCCGGTACTAGTCTCTGGTGAGCCACCGCTCTCTTCATCTTCTCCACCACCTTCGCATTCTCCGCTCGATTTGCCGCCGCTCTCGATTTGTCGCCGGGATTGGGAGGTCAGTATCGGGTGCTGGAGCAGGGCCGCACGGCGCGAGCATCCGTAGGCGCATCCTCTACCTGGCGACGCTTCTCCCTGCCTTAAGATCCAGCAGCGCGGCCGTCTCCATCTCCTGCATCGTGCATCTCTCTGCCGTAGTGGGTGCTAGTGGGTCAGAGATGGAGGCACATTGGAGCAGCCTCCATCCCCTGCATCGTGCATACCTCGGCCTGTACAACTCCTGCATCGTGCATCCCCTGCATCTGCACATTGGTGCGTCGCTTGGGAAGGGAGAAGGTGTCGGCAGCGTCCTGGGGAGCGAATGACCACCTATGGGCTGGGCTCGACCACGACCTCGAGCTGCAGGTAGAGGATGGGCGCTTGTCTAGGCCGATGCGCGCCTATGCTAAATTGTAGGCAATTTAGAACAAGTAGGCAAATTATGTGAATAGGCATGCATCAGTACCCCTTCTGTAAGGATGCATGAGCATTATCCATAAGGATGTAGATGGGGCACTTTATTGATGCCGAGATGTTTATTAACAGTTATTTTGTTGAAGCAGAAAATGACCTTTGTGTGTTTTTCCTTTTTCTGCAGGCATGTTTTCTTCTTCGACATAAGGGGAAGCAGTCATGTCTGACTTTCCGGGACAAGACACCCGATAGGTTATCCTTCTATCTTAACAATGTAGGAAGTATGATAAGTTTGTCCGAAGTTTATCCTAGGCAATGTGGGCAATATATTGCTAGTGCTTGCGATCTGTTTTGCAACTAGTGTACCAATGCAGGCAATTATTTGATGTTAATTGTACTAAGTAGGCAATATGTGTAGCAATCCATGCAATTATCTAATTAATCCAGGCAAATATATGCTACTACGGGTTAATGAAATTTAGAACAAGTAGGAAAATTATGTAGAAATCCACACAATTATCTTATAAATCCAGGCAAATATATGCTACTATGGGTAAATGAAATTTAACACAAGTAGGCAAATTATGTTCACTACTATTTTTACAGGCAATTCTGAGTCACATATAGGCAAATGTTCAGTACTGTTTTTATGTTCAGTATGATTTTTTGAGATTCTTATTTTTGTTTGCTTTCGTTTGGTAAGGGAGGTGGTCCAGATGAAGTGTTGATGGCCAATATGGAGAAGAATGTTGAACAAGGTAGGAACAGAGCTTCACCAGCAAGGATTATGAAGCTAAATGATAACCTCAGCCTTGCCCAGAGAGAGTTAATTGCCAGTTATGGACTTGGTGGACTTTTGAGGATTGCTGCCTTGACACTGCCAGCAGACTATAGCAAATGGATTTTGCAGCATGTGGACCCAAATAAGAGAAGCATAGTCATTGAAGGACAGGGTTCTATCCCTGTAACTGCGGATGGTGTAACAGAAGTTCTAGGGCTACTAAACAGAGGGGATGATGTTTTCTATGGGTGTGGTCCTGAAGCGACTAAGTTTATGATGAATCTTTATGGATTCGAGAAAGGATCAGCACCCAACGTTACCACTTTTTGCAAGATGATCGAAGACATGAAGGGGAGGGCTGATGATGACTTCATGCGTGCTTGGATCACCCTAATGGTCAACTGTTTTCTATGCCCTACCACTGGTCTGACCATCAGCCCTCGATGCTATCCTATTGTTGTGGACCTGAAAAGAGTAAAGAGGATGAACTTTGCAAAGTTTGTAGTTGACCAAATAATGAAAGCTGTTAGCGAAATGGGAACTAAGAAAAAATCTGTCGTGTGCTGTGTACACAATCTAGTGGTAAGATAGTACCCCCTGCTTTAACCTGGGTTTATTTTTTGTTTTTTATTGTTTCACTCACAGATTGTTTCATCTTTTATGGGTTTTTTCTATGGAAAACAGGTTAAATATGTAGATTCACTGGTCGTTGAAATGCTTGTTCTAAATTGCAAAGTTCGGGCGGAGGCTTGGGACAGCAAGCTCATAGGCAAGGTAGTTAAAGCTGACAAGAAGCCAGGTGGTGGGTTCGGGCATCTCAAAGTGAAGCCTAGCGTCTTGCAAAAACCTGGCGGTGAACTATTTGTGGGTTATGAAGAGATCGAACATTTTGTATCATCAAAGTTGCCAGATAATTTCAACAAAAGTGTATGTGTGCCTTTTCTCTCTATCATTTTTTGTTATCTGTTTTCTCACACTTTTTCTACTGCCAACTAACTAGAGGCATTTTGACATGTTTCTTATGATGCAGAACAAAAGAAAATTGGCTGCAACAGTGACTGAGCTATGCAGAGGTATATCATTACAGATTGGTACGTTCCTCGAGGGTGTTGGCAACCTAGATTGTCAAGAGGAAATTCAGGGATCAATAAAAAGAAGAAAACAAGCTGCAGGTGTCCATATGAGCAGCAAGAACTTAGATAAAGACTGTTGCAGGAGTTGGGGGCAAGCGTACAAGCGGACTTAGCGAAGATTCCGATTCTAATGCATTCGTCCCAATAAAAAGGCGCAGGTGCAAAAAAGCTGCAGGGAAATCCATGGTACAAAAAGCAAACACATCAAAGCCTAAAAAATCCATTGCATCAACCCAACTTGTACCAACCAGTAGCAAGGCGGTAGGGGCTGCCGAAGATGTCCAAACAGAGGAGCCTCCAGTGATGGTCTCCAACATTGCAAAAAGCACCCCTATGGCAAGCGATGGTCAACAAGCATCTCAGTGTGTGTCAAAAGTACAAATCCCAGAAGTTGACATACTTCCCAATGCATCAGTCCTACCTGCAAATCTGGTACTGGATGGAACAACAGTTCATGAGGCACCCCCAACATTTGACAGAACTTCGGATGGAACCTCTCGTGAGGCAGCTTTACACTCAGACCAAGCAGTTGTTTTGCAGGAAAATTTAAACAGAAGTGTGGATGGAACCTCTCTGGATGTATTCCAGGCAAATTCAAACTCAATTCAGGCAACTATTTGGCCAGAAGCATTAGTTGAAAAAACACCTGCTGCTGTTCACCCTGATCAGGCAACATTACATGAAAACCAGGCAAGTCCAACCCCACTACAAGCAATTGTTTTGCCAGCACCAACTTTTGACAGAACACCTATTGCCAACTCCTTTGAGGCAACTATTCAACCAAATCAGGCAATATTCCATGGAAACCAGGCAAGTTCAAACTCAAATCAGGCAAGAATTTGGACAGCACCAACTTTTGACAGAACACCTGCTGGGAACTCCCTTGAGGCAACTATTCAACCAATCCAGGCAATATTCCATGGAAACCAGGCAAGTTCAAACTCAAATCAGGCAAAAAATTGGACAGCACCAACTTTTGATAGAACACCTGCTGGGAACTCCCTTGAGGCAACTATTCACCAATCCAGGCAATATTCCATGGAAACCAGGCAAGTTCAAACTCAAATCAGGCAAAAATTGACAAGACCAACTTTTGATGTAACACTGGAACTCCCTTGAGGCAACTATTCAACCAATCCAGGAAACTATTTCACCAGTCCCACTATCAACAGTTCTAATGTTGGGAAAAAAGATCCAAGCCATACACCGGCGACTTCAAAAACTTGTCCTCCTCCAGTGCCTATCCAAACTGGGACAGCAGGATCGTCTTGCAAGCCCTTGAAGAACAGGTTACGGTTGCCTGTAACGTCACCGGACAAGTCAAATAATGGCGAACAGACATTAGTTGGGTCTGGTTCAGGCCTTCAAAGCAGTGGTAGACGGGTGAAAATTGTAGACAAAACGATCAACCTTAACTCCCACCTGCAGGATACAGTTGAAAGTGAAATCAGGCCAAAAAATCTAGAAGTTTCATTTGACACGGGAGAAGAGGAATGGGACATGTCTCTTCTTAGTCAAGCGGAGGCTGATGCCAAAAGAGTAGTTGGTGAGATGCGTAAAATGCAACTGAATAGCAAAACACTAGAAGATGTGAAAACTCCAAGCTCTAACATAGAACCAGCCAAAGATGCTCCAGGTAGCAGCTCATCAAAAACTCCACAAGGTGCTGGGCACGAACGAAGAGTTTCACGGGTAGCACCTGCTATCAGGTCACCTTATGTAGATCCTGATAACACGGACCCTTTCTTCTGTTCAGAAGAAGTCAACAAAATATACAATGCTGTCTGTCAGTACAAATGTAGGAGGTCTCGGAGCCAAGCTAAGGAGACAAGGTTAGTGTACTTCATTCCATAATACTGATTTTCTTCACAGTTTCATCTCAGTTCTATGCCCCTCATTAATTTTGCTCCTCCTGTTTTTCTTTGTTCCTCTCGTATCCATAGAAAACCAATAATCAACTACGATGAATTCTTCATCTCGGGCGAGGAACTTGCATCTTCAGTAGCTGATGGTAGCAAGTTTGAAGCTTGCATTGTAGAAATAGGAATTGTTGCTTTGAGAACAATAGAGATGTGTCCAAAGAAAAGATACATGCCACTAAGGATCACTGTAAGCACCTTTTTTCTTCATTGTTATACCTGATTAGTTTTTCTTAGGCAATTATTATGATCAAGGAGGCAAAATATGTTGCAATACAGGCAATTTTTATGTTTGTAATTCAAATAGTCCTACTAATCTGATTTCCCGTCTAGGAGTAGGCAATTAATATGAGTCATGTACCAACATAAGTAGCAATGCAGGCAATTTTTGTTAGTAGACAGTTAGTACTGTACATGTATATCAGTTTTTTAACTTTCGAATTTTCCCTCATGCGTGCTGTCTTCAGACTTTCTTCCAAAATGGTAGTTTCATCCGAAGTGAAGTCGACAAGTGGTTCAACTACCATACCATGAGGCTGAGCCGTTGTGAATTGGTAAGTAATACCTTTCTGATTTGTTTTCTAAATTAGTGGTCACTTTGTTTTCTGACCCTTTAAAAATGTGAATTAGGTTGCCTTCCCAACTCTAGAAGTACTTGATCTTGAAAGACCAAAAGAGACAGGGCACTATTGGCTCCTAGTTCTGAATTTAAGGGATGAGCGATTCGAACTGTTAGACTCGCTTAGGACTCTGGAAGATAAAAAGTTGCTTAAAACCGCAAAGATCATTATTGAAGGGATTGTAGCAAATTGGGAGAAGCATTATAGCAAGTCAAGCAAGCAAGTTAAGCGGGACTGGCCTATTATTGATGTCAACAGCGCCAAACAAGACGATGGGTCAGTAATTTTTCCTTGTGCTTTTTTCGACTACCTTTTCTGTTTTTAATTACATCAAACTGATTAGCTCTTATTATCTTACTTGCATAAAAAAGCTCTAGTTGTGGCATTTACATGTTGCACAACGCTGAGAAGTGGGAGGGAAGTGTTGTACCAGTTCTTAATTCAAAGGACGTACCGAAGCTCAGGAAGTTGATGACTGTGAAATGGCTAAATAGCCGTCACAATGATGTAAATTGGAGGAGCATGTTGAACATCAAAAAGGTGTGCCCAACAAGTTTTAACCTTGTTTTTACCACTTCTTTTTGTCTCTTTTCTGTTTTTTCAGTGTACAAGCAACAACTCCCCTCCTCACCTCCCTAGTTCTTTTGCATGGCTGTTGTCGAGCAAATTCAGGACGGTAGCATACAAATGCAAGAAAGGCAGCTAGCTGAAAACATGATGTCTTTTTAATCTCAACTTTTACTGAATCCAAGTATTACAAAACCATTACAGCCATCTCATAAAACAACTACTACTAACACAATAGGAAACTATTACTAACTTGATATTTTTCCCAGGAAACAAGCTGGGTTTCTCAAACACTTTGGTTCAATCTCGTGCTGCAAGTAGTAGCATTGTGTCCTTGCTGGCCACAAAGTGCACATTTCACACTCCTCTTAGGATGCAATTCAAGTGCTGAACCGAGGGCTTTATCTTTCTTGCGTCCTTTTGTCGACGACTTCAGTGGATTCTTCACACGGGAAGGACCCGCACCTGGTTCACCAGCAGATGCCTGTGTAGCTGCAGAGGGTGTATGTCGTTCTTGCTTCTTTTTTCTCTTCCTAAGCACTTTATCCATCTGCCAAACCTCGGTCCGCATTGCTCGGATGTGCGCATTGCAAATAGCAACACCCTCATCAGACCGACAAGCAAGTTTAGCAACCTTAGCAAAGTCTGTACACAAGTTTGCATGTCTGATCATTTCGATCGCATCGGGAGACATGACATCATGCACCTGTTCAACAGCTGGTGCAACACCATCTGCAATTGCTTTCTGTGTCCACCTGGAAAGTATGTACCGAGAAGGTATCTCGTCTATACCCAAATGAGTGAAAACCTTCAAGATATGGATGCAAAGAATCCCATCTTTGTAGAATTTGCAGCACTCACATTCATATTCCTGGAGGTCGACCAGAGCGGTGACTGTGTACGACCTACTCCCATAGTTGCCCACATAGGTGTTGTTAGGAACAAGCAGGTACATATTCCCTGGTTGTGGCCTTACATTGTACCTACCAATCATCTCAAACTCATGTTGAAACCTGTAGTATATATCCCGTGTATACACAGCTAAAGCTTGCTTCTCAATTGGGAAGGGGGACCATGTCCTCGGAACCAGTTCATCAGTCCGGAAGTCATTTCCTTCCTCCCTAACGAGAATCTTGTCGTTTATCTTCTCATATTGCTTGACGAAGTTCATCACAGAGTTTTATGGGTTCACATACCGTTTCAAAACAGAATTGAAACCCTCACTCCTCTGGGTAGATTGAAGAAAGGGGAAGAAATTCTTTCTGAAGTAGCATGGAACCCATGACTCCCTAATATCATACAAGTCTGCGAAGTGCTTGTTGCCTGCCACATTGTAATTCTGGAGCATAGCAGACCAGTTAAACTCAAACTCCAAGGGAGTCATGCTCATGTCTATGCACTCATTAAAAATTCTTGCCAACTCTGGATTCCTACCTAGGAATGCACCAAGATATGATTGAGCTTTTCTTATTATGTGCCACTTGCAATTTCGGTGACATGTGTTTGGAAACATTTTGTCTATGGACTTCGCCATTGCAAAATCCTGATCAGTTATAATATTAAGTGGCGCCAAACCATTCATCGCTAGTAGAAATCTTTCAAAGAGCCAATCAAAACTAGTTGCTAGTTCCTGTCTCATGAAACCACAGCCCAACATGAAGGACTGCCCATGCCTGTTGATACCTATGAAAGGTGCAAATGGCATATTGTACATGTTTATACAGTATGTCGTATCAAAGGAGATACAATCATGGTATGCCTTAGTGTATGCTTCTCGAGCTTTTCCATCAATCCAGAACAAGTTAACAACCCTTTCATCAGAATCCAAATCCATTCTAAAGTAGAAATTGGGATCCTCCTCTTTCTTTGCTTGAAAGTAGGCAATAGTAGCAGGCATGTCACCTCCTTTTGTCTCTGTTTGCCGGATACTAGTTCTCAAATTGCTTATCTTTTTTGTCATGTACGGCACAAGTTTTGCACAACCATAGAATTCAGACATCACTGACATCATGCGCCCTGTCTCCAAGTTGCAGTGATGTAGAGTAGTAAGAAATTTTTGCTCCTCCCTTGGTATATCCTGGTGAGAACGAAGGTACTTAGTCAGCGATGGTTTATTGATCAGATCATGGTTGTGTTCAGGTATAAAAGCTGTCACTTCAAACTTGTTTTCAATCAGCTTAACCCTCATTCTTGCTCTGCAATTTGTTTGCTTTATTGATTCCCTCCTCCTTTTCTTCCCAATCTTGCCTGAAATCCCTTTTTTCTTGCTCTATGTTCTCTGGCCACCTTCCCCTCCTTCGTCATCAGTATCAGATTCTGAACTTGGACTCTCAGGTAACGGAACAGCATGGACATCATCTGTTTTTGGTTTCCTATTTTTGTTGCAACAGAATTGTTGCTTTTCCAGAACCTTGGTGAATGCAGACCTCCTGGAGGTGTTAGACTTGACTGAGAACCCAAGCCTTTTTGCATAAGCATTGTAATGCAACTTTTCTTCTTCAAGTGTGTCGAATCTCATACCCACATATGGTTCTTCAGGGGTAATCGCACCTTTGTCTCATCGTCACCTTCAAGAACTAAGTGAACATTTGTTGCATCAACAATAGGCAAGTTCTCAGTCCCACTGGGAAGAGTTGCAGCAACGGGGTCAGCATTACAGTCTGTATCCATAGCATCAGATCCACCAGCTTGTCAACCGACAAGAATATGGATTTTGCACCCAACACTTTAGGCGCCCTAGAAGCATTCACCGACCAAGCAAGTTCGGGACTCGCCACCCTTCAATTGAGGCATAGCCTCCAGCATGGAATCAGGTACGTAACAATGGTTGTGCTTCATTATTCCTGTCGCCTTCATCCAAAAAAATGTCTTCAGGCAACATGTTCAAGTCCAGGCCAGACATTATTCCTGCACATCAAACAAACATCAGTTGTAGGCAATTGTTAACAGAAATCATACAAAATAAACAGAAATTATGGATACACAACTGTTCCAGCTTGATTTGTGTGCCTTTTCCCAATAGTCAAGTTGGTTGTTTTTCAATGTAAGCAAGTTAATTTACTCAATCTTTATCAATTTTCAAACTAATTTATTTTTTTTGTTTTCTTCTACAGACTAGGTGCAAGCAAGCAAAGGTCAACTGATCCATGGTTCTACAATCAATCAACACAGGAACATGCATGGTGTGAGGCATTATGGGGGTAGGGGTAGAAATCTGGGGAGAAGTAAACTTGTGAAAGGAAGCAATTTTATTTGCTTTTTGTTTTGGTCAGAAGCAACTTCAACTGCTGATTAGTAATAGTAGTAAGAATCTTTCACTGCAACTTACAAGCATGTTATTCTGTTTCTTGGGGGGGGGGGGGGGGAGTTTTATGACAAAAACAAAGAACAACAAGGACTGGTAAGAAGATATCTCAGCTGTGATGGTCGTGTTACCTGTTTTGATGGTGGCAGATTTGTGCCAAACAATCTGGGCAACTTTCTTATCTCCTTGTTTTTTTGGATCTGCTTCTTGTGCTTCATGTAATTTTTCTTGCCTGGGATTTTCTTGCACAGCCCGATACTGGAGCGGCGGCGCTGGGTGGGAAACCCTTGCGATGGGAAAGAGAGAAGAAATCGGGGGAGGAAGAAAGAAGCTTTGGAATCGGGCTGGGTTGTCCGATTGGCTGTTTTTTATACAGCTGACGATGGGCTGTGTTGGGAGCACGCGGGGGAGGGGGACCAGGTTGTTTCCTTTTGGACAGCAGCGGGTCGGTGGGATCGTAACTTTCCTAAAACGGGAGGCCGCTTGATCGCACAAACCAGCAGCCGGCCGCTGCCTAGTCATGTCCTTATTAATTTAGGTATAGTTTATTAACATGTTAACACATATACATAGGAGTGGCCTGATATTGGTGAATCAGGCGATAACGCGCGTTAGCGCTGCCGCGCGCCTCACATGGAAAAATGCCACGGAAACGAGGGCATGAACCCGGCAACTTTGCCACGTGGCGCCATTTTCCGGTTGACAATTTCTAGGAGTTGCCCGGCCCTCGAATTAAAAAAAATGGACGGCGACAGATTCATCGACCAGGGAGAGCCAGATTCCTCACACGCGTGCTATAAAAAAAACTCGTTGTTTGCATTTGAGCATTGGGTCCCTTCCCTTGAGTTGATTCCTATCGAAAAGCAAATGCCCATACGCGCTAATCAATAATATTAGCCGCTCGTTGTTTTCGTGGCAACATGGGATCGGCGGGCCTGGTCACGAGTCATCTGCTGTGGACTGTGCATCCGTTAGGTACGTGACGATTCGATGGAGACGCGCCGTTTTGTCGGTAGGACGAGGTTAAGTT
This sequence comes from Avena insularis, assembly GCA_023614405.1. NCBI lineage: Eukaryota > Viridiplantae > Streptophyta > Magnoliopsida > Poales > Poaceae > Avena > Avena insularis. The sequence goes on from CM042685.1 coordinate 377,206,978, forward strand.
GAAAATGTTACAATCTTTTTCTTTCTATATCTCTTTATTTACACGAGAAGAAAAGCCTGGACGATAGTCTAGTCTCTTATAATAGCTCATGGTTTGGCAAAATTTGGGTTTGTCCTCTTTAGTAAACAATTGACTTAGGGCATCTTCACCGGGCCTATGCATCCCGTCTGACCGTGTCCGAACTTGTCTGCGCGGACATGGCGTTCCAGCGAGTCGACCCATCTAGACAAACGTGTCCCGCTGGGCAACGGCTGCATTGGCACGGAAGCGTGCGGACACTCGCGCGTGCCATTGGCGCACCCGTAGCCACCGCGTATCGGCGACATTGATTCAGAGGCGGTCAGCGGAACCGATTCAAACGCAATCACGGCACCGATTCAGAGGCACTGTGCGGAAGGATGACCGGCGGTAGCCTGTCCATCAATAGCGACGAGACGACATGCTGATCCACTGGGCACCGCCTGTTCCGGCGCCGGCATTGATGGCGAAGAAGCGGGAAGCTGCACGTGTTCACGGGTGTCTAGGATATTTAACCTTGCGCCCGTTGGTGCCGCCCTCCTCACCTCTCGCCATCGCAAACCCTAGCCACCGCCGCCACCACCACCAACGATGCAGACGTCGTCGTGGCTGTAGAAAGGAAGGAGCAAGCATGACCACGAGGCGTCTAGCTCTAGCAGCCAGTGCTCCCGGCTGCCGGCCTTCCTCCGCGGCACATCCCTGCCGCCTCCGCCGTGGCCAGAGGATTTCCGGTACCGCCCAGTGAGGGATTACCCGCCACCGCGGGAGCGTCGCACACGGCAGTACTTCCATGTCGCAGAGTGCGAGCGCCGCTGAAGGGATGGGCGCGACATCAAGCACATGGATGTATCCCTCCCTACCGGCTAACACCTCAACCGGGACCGTGTCCCGGTGCCGCCCGTGCCCAAGAAGGGCAAAGGGCTGGAGGAGGAGATCCGTCGTCGGATCAGTAACCTCCCGCAGACTATACAGTGGGAGAGCGGCTACCAGAGCGAGGACTACTCGATACAAATCCTCGAGTGGGAGCACAAGGCACGGCGCACAACCACCATCCGCCGTGACCTGCAGCCGTGGGAGGTCTACGCCGTCCTCGATATCGACTCGTACGACGAGGGCGCCGTCAACCACTCTGACGTCGAGCTCGACAGCGAGGATGACAACGACGAGGAGGAGGAAGATGATGACATTGTTGTCAAGCAGGAGGCGGTGGACAACGTCACCGCGAACTTACCCCCATAGTACCGCGAGGTGTTGGCGCGGGTCTACGACGAGGATGCCTTCACCGAGCAGGCCATTGCGGCCAGCGCGCGGGAGGAGGAAGCCTAGTGGGTCGGCTTCAAGGAAGCCGTCCAGCTCACCGACATGGTGGTGCACGCGAACGCCCGGCTGCCTCCACCACCGCCGCTGCCGGGATGGGCGCCTCCGTTCACGCCGAAGGTGGGGATGGAGCTGGCGCACGTCCCGCACGGTTGGGTGTCGTGGCCTGTGCGGACGATCAATCCACCTGCGCCCGCTCCCGCTCTTTAGTAAACAATTGCATGAACCGACTGACCACCTCTTGTTTTAGTGCAGACATTCTTCTCGTGTGTCTTTCTTTGGCTCGGCTCCCCCGCGGATCCTGCCGAACACTTGGGAAGGCATGAAAAATGTCAAAGAGTGCTGGTAGTATGTTGTTAGGGCATCTCCACCGGGCTGACCCAAACGGTCACCCAAAACTGTCCGTTTGTGTCCGTTTGGGTCAGGCCGCGGTCAGTATGGGTAGGGGGTCCGGCCTGTCCGGCCAGCCGCGCCTAGCGGCGTGACCCATTTGTCCATGCTGGGCGAGGCAATTTTTTTTTAGATTCAAACACAAAAAACTCGTGAAAAACTGGCAAAGTTCATACTTAATTTACATTCAAAATATAAAAAACATAATCTAAACTACTAGCCCTAGCTATCGATCTTTGCACGCCGGTGCCGCCTCGTCCATCTACGGGTCGAGGTCAATGTACTCCGGCGGCGTCCAGAGGTTGGGCGACGGCATGGCCAGAGCGGGAGCGGGTGCAGGAGCGGGCTCAGGCGGGTTGATCGCCCACACAGGACACAGATCCCACTGCTGGAGGTGCGCCAGCTCCATCCCCACCTCCGGCGTGATCGGAGGCGCCCAAACCGGCAGCGGTGGTGGTGGTGACAGCTGGGCGTTCGTTTCAGCCACCATGCGGGTGAGCGCGAGGGCATCCTCGTAGCCGCGCCACTTGGCCTCCTCCTCCTGCGCACTGGCCGCAATGGCCTGCTCGGTGAAGGCGTCCTCGTCATAGCCCCGCGCCAGTACCTCGCAGTACTCCGAGGGCAGGTTGGCAGCGACGTCGTCCACCGCCTCCTGCTTAACAACGATGTCATCGTCGCCGCCCTCGTCGTTGCCATCCTTGCTTCCGACCTTGGCGTCGGAGTGGTTGACGGTGCCCTCCTCGTCCGAGTCGATGTAGGGGACGTCGTATACCTCCCCCGACTGCAGGTCATGGCGGATGGTGGTGGCACTGCGCACCTTGTGCTCCCAGGAGAGCCACTGCTTCCAGTAGGCCACGCTCTAGTAGGCAGGGTCGCAGCCGTGGACCGACAGGATGCACCTGATCCGGCGCCGGATCCCCTCCTCCAGTTCTTTGCCCTCCTTGGGCATGGGCGGCACCGGGACACGGTCCCAGTTAAGGTGTCAGCCAGTGGGGAGCGACATGTTCTTGTGCTGGATGCCCCATCCCTCCCTCCAGTGGCGCTCGCACTCCATGATGCGGAAGTACTGGCGGTCGCGGCGTGCTCCCTCCGGCCGTGGTGGCGGGCGAGCCTCCACGCGGCGGCCCCAGAAATCCTTCGGCCGCGGCGGAGGCGGCAAGAACGTGCCGCGGAGGAAGGCCGGCATCCCGGGGCGCTGGCTGCTAGGGCCGGACGCCTCGTGGTCGTTCTTGCCCCTCCCGTTCTTCAGCCACGACGGCATTTTCATCGTTCACGGTGGTGGTGGCGGCTAGGGTTTGCGATGGCGAGAGGTGAGGAGTGTGGCACCGACGGCCGCAGGGTTAAATAGCCCCTTCGCGCGCGAACACGTGTAGCTTCCAGCTCCTTCGCCATCAATGCGGCGCCCAATGGGTCAGCGTGCCGTCGCGTCGCCATTGATGGCGTAGGCTGCCGCCGGTCAGCCTTCCGCCTCTGAATCGATGCCGCGGTTGCGTCTAAATCGGTGCTACTGACCGCGTCCGAAATCAATGTCGCGTGTGGCTGGCGGGTGGGCGAGTGGCACGCACGGACACGACGTCCGCGCTGTCCGTGCGCGTCCGGGCCGACGCAGCCGAGCCCCAGATTAGATGCATGGATAGGTCGGGCCGAACGCGTTTCGTCGGATGGATCGTCCCGCAGGGGCGCCGCGCACGTCCGTACAGACAGTTTCGGATACACGCAGACTGTTTGGATCGGCCCAATAGAGATGCCCTTACTCTCCACCCTGGCGTTCCTCGAAAAGGCGGGTGCCTCCAAGTCTCTTGGGAAATTAATTCTAGAATTTCCGACTTAGTATATCTTCCCTTCCCGTCGGCCCTAATTCCATACATTAGGGGTGAAGACGAATACTTGGGTTTTGGTTGGTGACAAATGCTTGGGGAGATTTATCCCACACAAGGTATTCGTGTATTTTGTTCTGTATGTATAGTGCGCGCCCATGTTTTGTGCTATCGGTTGGTCCGTTGGAGTTGGGCATATATGGCACATTTAAGATTATCTCCTTTGTCCCCTAAAAAAATTTATCTCCTTCTATAGTAGTACTCAGGGCATCTCCACTCGGCTACCCAGGACGCTGATTCGAACGCCGAATTTAGGTCCGGACGCCGAAAATCGGCCCAGTCGCGTACCCATGAATCTCTTTTCGTCCGGTTTTGGGCCAACTTTGATCCGGACTACCCAGGCCATACCCAGGATACCGGGTACGCCCTAGGAATGTCGGACGCAGCGAATTGGCCGAGCGGACCAGTCTGTCAGCGACAGAAGCCGAGTCGTCATCATCCTTCCCGCTGTTTTCCTTTTCCCGCCCTCGCCGCTATACCCCTCCCGCCCTCGCTGCCGAACACGGCCTATAAAAGGCATACATATCACCGTCTCCCTTCACAGTCTCTCACACCACTCCCAACTCCGGCGAACTCCGAACACTCGCACCTTTCTTCCTCCTCAACTTCGCAGAAAAGCCATGGCCGAGAGATTTCCCGGCCGACGCATGATGCAACCGTGGGAAGCCCGACTGCTCCACGAGGCAGGCTATACAGCGCCGCCGGACACTCGTCTCCCCTTCGCCTGGCAACTCAGTGCCGGCGGGATCCCTATTCCGCCGGTGCCTGCCGACGAGGACCTCGCCGGAGAGATCTAGGCGGCTATCGCCGCCATACAAGACCCGGATCTCGCCGATGATCCTGGCAACCTGGTCTTCTAGAGGCAGTTCTTCGCCGACAGGCGCCTCGAGGAACTCGCCCGACACGAGGGACCGCCGGGCTCGCCGCCGCCGCGTCACAATGTGGCTTTTCGCCGCCGCTGGTGGAGCGTTCCAGGGCGAACTCTCGCCGGCGTCATGGAGCACATCCAGGCCGGCAACCACCCCCGCCTCGGCCTGTAGATGTGGCGTTCGGCGTCGACCACGGCGGCGACGGCCTTTTCCTAGTTATTAAATTCGATGTAATATGTGCGTCCTTGCCCTAGTTAATGAAATCCGCCTATATCCGCCCAAATTTTGCCGAGTTTAACTGAATTTCGCCGAATCTGGGAACTCGGCGTGGGAACACGAGTGGAAAGCTCGACGTTCCCAGGCCAAAAACGCGATTCGTCCGGCCAAAAAAAGATCCGGATTTCGGCCTGGGTTCGCCTAACGAGTAGGGATGCTCTCACTCACTAGTGGAGAGGGGGCCTCTAGTCCCGAGACGTAAGGGCCTCTAGTCCCGGTTTTTGAACCAGGACTAATCAAGCGGGACTAGAGGCCCAACACTAGTCCCGGCCCAGTTACCAGCCGGGACTAGTGGGTGCCCACGTGGCTGCCCCTGCGCGCTCAGGGTGCACCCCCACTAGTCCCGGTTGATGCCACAGGCCGGGACTAGTGGGTATCTGCTGCGGCAGCATTTTGCGCCTTTTCTCTGCCACGGCAGAGCATTACCTTGGACTAGTGATTTCTCTGCCGCGGCAGAGAATTCATTTTGTATTGTTTTATTTATTTATTTTTCATTTCAAAATGGTTTTTGAATATTTGTACGCCACCACATATCGTACACATTCTTGCATATATATAAGATAACTTGTATTACGAAATCGAACATACAAATATATACAATTTACATAGTTACATGGAGATCATAGAATACCGGGACTAGAGCACAAAATATTTTGATTACATGGAGATCAGTAGCGCCTATTCACACTAAATTCTCTGACATCGTCTACGATCTCTTTGAAAATAAATCCTGCCAGCTCTCCGCAATTGCTAGTACGCGTTGCTCTGGTAGTAGTTGATCCCGCATTCTCTTGAACAATATATAAGAAAAAGGAGATCAATATGTATCAATCATGATAACAAAAGGTGACGGCAATAAAATGATGGTGTGAATGCATTGCTTACGTCGACTCCATAATCGTTGTGTTCGGTGGTAAACGTACGAATGAACTCACAAACGTAGAATCCACATAGATTCGACCCCCGTGGCTGCCTCGCGCACTTTGCGAGAATAGAATTCAATCAAAATAATAATCTAGAGCATCATTATTGTATTGAAACTAGAAGTAAAGAGATGCGCGGACATATCACGTGCTACTTACCGAGACCTCTTTAAACGCCAGCTTCTCACTAAATACACCCGTAACCTCGCGCTTGAACCGGATCCAAACCCTGCCCGACGAAGAAAATGAATGAATGAGTTATTCATTACCTGATATCTTGATAAATCAACGGAAGATACCGATATAGTGCGAAACTTACTTCTGGAGCATGTCCTGCATGCTCGGAAATCTTCCAGGTTTCTCTTTGATGGGTCCATGACATCAACTCTTCCCTTATCAAGTTGAATGTCTACCAGAACCCAGTGGAAGCTGCAAACATTTATATATACATCAGTTAAACTTATTAGCATCGACTAATCAAAAGTGAATGTGTACAACAAAGTAAGACCCTCACCTGAAATTGTAAGGAAACAGTATGTGGTCAGAGAAATTTTGCTCCATTAGAAACCTTAGAAGGTTTTCCTCCGTATCATCGGGGTTATTCGTTAGCGTGGCTATATGCACTTTATCTCGGTCAATGAACCCAATATTGTATATTCCTTTTCTTTTACATTCCAGGATCTTCATTCTGCATAATAAGTCACATGTTTCGAACTGAACAACTGAAAACTGAACATGTAGACAATGAATTCAACAACTTACAGACAATAGCAGTCGAGGATGGATTTGTCTAGGGCGTCGAGATGGTATAACTGGAACAGTTCTAGAAACTCAATATGTACTTCTTCGGGTCTGGAGTAGTACTCACGTGGGACTTTGGCTACGATCATTATTCTCCCCTGCTTCATGACCGCCGAGTACCATTGGTGGAGATTCCGCATTTGTGTTGGCAGTTCTCTCAGCCTCTCTTTGCTGACCAAATCCTCACCTGCGACATATTTAGGAGCTAGTGGCATCTTGGGTAGATGGTCGAGTTGGGGGCCTAACAGTTCATCAAGTGTAATTTCCATGTTGGCTGCCAACTCCGCAGCTATTGACATATCAAGTGGCTGTTGTGCGAGGAGTGGAACGTTTTGTGAAACCACCTTAAGGCGTGCGATCATTTGTTTTGCCTGTTGTCCAAGAAGGGGAACGTCTGATTTTTTACTGATTGCATTTTTGGTCCCGCTTGCACCTGTGCTTGCTGATTTTTTACCGCTTGCACTTGATTTGCTCTTCGCCACTTCTTTCTAAAGTGTGCGTAGATAGTCATCTGGCTTATGGTGCAACTCATATTGCGATGGTGTGTTCATAAAATCAAGTGCATATGCCTTTTGCTTCTCGGTGTATACCGGAGCAGGCTCGGGTTTCTTCTTCTCAAAATGCGCCACCACTTCGGCCTTTGATATCGCTGCAGATTCCGCATCAGTACGATCGTAAGGTCTGATGGGAAGATTCTGATGAGGCACTGTTGGGAGGGGCGACATTTTCCGTTTTGGGCTGCCGCGTCCTTTAGTACTCACTGACGGAGCACGCTTCCGCTTATTGTCCTTAGCGGGCGGCGAAGACTGCTGAGCCTGCAGCGGAGATCGAGATGGACTAGGGATGTGGTGGTCGTAGTCATCATGGGGTGGGCTTCTTGGAGGTGATGGAGGTGGAGGTGGACGTGAAGGAGACCTGCGACGACTCGGAGGCGGTAGTGTTATCCTTGGAGCCGAGCCTGGAAACCGTATGTTGTTCTTTTCCCAGAGAATGATCCCACCAAGTACTTCTCCCAGTGTGATCTCACCTTCAGGTCCAGGGATGTCAAGCTCCATTGACTCCCACTCCTTTACGACTTGATCCACCCCGACTTTAGCATAGCCAGGTGGAATCTCATGGCCATGCTAACGCAAGGCCAAAGTGGACAAGGCAAAGCCGATCCGACCGCCACCTTCACAGATACGTTCTTCAATTTTTATGGATCTCACAAGGTATCTGCTCCTTAATTCCATCCACGGGGTAGCCAGGACCGCTATCTGTAGTATAGGATGCATCGTTAGACGGGACCTCCGATTCAGCGACGCTGCTTCTCCGCTGAGATGGGTTGGCGGTAATATCGAGTTCTTGCTGCAAGCATGCTATTCCTCTAAGTTTGTCGATCTACTACTGCTGCTGCTGCTTGTCAAGTCTTCCTAGCAGCTGCTTGAACTTGTCTGCCTCCTCCTCCTCCCGTCGTTGCTTTCCTCTTGCTCGGCTTCTATAGGCACCTTGGTCCTTAGGAAACCCAGTCTCCCACGCGAAACTCCTGTCAAGGCCTCGGACTCGTCCTGTATGTTCGCGATTCCCGAGGACCAAGGTCAGCAAGTCATTCTCTCTATTGGGATGAAACTGTTTTATTCCATCTTTAATATCTTTGAGCACTTTTAGCCATGCAGTCCTGGGTATCTTTATCTCGTCACTGCAAACAAGGTCCGCTGTAAGTTCGTCATATGTACTCCCATGCCCAAGGAACCAATTTCTTGCCCTCAAATCCCATTCTTCGCGAATTGGTTCTGGAATGATCCCTTTATTATGAAGCTCTTCCTCTTTTGCATCCCACTTAGGCATGGCAGCCGCGTATCCCCCTGGCCCCAAGTTATGGTGATATTTCTTCTTCGCAGCATTTATCTTGTTTTTCTCTGACTTTTCCTCTGCAACTCCTGACCTCCTATACAACACAAATGCATCCCAGTAAGGCTGCTGCTTCACTAGATAGCCTTCGAATAATGGGGTTTTCTTGTCCTTCTGATATTGTTGCCATAATGACTTTTTCCAGTTCTTGAATAGTTCGGCCATCTTCTTTAGTGCGAACTGCTTGACTTTCTTTCTCATTTCAGCAGTCTCGTCCTCAGTGTCACATTCTGGCAGCTTGAAATATCCCATTAGGTCATTAAAAAGTTCATCTTTGAACCTATCGTTGATATACACATCACTCCATTTCGCCTCTTTGGGCTTATTCCACTCCCGAACAGTGATCGGGGTGCGATCTTTAGCAACAAATCCGCATTATTGTACAAATAGTTGTTTTGTTTTCTTTGGTTCCAATGGTTCGCCGTCTCCTGAAACCTCTGTAATTTCATAAACAGTATCCAGGGGCAAATTTTTGGCTGGGCCGCGCTTGGTTTTCTTGCTCGACGTAGAGGCCTAAGAGAAGAAACATTCGTCAACATTATATATATATACAACTAGGTACATCTAGTCACGATCAGCGGACATCATATATATATACCTCATCGGTATGCGTTACGCGTCCATGGGATTCTTCCTGTTGTTTGTTGGTCTCCTCTCCCTCACCAGATGAGTTCAGATACCTCGAGGGAGATCCCTCATCGGCATCGTGAATCATATCCTCGAGCAAGTGTTCCGAATCTAGGTCTCTGTGGACTGGGGGACTAGGTGGATCCATTGTTCCTGCAAAATGCACACAATATTTATTTGAACTTAACAAAATAAAACCTAAACCCTAAAACCAGAGGTGCGGTGGCGGTGGCCGGTGATGGTGGCCGCGGGAGAGGCAGGCGACTAAGCGGCTTCCCACGAGAACCACCACCCTAACCTTAACTCCGGTCACCACCCCTAAACCCTAAACCCGGAGGTGCGGTGGCGGTGGCCGGTGATGGTGGCCACAGGAGAGGCGGGCGACTAAGCGGCTTCCCACGAGAACCAACACCCTAACCCGGAGGTGCGGTGGCGGTGGCCGGTGATGGTGCTCGCGGTAGAGGCGGGCGACTAAGCGGCTTCCCATGAGAACCACCACTCTAACCCTAACTCCGGTCACCACCCCTAAACCCTAAACCCGGAGGTGCAGTGGCGGTGGCCGGTGATATAACAAAATCCTAAACTAAAAAATCCTAAACTAAATATATACACTAATATAACAAAATCCTAAACAAAAAAAATCCTAAACTAAATATATACACTAATATAACAAAATCCAAAACTAAATATATAAACTAATATAAATAACAAATAAATAAAAAAATCCTAAACTAAAATATACACTAATTAACAAATCCTAAACTAATTAACAAATAATTAACAAATCCTAAACTAAATATATACACTAATTAACAAATCCTAAACTAATTAACAAATAACAAAATCCTAAACCTAATTAACAAAAATCACCTAAACTAATTATATCATCCTCACTGAGTTGGGCGACAGTGGCATGCGGTGACAGTGGGCTTCAAGGGAGCTGGGGCGGGGGGCACGGGTGGCAGGTGGTTGGTTGTCAGCTTGGCAGGGCTTGTGGTGGCATGGGCTCGGCTCGGGGCGGCGTGGAGGAGGAGGCGCAGTTCAGATGGGAAGGCGATTCGTCACGGCGCCGGCCGAACAATTCGGCAACTGGCGGCGTCATTGCTGATTAGCCTCCTCCACCGGGGGAAAAGGGCTACATTTATACCCCCCCCCCCTTTAGTCCCGGTCCGTGGCACCAGGACTAGAATCTCTAGTCGTGGTGCCACGACCGGACTAGAGAGGGGGCGTTTGCTTCATTGGGGCTAGACCTTTAGTCCCGGCTGGTAAACTGGGCCGGGACTAAAGGCCCAAATTTGCGCGCGCTGGGCCAAAAACTCTAGCGCGCTTGTGCTTTTTTTTTCAAATTTTCAAAAATATCATTTAAAACAATTAAATTATACTTTTTTGCATACTTGTGAGTTTGACAAAACTTTCAACATGAAAAGTTCTTGAATTTGAATAATTAATCCAAATCCATTTTCTATTTTATCAAATAATTATTTTAAATAGTCAAATTATTAACCATTTTGCCGTTATCAATTTAAAAATGCATTAACTATTAGTTTTTGCATAGTTTTGAATCTCACTAAACTTTCAACATGAAAAGTTCTTGAATTTGAATAATTAATCCAAATCCATTTTCTGTTTTATCAAATAATTATTTTAAATAGTTAAATTATTAACCATTTTGCCATTACCAATTTGAAAATGCATTAACTATTATTTTTTGCATATTTTTGAATCTCACTAAACTTTCAACATGAAAAGTATTTGAATTTGAATAATTAATCCATATCCATTTTCTGTTTTATCAAATAATTATTTTAAATAGTCAAATGATTAACCATTTTGCCATTATCAATTTAAAAATGCATTAACTATTATTTTTTGCATTTGTTTGAATCTCACTAAACTTTCAACATGAAAAGTTCTTAAATTTGAATAATTAATCCAAATCCATTTTCTGAATAAGCTTTAGTCCCGGTTGTATCCACTAACAGGGACTAAAGATTTTTCCCGCCATTTCTCACCGCTTCCCGCCAAGTTTTTCCACCCTTTCTTCTAAACCGAGCTTTTAGTCCCGGTTGTAGCCACTGACAGGGACTAAAGATATCTTCATCATCGCCAAGTTTCTCCAGCATGGCCATGGAGAATCTTCATCATTTAACAATATGATTACATAAAAGGTTTAATATATTACACCAACATCCCTATCTAGTGTTGTTGTTTTCTTCTGCGCCGTAGCCATGGAGAATCTTCATCATTTAATAGGAGACTTGGGTCAGTTTTCACTTTGAAGGGCGGGATTTCATGAAACTTATTAGAATCTTCTGACATATCTGTCTTGTCATCCACTCCCACGATGTTTCTTTTCCCTGAAAGAACTATGTGGCGCTTTGGATCATCGGACGATGTATTCTTTTGCTGATTTCTTTTTCTCGGTTTCGTAGACATGTCCTTCACATAGAAAACCTAAGCCACACCGTTGGCTAGGACGAATGGTTCGTCCATGTACGCAAGATTGTTGAGATCCACTGTTGTCATGCCATACTTTTCGTCTACATGTACCCCTCCTCCTATCATCTTAACCCATTTGCACCGAAACAAAGGGACCTTAAAAGTAGGTCCATACTCAAGTTCCTATATCTCCTCTATGTACCCATAATATGTGTCCTTCTGCCCATTGTCATATGTTGCATCAAAGCGGACACCACTGTTTTGGTTGGTGCTCTTTTTATCTTGGGCGATCGTGTCAAATGTATTACCATTTATCTGGTACCCTTGGAAAGTACATATAGTCGAAGATGGTAACCGTTCCAACAAGTACAACTGATCTTCAATAGTGTTGTTATTCATGAGATGCTTCTGCAACCAACTACCGAAAGTGTCCTCGTGTTCCACTTTAATCGAGGAGTCGGGCATCCCCGGGTTTTCCGAGCGTACAATAATCTTGTGTTTCTCGATATACGGAGCCACCAAGGTGGAATTGTGTAGAACTGTGTAGTATGCTTTATTGAAAGAATCTCTATCCATACATACCATTGTTTTCCTTCCTAGTGTGCTTTTTCCAGTCAGCCTCCCCTCATACCGAGATTCAGGAACACCAATCGGCTTAAGGTCAGGAAGAAAGTCAACACAAAACTCAATGACCTCCTCTGTTCCATATCCCTTGGAGATGCTTCCTTATAGCCTAGCACGGTTATGAACATATTTCTTTAAGACTCCCATGAACCTTTCGAAGGGGAACATATTGTGTAGAAACACAGGACCGAGAATGCTAATCTCTTCGACTAGGTGAACTAGGAGGTGTGTCATAATATTGAAGAAAGATGGAGGGTACAACAACTCGAAGCTGACTAGACATTGGACCACATCAATCTGTAACCCTGATTGACTTTCTGGATCGATAATCTTCTGAGAAATTGCATTGAGGAATGCACATACCTTCACAATTGCCAGCCGAACATTTTCTGAGAAATTGCATTGAGGAATGCACATACCTTCACAACGAAGATGTATCAGGATTTGAAGGAACAATTTTGGTGGCATAAGATGAAGAGAGAAATCAGAAGCTATATCTCCAAGTGCGATATATGTCAGAGAGTCAAGGCGGGACATCAAAGACCCGCTGGATTGTTGCAACCTCTACAGATTCCAGAATGGAAATGGGATTCAGTAGGAATGGACTTTATCACCGGATTGCCTACTTCTAGTAGGGGAAATGATTCTATCTGGGTCATAGTTGACAGATTGTCCAAAGTCGCCCATTTCTTACCAGTCAAGACCACATATCAGAGTTCGAAGCTAGCAGAGTTTTACATCGCTAGAATCGTCAGTTTGCACAGAGTCCCCAAGAACATCGTATCAGATCGAGGAACTCAGTTTACCTCGAGATTCTGGAAGAAAGTCCAAGAAGGTTTAGGAACCCGACTAGATTTCAGCACCGCGTATCACCCTCAGACCGACGGACAAACGGAGCGAGTAAATCAAATACTCGAAGATATGTTGAGAGCATGTGTGTTAGAGTATGGATCTAAATGGTAAGACTGTCTGCCTTACGCAGAATTTTCATACAACAATAGTTATCAAGCTAGTTTGCAAATGGCCCCATTTGAATTCATGTATGGAAGGAAGTGTCGAACCCCTTTGAATTGGTCGGAAGTAGGAGAGAGTCAGATTTTTAGACCTGACATCCTACGAGAAGCAGAAGAGAAAGTCCATAAGATTCGTGAGCACCTCAAGACCGCCCAGTCAAGGCAGAAGAGTTACACCGACAAGAGACGTCGAGACCTCTCTTTCAACATCGGAGAGTTCGTGTATCTGAAAGTGTCGTCATTGAAAGGAATGCAGCGTTTCCAGCTGAAAGGAAAGTTAGCCCCCAGATATATCGGACCCTTCAAGATTCTGAATCATCGAGGAGAAGTAGCATATCAATTGGAGCTGCCAGAAGAAATGTCAGCCGTGCACAATGTGTTCCATATCTCATTACTTCTTAAATGCCTCGAAGTTCCGGAGAAGACTGAAGTTTTCAAGAATATTGATTACCGGACCATAGAGATCAACGATGATCTGACCTATCCTGAAGTACCCATCCGTATTTTGGAAGAAGCTTTCAGAACTATCAGAACCCGAAGCATCAAGTTTCTCAAGATTCAGTGGAGCAACCACACAGAAGAAGAAGCTACCTAGGAGCGAGAAGATCACATCAGGACGGAGTTCCCAGATCTCTTTAAATCTTAGGTAATCTTTTTCGTCCTTTTCAAATCTTGGGACGAGATTTTGTTTAAGGGGGGAAGGTTTGTAACATCCCAAAAATATTAAACATGGATCATCAAAATCTAATCATCAAATTTAGGGTTAACAAAAACTTTCCCATCTCAAAATATGAAAGCATTCATATGTATGTGTATTTAAATTAGGAGTTCTTTTGAATTGCCCTGGTACGCCCCCTATGCACCCCCACCGAGCCGCTAGGGTTAGAGCTCGCCGGCGACATGTCCGTTGTCGATGATGATCCCCAGCCGTTGATCTCCACTCTAATCCAACGTCTCACACAAATGCCGCATCACAAGATTATGAGACGCCGACTGGTAGACCCTGTCACCAACCTCACATGAATGACACTGCTTGGCCCATTTGCATGTCCCGCGCGACACAGCAGTTTAAATTTAGATTTTCCATTTAATTTCAAACCAATTCTATACATAGATTCAAAAATCAACCCAGCTCGATTCAATGAACCAAAATGCATGAAACCAATTTTGTTAGAAAGGTACTGAAATGCTTAATCCAAGCCCGTTAGATTCAAATCATTTGGATCTGTAGATCAACCTTGGTAAATGTAACAAGTCAGAAGCTTTTCTGCATTCAAACAGTTTTCAAAATTCAACCATAAGAGCTTTTGAGTTGATTCCAACTCTCAAAAATCACATTTGTTCATACCTTTCAGAATATATAAAAACATATGAGTTTACTTACAGAAATAATGTTCAAGTAATAAAAGAATGCCACATAGGCATTTCTAGTCACTTTAATTATTTAAAATAAAAGGTTAAACCTTATTAAATTGTGACACCACTTTAAATCACATTCCCATGGACTGAAATATGTGGTGATGACATGTGTCAACATGATCCCATGTTTGAGTTGGAGAATATTAAATCTTAAGTAGTTTTTCAATGAGTAGAAATTACTTTTCTCAAATTAAAATAAACAAGACAAATGCTTTAATCTTGTAATGTTAAGTGATGATGCTAGATCATCTATAGTACACCTTGGTGTGATGATTGAAAATAGTTAAGTATTGTTTGGTGATTGTGTACCTCGTATTTATTTATAGACGCTAGTACCGACCAAGGGTACGAGGAGGAAGGAGGATACTACGAGGAAGAAGCCGAGGAGAACTTCAACCACTGCTCTGCTCAAGGCAAGCTTATACTGATATCTATGCAAGCCAATACTTGAAACCTTGCAAGTTAACACTTGCATCTATGAAAGTTAGATGACCTAAGCAATGCATTAAGCATGCTTGGTTAGACACATTTGATGATACCCAATCCTAGTTTTACTTACTTCCTCCATTTCAAAATATAAGATGTTTTAGATTTGTGAAGAAGATGTATCTAGACTTATTTTAGTATGTAGGTTCACTCATGTTTGGAATGAATCTACACACTAAAACAAGTCTATATACATTTGCTTTAAAACCTAAAACATCTTATATTTTAAAACGGAGGGAGTACAAGCTTTATACTTATTTCTTTATCAAAACTTTCTTTTAGAATTTACTTAATTGACTGGTAGATTCTAAAAAAAAGATAATTGAAGGTAGCATAAAGAGCATTAAATTTGGCCTAAGTTAGATAATCTTGATGTCATCCTAAGGCATGAGATTGAACTTAGCAAATCTCCACTTGTTTACCACCCCTCATTAGTACTTACCCCCACTTGTAGATGCTAGTGCTAAGCATAAAACTTTGATTAACCTTAGATGGGAATACTTGGTGAAAAGGGTTATGAAAACCTTAGAATGATGAGTCATTCTACTGAAATGTTTTGACATATGTTCTCGAACACCAGATGATTTTGGTGATGAAAATGTTGATGCATGAGCCTTAGCCCTTGATAAAACTGATGGTTGTCTGGATGCGATACCATTCCAATTTTACCGTACAACCACAATACCCGAAAATTGGGTAGGGCTTGACTGGAAATTTATATACCTTAGTATGGGTTCCCTCGCGGCGAAGGTCTGAACTGAGCTACCTTGTGAAGATTGTCCACCTGTGCAGTACCCAAGATGACAGTTGGTCATGGTTGGGAGGCCAAACTCACAGGAGAGGTGCCTATACTAGGGCGTGTAATGGAAAGTTTAGGATTGATTATCCGCATACTGAGTATGGTGAATTCAGGATTGTTCCTGACGGATGTATCGAATGTTGTGGTGAAAGGTGTACAATCTCTACAAAAGTGTCAAACTATTCGAATAGCCGCGTCTGCGGTTATGGACAGTTGGAGTGGCCATACTGTTCCCCCGTCAGATATTTTCAAAATGACTTATGAAATGAATTATGACTTTGACTTGACCACAACAGGGTTGTGCTATGAAATTCAAGTTCCCCCTTAGGTGTTATAAAATTTTCAACTAGTTTTCTTTGCTTCTGAACTTAGTAGAGGTAAATCTGGCTTTTGGCAAAACAACCCTAGAGCTTAGTGTCCTACTACAAAAATCCCCTTAACTTGTTAGTATTAGTTTGCGAGTACTTAAAGAGTACTCATGGCTTTGTCCCTGGCTATTCCCGTGGCCAGACTATGAAGAGGAGTACCAGGATGATGGACCGCAGGAAGGTTATGACAACTAGGATCATCTCCCATCGTCAGCATTGCCTGTGACCCCGAAGATGGAGCTTCGCCTATGCTATCGTTACTATTACGTTATTCCGCTGCTTGAGTTGTATTAAGAACTGGATCATTAGATCCTTATTTGTGTAAGACCTTAAGTATGGTTTGTAATGGATGATGTACTGTGATATCCAAATCTGTTATGTCTCGCAAAAATGGTAATCCCGGGATTGCGATGTATGGCATAACAGGCATCCGATTAAAATCCGGTGTTGACAAGTTGGTATCAGAGCCATCCTGACCATAGGAGACCCTAGTTAGAATGGACGTCTGAATCAAAAACTTAGTTTCAAAACCCAAGGAAGCGTGTATTTATAAAAATTTATTCTCATTCTTATCAGTTGGATTCTTTCCTGAAATTCATGTTCCTCAAAGACTCTTGAAAAATACATAAAATTTGACACACATGATCACTCTACTAACTTACTCATACTATATTCTTATAGATGGACGTGAAGTGCAGCAAGTTTTATCAGTTGGGGAATGGAGGAGAACTCATCTTTGAGCGTGACTTGGACCAGCTTTCGAAACTTCTGGAGCGTCCGCATCCCGAGTTCTTCGGAGCTCAGCTCAATGATTAGGAAGGAGAAGATATGTAGTGGCTAGTTGTTGCAAGTCTCCGAGGAAAGATTGAACCTCCCACTGCCGAGGGAATTCAGTTCACCTTAAGAGAGAACAACTGGCTTGATGGACTTGCCAGGGCCATGCAGGAAGCTCTTGCCCGTCTATGTGGGCAGAGTATCAATCAGATCAAGGGTATCCGCTTTGAGTTCTATCCAAGGCGTGATGCTATGGGACAGCCACTAGAAGCCCCACGTCACCCCGAGCTGAAGACTCAGTTGGACCACCTTAGCTTCATGATGTATGATCGTCAGCAGGAGTTGGACAATGCCCGTGACTACTCCAACCACAAGTCCGCCATCGCCAAGAAGAAGGATCAGACCCTCGCCATGCTAGTGAAGGATCGCAAGTCTCGTCGCCGTCAGCTTGACAAGAAGGAGCGCACCATTGCCCGTCTTCGCCACCGTATCACAGATCTAGAGGAGACCATCCACGAGAGAGACATGCAGTTGGAGGAAAGGGAGAATGTCGGAGAAGACCTTCGTGGTGATCCCTACTCCTATCTCAGTGATGATGATGACTCTCTGGAGGATCAGGCCATGGACTTCTTCACCGATAAGGAGGATTTCGCCTTCATCGATGACGATGATGATGATGAGGATGATGAGTACACCGACTCCAAGGAGTAGTAGCACTTGAGCACTAGCGTTAGTGAGCTGTATCCGGTCCCACTTATCGTAGTTTTCAGAATGGTTCTTAAAACCATCTGTTTCCCTTTGTTGTGGTGTGTGTTGTATCATGTGCTATGAATGAATGAATGAAAAGCAAGTTGCTAGAAAATCTGAGTCAAACTTTAAAAACTTTCCAAAGTCCCGGAATCTTAGAAATTTCCCTCTTTCTCATGATATATCTCAATCTTAAGATGCCTCTTGGAGGAAGTGGTTCATCCCCGGACCCGATGTTGCAGATCCTGAAAATGTTGGTTTCTGACCGCGAAGCTGAAAGAGCAGAACGTCAAGCCAACTTAGCCCCCCTTCATCACATAGCTCAGATGGCCAACAACAATCAAGGCGAAGGAAATCAGGACAACCATGGATCTAAGCTCAAGAATTTCCAGAACACCAACCCACCTGTTTTCACTAAATTAGAGGAACCCCTAGATGCAGATGATTGGCTGCAAACAATGGAGAACAATATGAAAGTCACCGGAGTGGAAGCTAATGAGAAAGTTCTGTTCGCCACCCACTATCTAGCCGGAGATGCAAGAGAATGGTGGAATAGCGTTTGTGCAATGACCGGAGGTCAGATGATGACCTGGGATGAGTTCAAGGTGAAGTTCAGCAGAACCCATGTGCCACCGGGTTTGATCAAGAGGATGAAAGATGAATTCAGAGAACTGAAGCAAGGAAGGATGACTGTAGTGGAATACCGTGAAAAATTCTTATCATTAGCTAGGTATGCCCCGGATGAGATCGACACTGAATCCAAGAAGAAAGAAAGATTCTTGAATGGTTTGCATGATGAGATGCAGACAGTGTTGGTCAATATCCCCTTTGCTTATATTGAAGCCCTTGTCGACTCTGCCCTTCAGATGGAAGGAAAGATCAACCAAGCCAATGAGAACCGCAAGCGCCGCATGATGCATCAACCAAGAACCCACCATACCCCAAAGTATCGCCCCAACCCGTCTCTAGGATTTGCCCCGAGAACCAATAGACCCCCGATGAACCGTCCGACCTATCCCAACCGTGGAAACCCAAGGCCCGGAGGAAACCACAACAACCCCAGCAACTCTAGCAATTCCAACCGTGCACCACCCAAGTTCAACAACAACAATGCCGCCACCAACACCAACACTTCCCCAAGGACTGGGAGCAATGTTGTGCCTGTTGCAGCGAAGGACAAGTCGCAAGTGACTTGTTATGACTGTGGAACCAAGGGTCACTACTCCAATGAGTGCCCCAAGAAGAATGCCGCAACCCCCAATGCAAATGCCCCAGCTCAGCAACAACGTCGTGTTCAGCCCGGAAGAAGGTTTGCCCCAGGGAATTCGCTCAACCGCAACGGCCGTCTTTTTCTCATGCATGCTGAAGAAGCCCAGGAAGCGCCAGACGTCGTGCTGGGTATGTTTTATGTTAACTCAGTACTTGCAAGAGTGTTGTTTGATTCTGGAGCATCGCACTCATTTGTCACCGAAGAATTTGCATGCACTAGTAAGATTCGACCAACCAAACTGAAGCATGTTATGATTGTTCAAATCCCCGGTTCAACCACGAAAGCTAGGAAAATTTGCAAAGCCATCCCTATCCGAATCCATGGCATAGATTTTTATGCTAATCTAATAGTACTCGGAACTAAAGGTTTGGAAGTAGTACTAGGAATGGATTGGAGATCCAAACATAAAGGATTAATTGACTATGCCAAGAAATCCATAACCATGACCAGTACAGCTGGAGTATCAGTAGAACATGTATCTAAAACCTTACCTCGTCAATTCAAGTGCAACAAGAGTATAGCCCAACCTACCATTGACCAAGTCCGGATAGTCTGTGAATACCCCGATGTATTCCGAGATGTTTTGCCCGTTATGCCCCCAGATCAGGACATCGAGTTTACCATTGAACTAATCCCTGGAACCGGACCCATAGCCCAGAGACCATATAGTATGAACCCGTCTGAACTAGCAGAACTGAAGAAGAAACTGGATGCCATGCTGGAAATTGGATTGATTCAACCAAGTGCGTCACCATGGAGATCACCTGTTTTGTTCGTGGACAAGAAAGATGGAGGTAACCGTTTGTGTACGGATTATCGGAAGTTGAATGATGTCACTATCAAGAACAAGTACCCATTGCCCAAGATAGAAGATCTGTTTGATCAGTTGACTGGTGCCAAGGTGTTTTCTAAGATTGATCTTAGAACTGGCTATCATCAACTCAAGATTCGCGCAAAGGATATTACAAAGACTGCCTTTACCACCAGGTATGGATTATACGAGTATACTGTCATGTCTTTTGGATTAAACAATGCCCCCGCTTATTTCATGAACCACATGAATAAGATTTTTATGGACTTTCTGGATAAGTTTGTCGTTGTTTTATCGATGACATCCTGATTTATTCCAAGTCAGAAGAAGAACATGAGATACACCTAAGGACCATTCTTGGAACCCTTAGAGAGCATCAGTTGTATGCCAAGTTTAGCAAATGTGAATTCTGGTTACAGGAGGTAGGATTTCTCGAACATATCGTATCAGTCAGAGGAATTGCCGTTGACCCTGCAAAGGTGAAAGATGTCGAAGATTGGCAAGCCCCAACCACTCAAACCCAAGTTCGTGCATTTCTCGGATTATCGGGATACTACCGCAAGTTCATAGAAGGATTCTCGAGTATCGCCAAACCCATGACCCAATTGCTGAAGAAGGACAAAAAGTTTGAATGTATAGAAAAATGTGAAGCGAGTTTTCAAGAACTCAAGAGAAGATTGATTTCAGCCCCCATCTTGATCATGCCGGATATCACGAAGCCCTTTGACGTGTATTGTGACGCATCCAAGATCGGTCTAGGATGTGTGCTAATGCAAGAAGGAAAAGTTATATCTTATCTATCCCGACAACTGAAGCAGCATGAACAGAATTATCCCACCCATGACCTCGAGCTTGCAGCCGTAGTTCTAGCCCTGAAGACATGGAGGCATTATCTTATGGGAAACCGTTGTGAGATTTATTCGGATCACAAGAGCCTGAAGTATATATTCACGCAGAAGGAGCTGAATATGAGACAGAGAAGATGGATTGAGCTAATCAAGGATTACGACCTGGACATTCACTATCACCCCGGTAAAGCCAATGTGGTAGCAGATGCCCTTAGCAGATTGTCGTGCCTCTTGAACTCCATGATTTTGAAGGAGCAACCAAGTTTGCACAAGGAGATGGAAGATTTCTGAATGGAATTAGTGAGTGAAGGATTCTTGGCTAGCATAGAGCTTCAACCCACTTTGATCAGCCAGATCAAAGAAGCGCAAAAAGGAAATGCTAGTATCGACGGAATCAAGCATCATATCGGTACAGGCAAAGTACCCGGATTCACCAAAGACGAAGAAGGAGTTTTGTGGTACAAAGGACGCCTTTGTGTACTAGCAGATTCAGAGTTGAAAGAAGTTATTCTGAAGGAAGCTCATGATACTCTTTATTCTATCCACCACGGAGGAACGGAGATGTATCAGGATTTGAAGGAACAATTTTGGTGGCATAAGATGAAGAGAGAAATCGGAAGCTATATCGCCAAGTGTGATATATGTCAGAGAGTCAAGGCGGGACATCAAAGACCCGCTGGATTGTTGCAACCTCTAAAGATTCCAGAATGGAAATGGGATTCAGTAGGAATGGACTTTATCACCGGATTGCCTACTTCTAGTAGGGGAAATGACTCTATCTGGGTCATAGTTGACAGGTTGTCCAAAGTCGCCCATTTCTTACCAGTCAAGACCACATATCAAAGTTCGAAGCTAGCGGAGTTATACATCGCTAGAATCGTTAGTTTGCACGGAGTCCCCAAGAACATCGTATCGGATCGAGGAACTCGCTTTACCTCGAGATTCTGGAAGAAAGTCCAAGAAGGTTTAGGAACCCGACTAGATTTCAGCACCGCGTATCACCCTTAGACCGACGGACAAACGGAGCGACTAAATCAAATACTCGAAGATATGTTGAGAGCATGTGTGTTAGAGTATGGATCTAAATGGGGAGATTGTCTGCCTTTTGCAGAATTTTCATACAACAACAGTTATCAAGCTAGTTTGCAAATGGCCCCATTTGAATTCATGTATGGAAGGAAGTGTCGAACCCCTTTGAATTGGTCGGAAGTAGGAGAGAGTCAGATTTTCGGACCCGACGTCCTACGAGAAGCAGAAGATAAAGTCCATAAGATTCGTCCACCTCAAGACCGCCCAGTCAAGGCAGAAGAGTTACACCGACAAGATACGTTGAGACCTCGCTTTCAACATCGGAGAGTTCGTGTATCTGAAAGTGTCGCCATTGAAAGGAATGCAGCGTTTCCAGCTGGAAGGAAAGTTAACCCCCGGATATATCGGACCCTTCAAGATTCTGAATCGTTGATGAGAAGTAGCATATCAATTGGAGCTGCCAGAAGAAATGTCAGCCGTGCACAATGTGTTCCATATCTCATTACTTCGTAAATGCCTCGAAGTTCCGGAGAAGACTGAAGTTTTCAAGAATATTGATCACCGGACCATAGAGATCAACGATGACCTGACCTATCCTGAAGTACCCATCCGTATTTTGGAAGAAGCTTTCAGAACTACCAAAACCCGAAGCATCAAGTTTCTCAAGATTCAGTGGAGCAACCACACAGAAGAAGAAGCTACCTGGGAGCGAGAAGATCACATCAGGACGGAGTTTCCAGATCTCTTTAAATCCTAGGTAATCTTTTTCGTCCTTTTTCAAATCTCGGGACAAGATTTTGTTTAAGGGGGGAAGGGTTGTAACATCCCAAAAATATTAAACATGGATCATCAAACTCTAATAATCAAATTTAGGGTTAACAAAAACTTTCCCATCTCAAAATATGAAAGCATTCATATGTATGTGTATTTAAATTAGGAGTTCTTTTGAATTGTCATGGTTCTGTGATTCATTGCTTGTAAAATGATTCTTAAGTGAAATAAACAACATCTAAATCATTCCCAAACTTTTCCCAAAGAAAAACAACTCAAAATAAACAAATGAAGTGAATGGTCATTTTTGCCAAATTAACTATCATGCCTACTTTGGCTATTCCTAGCACTCAAAACTTAACAGAAACATTTGTGGAGCTTTGCACCCCTTGTTAGTACACCTAATGAGGTACCAAGGCCCACTTTGTGATCTGCCAAAAACATTCAAATACTAAGTTTAAATGACAGTTTAAAATTGAATCTATCTCATATGGGAAGATCCCACTATTTCAAAAACCACTCAAACAAGCTCAATTTTCAAAACCCAAGAAACCACAGAGTCTCCAGCTTATGCCTAGCACACCCACCAAAAATCTTTTCAAAATTCAAAATTCAAGTTCTTGCGGCCATTTCATCAAACACCTTGCAGATTCAAATCAAACAAACATCAAACACTATTGTGAGCAGTAAATTGGCCTAACTTGTTTCCTCTCTAGCTCACAGCAAACATTTAGTAGATCATCCAGCTTAGTTAGCAACCTCTATCACCACTGTGAGCTTGCCTTGCCATCAATGGTGACCTTGTCTGGCATGCTTCCCATGCCTCACCGCCCCCTCTCGACCAGCCCTAGCTTGAAGACAGAGACAGGAACCGTCAGGAACGCCGTGCCCGTTCCGCTATCGACCATGCTGACGCGCACCACCGTGCACGCACCGTTCCCACTCAACCCGACCACCTCGAGCCCTTGCTGCCCTCCAGCATGAACCCCACCGTCCCAGGAGACCACTAGACATGCTCGTTTCCTCGCCCATACCCCGTAGCCGCCGCACGCCGCGAAGCTCGCCGTCGGTACCTCGCAGAGGACCGCACGTTCCAGACCAAATACCACCGCCCCTAAGCCCGCATTGAAGTCCTAGAGCACCGCTAGGAGACCGCGCGTTGATCGCCACCCTCAGCCATGCCGCTAGCAGCCCGTAGCCGTGTCGCCACCGTCACCTGCCCATCCCTCTCGATCTCGCTGTCGAGACTATAAAAGGAGGCCACCCCCAGCCGTTTGCAGCACACCATTCCACTCCCCTAACCTCACAGATCATCCCACACCTCTAGCCGGAGCACAGGGAGTAGCAGCTCGCCGGAATTGTACCGGAGCAGGTCACCTCTGGAGGAGAAGGGCGCCGCTGATTGTGACCACCCCCGGAGCTGCCTCGACCGTCCCTGAGCTAGCCGTCGACCACCAGTTCGTTTGCCCGCCTCGCCGTCGTCGCTGGAGCCCTGGTACGCCCCCTATGCACCCCCACCGAGCCGCTAGGGTTAGAGCTCGCTGGCGACAGGTCCGTCGTCGACGACGATCCCCAACCGTTGATCTCCTCTCTAATCCAACATCCCACACCCCTGCAACCCAGCGTTATGAGCCCCTCGGTAGACCCCTGTCACTGAACCTCGCTATGAATGACACTGGGCCGACCCATTAGCATCTCCCGCGCGACCCAGCAGTTTAAATTTAGATTTTTTCCATTTAATTTCAAACCAGTTCTGTACATAGATTAAAAAATTAACCCAGCTCGATTCAATGAACCAAAATGCATGAAACCAATTTTGTTAGAAAGGTACTAAAATGCTTAATCCAAGCCCGTTGGATTCAAATCATTTGGATCTGTAGATCAACCTTGGTAAAAATAACAAGTCAGAAGCTTTTCTGCATTCAAACATTTTTCAAAATTCAACCATAAGAGCTTTTGAGTTGATTCCAACTCTCAAAAATCACATTTGTTCATACCTTTCAGAATATATAAAAACATATGAGTTTACTTACAGAAATAATGTTCAAGTAATAAAAGAATGCCACATAGGCATTTCTAGTCACTTGAATTATTTAAAATAAAAGGTTAAACCTTATTAAATTGTGACACCACTTTAAATCACATTCCCATGGACTGAAATATATGGTGATGACATGTGTCAACATGATCCCATGTTTGAGTTGGAGAATATTAAATCTTAAGTAGTTTTTCAATGAGTAGAAATTACTTTTCTCAAATTAAAATAAACAAGACAAATGCTTTAATCTTGTAATGTTAAGTGATGATGCTAGATAATCTATAGTACACCTTGGTGTGATGATTGAAAATAGTTAAGTATTATTTGGTGATTGTGTACCTCGTATTTATTTATAGACGCTAGTACTGACCAAGGGTACGAGGAGGAAGGAGGATACTATGAGGAAGAAGCCGAGGAGAAATTCAACCACTGCTCTGCTCAAGGCAAGCTTATACTGATATCTATGTAAGCCAATACTTGAAACCTTGCAAGTTAACACTTGCAGCTATGAAAGTTAGATGACCTAAGCAATGCATTAAGCATGCTTGGTTAGACACATTTGATGATACACAATCCTCGTTTTACTTACAAGCTTTATACTTATTTCTTTATCAAAACTTTCTTTTAGAATTTACTTAATTGACTGGTAAATTCTAAAAAAAAGATAATTGAAGGTAGCATAAAGAGCATTAAATTTGGCCTAAGTTAGATAATCTTGATGTCATCCTAAGACATGAGATTGAACTTAGCAAATCTCCACTTGTTTACCACCGCTCATTAGTACTTACCCCCACTTGTAGATTCTAGTGCTAAGCATAAAAATTTGATCAACCTTAGATGGGAATACTTGGTGAAAAGGGTTATGAAAACCTTAGAATGATGAGTCATTCTACTGAAATGTTTTGACATGTGTTCTCGAACACCAGATGATTTTGGTGATGAAACTGTTGAGGCATGAGCCTTATCCCTTGATAAAACTGATGGTTGTCTGGATGCGATACCATTCCAATTTTATCGTACAACCACAATACCCGAAAATTGGGTAGGGCTTGACTGGAAATTTATATACCTTAGTATGGGTTCCCTCGCGGCCAAGGTCTGAGCTGAGGCTACCTTGTGAAGATTGTCCACCTTTGCAGTATCCAAGATGACAGTTGGTCATGGTTGGGAGGCCAAAATCATAGGAGAGGTGCCTATACTAGGGCGTGTAATAGAAATGTTAGGATTGATTATCCGCATACTGAGTATGGTGAATTCAGGATTGTTCCTGACGGATGTATCGAATGTTGTGGTGAAAGTGTACAATCTCTGCAGAGTGTCAAACTATTCGAATAGCCGCGTCCGTGGTTATGGACAGTTGGAGTGGCCATACTGTTCCCCCATCAGATGTTTTCAAAATGACTTGTAAAATGAATTATGACTTTGACTTGACCACGACAAGGCTGTGCTATGAAATTCAAGTTCCCCCTTAGGTGTTATAAAATTTTCAACTAGTTTTCTTTGCTTCTGAACTTAGTAGAGGTAAATATGTCTTTTTTCAAAACAACCCTACAGCTTAGTGTCCTACTACAAAAACCCCCTTAACTTGTTAGTATTAGTTTGCGAGTACTTAAAGAGTACTCATGGCTTTGTTCCTAGCTATTCCCATGGCCAGACTATGAAGAGGAGTACCAGGATGATGGACCGCAGGAAGGTTACAACAACTAGGATCATCTCCCATTGTCAGCATTGCCCGTGACCCCGAAGATGGAGCTTCGCCTACGCTATCGTTACTATTACTTTATTCCGCCGCTTGAGTTGTATTATTAACTGGATCATGAGATCCTTATTTGTGTAAGACCTTAAGTATGGTTTGTAATGGATGATGTACTGTGATATCCAAATCTGTTATGTCTCGCAAAAATGGTAATCTTGGGATTGCGATGTATGGCATAACAGGCATTTGGGATTAAAAATCCGGTGTTGACATACGTTGCTGGTCCTCCCATGCTTCCGGTGTATCTTTTGACTTCCCATACAAGCCCAAGAAGCCTATAATATTCACGCAAAGATTCTTCGTTAGGTGCATCACGTCGACTGCAGAGCGGACCTCATGGACTTCCGAATAGGGTAGATCCCAAAATATAGATTTGTTCTTCCACATGGGTGCGCGTCCGTCGGCGTCTTTTGGAACAGGTTGTCCTCTGGGACCCTTTCCAAATATTACATTTTAATCCTTGACCATACCAAATACATCAGCACTAGTATGGGGGGCAGGCTTCTTCCGATGATCTGCCTCGCCATCAAAATTCTTGCCTTTTTTCCTTAAGGGGTGTCTAGGCGGAAGAAAACGACGATTTTACGGGTACACATTCTTCCTAGATTTATCCAGATATATACTTTCAGTCTCATCTAAATAGTGTGTGCATGCATTATATCCCTTATCCGTCTCTCCTGATATGTTACTAAGAGCAGGCCAATCATTGATGGTTACGAACAGCAACGCTCGTAGGTCGAATGGCTCCTGTTTGTGCTCATCCCACACACATAAACCTGGTTCAGCCCACAACTGTAAAAGTTCTTCAACTAATGGCCTTAGGTACACATCAATGTCGTTGTCGGGTTGCTTCGGGCCTTGGATGAGCACTGGAATCATAATGAACTTCTGCTACATGCACAACTAAGGAGGAAGGTTGTAGATACATAGAGTGACGGGCTAGGTGCTGCGACTGCAGCTCTGCTCCCCAAAAGGATTCATGCCATCTGTACTTAGACCAAATCATAAGTTTCTTGCTTCACCAGCAAAGTCCGAGAAGTCTCTCTCGATTTTTCTCCACTGTCGACCATCAGGGAGGTGCCTCAACATCCCGTCTTTCTTACGTTCTTCCATGTGCCATCGCAACAACTTGGCATGCTCTTTGTTTCTGAACAAGTGTTTCAATCGTGGTATTATAGGAGCATACCACATCACCTTGGCAGGAACCCTCTTCCTGGGTGGCTCGCCATCAACATCACCAGGGTCATCTTTTCTGAACTTATACGCAATGCAGTGCATACCAGGCATTTATCCAAATTCTCATACTTCTCACCGTGGTAGAGGATGCAGTCATTAGGGCACACATGTATCTTCTGCACATCTAATCTAATCCTAGAGGGTAGACGAGCTTATTTGCTTCGTATGTACTGGCGGGCAATTCGTTATTTCTTGGAAGCAACCTCTTCATGAGTACCAGAAACTTTTCAAATCCCGAGTCAGTCACACCGGTCTTTGCCTTCCACTTCAGCAATTCCAGTGTGCTACTCAGCTTCTTCTGGCCATCTTCACAAGTTGGGTACAACAATTTGTTGTGGTCCTGTAACATCTGCTCAAACTGCAACCTCTCCTTTTCTGTGTCACAGTCTCGCTTTACATCAGAAATGACCCGACCAAGATCATCAGCGGGCCGGTCTGGTTCCCGTTCTTCACCTCCTTCTTCTTCATTGTCTTCCATTGCGGTATCAGCGTATTTATGGAACATAGATCGGTAGTTGTCATCATTCTCTTCTTCATCGCCGTCTTCCATCACAACCCCTCTTTCTCCGTGTTTGGTCCAAACATTATAGCCGGACATAAAACCAGACCGAAGCAGGTGAATCTGAATGACTCTTGCGGAAGTGTGAGCCTTCTCATTCCTACAGTCAACACATGGACAACACATAAAACCATCCCGTCACTTGTTCTCCTCGGCCATAACTCGAAAAGAACGCACGCCTTCTCTGAAAGTGGCAGAGCGTCGGTCACCGTACATCCATGGATGGCTCATCTGTATCATACAAATATATGTCAAACGCAATCACTATGCTAAAATTAGTACCGCACAACGGTCTTAACGAGAAAATAGTTGCTAACCTTTTATTACACTTGGAAACAAAGATGAGAAAACTTAAGTGTGGCTCGGGCACCTCATATCATGTTTGTCTTGTGTGACGTAAACTTGCATCGCTCTAATGGACATTTCACCGAACACCTCTAGTGCATATGTATGAACAAAAAAAATAGCACAACAACACTCTCTCCCACCAGGAAAAAAACAGTTGAGAGGGGGAGGGGGCTGTGCGTATATAGGGCCAGAACACTAGTCCCGGTTGGAGATATAAACCGGGACTAAAGGGGGTGCCCCCAGCGAGCGGCAGGGCCAGGGCCCTTTAATCCCGGTTTGAACCTCAGACCGGGACTAATGGGATTTAACGGGCCAGGACATATGGTTCTGGGTGGCTCGGGCCGTCCGGCCAGGGCCATTAGTCCCGGCCCCACCCATAGCCGGGACTAATGGCCTGAACAAAAAGCCTGTTTTCTACAAGTGACTCCCATCTTGACCCCTAAATTGGGGGAATTCCTTTAACAAAATTGGACCTCTTTCCTAGTGAGGCCGGCGATGAGCCGATGACACGGAAACGTGGAGTGGAGGACATACATGCGGCCAGCTCGCTAGACCACAAAACACTCCATGTCGACACCAACGTTCTTCCACACGATTTTCCCAGTCAGACTCGCCACATCGCAATAATACGCGGGGCCGGGTCGGCGTCTCGACCCTTGCCGCTAGACAGAAAATGGGGAACCCGCATGCTGCACCGCGTCCCTGTCGGGCGGCGGCACGATGAAATCAAGTCCGGGCGATTATTGTCTCGTGTTTCGACCGTCTGAAAGGCCATGACCGCTCGTTGAGAAGCTGCATCGGCAGCTAGCTAGCGGTTCATACACAGAGCCATGTGGCTACGCCGTACGTGCTGCACCACGATTGGGTGCAGGCACGTGTGGGTGATCGGGTGCGCCAACGGCGATTAAAGCCCGTGATCTGGATATACTAGAGTAGATAAAATAATCCGAACTGATCGACTCGATTGTATCTTGGTCATGTGCTTGTCATGTTAGAAATAATGGGCTAAATCATTAGATCAGATTTTAGATTTTTTCTAAATCTCAAAGCCCATGTATGTGGAAGCCCATATGTGATCTGTTCCAAGTTGGTGATATCTCACATGTGTGTGGCAAGAGCAGTGAGAGCTAAAATTTAGTTGCACCATCTTATAAGGTGGAGTATTGCACCACTTTGTAAGTAAGTGACAATAAAAGAGCTACACGTGCGCTCCTCCTCCGACGCCGCCGCTCGCACGCTCGCTGATGAGCATCGATCTCGTCAATGCCCATTGTTATGAGCTTGAGTTTTGGAGAAGATCGGGTGCAGACATATGTGGATGATCGGGTGCGCCAACGGCGATTAAAGCCGGTGATCTGGATATACTAGTAGATAAAATAATCTGAACCGATCGACTCGATTGAATCTCGGACATGTGCTTGTCATATCATTATTAGTCCATGTGATTGCATCTAGATATACTACTAGATAAAATAATCTCGGCCACACGAAACTTAGCACGGCTGGCCAAGGATAAAAGGCCCCGGTTGATTATTCTTTTTGCGGGTAGAGATCTAAACGGATCGTATATGATTGGATATTACCATTATCATATCTTTTACCATATTTTTTGGTGGATTTAGAACGAGCGGATAATAGCTGGATGCGGATTCGAATATAGATTATATCGGATTATGGATATGGTGCGAATTCGAAGCGGACTCGGAACGGAAGAAGATAACACAAGTAGAAAAATAAAAATTTATTTAGTTTATGTAAAAGAAATGACAAGAAAACGTGCAACACTAGATAGCAGTATAAAAGTGCAAGATTGCTAATAGCATAGTATAACATGCATATGTAGCATGCATAGCTAGCCCGATACACTAACTAGATTGTCTAGATATTAGGATCGTGCTAAATTTATCGGATTATCTTATTTGAGTATCTCGAATAATCTACATAAAATATCAGATTATCTTTATCCGTCGGATATTATCAATACCATATCTACTATCAATATTCATCGGATATCCGCTCGATAAATATCTGCATCCGCATCCATATCCGTCGGATATCTAAAATTGCAAACCATATACTTAAAAACGAACGCGGATACGGATTCAAAATAGAAATTATCCATACCATTTACATCCTTATTTGCGGGTAGTAGTAGTTCTTTATTGCTAACCCCACCACACATGCATCTTCCAAAACGGATTAAGTATAGAGACATTCCAGAGTCGTTGTATACATCTGTACGTATGGCTATGCATGTACATACGTAACAAAGCCAATTGTAGCGTGTACGGTAATACCTCGCGTTCAAGGACTTTTATAAGCGTTAAGTTGGCCTGAATAGACCGGGCCGCGGCTTTTGTTTGCCAGAGATCTTCCCTCAACCCCGTCACCTAGCCGACGTGACGAACACTTATTAAAGGACGTTTTGCTAACCTGTACATATTTTATCCTGTAATAGCTGTAGCAAGTTCCAAACAAGCACACATACCTTCAAGCAATCAAGCCGATAGAAACCGATATCCAAAAACTTCATCTAATTTCAAACTCAAGTTGGCTATCTCACTCGTTGGATTGACCCTTTGTAATTGATATTGCACTTCACCTTGAGTTACAACCTAATCGAGTGGGGTTTTTCTTCGTTGTCTCCCTCTCGTCGAAACTTACAAAACCGAAGACACAAGGATGGTCAGGATTGGCTGATACCCCTTCGGTTTGTAATGCATGAAAGAGTATGGACAGTAGCGGACCTAAGAAAATCACAAAGCCTGGGCAATCTCTAAACTCAAAGGCTTAAATCGCTAATTATTAGTCAAGTAATCATGGAATTAAGCTGTGCGGACGGCCGGAAGCCCGGGCAGGGATGCTGGATCCGCCCCTGAGTATGGACCAACCCTATTGATGTTACCCGGCCTGGTAGGGGTCCAAGTCTCTGTGCTTTACAGTGCTAGTCCCTGATTGACTCGCTAGCACACACAGTTTAGAATGTAATACCACGAAACAAAGGGTCATATTTCTATTGCATCGAATAATCTAGAATTTTACATAATCACATACAAATTGCATAACAGAAGGGGTGACTCCTCATAAACATGGATCAACAGCGGAAGACTATTATCTATAAAGAGCTCCCTCAAGAGGCGAAAACATGTTGAGTATAGATTCTACACTAACATCGTACCTTACTCACCTTCAGAATAACCTGCAACATGAAAAAATTGCAGCCACGAGTGGTCAATATTTTGAATGTGTTAGCACTTAGCACGGACAAAGCCAATACTAACTCGAGGCGCACGTGTCCCAAGTTTACCTGACGATTTTGACCGTGATAACATGTACCTACCTTATCACCATGGTTGCATTTGCATAGCTGGCCAAGGCCAAAAGGTCCGGGATGATTGCATGATTATTATTCTTGGACTAGTTCTTTATTAGCCCGACCTGCATCTTCCAAAATGGATTAAGTCATGGGGATATTCCAGTCCTTGTATACATCTGCCCCTAGCTGGAGATGGAAAATTCATCCACTAGGTTTTATTAATTTAAAAATCATATGTACCGTATGCATGTGCATACGTTACGTAGCCAATAAGCCAAATGTAGCGTGTACCTCTTGTTCAAGGACTTCTATAGGTGCTCAGTTGGCATGAATAGACCGGGCCCGGCTTTGTTCACTAGAGATCTCATCTCAACCCCGTCAACTAGCCCAAGTGGCGACCACTTAGAGTTTTGTTCAAAGTTAATCCTTTATTAATTTAGGTATAGTTTATTAACATGTTAACACATATACATAGTTTTTTTTTAAAATGGGGAACATAGCCCCGACCTCTGCATCATCTAATGCACACAATCTTTTTATTGCATTATTCAAGCGTAATCAAAGTTTTACAATTATGGATCAGATAAGGTTGAGACATGTATCAACCATCTAAAAATAAGAAACAACATTGCTCTATCCGTTTTTCAGCCTATTAATATGACGCCACCCAGTAGCCTGGAAAAAACAGTCCTGTGCAACCATAAGCGGTGGTTGCATCCAGATTTCATATGCTTCCTCTGATCCTCCGGGAGAAGTACAGACCATTGTTGAATCCAACATATAGCTCGGCGAATAACCTGCAAAAAGTTTGTACCATTCTGTTTGTTAAAAACAAAATCATTCCGAGTATTCCAAATAGCTCAACGTAGTGGTTGTAATTCTGGAGCATAGCAGACCAGTTAAACTCAAACTCCAAGGGAGTCATGCTCATGTCTATGCACTCATTAAAAATTCTTGCCAACTCTGGATTCCTACCTAGGAATGCACCAAGATATGATTGAGCTTTTCTTATTATGTGCCACCTGCAATTTCGGTGACATGTGTTTGGAAACATTTTGTCTATGGACTTCGCCATTGCAAAATCCTGATCAGTTATAATATTAAGTGGCGCCAAACCATTCATCGCTAGTAGAAAGCTTTCAAAGAGCCAATCAAAACTAGTTGCTAGTTCCTGTCTCATGAAACCACAGCCCAACATGAAGGACTGCCCATGCCTGTTGATACCTATGAAAGGTGCAAATGGCATATTGTACATGTTTGTACAGTATGTCGTATCAAAGGAGATACAATCATGGTATGCCTTAGTGTATGCTTCTCGAGCTTTTCCATCAATCCAGAACAAGTTAACAACCCTTTCATCAGAATCCAAATCCATTCTAAAGTAGAAATTGGGATCCTCCTCTTTCTTTGCTTGAAAGTAGGCAATAGTAGCAGGCATGTCACCTCCTTTTGTCTCTGTTTGCCGGATACTAGTTCTCAAATTGCTTATCTTTTTTGTCGTGTACGGCACAAGTTTTGCACAACCATAGAATTCAGACATCACTGACATCATGCGCCCTGTCTCCAAGTTGCAGTGATGTAGAGTAGTAAGAAATTTTTGCTCCTCCCTTGGTATACCCTGGTGAGAACGAAGGTACTTAGTCAGCGATGGTTTATTGATCAGATCATGGTTGTGTTCAGGTATAAAAGCTATCACTTCAAACTTGTTGTCAATCAGCTTAACCCTCATGCTTGCTCTGCAATTTGTTTGCTTTATTGATTCCCTCCTCCTTTTCTTCCCAATCTTGCCT
This sequence comes from Avena insularis, assembly GCA_023614405.1. Taxonomy (NCBI): domain Eukaryota; kingdom Viridiplantae; phylum Streptophyta; class Magnoliopsida; order Poales; family Poaceae; genus Avena; species Avena insularis. The sequence continues at coordinate 377,240,407 of CM042685.1, forward strand.
GAACTCCCTTTTTTCTTGCTCGATGTTCTCTGGCCACCTTCCCCTCCTTCGTCATCAGTATCAGATTCTGAACTTGGACTCTCAGGTAACGGAACAGCAGGGACATCATCTGTTTTTGGTTTCCTATTTTTGTTGCAACAGAATTGTTGCTTTTCCAGAACCTTGGTGAATGCAGACCTCCTGGAGGTGTTAGACTTGACTGAGAACCCAAGCCTTTTTGCATAAGCATTGTAATGCAACTTTGCTTCTTCAAGTGTGTCGAATCTCATACCCACATATGGTTCTTCAGGGGTCGATCGCACCTCTGTCTCATCGTCACCTTCAACAACTAAGTGAACATTTGTTGCATCAACAGTAGGCAAGTTCTCAGTCCCACTGGGAAGAGTTGCAGCAACGGGGTCAGCATTACAGTCTGTATCCATAGCATCAGATCCACCAGTTGCTGCACTGACAGTAACATGGATTTTTGCACCCAACACTTCAGGCGTCCTAGAAGCATTCACCTGACCAAGCAAGTTCGGGGACTCGCCCACCCCTTCAATTGAGGCATAGCCTCCAGCCGGCGGAATCTGTGTACAGAACAATGGTTGTGCTTCATTATTCCCGTCGCCTTCATCCAAAAACATGTCTTCAGGCAACATGTTCAAGTCCAGGCCAGACATTATTCCTGCACATCAAACAAACAGCAGTTGTAGGCAATTGTTAACAGAAATCATACAAAATAAACAGAAATCATGGATACACAACTGTTCCAGCTTGCTTTGTGTGCCTTTTCCCAATAGTCAAGTTGGTTGTTTTTCAATGCAAGCAAGTTAATTTACTCAATCTTTATCAATTTTCAAACTAATTCATTTTTTTGTTTTCTTCTACAGACTAGGTGCAAGCAAGCAAAGGTCAACTGATCCATGGTTCTACAATCAATCAACACAGGAACATGCATGTACAGGTGTGAGGCATTATGGGGGTAGGGGTAGAAATCTGGGGAGAAGTAAACTTGTGAAAGGAAGCAATTTTATTTGCTTTTTGTTTTGGTCAGAAGCAACTTCAACTTCTGATTAGTAATAGTAGTAAGAATCTTCCACTGCAACTTACAAGCAAGTTATTCTGTTTCTAGGGGGAAGTTTTATGACAAAAACAAAGAACAACAAGGACTGGTAAGAAGATATCTCAGCTGTGATGGTCGTGTTACCTGTTTTGATGGTGGCAGATTTGTGCCAAACAATCTGGGCAACTTTCTTATCTCCTTGTTTTTTTGGATCTGCTTCTTGTGCTTCATGTAATTTTTCTTGCCTGGGATTTTCTTGCACAGCCCGATACTGGAGCGGCGGCGCTGGGTGGGAAACCCTTGCGATGGGAAAGAGAGAAGAAATCGGGGGAGGAAGAAAGAAGCTTTGGAATCGGGCTGGGTTTCCGATTGGCTGTTTTTTATACAGCTGACGATGGGCTGTGTTGGGAGCACGCGGGGGAGGGGGGGACCAGGTTGTTTCCTTTTGGACAGCAGCGGGTCGGTGGGATCGTAACTTTCCTAAAACGGGAGGCCGCTTGATCGCACAAACCAGTAGCCGGCCGCTGCCTAGTCATGTCCTTATTAATTTAGGTATAGTTTATTAACATGTTAACACATATACATAGGAGTGGCCTGATATTGGTGAATCAGGCGATAACGCGCGTTAGCGCTGCCGCGCGCCTCACATGGAAAAATGCCACGGAAACGAGGGCATGAACCCGGCAACTTTGCCACGTGGCGCCATTTTCCGGTTGACAATTTCTAGGAGTTGCCCGGCCCTCGAATTAAAAAAAATGGACGGCGACAGATTCATCGACCAGGGAGAGCCAGATTCCTCACACGCGTGCTATAAAAAAAACTCGTTGTTTGCATTTGAGCATTGGGTCCCTTCCCTTGAGTTGATTCCTATCGAAAAGCAAATGCCCATACGCGCTAATCAATAATATTAGCCGCTCGTTGTTTTCGTGGCAACATGGGATCGGCGGGCCTGGTCACGAGGTTAAGTTGAAAATGTTACAATCTTTTTCTTTCTATATCTCTTTATTTACACGAGAAGAAAAGCCTGGACGATAGTCTAGTCTCTTATAATAGCTCATGGTTTGGCAAAATTTGGGTTTGTCCTCTTTAATAAACAATTGCATGAACCGACTGTCCATCTCTGCTTTTTAGTGCACATTCTTTGATCTCGTGTGTTTTGAGCGTTGTCTTTCTTTGGCTCGGCTCTCCCCAGAATCCTGCCGAACGCTTAGGAAGACATGACAAATGTCAAAGATTGCTAGTAGTGGTAGTATGTTGTTAGGACATTTTTACCGGGTCGACGCATCCCGTCCGAGCGTGTCTGAACCGTCCGACGGACGCACGGGGCGTGCGCGGCGTCCTGTGGGCCGACCCATTCGGACAAACGCGATCCGGATCAATCTATTTGTGCATCTAATCTAGGAAACAGTTGCGTCGGCCCGGACGCACGCAGACTCGTCCACTGGCCCACCCGTCTGCCATCGCTTACCGGCGGAATTGATTCAGACGCGGCCAGCGACACCCATTCAGAACAATCGCGGCAACAATTCAGACGCGATGCGCGGAAGGCTAACCGGCGGCAGCCTGCGCCATTAATAGCGACGAGACGGTGCGCTGACCCACTGGGCGCCGCTTGTGTTACCGCGCCAGCATTGATGGTGAAGGAGCGGGAAGCTGTGCGCGTTCACGGGCGACTGGGCTATTTAACCCCGTGTCATCGGTGCCGCCCTCCTCACCTCTCACCATCGCAAACCCTACCCGCCGCCGCCAACACCGACGATGAAGACGCCGTCGTGGCTGAAGAAGGGGAGGAGCAAGAATGACCATGAGGCGTCTGGCTCTAGCACCCAACGCCCCCGGCTGTCGGCCTTCCTCCGTGGCACATCCCTGCCGCCTCCACCGCGGTCAGAGGATTTCCGCGGCCGCCCCGTGGAGGTTCACCCGCTTCTGCGGGAGGGGGAGCGCCGCGCGCGATAGTACTTCCGCATCGCGGAGTGCGAGCGCCGATGGAAGGAGGGCCGGGGCATCAGGCACAATGACGTGTCCTGAAGGGAATATGCACGAGAGGCAATAATAAAGTGGTTATTATCGTATTCCTTGTTTATGATAAATGTTTATTTTACATGCTATAATTGTATTAATACGGAAACGTTAATACATGTGTGTTTAATAAACAAAAAGGAAGTTCCTAGTTATGCCTCTCTTATAAACTAGCTCGTTGATTAACAAGATGATCATAGGTTTCCTGCTCATGGACATTGGATGTTGTTAATAACGAGGTCACAACATTAGTGTAATGGTGTGATGAACATTCATCCGAAGTATAGCATTATGATCAAAGTCATTGAGTTTATATTGCTATAACAACTTATGAAGTGATCCTAATCCTTAGACCATGAGATCATGTCAATCACTAACACCGAAAGAGTTTCTTGATAACATCAAACGTCACACTGTAACAGGGTGATTATAAAGATGGATTCAGAACTAATAAAGTGTTATGTTGAGGCCCATGGATCGAGAGTGGAATTTGTTCATCCCGATGACGGATAGATATACTCTGGGCCCTCTCGGTGATATCACATTGATTAGCTTGCTAGCAAGTGATTTGATCACTAGAATGTTATATCACGGGAACAAAAAAAGAGTACATGTCAGTAACGAGATCAAACTAGATATGGAGATACCGATGATCAAATCTCGGACATGTAATATATCGCGAAACAAAAGGATTAAGATACTAGCGTAAAAGGTTCCGACGATCACAAGAAAGTCATCGTTGAATGTGTGGAAGTCAGTATGGGTCTCCAGATCCCGCTTCTGATTATTGATCCGAGAGGGGTCTCGATCATGTCCGCATTATTCGTGAATCGTAGGGTGACACACTTAAGAGACACCGACATCCATTTGGAGCAAAAGTTTTATGCCGAAAAGAATAACAAGTACATGAATTTATTTCACTAGATACCGAAACGGGTTTTCGGGTGAAATTGCATAAAGTGTTTCTGCATGTGAAATGAAATACTAGCAAGGGGTTATATGTGAATGTTTGTCATTAAAGTAATTGACAAAATTCTAAATAAATAAAAGGAGTTTTATTTAATGAGAGTTTGCATTAAATTTGGTGGAAATTTAATGGGAATTTGAGTGGGTTTTTGAGTGGAGGGAATTGAAAGGCATTTGAGTGAGTGGAGTGTCCACCCACATGAATGTGGAAGAGGTGGGGGCAGCCCCATGGCTGGGCGCATGGCCCCTTGGGTTCCCCCTCCCTCTCTCTCACTCACACCTCCTCGTGAAGGATCTCTCTTCCCCTCTAGAATTTATCCCCCATGATCTCGGACTAGCGAGATACATGTTCCCGGTGGCTATTCGGCAAGAAAGAGTTGTGCTTCCGCTGCATCGCTGGAGCGAGGAGGTGGAGGTTGCTCGGTGCCTCGAACGTGTGTGCGAGCACGGATGCACTGCTGTTTTGCGGCGCTAGGACTTCCTCTCGATCATGAGATCGGCAAGAGATCGTCTACATCAACCACGAGTTTGGACTCGTTAAGATTTGTCGGTCTTCAAGGGTATGTTCTCTACGGATATACATCCGCCCGTTGTTTGTATCTAGTAGATAGATCTTGGTACATAGTTGTTCCCATCGTAGGAAATTTTTTGTTTTCTATGCTGCGAACCCTACAGTGGTATCAGAGCCGGATCTATGCGTAGATACTTTGCACGGGTAGTACACATATGAGTATGTGGGCGATGATGATCATTTTATTGCTTCTTAGTTGTACTTTGGATATTGGTGGCATAGTGGGATGAAGCGGCCCGGACAAACTTTACATGTCCTCGCACATGAGACCTGTTCCACGCTTGACATGCAACTAGTTTTGCATAAGTGGCTAGCGGGTGCCTGTCTCTCCTACTATAGTCAATATCTAATTTGCAACGAGTTGTCAACAATTTAGTTATCCTCGTTGTGGTTCATGTTCGTAGGTAAGAACGGTTCTATCTTCGAAAGCCCTAAGCCACGTAAAACTTGCAATGGATAAATTAGAGGCGTCTAGTTTAGATTGTTGCTGGGCTAGTGTTATGATATGGTGATGTTGTAAGTAGAAGTATGATATGATACTCTTACAACACACATAGCGTGTAAGTTCCATAGACCTTCGCCTTACACATAAAGGTATGATAGAGATCATACCACGGTGCACATGATGGATATCATATGCGGGAACCATATCATTTCACTTATAAACATGTGATGTTTTTTGCATCTTATATTGCTTGTTTGGCGTTTTATTAGCATAATAAGATGATCCCTCATTTAGATATCAAGATAAGAATGTGTTCTTGCTTCAAGACATCACGTGATGATCGGGTGTACTTGAATCCACGAGCATATCTCGGGTGTAAGACAGTTACACACGTGAATACTAAGGTTTTTACTTGGCGAGCCTAGCATGTACAGACATGGCCTCGGAACACGGACCGAAAGGTTAAGCATGAGTCGTATGCTTTTGATATGATGACCAAATGGATTCTCGCCTTTGAAGCTTCACCGACTCACGTGATGATCAGACTTGGTGTAGTGGATTTGGTTCATGTAATTACCAAAAAGACACGAGGGATGTCGTTTTTGAGTGGGAGTTCATTTCTAATTTGGATTAGTAGAACTCAATTTATCATAAATTAAATCAAAGTGAATTTGCATAATTTGTTGTAGTCATTGGCATTCGTTCACCACTTTATGCATAGTTGTAATTGAGATAATAGAACTATAGAATTCTGGATATTTACTTTACGAACTGGTATCGTATTGTGTTGAGTGCCAATCAAAGTTTAAAGTCCTATTGCAAACTTTCAGCAAACTCTATTTACTCCATGAAATTTAATAGTTGGTATTAAATCGAGAGTAACAATTCCAGTGTTAGTATCTTAAGTATCATGTTTGCCTCCATGATTCTTGATTGTTTTAATATCAAGTTTATCTAGGAGCTGAAAGAATTGTTTCAGAAACCATCATGTGTGGCAGATATAACGATATCTAAAACAATGTTTTGGTTGCAATATGATAGAGTATAATATATGTTCTCATATTCGATGAGAATTTACGAAGGTTGGAGATGCTAGACATCCTAATCATCCAAAAGGGTTTTGGAAAGTAATGTTGTACTCACGATTCGCCTTTATAAGCTACAGTAGCTTGATCATGAAAGTCATCATGATAAGGATGAATAGAATATGTATGTAAAGTGTTTACTACACTAAAAGATTACTAAAGAATGGATTTTGAAAGAATACCGATCATTTTGATGATGGTGATCTACTTCAAAGTGCAAGTCCAAAGGTATTATTATTTGAATATACACTCTTTGGACTATGTGTCATGTATATGGCGCCACTTTTGATGTTGATAGATTCTTTTAAAAGGAAAAGAAAATGCTGAAAGAGAATTTATAAAATATATTTGGCAGAAAAGAAAAGATTGGAAATATCCAATTTACGTATATGGATGATATACATGTTATGGTTGTATTTTTTGCTTGTTAAACATGTGGTTCTTGGGTATTGGATACCGAATTGGTTGGTATGAAATTTCATACGGAACAACGCAATTCATGAACCACAATGGCCTAAGTAACTAGCAAGAGAATATGTGATGATGTTCATCGAAAACAAACAAACCGGTGTTTGTATTTCTCGTTGACATCAAAGCTTCACTTCAAGATTTGTTTTAATAATTGTTATTTGAATCAGGTATTATGAGAACAAAGGTTGTTCAAATAATTACCGTATTCCATATAAGATGGATGATTTACAAATCTAGTTGGAGAAATCACATCCATAAAACCTAATGCTAAAATGTCGCAAGACAAATGATTGAAAGATCACTTATGAAGTGACATCGCTGTTTAAATTATATTGGAAAGAAAACATGAAGAATCTCCATATTTATGGATTTTTGGAGTCTTTGATTTGATCAGGTGACGCTTGTGAGACTTTCCTCGGGATAATTAAAACTTCGTTCAAAGGCCAAAGAAGAACAAACGACTAAAATATTGGAATTTATACATATCGATGTATGTAGTCCATTATGTGTAGTCGTAAGCGTTGGGTTTCAACTTCATATACTTTCTCCGGAAATTTGAGTGAATATTCACTTAATGAGAAAGAAATGTGAAATATTTGAAAATGTTCAAAGACTTTCAAGATGGAGTGAAAATCATTGTGACAAGAAAATAAATGGTTTATGATTTTATCATAAGGGATTTATTTGAGTTACAAGTGTAACAAGAAAAATAAATGAATTATGATTTTATCATAAAGGGATTTATTTGAGTTGCAAGTTTAGCAAAACACCTAGATTTACATCTCTCACAACACCATAGGAGTATGGAGTGTTTGAGATTTGTAATGAAACCTTGTTTAACATGGTTGGATCAAAGGTGTTATTTATAAAACTGCCATTATGTTTTAAAAGATTAAAATCTTTAGAGACTACCGCTTTTTCACTGAAAAGAGCTCCATCTAGATCTGTTGAAATGACACCATGGAAGTTATGGTTTGGGGTAAAACCTAAATTGTCATTTCTTAAATTTTGGTATGCTAAACATAAGTAAGATGTTTACAACCAAAGTCGGATGAGCATGTCTTTGTAGATTATTTTGAATAACAATTGGTTATTCCTCCATAACACCGAGGACAAAAGGGTTTGTCGCTTGAAATGTGAAGTTTCTTGAAAAAGGAATTTTTCATAAAAGTTAAGTGGGAGGACAATAGAACTTTGATAAGGTTAACGAACCTTAGTTATATGTGCTGAGTTGCGCAGTGCCGGAAATCGTTCCAGAGGCAACCATAATGCTCATGGTTTATGTGCCTCAAAGGTTGTGGTCACGGAGATCTAAAGTTCCTATTTAACCAAGTAGGACGGATAAACAATCAAATGCTGAGATTTGAGAGTAAATCATTATTGTTTGACAATGATGAACCGACTACATACAAGAAGCAATGATGGGCCCTGACTCCGTCAAATGGCTTGAAGACATAAAATCCGTGATAGTTCCATATACGAGAAATCAAGTTTTGAACTTGGAAGACCCTCTAGAAAGGTGTAAAAACCTATCGGTCGTATTTGGATCTATAAAGAAACAGACATGGATGTTTCACATCTATGAAATAGTCGACATGTCATAAAGTATTTTATGACAATGTTCAAGGAGTTGACTATGACAAGATTTAATCTTTCATAGCGATATTTAGTCTGGACGGATTAAAGTAGCAACCACTACATATAATTTGGTATATGGTAGATGAATAAACAAAACAAAGTTCTTCTAATAGAATGGTTACCTAGGACGTGTACATGACACGATCCAAAGGGTTTTGTTAATTCAAAGGATGCTAAAAAGGGCATGCAAACTTCAATGGTTGAAGTAAGCATCGCGGAGTTGGAATCTTCACCATGATGAAAAATTAGTTTTTCATCAGGAGACGATGAAGATGCTTGTATCTGTAAGAAATTAAGTGGGAGCATTGAGACATATTTCTAATACATTATGTGGAGGACATCTTGTTGATTAGAAATGATGTATCTTTTATTGACAAAGGTTAAAAATTTCATTTCGATGAAAAACTTAGGCAAAACCCGAATATTTAGCATGAATGTCTATAGTGGATAGACTGTGACGCTAATATGGTTGTGCCAAACGTACATATATGATATATTGAAGGAGTTCAATATAGAAACAACAAGAAACGGTTCTTGTCGCATGGAAAGGAATTGAATCAAGATTCAAGTGTATCGACACTTGATAAGTGAAACAAGATTCAAGTGCTTTGACACTTGATGAGTGAAATCACGAGAATGTTTTGATCAATCATACCATGATATGTACACATTCAGATATGTCCTATGCTCTAAGTGTTATGAGCATATACCAGAATGAATCATAAAATGATCACTGGACGATAGTGAGAATATTCTTATGATCTTTTGGAAGAACTAAGAATATATTTGTGTAGAGGTGACAAACAATTACAAATAGTTCATCGTAAAGCGTTACATTGATACTAGTTTTGTCACAAGATACAAATTAAGTTTATCTCAATTTAAACTATGGGTGGCTCAATGAAATGGAAAGAAAGTTTCCATGATGGATTTGGATGAATTCCAAAGTTAAGACATTGTGACGGATACTACAACAAAAGGCTAAGTATATGACTGCTATAGTAGCAGCAAAGGAGGGAGTTTGTGTCAAGTAGTTTATTATCAAACTAAGGTGTAGTTCGCAACGGGCTAACACTAAAGATATATTGTACGACAATAGTATCGACATGATTTAACCCCAAGGAACTAAAGGTCTCACCAAAAGACCAAATTTATACAATGCCATCTCATTAGAGAATGAGTGATGCGTGGAGATGCAAAGACATGCAAATACACACGGACCTGAAGCGTCAGATCCGTAGATTATGTTAACCACTTGCAGTTGCGTACATGGAACATTGGAAAGCCATAAGTGTTCAATACGCAAAGTTTTCAAACTATATTATTGTCTCTAGTGCAAGTGGGAAACTGAAGGGAATATGCACGAGAGGCAATAATAAAGTGGTTATTATCGTATTCCTTGTTTATGATAAATATTTATTTTACATGCTATAATTGTATTAATATGGAAACGTTAATACATGTGTGTTTAATAAACAAAAAGGAAGTTCCTAGTTATGCCTCTCTTATAAACTAGCTCGTTGATTAACAAGATGATCATAGGTTTCCTGATCATGGACATTGGATGTTGTTAATAACGAGGTCACAACATTAGTGTAATGGTGTGATGAACATTCATCCGAAGTATAGCATTATGATCAAAGTCATTGAGTTTATATTGCTATAACAACTTATGAAGTGATCCTAATCCTTAGACCATGAGATCATGTCAATCACTAACACCGGAAGAGTTTCTTGATAACATCAAACATCACACCGTAACAGGGTGATTATAAAGATGGATTCAGAACTAATACAGTGTTATGTTGAGTCCCATGGATCGAGAGTGGAATTTGTTCATACCGATGACAGATAGATATACTCTGGGCCCTCTCGGTGATATCACATTGATTAGCTTGCAAGCAACTGATTTGATCACTAGAATGTTATATCACGGGAACGAGAAAAGAGTACATGTCAGTAACGAGATCAAACTAGGTATGGAGATACCGATGATCGAATCTCGGACATGTAATATATCGCGAAACAAAAAGATTAAGATACTAACGTAAAAGGTTCCGATGATCACAAGAAAGTCATCGTTGAATGTGTGGGAGTCAGTATGGGTCTCCAGATCACGCTTCTGATTATTGATCCGAGAGGGGTCTCGATCATGTCCGCATTATTCGCGAACCGTAGGGTGACACACTTAAGAGACACCGACATCCATTTGGAGCAAAAGTTTTATGCCGAAAAGAATAACAAGCACACGAATTTATTTCACTAGATACCGAAACGGGTTTTCGGGTGAAATTGCATAAAGTGTTTATGCATGTGAAATGAAATACTAGCAAGGGGTTATATGTGAATGTTTGTCATTAAAGTAATTGACAAAATTCTAAATAAATAAAAGGAGTTTTATTTAATGAGAGTTTGCATTAAATTTGGTGGAAATTTAATGGGAATTTGAGTGGGTTTTTTAGTGGAGGGAATTGAAAGGCATTTGAGTGAGTGGAGTGTCCACCCACATGAATGTGGAAGAGGTGGGGGCAGTCCCATGGCTGGGCGCATGGCCCCTTGGGTGCCCCCCTCACCCTATAAAAGGAGCCCCCCTCCCTCTCTCTCACTCACACCTCCTCGTGAAAGATCTCTCTTCCCCTCTAGAATTTATCTCCCATGGTCTCGGACTAGCGAGATACATGTTCCCGGTGGCTATTCGGCAAGAAGAGTTGTGCTTCCGCTGCATCACTGGAGCGAGGAGGCGGAGGTTGCTCGGTGCGTCGAACGTGTGTGCGAGCACGGATGCGCTGCTGTTTTGCGGCGCTAGGACTTCCTCTCGATCATGAGATCGGCAAGAGATCGTCTACATCAACCACGAGTTTGGACTCGTTAAGCTTTGTCGGTCTTCAAGGGTATGTTCTCTACGGATATACATCCGCCCGTTGTTTTTATCTAGTAGATAGATCTTGGTACATAGTTGTTCCCATCGTAGGAAATTTTTTGTTTTCTATGCTGCGAACCCTACATGTCCCTCCCCACCGGCTGGCACCTCAACCGGGACCGCGTCCCGGTGCCGCCCGTGCCCAAGAAGGGCAAAGGGCAGGAGGAGGAGATCCGCCGCCGGATCAGGAGCCTCCCGCCGGCCCAACGGTGGGAGGCTAGCTACCAATCCGAGGCATACTGGAAACAATTCCTCGAGTGGGAGCACAAGGTGCGGCGCGCCACCACCATTCGTCACGACCTGATGCCAGGGGAGGTCTACCCCGTCCCCGACATCGACTCAGACGACGAGGGCGCCGTGAACCACAACGACGTCGAGCTTGATAGCGAGGATGGCAATGACGAGGAGGAGGACGGCGACATCATCGTCAAGCAGGAGGCGGTGGACGAAGTCGCCGCGAACATGCCCTCGGAGTACCGCGAGGTGCTGGCGCGGGGCTAAGACGAGGACGCCTTCACCGAGCAGGTCATTGTGGCCAGCACGGGGGAGGAAGAAGCCTAGTGGGTCGGCTTCGAGGAAGACGTCCAGCTCACCGGCATGGTGGCACATGCGAACGCCCAGCAGCCTCCAATGCCGCCGCCGCCGGGATGTTAGCCTCCCGCACGGTTGGGCGTCGTGGCCTGTGCGGGCGATCAATCCATCTGCGTCTGCTCCCTCTCCAGCCCTGCTGTCCCAACCTCTGGACGCCGCCGGAGTACATCGACCTCGACCCATAGATGGACGAGGCGGCGCGCCGAAGATCGGTAGCTAGGGTATGCTAGTTTAAATTCTATTTTTTATTTTTAATGTAAATTAGTATAAACTTTGCTAATTGGTTTATGTTTGAATTTGCCAAAAAAAATGTCGCGCCCAGGCCGAACAAATGAGTCACGCCGCTAGGCAGGCTGGCCAGACAAACCAAACCCCCTCTCCGTATCGACCGTGGTCCGACCCAAACAAACGGAACAGACCGTTTGAAACGACCGGATGGGTCGATCCGATGGAGATGTCCTTGCTCTCCACCCGGCGTTCCTCGGAAAGGCGGCTGCCTCCATTCTCTCTCCAGTCTCTTGGAAAATTGATTCTAGAGTTTCCGACTTATTTCTTCCCTTCCCGTCGGCCCTAATTGCATATATTAGGGACGAGCGAGACGAATACTTGGGTTTTGGCTGGTGACAAATGCTTGGGGAGATTTATCCCACACAAGAGTAATTGTTATTCGTGTATTCTGTTCTGTATGTATAGTGCGCGCCCATGTTTCATGCTATCGGTTGGTCCGTTGGAGTTGGGCATATATGGCACATGTAATATTATCTCCTAGGGAACTGGACCTCTTTCCTAGGGAGGCCGGAGGCGGGGAGATGAGCCGATGACACGGAAACGTGGAGTATGCGGCTGGCTCGCTAGACCACAAAACACTCCATGTCGACACCAATCAACGTTCTTCCACACGATTTTCCCAGTCAGACTCGCCACATCCCAATAATTTGCGGGACCGGGTCGGTGTTTCGACCCATGTCGCGTCGCCAGACAGAAAATGGGGAACCCGCATGCTGCACCGCGTCCCTGTCGGGCGGCACGATGAAATCAAGTCCGGCGATTATTGTCTCGTGTTTCGACCGTCTGAATGGCCATGACCGCTCGTTGAGAAGTTGCATCGGCAGCTAGCTAGATCACATTTCAAGTATTTTTTTGTAAATTCGACCTTTTTGAAAAACTTCAACCAAATCTACCCTCTTCCGAAACTAATATGAAATCTGGCCACCGGGATCGACACCATTTTAAACGGAGCGAAGTTATACAGGTCGGTCGACGCCAACACGTGACAACATTGGACAACCTAGGGAGATCGGCGCCTGTTTTAAACGGAGCCGACCTCTTTCGATTCGTTTTTCTGATGTGCCGAACTTGTACAACTTCGGTTCCATTTAAAATGCGCCGACCTTAAAGATTAGATTTCGAATTAGTTTTAAAAAGGATGAGATACGATTGAAATTTTTAGATTTGGACAGATTTAACAAAAAAAATACCGCATACTGGCCGGCACATCTGGCTACGCCGTACGTGCTGCATCATGATTGGGCGCACGTGGGGGTGTTCGGGTGCACCTACGGCGATTAAAGGCGGTGATCTGGATATAGTAGATAGATAAAATAATCTGAACTGATCGATTCGATTGAATCTCGGCCATGTGCGTGCTCGTCACGGTGGTTCCGGCCGGCGACCGCGTCTCGACAGGTTGTGATCGATCGACCGGATTGATATAAACTAATCACACGCAACACGCGTGCTACTTTGTGTGGAGGAACATGGATGGATGTCTGGTGTGCTGGACCGGGGTGCATGGTATCCAGATAACAACGACCGACCTATATATACTGTATGTTCTAGGCTCCTAGCAAAGTGGTGGCATAAAAAATGCAGGACCTAGTACTACATCCCAGAGAAACTACTCGCTTCAAATTATGGAGGGGAGAAGGTATTGGGATTGATGCTCTAGAAATAATAATACGTAATAATAATAATAATCATATAATCTCCTATTTAATATATGGATTCAACGAACTATGCTAGAATTGTTGTGAACTTTTGATTATGAGAATCAAACTGGATAGATAAAGAAGTGAACTATGCCATTATTGCTATGAACCTTATAAAAAATTTCATAGATACATAACAACGATCTACTATTTGCATGGATAGTGGATATACTATTTGCGATTATGGCCTACAAACTTTTTGGAATTCTTGGAAACATCTAAGTACACGATTTCATATTCAAAACATTACATTCGTTTAGAGCATCTACGAGATATCCCTACTCCACCCTCAAATCACTTTTTGAGGTTTTTGGCATTAAAAAGGCCCTTATGAGATCCCTCGAAAATTGAGGGCCCTAAGACTTGGCTTGAGACTCCACTACTCTAGGCGAGTCTATTCACTTTGTCCCTTTCTGACGAGGGATAACCTCGGCAATGCCCATTGTTATGGACTTAGGATTTTGTAGAAAAGAAAGCGTTGGGGATTTCATCGGCTGATCAGACAAACAAGGAAGCCGGTGTAGTCTGATTATGGAAAAAGCTCAGTTACAAAGTCGCCGATTTGCTAGTTCTGATTTAGCTCACGGTGGACTGCAGAAAAACTAAGGTGCTCTCTCCTTCGGGTCCTCTCAGCCTTTATATGAGAGGCTCCTAGCAACGACCGACCTATATATATATTGTATGTCCTTTTTTTTCGAACCATGCAAGATCCTTGCATGTGTTATATTAGAAGAGGGAAAGCCAAAAACATGGCTAAAGTCTTACAGAAAATACAAAAAGGGAAACATGACCTAAAGAGAAAGAAAGACGAGAACCCAACACTAAGCGACAAACAAGGAAACAAAATAACCCGACAAAAACTAAGACAAGAAGGCTATTCTCCTGGGATTTGTAGACGACCTGAGCTTGCTAACGACCAGAGTTTCGCTTCAGCCTTGATTTGGTCGATAAGTACGTTGATCGGCTTGAAGCGATGCTCAAAAATTCTTGCGTTTCTTTCTCTCCACACCGACCATGAGACCAGCATTACCACCGAACTGAATTTTGCGCTGGTTTGCCGAGATAAGCTTAGTCTTGTCTGCGTCCACCATTCCCGGAGCGAGGTATCCATGGACGGAGTAACTTGCAGGTTTGCCCAACGAAGTATGTTGCCCCAAATTATGTTGACAACGGCACACCCAGTGAAGAAGTGGTGAACATTTTCATTTGCTGAATTGCATAACACACATTTGTTATTATGTGGGAGATTATGCTTTGCTAAACGATCTGCAGTCCAGACTCTTCCCCGAGTAAAAAGCCATACACCCATCTTGCATTGAAGCGGCGCCCAAGCACTCCATATTGCAGCAGCGACATAAGACTGAATTTTTGTTTTGAAATGAGCTTGGTATACCGATTTCGTTGAGAAGCAACCCTTATATTCCCACGACCAAACCCATTTGTCTTCTTCATCTGGAAGGATTTGAACGGTGTTTATTTCCTCGCTGATTGCTAGAACTTGCAAAAAAATATTGATGGTGATTGGCTTGTTGATGTCTTCAACCCAAGTGCCATGCTGCAAGGCTTGAGCCACTATCCTTCTAGCCCTGGCAACCGAGGGTATAATCTGAAAAACTTGTGGAGCTATTTCTTTTATAGTTCTACCATTGATCCATTTATCAGTCTAAAAGTAGCACCTCTCTCCATTTCCGATTGTGACTTTGGCTGCAGCATTAAAGATTTGTCTAACCTTTTCATCAACTAGGTTGGACAAGGTGCACCACGGTTTTCTTTCTTCTGCTCGAAGGTTCCAAGCCCATCGTACTTTGAACGCCGTGTTCATTTTTTCTAGGTTAAGAATGCCTAGTCCATCCTGAGATTTGGGATGACATCCAGTTAACAAGGCATTTTCTACCCGTGACCGCGTCTGTTCCCTTCCATAAGAAGGCCCTTCTAATTTTATCAATTGCCTTAAAAACCCATGGAGGCGGGCCCAACGACAATAGATGGAAGATGGCTATGGCACTTAGGACAGATTGAACAAGAATGAGCCTTCCTCCCTGCTTCTAGGCTCCTAGCAAAGTGGTGGCATAAAAAAATGCAGGACCTTGTACATCCTAGAGAAACTACTCGCACCAGGGAGAGCCAGTCAGCCAGATTCCTCACACGCGCGCTATAAAAAAAACTCGTTTGCAGTTGAGCATTGGGTCCCTTGAGTTGATTTCTATCGAAAAGCAAATGTCTACGCCCTTATCAATAATATAAGCCGCTCATTTTGGTGGCAACATGGGATCGGCCGGCCTGGTCAAGTGTGTCCGAGAGTGATACGCTTTTGTAGCTATAGCTGCATGCATAGTCACGAGTCATCTGCTGTGGCCTGTGGATGAGTTAGGTACGTGACGATCCGATGGAGACGCGTCCCCTCTGTCGGTAAGACGAGGTTAAGTTGAAAAGGCTATCCTTTTCTTTCTATCTCTTTATTTACACCTTGATCTTTTTCACTTATCTGATACGGGACACACATCCTTTTTCTCCCGTCCCGTGTCGCCCCCCGCACGGGCGACCGGGCGGAACCCTAGCCCCAGGGCCGGCTTCATGTTTTGCTGGGTCGGCTAATGTGTAGCCATATCTAGAAATGTAGACATATAATATGTATCTATTTTTATTTGTAAAATATTAAGAGTTGACATCCAATAATATATTTTTAATCTCAAAATATAACAAGTAGTATACTTCCTGCTAGTTTGAATACCTCAAATAAGAAATAATTCGAATGATTCCATTGACAATGATACTTCCTTCTAAAAAAAGCTTCTTCAAGCATTTCTAGATACAAAATCGTTGAGTACAATCTCAAGATCAATATAATTCTCACCACAATTATATCATCATTTACAACATATGAAATTAGTGAAATAGATGCATTATCAAATCAAGAAAAAACCTATGAAACGACCATTGATTACCATCAAATCATGAAGATTGAATATACCCGGGGGCAGCCGTGGACACAAGCGTACAAGGCCAATTGATTCAGTTTCCAAGCGGTCAGGGACTCAGGGGCTCGAGCCAATTTCCTTAGAGGTGAGGTGATCGATTAGCAGGGTAGATTGATAGGGATTACAAAGAGCACACATAGCAGGTACGAAGAGGCACGCGAGATCACGAGATCGATCGGCAGGTCCCTGCGTGCCCATAAGGTGGGTGTGGTGCGGTTTATTCTCCCAGTGGGCTTGCTGGGACGGCTGTGATGGGCCTTTCATTGCAATTTTTTCTATCAAATATCTAGAGTATAGCAGAGTATGTAGTTTTGGGCCCCCCGCTGGCATGTGCCCTTGGCCGTCGCCATGGTCGCGATGGGCCAGAGCCGGGCCTGCCTAGCCCCGGCCGCCGCGCCCCTAGCCCCCACCTCCTCCCCCGCCGTCGCCGGTGGTCGCCGCAGGGAAAAGACCCTGTGGTGTCGGCGGCGGCGGGCCCTCCTTTCTCCGGCGTGACTCAGGTCTGGCGGGAGATCTGGGGCGGCGGTGGTGCTCCTCGGGTGCGGGTGCGAGCTCGTCTGGAGGTGGCTGGGCGACAACATGCTTCACAGGTCTGCGGCGTTTTGGCGGCGTCGTTTCCTTTGGCATCTGGTGCAGGGGAGCAAGGCCGTGGTAGCGCGACATAGGTCTGCGGTGACGGAGCATGGATGCGGGCGGCTCGCGTGGTGGTAGGGATGGGGATGCACCCTCCTATGCTCGGACGGCGATGACTACGACCGAGGCACAACAGTGCGGCGATGGGATGTTTTGGGCCTGATCTGTATTGGATCTGGGCCTGCGGGCCCGCAGGGCCTGCAGGTTGATTTGGACCGGATCTTGGCTGATCGTCCCTGCCACAGCATCCAAACAACGAACACCATTGAGTTACAAACGAGTTTCACCACAACACACAGCCGTAGCTAAAAAAATAGGAAAACACAATAGTCTGCTGGGGCCTCAACACAAGATAGCCCAAAGAAAAAAAAGGACGACACCATCGAAACATGAACGGAGGCACAATGGACGCCTGGATCACGTGCGGTCGCGGGCTGAGAAGGGGTGTGTCGCCGCCCTTAGGGCCTGGAAGATGTCGTCTAGGTGCTCCCGATCCTGTTGTCTAGCTAGCGAGTACCATTGTTGCAGGTAGGCGAGAAAGGACAAAATGGAGTCAGAGGCACGGTTGCGGAAGATCCGCTCAATCACTATCTTGTTCCGCATATTACATAAGATCCATGCTAGGGCTACAAACACCTGCCAGAAGAGGCGGCGCCTTCTTCCAGCATGGTTTGCCTCAATTCGTAAGAACACTCCCCGAGAAACGGGGCCTACCAAGCAGGCCCAAGGGCTTTCCGGACAAATCTCCAGAGAAACTGAGCCGCAGTGCAGGTGAACATAATATGGGTGCATGTCTCCGGTGTCCCACATAGTGGGAACAAGCCATTGCCAGGGCCATTACGCTTAGCCAACTCAACTCCCGAGGGTGTCCCACGGACTTTGACAGACTACTGAATTCCCTCCCAGCCTCCCTCTCGAAGGATAGGGACTCGATCTCCTGGAGGCCGTTGCCCCTGGGAGGTTTTTCTGTGAGTTTGGCTTATCGGGGAGTTCCTGGAGGCGGATGCAAACTGTGCCGGAAGGCGGCGACGCCTATTCTGGTTAGTGTCTACGGCCTTTACTTGTATCCAGTGGAATGTATGCAATACGATGGTGATTGAGCGAGTTTACCCGAGACAGACGTCTGACTCCATTTTTTCTTTTCTTGATTTCCTTCGGCAGTGATCTCTGCTAGCTAGGGGGAAGGACCGGGTTGCACTTGGACAACACTCTTCAGTCGTTGCGAGGGAAGGCGCTTCTCTTCACGGCCCCTGCTCCACCTTGATGGCGTGAGCTCTGTCTCGGCTCCGGTGGTGTTTTTCCCTCTCAGTTGCCTTGGGCTGTATGTTATTCTGAGGCCCCAGTGAGGCCCATTTATTTTGACGCAGTTAGCGTCAGACTTTTTATATGACTGATTTATACCTGAATATTGTTTTATTTATAAAACAGGCGAAAGCCTTTTTCGATGATTTATTCCACAAGAGTAATTGTCATGTGGAGGGACGTTTGTGTATTTTGTTCTGTATATAGTGCATGCCCGTGTTTCGCGCTATTCGTCTGGAGTTGGGTATCCCTAAATTGGGGAATGTCATGTAACCTAGGGAGCGGCGAGGCGATGACACGGAAACGTGGAGTGGAGGACAGACAGACATACGGCCAGCTCGCTAGACCACAAAACACTCCATGTCGACACCAACGTTGTTCCACACGATTTTTTCGAGTAAGACTCGCCGCAGCGCAATAATTTGCGGGGCCGGGTCGGCGTCTCGACCCATGTCGCCACACAGAAACCGCTCGATACACCGCGTCCCTCTCGGGCGGCGGCACGATGAAATCAAGTCCGGCGATTACTGTCTCGTGTTTCGACCGTACGTCTGAATGGCCATGACGACCGCTCGTTGCCTTGCTGCATCGGCAGGCAGCTAGCGGCTCAATATCCTGCAGGATATATAGATAAACTCTGAATTCTCAACTGATTCGATTGAATCTCGGCCATGTGCTCGTCGGTCGTCGTGGTGGTTCCGGCCGGCGACCGCATCTCGACAGGTTTGCGATCGATCGGGTTCAATAAACTAATCGCGCGCAACACGCGTGATATACTTCGTGTGGAGGAACATGTTGGATGCACGTCTTCTGTGTGTGCTGGACCGGCCGGGAGCTCCCTCTTCTCCGCAGGGGTGCATCGAGATAACAACGACCGACCTACAAGTGGTGGCATCTAGTAAAATGCAGGACCTTAGGATAGTTTTCTTCTTCTAATTCTACTTGTCATGATATAATATCTACATATGATAAAACTATTACCGTATCTCTTTATTGTTAATTGCAGTGAACATCAGTTTTTTTTGCATATGTAAAATACTCGATACTAGCTATCATACTTATAGCTAACCTTATCGCCATGGTGTTTTGGGTTGCCACGAAAGCTAGCATAGCTAGCCAAGGATAAAAGCCTAGCTCGGCGTACAGGGCCCTGAAGAGAGAGGGCCCTGAGTTAGGTTGGACCTCCTACTCTAGAAAAGCTCCATTTTTCTTAGTATTTGTATCTTTGTTTGGCAACTTCTCTGCAATCGTCTATCCTCACGTGTTGAAGTAGCAAAGAGTAGAGGCCTTGGAGATGGCATGTGTCCATTATGTGGGATTTCAGAGACTTGCGTTCACGTTATGTTCACATGCACTGCAGCTCGATTTCTGTGGAGCTTTGTCCAGGAAGTCCTGGGCCCTATGACTTCGAGGAGTTCCTGCAAATTGAGGCAAACCGAGCAGGGACGAGGTGTCGCCTCTTCTGGCTAGTGTTCGCGGCCTTAGCATGGATCATATGAAACGTGCGGAACAAGATGGTGATTAAGATGATCTTTCCTAGTTGCGCTCCTGACTCCATTTTTTTCTTGCCTACCTGCAGCAGTGGTACCCGCTAGCTAGACATCAGGATCAGGAGCACCTGGATGACACCTTTCGGGCTCTGAGGGAGGCGACACTCCCCTTCTTGGCCCCTGCCATCACGTGATCCAGGAGTCTTTCGGCTTCAGGGCTAGCTTCGTCCTTAATTTTTTGCTTTCTTTGGGCTTTCTTGTGTTGTGGCCCTAGTTGGACGTGATCCGTTTTGTTTTTCTTTGGCTCCGGCAGGTTGTCTATGTGAGGGAACCCGGATGTATCTGGATTTTGCTTTATTTATAAAGCGGGCATAGGCTTGTTTTCAGGAAAGGATAAAAGAGCCCGGTTGATTACATTATTAGTCTTTCTTTGCGGGTAGTTCTTTATTGCTAGCTCCACATGCTTCTTCCAAATTGGATTAAGTCATAGGAACATTCTAGAGTCGTTATATACATATGTACGTATGGCTATGCATGTGCTCACCTAACCAAACAAATGTAGCATCCCGGTGAGAAAAAGTCCTAGTAAGGTCCTCTTGAAAATGCTAGTGGAGATGCTCTTATCTAGTCTGTCCTCCAGACAAGATTTGTTCCGGCGGTAAGTTTTAAAAACCGTGATCAGAAACTTACAAGACAACTGAGAAACTTATATCAATATAAAAGCAAAATATATGGTCATAGATAGAGTCTAGGGGCCAAAACATCTAGAGATTCTTGTTTCGGTACCTTTGATTGGCCTATTGGGTAGTAACAAATAGTAATATCATGCAATGGTACCAATTTATGATATTATCTATATAACACATTGTTTCATTTTGTATTTCATAATTTGTAGGATTTCAATGCAAAATTATGTACAAGATCTATTGACATTAGTTTTCGAATTTTACATGCTATGATACGGTATCTACTATGTCTTTATCATTAATTATAGTGAACATCAGTATTTTTTGTATCCATAAAATATACGATACTAGCTATGATACTTCTAGTATGGCTAAGCTATGTCTCCATAGTGTTTTGGGTTGCCACGAAAGCTAGCATAGCTGGCCAAGGATAAAAGGTCTCTGTTGATTATTAGTCTTTCTTTGCGGGTAGTTCTTTATTGCTAGCCCCACCGCACATGCATCTTCCAAATGGATTAAGTCACATGAATATTCTAGAGTCGTTGTATACATCTGTACATATGGCTATGCATGTGCATACGTAACCAAGCCAGTGTAGCGTGGACTTTTATAAATGTTCACTTGGCCTAATAGACCGTCCCCAGCTTTGTTTCCCAGGATCTCCTCTCAACCACGTCACCTAGCCGACGTGACAAACACTTATTAAACGTTTCGCTATAACCATTACATATTTTATCATGTAATAAATGTAGCAAGTTCAAAACAAGCACAGACACCTTTAAGCAATCACATGCCGATAGAAACCGATAGGGATCCAGAACACTTCGTCTAGTTTCAAACTCAATTTGGCTATCTCACTTGCTGGATTGACCCTTTGTAATCGATATTGCACTTCTCGAATCAGGCTTTCGCCCCGTTATATTAATATAGCAAACAACAGATACAATGATATAGCTGCTGGAGCCTCAGCACCAGCACACCCAAACGAAAACAAAGAGAAAAAAAAAGAAAACAATGCCAACAACAGTAGATCGACTAAGCAAAGATGACCCGTAACTGCTGCGCCCTCTGGACTTGTCCCACCGCGAACCTAGTGCTACCGAGTCACCGCGTACCAAGCAACACCCTCAAGAAGGAATGCGACGTCAACGACGTTGTTGCCCGGACTGATCCTAGGGTTTCCCCCGGTACTCGGAGGGGAGTGAGGAGGGGTACACCCAACGCCCTTCAGGAAGGAACGGCGTCACCACGTCGGTGCCAGTCGAGCTAGCAGGGATTTCGCCCGACCCCCAAACAACAACCCCAATTGCTCCGTAGCACTTCCTCCAACTTGCCGTCCACCAACGTGCGCTACCACAGTCTTGTAGTCACCCTCGCCGTCTCCCTGCGGACATCATCCCGAGGTCTGAAGACGGAATAGGATGGTGCAGCAGTAGTCAGGGACGGCAACGCCGCCGTCGAGCGGGAGGGAACTGCCTCCACCGCTTTCGGCGGTAGCCGA
The DNA here is from genome assembly GCA_023614405.1 of Avena insularis. Lineage (NCBI taxonomy): Eukaryota > Viridiplantae > Streptophyta > Magnoliopsida > Poales > Poaceae > Avena > Avena insularis. The sequence goes on from CM042685.1 coordinate 377,262,736, forward strand.
CCGGACGTGGCAACAAGGGCACACCAGGCCCCATCGGGCCCGGCCGAGCCCAAATCGGGCCCGTAAAGCCCTGTCGCCCCGCTGCAACAAGCCAACGCGCAGCTCCGCCATCCCAAGTGGCTGCCGACGATCCATGTCCATCTTCAGGGAGCCAAGCCGCCAGAGGGGTTTGACCAAGCCCAGATGGGGCCCAAATGGGCCCAGATCTGGGCCGAGCGGGCACCATCGCCGCCTGCCCGTGCCGCTGCCAACGACAGCCCCACCGTCGAGCTGGACCTGCTGCCGCCTGAGAGCACCACCCGGAATCGCCCCACCCCGCGCAGAGCTCCGTCGAGAGGGGAAAGTCGAGGGGCCGCCGCCACCAGCGCCGTCCGGGCCTAGCTCGATGATGGGCCGCGACGGCGGGAGAGAGCAAGGTGGCGGAGAGACGGGGAACGGAGGTGCGGCCCGGTCGTCCCGGGGGACGACGCGGGTCGCGAGAGTTGTCTCACTCAAGTGGGCTTCACCTTAAGTTACAACCCAATCGAGTGGGCTTTTTTCTTCAGTGTCCCCCTTAAGGATGGTAACGATTGATCGATACCCTTCGGTTTGTAATGCATGAAAAGGTATCGGTCAATCCTGATTGTCCTTATGTTTCCAGTTTCATAAGTTTGGCCAAGAGGGGAGAGCACCAAAGCACCCCTCATCTAAACTCTTATAAAGAGTGTACACTTGTGAGAAAGAGTTATCTACACACGTGATAAGGTTACGTTGCAGAGTAATTCACTTCAGAGGCATATAGTTTGAGAGGGGTGTACTAGTTAACAGGAATGCAGCCGAGAGTGGTTCAGTCGACATGTTTCACACTTTCATTGCATCATCTGTCTCAACTTCTTCCCAAGTGCATCGCGTGTATCAATTGCATCACGTTCGACCTCAAAAGTATTTGCTTGTTAAGAAAACCCGTAAAATGTTTGTTCATAGTTGCTCCTTTGCTCACACAGAAAATTGTGAAGGAAATCATGGTGTGAGCTCAGCAACTTTCCAACGTGGTATCCTTTCCGGCTGACTATTTCAAGGAGTTGCCGGAGCTGTCGGATCTAAGACAGTTGAGCCCCTTGAGTTAATTTCTACAGTATTGAAAATCAAATGCATATACGCTACGCCCCGCCCTAATAAATAATATTAGAGCATCCCCACTCGTTGGGTATTTCTAGGCCGAAATCTGATTTTTTTTTTGGCCAGACGAAACTGGTTTCCGGTCTGGGAATGCCAAGTTTCCCACTCGCGTTTCCAGGTCGAATTTCCAGGCGAAGAGAAAACGACGATATATTCGAATTTTTATCATTCCCGCCGGCGAGAGCTCGGCCAAAAGGTGTTCGACAGAATTAACGTCCACAAGTTCAGCGATAAATTATTACAGAACAGGTACGGCGCTTGCCTGGCTTCCCCATTGGGGGCGGGAGAGGAGGGGGGGGGGGGGTGGATACGGCGTCGCCATCATCGCCGCCACCTGTTTCGCCTGGTTCGCCCTCATCGTCGCCTGCTCTTGTTTTGCCAGAGCTTCACCCTCTCCTTTCTGCCCTTCCGGTTGTCCGACGCGATCTTTCGGCTCTGCGCTGGACATGCCCCCGGCTTCGTCGCCGGGGCTCTCGGCTTTCTCGCCTTCTTCTCCCCCGAAGTCTCGCCGAGGTTCGATCTGGGTTTGACGAAACTCTTGGGCGGCATGGTGGGTGGGAGCTCGGCGAAGTGGCGGGAGTTCGGCCTTCTCTCGCCGACAGAGCTGGCTCACGCCCGTTTTTGCTGCGTCCGGCGTTTCCAGGACGTTCTCGGGATCCTGGGTACGGTCTGGGAAGTCCGGACCAAAGTTCGCCCGAATCCAAACGAAAAGAGGTTCCTGAGAACACGACTGGACCGATTTTCGACGTCCGGATCTAAATTTAACGTTCGGATCGGCGTACTGGGTAGCCGAGTGATGATGCTCAGCTAGGAATCCGCTCGTTTTGGTGGAAGTGGGATCGGGCGGCCTGGTCAAGTATGTCCGAGAGTGATACGCCTTTATAGCTAGCTGCATCATGATGCATAGTCACGAGTTATCTGCTGTGGACTGTGGATGAGTTAGGCACGTGACGATTCGATGGAGACGCGTAGCTCGCTGTCGGTTAAGTTGAAAAGGTTATCTTTTTGTTTCTATCTCTTTATTTACACCTTGATCTTTTTCACTTATCCGATACGTAGCATCCAAAGGTGATACAAAAAGGGCTTACACCTGTTCATAATTGCTAGGAAGAGAAGTTGTACCCGAGTACTGTTAACACACCCAGATGGCCATACGTGTGTAGAGCTCACTAGCTACTCCTTCCTACAGTAAAAAATTAATAAAAAATTAACGTTTACTAATTTTGGTACCAGAACATTTCTGGTAGCTGCGTGTGAAAAGTGTCTCATCCAGTTAGTTTCTTTTGCGAAGAAAAGACCTTTAGGCCTTTAGGCCATATACTATCTAAAACCGACCTTTCACTAGTAGAAAACAGGCCATCCGTTCTCGCCTCCTCGGAGCATTAGTCCCGGTTGCGCCACCAACCGGGACTAATGCTGGCACGCGTTCCGGTTCGAGCGGGCACAGGGCCCGGAGACATGCGTCCCGGCTGGTAAGGGGGCATACGTCCCGGTTGGAGCCACCAACCGGGACTAAAGGTTTGGTGAGACCTTTAGTCCCGGTTGGTGGCTCCAACCGAGACGTATGCTTCCGCCCTCTATAAATGCAACGCCCCAGCCCCCTATGCCTCCACTTTGTTTTTTCTCTTGGTGGAAGGTGTGAGGGGTGTGCTAGTTTTTTCTCCCCAATGCATGCATTCAAGGTGTTTGATGAAATGTTTGAGTGAATAATCCCGTTCAATTTCTCATAGAATAAAAATATAGAAGGTGTCCGAGACGCACTTGAGCTTTCTCGTTTTTATTTCCCTCGATCGAGGTTAGCAATCTTATCTTTTCTCTTTTATTGATACAATGCATGTGTCGATGTGAATTGGTCATTTCACTATTTATGATGTCCTTTTTTTTGATAAACTTACTTATATGATGCAGATGAACGGTCGGGAATGGATGTACGGTGACTGGCGCGTAGCCGGGTATATGAAAGACGCGGATAAATTTATCGATGTGGCTACGGCAAACAAAGAGAATGGTTTTATACGTTGTCCATGTGTTCAATGTCGGAACAACAAGGAGTACTCTTCCTCGAAAATCATTTGGGGCCACCTGATTATGAAAGGTCTCATGCCCAACTATAATTGCTGGACTAAGCACGGGGAAAGAGGGGTTATGATGGAAGATAGTGAAAAAGAAGATGATGATAACAACTATCATCATATGTTTCCTGAATACAGTGATACTGCAATGGAAGACAATGGAGAGGAAGGAGGTGAAGAACGGGCATCAGATGAGCCGGCTGATGAACTTGGTAGGGTCATTTCTGATGCAAAGCGAGACTGTGAAACAGAAAATGAGAAGTTGAAGTTAGAGGGCATGTTAGAAGATCACAAGAAATTGTTGTACCCAAATTGTGAAGATGGCAGCACAAAGCTCGGTACCACACTGGAATTGTTGTAATGGAAGGCAGAGTGTGGTCTAACTGACTCCTCATTTGAAAAGATGCCGAAAATAATGAAGCCGAAGTTTCCAAAACATAACGAACTTCCCGAGAGTACCTACGAAGCAAAGAAGACTCTCTGTCCTCTAGGATTAGATGTGCAAAAGATACATGCATGCATTAATAACTGCATCCTCTACCGCGGTAAGGAGTATGAGAATTTAGATAAATGCCCGGTATGCAATGCGTTGCGGTATAAAATCAGACGAGATGACCCTGGTGATGTTGAGGGAGATCCCCTCCGGAAGAGGGTTCCTGCTAAGGTTATGTGGTATGCTCCTATAATACCAAGGTTGAAACGCATGTTCAGAAACAAAGAGCATGCCAGGTTGTTGCGATGGCACAAAGAAGACCGTAAGAAAGACGGGAAGTTGAGACACCCTGCTGATGGGTCACAGTGGAGAAAAATCGAGAGAGACTTCCCAGATTTTGCAGGTGACGCAAGGAACTGATGGTTTGGTATAAGTACGGATGACATGAATCCTTTTGGGGAGCAGAGCTACAGTCACAGCACCTGCCCCTTACTCTATGTATCTACAACCTGCCTCCTTGGTTGTGCATGAAGCGTAAGTTCATTATGATGCCAGTGCTCATCCAAGGCCAGAAGCAACCGGGCAACGACATTGATGTGTACCTTAGGCCATTAGTTGAAGAACTCTTACAGTTGTGGGGCAAACCAGGTGTACGTGCATGGGATGAGAACAAACAGGAGCCATTTGATCTACGAGGGTTGTTATTCGTAACCATCAATGATTGGCCTGCTCTTAGTAACCTTTCAGGACAAACAAACAAGGGATATAAGGCATGCACACACTGTTTAGATAAGACTGAAGGTACATATTTGCATAAATGCAAGAAGGTTGTGTACCTGGCGAATCGACGATTTCTTCCGACCAATCATCCCGTAAGAAAGAAAGGCAAGCATTTCAAAGGTGAGGCAGATCACCGGAAGAAGCCTGAACTCCCTGCTGGTGATGATGTATTTGGTATGGTCAAGGACATAGAAGTAATCTTTAGAAAGGGTCCCAGCGGTCAATCAGTTCCGAACGACGTCGCTACAGGACACGCACCCATGTGGAAGAAGAAATCTATATTTTGGGAGTTGCCATATTGGAAAGTCCTGCGTGTCCGCTCTTCAATTGACGTGATGCACATGACGAAGAATCTTTGCGTGAACCTGCTAGGATTCCTAGGCGTGTATGGGAAGACAAAAGATACACGAATAACGAGAGGACCAACAAATTATGAAAGACCCAAAGAACATGCATACACAGAACAAGACGGATAAAGGGCGTCACTTAAGTCGTGCCAGCTATGCTCTTACAAAAGCAGAGAAGGAAATCTTTTTTGAAGTCCTTTACAGTATCAAGGTGCCGTCGGGCTTCTCATCTAATATAAAGGGGATAATAAATATGGAAGAGAAAAAGTTCCAAAACCTGAAGTCTCATGACTGTCACGTGATTATGACGCAGTTGCTTCCGATTGCATTGAGGGGGCTTCTACCGAAAAATGTTCGAGTACCCATTGTGAAGCTGTGTGCATTCCTCAATGCAATATCTCAGAAGGTAATCAATCCAGATATTCTGCCAAGGTTACAGAAGGATGTGGTACAATGTCTTGTTAGTTTTGAATTGGTGTTCCCACCATCCTTCTTCAATATTATGACGCATCTCCTGGTTCACCTAGTGGAAGAGATTGCCATTCTCGGTCCGGTATTTCTGCACAATATGTTCCCCTTTGAGAGGTTCATGGGAGTCTTAAATAAATATGTTCATAACCGTGCTAGACCAGAAGGAAGCATCTCCAAGGGATATGGAACAGAGGAGTTCATTGAGTTTTGTGTTGACTTTATTCCTGACCTTAAGCCGATTGGTGTTTGTGACTCGCGGCATGAGGGAAGACTAAGTGGAAAAGGCACGCTGGGAAAGAAAGCAATGATATGTAGGGACGGGGATTCTTTCACTAAAGCACACTACACAGTTCTACATAATTCCACCTTGGCAGCTCCGTATATCGAGGAACACAAGAATATTCTACGCTCCAAAAACCCGGGGAAGCCTGAATCACTGATTACAGATGAACACATGAAGTCTTTCGGTGGTTGGATGCGGACACATCTCTTGAATGACACCACTGTTGGAGATCAGCTATACTTGTTGGCCGCGTCACCATCTTCTACTGTATTGAATTTCCAAGGGTACAGAATAAATGGGAATACATTCTACACGATCGCCCAAGATAAAAAGAGCACCAACCAAAATAGTGGTGTCCGCTTTGATGCAATATACGAGAATGGACAAAAGGACACATACTATGGTTACATATAGGAGATATGGGAACTAGACTATGGAGTCTCTTTTAAGGTCCCTTTGTTTCGCTGCAAATGGGTCAACCTGAATGGGGAAGGGGTAAAGATAGACCAGTTGTACGGAATGACAACAGTGGATCTCAACAATCTTGGTTATAGAGATGAACCATTCGTCCTAGCCAATGATGTATCTCAGGTTTTCTATGTGAAGGACATGTCCTCCAGACCGAAAAAAAGAAAAAATATGCAAACGAATACATCATATGATGAGCCAAAGCGTCACATAGTTCTTTCAAGAAAAAGAAACATCGTGGGAATCGAGGACAAGACAGACATGTCAGAAGATTATAATAAGTTTGATGAAATTCTGCCCTTCATAGTGAAAACTGACCCAAGCATTCCGTTAAGTAAAGAAGATGCTCCATGGTTACGTCTGAAGCGATCATAAGGAAGGACATATGCCAAGAAGTTCATGCTCATATTATGTAACTCTAGTTCATGTCTTTCGCGGTTTGTGGCTTGACCGGGACTATATATGGGGGGGCCTTTAGTCCCGGTTTTGTAGTCTCAGTTTTTAATATTAATAAATGTCTTAAGTGTTAGTCCCGTTTTGTGGCTGGACCGGGACTATGAAGAAGTTGTCCCGATTCGTACTTACCATTAAGATCTGATCTCCAAACGCGCGCGGTCACATATTAGGGAGTGCCTCTATGACCAGTTTCTTGGAGATGCCGGAGGACTGGGATCCAGCGGCATCTCCCTGAAACTGGTCGTAGTGGTGTCCCTGCTCTCGAAAACCATCTTGCAGCTTGTAACTTCTCTAACTAGATCAATACACCTGGGAGCTAACTAATTTCACATATTAGGGAGTGCCTCTATGACCAGTTTCTCGGAGATGCCGGAGGACTGGGCTCCGTCGACATCTCCCTGAAACTGGCCGTAGTGGTGTCCCTGCTCTCGAAAACCATCTTGGAGATGCCTCAAACTGGCTGGAGGACTGGACTCACAAGGATGTCTATTTATAGTACAAGCAGCTCGGCATAGTGATGACTCGTGTTTTGTCCCGGTTGGTGTCTCCAACCGGGACTAAAGGTTCAACTTTAGTCCCGGTTGGTGACATCATCCGGGACAAGGTACACGCCGCAAGACATAATGTCGACACTCACCCCTATCATTAGTGCTGCCTGGCCCAGCCTGCCGAAATCCCTCCAACCGGGACTAAAGATGAACCTTTAGTATATTGAAAATCCGAACAATGAAAATCCTTCGCGTGGTGTCATATTATGTGACATAGTTGAAAGGAAAAATACCAGACTTGGTATATTGATCATGTCTCGAAAAAACCTTCACAAAATGACCTATCATGTTCGAGGTTTCATGGCTTTCGGTCCAAATGACCGATGTTATGTGCTGAATCACGGCATAGTTTGTGACGCTGTGCCCATATTATGCATGCATATGTACATTGGTATGGAGAACAATGTTACAGGAGGAAGTTTTCCTTTTTGTCGCACGGAAAAGCCCTTTTCCGAGCGCAAAAAACGGGTCGTTTTGTGAAGTAACCACCAAAATGCCATTTCAGAATGCTACCGTCCCATTTTCCTAAAATTCTAGACCACCTTACATGGACTATCTCCCAACCGGGACATCTCAAACCTTTTCGTCCATCCTGGGTAAAAAGGACAAATGTCTGCCGAATCGGTAGGAAGTGGGTCCGGTTTGTACTACAGTACATGATCTATCGCCCGTGATTTTTTGAAAAAATCATTTTTAGACTCGCAATATGTGGTTTCTTCAGAGATCCAATGCAAGATCTAACGATGCTCGTCCCCTATCTTCATGCACGCCGGTTCGACCATAGTTAGAAATTCAGAAAATTCAAAACGGGCATAATAAATTCAAAAAAATCCAAACAATGAAAATCCTTCGCGTGGTGTCATATTATGTGACATAGTTGAAAGTAAAAATACCAGACTTGGTATATTGATCATATCTCGAAAAAACCTTCATAAAATGACCTATCATGTTCGAGGTTTCATGGCTTTCGGTCCAAATGACCGATTTTATGTGCTGAATCACGGCATAGTTTGTGATGTTGTGCCCATATTATGAATGCATGTGGACATTGGTATGGAGAACAATGTTGCAGGAGGAAGTTTTACTTTTTGTCGCACGGAAAAGCCCTTTTCTATTTTCCGAGCGCAAAAAACGGGTCGTTTTGTGAAGTAACCACCAAAATGCCGTTTCAGAATGCTACCGTCCCATTTTCCTAAAATACTAGATCACCTTACATGGACTATCTCCCAACCGGGACATCTCAAACCTTTTTGTCCATCCCGGGTAAAAAGGATAAATATTTGCCGAATCGGTAGGAAGTGGGTCCGGTTTGTACTACAGGTACATGATCTATCGCCCGTGATTTTTTGAAAAAATCATTTTTAGACTCGCAATATGTGGTTTCTTCAGAGATCCAATGCAACATCTAACGATGCTCGTCCCCTATCTTCATGCACGCCGGTTCGACCATAGTTAGAAATTCAGAAAATTCAAAACGGGCATAATAAATTCAAAAAAAATCCGAACAATAAAAATCCTTCGCGTGGTGTCATATGATGTGACATAGTTTCAAGAAAAAATATCAGACTTGGTATATTGATCATGTCTCGAAAAAACCTTCACAAAATGACCTATCATGTTCGAGGTTTCATGGCTTTCGGTCCAAATGACCGATGTTATGTGCTGAATCACGGCATAGTTTGTGATGTTGTGCCCATATTATGCATGCATGTGGACATTGGTATGGAGAACAATGTTGCAGGAGGAAGTTTTCCTTTTTGTCGCACGGAAAAGCCCTTTTTCCATTTTCCGAGCGCAAAAAACGGGTCGTTTTATGAAGTAACCACAAAAATGTTGTTTCAGAATGCTACCGTCCCATTTTTCTAAAATATTAGACCACCTTACATGGACTATCTCTCAACTGGGACATCTTAAACCTTTTCGTCCATCCCGGGTAAAAAGGACAAATGTCTGCCGAATCGGCAGGAAGTGGGTCCGGTTTGTACTACAGGTACATGATCTATCGCCCGTGATTTTTTGAAAAAATCATTTTTAGACTCGCAATATGTGGTTTCTTTAGAGATCCAATGCAAGTTCTAAATGAGCCATTTTTCTTCCCGCCATTTTTCTTCCCGCCATTTTTTCCCGGCATTTCTCCCGCCGGTTCTTCCCGCCAGTTCTTCCCTTCAGTTATCTTCCTGCCATTTCTCACTATATATATGTATGGTTGGCCTCCATTGTCATTGCACATATCTAGACTCATAACTGCAACCTCATCACTCTTTCCCATGAGTTCCACCGTAGCACTAACTCCCAGGGAGGCGGAGGCGCTTTGCGCCTCAAACTACCCCTGCCTGCCGGGCTACTGTGTCCCCATTGGCTGGATGCTAAGCACCGGAGGCGTGCTGGTTCCTCCTGTCCCTCTAGGTGTGGCGCGTCGGATGGCCATCACGAACCACTACTACTTCGTGCTCACGCTTTCCCGGTTGAAGCCTTTAGTCCCGGTTGAAGCCACCAATCGGGACGTATACTCCCTCCCTTTTGTAACTTGCGCGCCTCTTCTTCTTCTTTCCCATCTCACTTCTCTGCTTCTTCTCTGGTTTCATCGACGCTGCCGCCAGGCTGCCCACGCCCTCCGTCGTTGTCAGCGCCTCCGCCTCTGCCTCCGCCTCCGTCTCCGCCTCCGTCTCGGCCATTGCCTCGCTATCTCGCCACAAGCGCCCGCCGCCACTGGCCACAGGTTCGCCGCCATCACCGCTCGCGTCTTCCCGATCGCCTTCGTTCGCCCTTCCACACAAGGCCGCGCCGCCCGTCCTTCCCGACCGCCGCCTTCCGGCCGACCGCGTCGCCCCACCCTGGCCTTATACCCTGTGTAGATGTATTTAGATTTAGGTGTATGTATATATTATGCAGATGTGTTTAGATTTTTTTGACATGTGTAGATGTATTTAGATTTAGGTGTATGTATTTGACATGTGTATTTTTTGACATGTGTAGATGTATTTTTTGACATATATTATTTTATTAGGTGTATGTATATATTATTTTAGGTATATATTATTCTAGGTGTATGTATATATTATTTAGATTTTAGGTGTATAGTTGTTAGATGATTTAGGTGTGTATTTAGATGATGTAGATTCCGACGCGCGCGCGCACTAGTGATGATATTTAGTTGATGATCATTTTAGTTGATATGATCCCGACGCGCGCGCACATGGAGACGTCGCCGGCCGCCCCGCCGTCAGGCTGCCCGCCGTCACCTCTGTCCGCCGATGTGCATCGTCGTGCATTCTATCCCTCTTTCTCCCCTCATGTGCGTTCTCTCCCTCTCTGGCCAAACCCTAGCCGGCCCTAGTAGCCGGCCGTCGTGGTGAGATGCTGGTTCTCGTGGACCCTATCTCTCGCCCCCTCTCGCTCTTGTTCCTCCTCCCCGTCGACCACCTGCCACCACCACCGCTCACCGTCGTCGTGCTCTCCTCTCCGGTGACCTTTTCGAGGCGGCGCCGCTACTCTTTGGCTCGCCTCAACCTCCTCTCTCTAGCACGCACACGCACACGTCCTAGATCGCGCTCCACCGCCGTCCCCTTTGTCGTTCTGAGGCTCACCGGCGTCAATGACATCACGGTGACGTCACCCCGGCGTCGGCACGTGGTCAACCCCCAGTCAACCTGGCCTGGGTCCCACCCTGCCCACGTGGAGGATGAGTTGTCCTAGGGGCCAACTATCTGTCTCTCTGGCTAGCTGTAGCCCGGGTGTAAAAAGTATATAAGTTGGTTTTACCTTTTTAAGCTATAATCATGCATTGCTAATCAAAATGTTCAGAAAAATGAGTTCTACCTTTTAAGCTATAATCATGCATTGCTAATCAACTTTAATGACAAGTTTAATTAGAGAACTAAATCAACCCCTCTCATGTGTTTCCGGAGTTTCCCGAGTTAGGGTTTTCAACCCTCGGAACCCCGTTTAAATTGCCGAGCAAGTTTTAGGGTTTCATTTCAATGCAATTCAACTTGTCATATCATCATCCTTGTTTGAGCATTCCGCCTATCCCTCCTCCCCGACCGCCACAGCGCCTCCGTCTCCGTCCATCGCCACGCGCTCCAGCCGCCCCTTCCCTTTTAGTGTGTATGTATATATTGTGTATGTATATATAGTGTGTATGTATATATTTTTATTATTGTGTATGTATATATTAGGGTTTCTCTGAATTAGGGTTTATCCGCTTTGACTTATCCGTTTTTCCACCTATGCAGAAAATATGGACCCACACGTCAGAGACGAAGAAAAGGAAGAGTTGATCCAAGGTGTGATCCGCGGGGAAGAAAATTTAGATGTATCGACGTTTCTGAACAACTCCGGTGAGGGTGATCCTCTTTTTGCCGGAATAGACGACTTGTTTGAGGTTGAAGGTGTTGCCTTCCGCGGGGGAGAAGGCGATGCCTTGTGTAATCGAGAATACGACCGCTCTAGCGAGGTGCATGTAATATAATTAATTCATTAATTAATCATCTGCTATCTGTATAGAAATAGTAACGACAACCTTTCTTCTTTTAGCTCTCCGGATCGAAGAAATCTACTGAAAAGAGCAGACGAGGCCCAACCAAAAAGTTGGAAGACCATGAGAGGTTCAGGATCGAAGATGTCGCTGAAGACGGCAAACCGACGGCTCCCGAAGTTGTCGCAAACAAATTTGTGGCACAATGCGGAGTAATCGTTAGGGACTTAATCCCGATCACCATTCGAAATTGGAATAGGCCTGCTGATGCGGAAGAAGAGGGAACATGTTTATTTGTCCCTAACCACGCCGAAGATTTACTGTGGAAGAGGCTCATGGTTAATTTCAAACTACTGAAGATAGAGCTGGATCCAAATGTGGAGGATCCAGTTGAGGACGCCTTAGAACATGGGAGAGCCATGGAGGCTAAGGTCAGGGAGTGGGCTTTGAAGAAGATGGCCCAGTGTTTCACCAACTGGAATAAAAGATTGCACCTTGACTATGTCGTGAAAGAGAAGACTCCCGATTTCAAGAATATTCAGTTGGAGAAGATAAAACCATTCTGGGCTGAGTTTGTGAAATACAAGACATCAGAAAAAGCTAAGAAAATGTCTGCAACGAATAAGCTGAATTCTGCTAACAAGAAGTATCACCATACTATGGGGCAAGGTGGCTACAGGGCTGGCATTCCTAAGTGGGAGAAACTTGATAATGAACTGCGTGCTAAAAGGATCACCCCAGAGACAGACGACTGGGTAGAATGTGCAAGGAATTGGTTTTACGGGCATGTGGGCACGTTGGACTCGGAAGGGATGTGTATATATAATATACGACATAAAGAATACCCCTTGCCAATCGAGAGGATGAGAAAAGCAGTAAAGGCTGTTAAAGATGGGGACTTCATTCCCGATAGAGAGAATGATGAGCTCACACTCGCCCTTGGAAATAAGGAACATGATGGACGAACACGAGGCACAAGAGGCTCCCAACCATGGAGGACTGGGTTTCCCGAAGAGAGGAATAAATATCCTGATAGAAGCCGTCAGAGGAGAAAGGACAGGGCGGAAGTTGAAGCAGATAGTCAGAAAGAGCGAATACGTATAATTGAAGAACGAATAAAGCAACAACAAGATGAAATTAACGCACTTAAAGAGCAAAGTACTACCGGCCCATCTCAGCAGCACACTGCATTCGATGCTACCGGCCTATCGAATAATCGAAAAAGCAGTGTGGCTTCCACCGAGGTCCCGGGTGATGACAATGGCGATGACGATGGTGCACCGATGATGGCTCCTATTGGCTACCCAGTGGATGATATCACAGAGATGACACACTGCGAGCTACATGTCAAAGTTGTGAACATATCAATGAAGGTGGCGGTCGGCTATGCCTTACCAATTGGACCCACACCAACTTACCACTGTCGTCCGGTTCTAGAGGGCTACGCTGTTGTCAGGGTGGATGAAATCATGCCCACCTTTGAAGTTTTGGATCTTGACTATCCTGCAGGTGAAGGGGATGTGACTGTACTAGGAGACGCAAAAAACGTCACCATTCTATGGCCGAAGGAATGTATCGTTCTTCGAAATCACACGCCAAGGCCATCTTCGCCGCCGCCTCACCCGTCTCCAGCGAGGTCGTCGCCGCCGCGGTAGCCGTCTTCGTCGCCTCACCCGGCTCCGTTGCCTCACCAATCTCCGGCGCAGCCATCGCCGCGGGAGCCATCGTCGATGCCTCAGGATAAAAAGCGTAAGCGTACCGCTACTCTGCGTCGTGGTAAGCGATCGCCGAAACGTAAACAAGAGCCTCTTCCAAAAGTACCAAAGGTTCCTCCCAAGAGAGCTTATGATTGTACTGAAGAGGAGACTGCGGCGATCGTTGATGCGGAAACGACAGTGTTTTTCGCTAAGCTGAGGCGGCCGAAAGAGTCAGAGTTCCCCAGCACCAAAGAAGAAAAAGCCAAAGTGTTGAAAATGCTAAAGACTCTTCATCAACCCGAGCCAAAGCTGTCATCAGACTATGATCGTTCTATTCTCAAGTCACATGCGGCACAAAAATCCTCGAAGAGCAGTACTGATGCAAGCGAGAAATCTGTTGCCCAGCTCGGAGAACAAGCAAAACAGTCTTGCGCCCCTCTCAAGGTGATTTCCCAAACCAATGTGGGGTCGAGCAAATATGGGGCCGAAGAGCAGTATGATCTAGAGGTAGTTGCACAATACGGAGAAGCTGCCGCTGCTCAAGGTATGAGTATTGCCTAGTACTTATCCCAGTTAGAGTACTTCCCCGTGAGTGAAGTAGCATACAAATACCAATACGGCAAACCTCTCGTCAAACCTGAGGTAAACAATCTTCCAACAAAAATGCGAAGATTGCATAACTGGTACATGCATGCCACAAAGGCCGGGGCTAACTGGATAGTGCTGAGGGTTATAAAAAAGCATCATGAGAAAGAAAAGGATGACATGATATCCATTGAATTTGATGAACTATTTCAATTATTCAATCAGGACGCCTTGGACAAATCGATCATCAGTGCCTATTGTCTATAAGTACTAATTCTGTAATTAATTTAGTCTCCAGCTATCTCATCTTGTTTATTGCATGTATATAATCATACTGTAATATGCAGAATGAAAATTCTTGAATGCAGCAGAGGACAAATCTATGACATTGGCTTCATTGACCCATATTGGGTTCATGAAGCTAATCTCAAAACAAGCCCTCAAGATACGGAGGATAATATAGTAAACGCGTTAAGGTTTCAAGAAACCGGAAGGGAAATACTTTTTCCTTACAACTTCGAGTGAGTGTTATTGTCTTCTATACACTTTCTATTTCGCTTACTCGATGTTAAGTATATAATTGATTAGTTATGCATTTGCAGCTTCCACTATATTCTGTTAATCATTCAACTTGACAAAGGGCGTGTACTAGTCATGGACTCGAAACATAAACCCCTTGAACAGTGGAAAGACATGCAGATGATCCTCCAACGGTAATTCTAATCGTTACGACAATATATCGGCAACGTTCGTGAATTTTATGATATCAAGTAATTAATAACTTCTTTTATTCGTTTTTTTCGCCGCGCAGCGCTTGGAAACGGTTCACCAACAAGGCTAGGGGTGTTTGGAAAGAGGAGCTTACATTTGAAGCACTAGATGTAAGCACCACTAGCTATATCCGCGCATATCTTTGATTCTAGTTTTCATATAGTTATTATCATGCTTGATTATTATTTTGATTGAACTATGTTCTCATAAAGTGCCTGACACAGGGACCAGGTAACAATATATGTGGATACTATGTTTGCGAGTTTATCCGGCATACGTGCGATGAGAAGGGCAGAAATTTAGAGCAACTCCACGTACGTAAACAATTTCTATAGTTTTTAATTACAATAAAATTGTGTTTAGTTTCATTCATATAGGCTGACTCCTTTTCAGATCGAACGTCTACGGGACGGTCTTCTGCCGAAGGATCGTGTACGAGCAATTCAGGAGGAATTGGCGGGATTCTTGGATGCAGAAGTCCTAAACCCAAAAGGGGAATACTATTCGGCTGTGTATAGACAATAGGGATTGTAAAAAGAGCAACTTTTGTATGTAGTGCATGAACTCGATCCGTGTATCGAATGTAATATTGTCATGATGATCTTGTGTAATATAACAGTTCCTTCATTGATAAGTGCAAAACACTAAATAAACAATAAAACAAACTAAATGAATTCTCTGCCGCGGCACAAAAAGTGGCGAAAATGCTGCCGTGGCAACAAAATGTGCCAAAATGAATTCTTCGCGGCGAAGAATGGCCAAATCTCTGCCGCGGCAGAAGGTTATTTGTCCCGGTTCGTGTTACGAACCGGGACTAATGCTCCACCCCCTCGCCCTCTGATGCCGCCACGTATACACCCATTTGTCCCGGTTGGTGGGGCAACCAGGACTAAAGGTTGGGGCTTTAGTCCCGATTGCTCCGTCCCGGTTGGGTAACCGGGACTAAAGCCCCTTACCAACCAGGACCAATGGGCCTCTCTGCACTAGTGTTTACAAAAATGTCCTTACATGAAAAAGAAATAACACATAGTTTCTTGAAAAGTCAGCTCATCTTCTTTCTGCGTCCCTCAACCTTGCGTCGTGAGCAAAACTTAACGGTGCCTCTGGACCTCCTGCATAGCAAAGCTAGAGAAAACTTAAAAAAATCGTATATTATACCAAAATGACGAGAACGAGATTTCGCATCCGCTTGCAATAACCTCCGTTCGTTTAGCGATTATTTAGATTTTCAAAATTCGAAAAGAGTAAAAAGTTATGGCCAAAAGATCATTTTTTCCTGCAACAAAATAAAAAAGGAGGACAAACTTCTGTGGCGCATTTCTTCCATATGCGCCACAGAAGTCTTGGCCAAAATTCGAAATTTGAATCCCGCCCCTTCTCCCTCTCTTATACTCTTCCACTCCTCCACCCTTTCCCTCCCCACCTTCTTCTCTCATTCTCCTCACCTTCTCCTCCTCCACCCTTTCCCTCCCCACCTTCTTCTCTCATTCTCCTCACCTTCTCCTCCTCCACCACCACCCCGGTGAGCTCCTCCCTCCTCCACTCCGGTGAGCTCTTTCCTCCTCCACCCCGGTGAGCTCCTCCTCCTCCTCCTCCCACCTCCCACCTCCCTCCTCCTCCACCCCGGCAAGCTCCTCCTCCGGCGACCTTCTCCACCTCCTCCTCCGGCGGCCTCCTCCTTCTCCGGTGGCCTCCTCCTCTCCTCCACCAGCGACCTCCACCTCCTCCATCGGCGACCCCCACCTCCGGCGAGCACCACCTCCGGCCAGATCTGGCCGGTTTTTTTTTTGAAATTTGAAAAAAACTTCGGTGGCGCATATTGGCCAAATGCGTCACAGAAGTTTGAGATCTGGTTCGAGACTTCTGTTGCGCATTTTGGCAATATGCGCCACAGAAGTTTTTATACTTCGGTGGCGCATTTCAATATGCGCCACAGAACTTCACTTTAGTGTCGAGATAACAGTGGTGTATCCCATATGCGCCACAGAAGTCCCAAAATGGTGTGCCACTGATAGGCCTTTTCCTAGTAGTGATAGAGCCTTGTCTGGTTCGACTCCTCGCGGATCTTGCCGACCACTTTGGATTAGAAGGCATGACAAAGATTGCTGGTGTGTTGCTATTCTCCACTACCGTGGCCTTCCTCGGAAGGCAGGTGCCGCCATACTCTCTCTAGTCTCTTGGAAGGTTCGGATGAACCTAATTCTAGAGTTTTCCAGCATATATGTTTCCTTCCCACCACCCCTGATTGCGGACATTAGGACGAGGCGAGGACTTGGGTTGTTCTGGATGGCGACGAATGCTCGGGGAGATTTATCCCATCCCACAAGTGTAATTGTCATGTGGGCATTTGTGTATTTTGTTCTTTATAGCGCACTCAGTGTTTCGCGCTATCGTTTGGAGTTGGATATATATATATCACCCATGTAGTTTTTACTCGCTTCTATTCATAATAAGTGTCGTTGATTTTATACAAAATAAGACTGAATCAGCTGACATTTATCAAGGGAGTGGTAAATGGAAAAGGCCGAGCCTTTTGCCTCATTTCTCGAAGGTCGAGCGTGCGTCGTGACGAGGCGAGGCGTGGCGGCGTCGGAGGAGGAGTGCGCGAGGGCTTCTCTTCTTGTCACACCTTAGTGAGTGGTGCAACACTCTACTATATAAGGTGGTCCAACTCCTCTTCCACTAGCAATATGAGACTAAACTTTGGTTCCACTAGCACACACATGAGCTGCCATAATAATGGGCCAAAGAGAATTTCAGAATTTGTATTTATTATGGACCAAAAGCCCAACATCAAATATGCCTCAAATTCTAACATTTTGTTCTATATGGAGTTGGGCATATATGGCACATGTAAGATTATCTCCTTTCTAGTCACTCCCATCTTGACCCCTAAATTAGGGGAATTTCTTTAACAAAACTGGACCTCTATCCTAGGGTGGCGAGGCGATGACACGGAAACGTGGAGAAGGACATACACATACACGCACACAGGCCAGCACGCTAGACCACAAACATCTCCATGTCGACACCAACGTTCTTCCACACGATTTTCCCAGTCAGACTCCCCACATCCCAATAATTTGCGGGGCCGGGTCGGCGTCTCGACCCATGTCGTTGTCGCCAGACAGAACTCCCCGCTGCACCGCGTCCCTCTCGGGCGGCACGATGAAATTAAGTCCGGCGATTATTCTCTCGTGTTTCGACCGTACGTCTAAATGGCCATGACCGCTCGTTGTGTTGTTGCTATTGAGTAACATATTGTATTAGGTATAGGTCCCCGTGTTTTATCAGGATTGTACCTGTAATTGTACATTTGTCCAATTGTAGAAGGGAATTGGGTTGTACCTGTAATTACACGGCCAATATCATCCTGCAGGATGTGGATAAGCTCTCTGAACTGGTCGATTCGATTGAATCTCGGCCATGTGCGTGCTCGTCATGTCATGGCGGTTCCGGCCGGCGACCGCGTCTCGACAGGTTGCGATCGATCGATTGATATAAACTAATCACGCGCATGTGTGGAGGAGCATGCATGTGGATGCATGTCTTCTCTGCTGGACCGGGGGGTTCCCTCTTCTCCGCAGGGGCGCATCGAGATAACAACGACCGACCTACAAGTGGCGCGGCGGCATCTAAAAATGCATGACCTAGCTAGTACCAGGATAGTGGAGTCCTAGATAGATTTACTCACTTCAAATAATTATGCTGCTTAAATTGTACATGGGTGGTCGATACTTCTTCTGTGGTTGTCAAATTTGTGATGAATTTTATTTACTTTATTATGAATGAAAATGTATGTGTAAAATTTCATAGATGCATATTTTCATTCTGAGCTACAGAAGAAAAAACAGGTATGTGCATTGATAGTGGATCTACTATTTGCGGTTATGGGCCTTCAAAGTAGTTATTTTTTATGATCCATATATTTTATGATCCATAGATTAGTATTATATCTACTAATTTACGTTGAGGTAGGTTCGTTCATAAGGATTTTCGTTCCGATTTTACAGTGGACGGTTTTGCCCTGGCTATTTGAGGGTATTACATTGCCTGTCACCGCCAAGTCGCCGCATGCCCAGCATGTTTGGTGAATTGCTTGCCCGAACAGCCAATGTATGTTGTGCTGTTGGTTGCGTCCTTGCCATCCACTCTAAGCGACAACTGTGACCTTAGCATCAACGGCATCCCTGCTACAGCGGTGCCCAAAATAAGTAAATATTGCCAAAGGATGGAATAGGAAGGTTCTAAATTCCTCCTTGGTTTAATCTCTCTCTCTCTCTCTCTCTCTCTCTCTGCAAGTAGAGAAAATATATGTCTGTTTGTATCTCCTGTTTTTCTTGGCATTACTCTTTTGCAGTCCTTTCCTGAATTTGGTATAGTTCGGCCGGTTGTAAATTCAGTTTATTGTTTTCTAACTTTCATTATTGCCCATACATTCAATCAAAGACTCCCTGAATTTAGATTTGACAAACAGACGGATTTGAACATGCTGAAATATTTTTCATTTAATTTAATCGTGGCACTGTTGCAACGCACGGGCTGTGTGCTAGTACCTTTTAATACAAGGGCACAACCACATGTATAGGTGAAACTTTTCAGAATTCTTGGAAACATTCAAGTACACATTTTGTATTCAAAATATACTCTCTCCATTCCCAATTAAAAACACATATATTTAGAAGTGTTTTATTCACTAGCATGCACAATAAAAGATGCCTAAATACATTTGTTTAGAGCATCTCAACTCACCTAATACACTTCTCCTTCCAAATATTCTCGCGTGTAAAAAACGTGAGAGGACCCTAGCGTCTCGGAAACTCGTGAATTCGACGTGTTTGGAAGGTTTTACCCGGGCTTACACAACTGGAAACCAGGCTACCGAGTGTATTTTTAGGTAAAAGCCTGGGTTGGTAAAATACACGTGGATTCCTTTTTAAACCAGGCAGCCAAACAAGGGCTCAAGGTATCACTTGAGGATTGTAGAGGATAAAATCAGCTAGATCACAGGACCTCATGAGCATACCCAAGAGACTACATGCTTTGTTGTTGTGGAGACGCTAATATCACAAGATGCTACAAGGGATGACTTTTACTCAAGTTCAGGACGCATTGTGTGGCCAACAATCCTAATCTTGCCTTGGATTGTATTATATGAGCTAGTTAAAATGATGAGGCGGATCTAAAGGTGTTCGAAATCGGACGGGCTGCCTAGATCCATATGTCTTTTCGATGAGGATGACGATGGATTAAAAAAATGTAGATTTGAAGTCGGGAGGCCTGAAGGGAATATGCCCTGAGAGGCAATAATAAAGTGTTTATTATGTGTATTCCAAGTATATGATAGATATTTATTTTGCATGGTATAATTATATTAATACGGAAACGTTAATACATGTGTGTTTAATAAACAAACAGAAAGTTCCTAGTTATGCCTCTCTCATAAACTAGCTCGTTGATTAACAAGATGATCAAGGTTTCCTGATCATGGACATTGGATGTTGTTAATAACGGGATCACAATATTAGTGTAATGGTGTGATGAACATTCATCCGAAGTATAGCATTACGATCAAAGTCATTGAGTTTATATTCCTATAACAACTTACGAAGTGATCCTAATCCTTAGACCATGAGATCATGTCAATCACTAACACCGGAAGAGTTTCTTGATAACATCAAACGTCACACCGTAACAGGATGATTATAAAGATGGATTCAGAACTAATAAAGTGTTATGTTGAGGCTCATGGATCGAGAGTGGAATTTGTTCATCCCGATGACGGATAGATATACTCTGGGCCCTCTCGGTGATATCACATTGATTAGCTTGCAAGCAAGTGATTTGATCACTAGAATGTTATATCACGGGAACGAGAAAAGAGTGCATGTCGGTAACGAGATCAAACTAGGTATGGAGATACCGATGATCGAATCTCGGACATGTAATATATCGTGAAACAAAGGGATTAAGATACTAGCGTAAAAGGTTCCGACGATCACAAGAAAGTCATCGTTGAATGTGGGAGTCGATATGGGTCTCGGATCCGCTTCTGATTATTGATCCGAGAAGGGTCTCGATCATGTCCGCATTATTCATGAACCGTAGGGTGACACACTTAAGAGACACCGACATCCAACTGGAGCAAAAGTTTCATGCCGAAAGAATAAACAAGCGCAGGAATTTATTTCACTAGATACCGAAACAGGTTTTCGGGTGAAATTGCATAAAGTGGTTATGCATGTGAAATGGAATTCTATCAAGGGGTTATTTGTGAATGTTTGTCATTAAAGTAATTGACAAAATTCTGAATAAAATAAAAGAGTTTTATTTAATGAGAGTTTGCATTAAATTTGGTGGAAATTTAATGGGAATTTGAGTGGACTTTTGAATGGAGGAAATTTAAAGGGCATTTTGTGAGTGGAGTGTCCACCCACATGAATGAAGGAGGGGAGGGGGCTGTCCCCCATGGCCGGCGGCCACCCCTTGGGTGCCCCCCTCCTCCTATAAAAGGAGCCCCCCTCCTCACTTGTCTCTCACACCTCCTCGTGAAGGATCTCTCTTCCCCTCTAGAATTTATCCCCCATGGTCTCAGACTAGCGAGATACATGTTCCCGGTGGCTATTCGGCAAGAAAGAGTTGTGCTTCCACTGCATCGCTGGAGCGAGGAGGCGGAGGTTGCTCGGTGCCTCGAACGTGTGTGCGAGCACGGATGCGCTGCTGATTTGCGGCGCTAGGACTTCCTCTCGATCTTGAGATCGTCTACATCAACCACGAGATGAACTCGTTAAGATTTGTCGGTCTTCAAGGGTATGTTCTCTACGGATATACATCCGCCCGTTGTTTGTATCTAGTAGATAGATCTTGGTACGTAGTTCCCATCGTAGGAAATTTTTTGTTTTCTATGCTGCGAACCCTACAGTGGTATCAGAGCCGGATCTATGCGTAGATACTTTACACGAGTAATACACATATGAGTATGTGGACGATGATGATCATGTTGTTGCTCCTTTGTTGTAATTTTGGATATTGGTGGCATAGTGGGATGAAGCGGCCCGGACAAATTTTACATGTCCTCGCACATGAGACCTGTTCCACGCTTGACATGCAACTAGTTTGCATAAGTGGCTAGCGGGTGTCTGTCTCTCCTACTATAGTCAATATCTATTTTGCAAGCGAGTTGTCAACAATTTGATTATCCTCATTGTGGTTCATGTTCGTAGGTAAGAACGGTTCTATCTCGAAAGCCCTAAGCCACGTAAAACTTGCAATGGATAAATTAGAGGCGTCTAGTTTAGATTGTTGCTGGGCTAGTGTTATGATATGGTAGTGTTGTAAGTAGAAGTATGAGATGATACTCTTACAACACACATAGCGTGTAAACTCCATAGACCTTGGATTTACACATATAGGTATGATAGTGATCATACCACGATGCACATGATAGAGATCATCTGCGGGAACCATATCATTTCACTAATAAACATGTGATGTTTGATAGCATCTTATATTGCTTGTTTAGCGCTTTGTTAGCATAATAAGATGATCCCTCATTTAAATATTAAGATAAGAATGTGTTCTTCCTTTAGTATGCACCGATTATGTCTTCGTCGCTCCAAGACATCACGTGATGATCAGGTGTTCTTGGATCCACGACCATATTTCGGGTGTAAAACAGTTACACACGCGAATACTAAGATTCTAACTTGGCGAGCCTAGCATGTACAGACATGGCCTCGGAACACGGACTGAAAGGTTAAGCATGAGTCATATAGTTGATATGATGCCCATTTGATGCTCGCCTTTGAAGCTATACCGACTCACGTGATGATTGGACTTGGTATAGTGGATTTGGTTCATGTAATCACCAAAAAGGCACGAGGGATGTCGTTTTTGAGTGGGAGTTCATTCGTAATATGGATTAGTTGAACTCAATCTATCATACACTTAGTCTAAACTTTACAAATTCTGTTGTAGATGGCACCACCTGCTTTTAATTTCAATGTGTTCATGGAGAAAGAGAAACTAGCAACGAACGGTAGCAACTTTACCGAATGGGCCATGAATTTGAGGATTCTCCTCTCACGCACAAAAGCAATATGTGCTAGAAGCGCCGTTAGGCCCCCCACCTTTTGATGATGCCCCTGACGAGGAGAAGAATGTCTATCAGACTCGTCAGGAGGACCACAACTTAGTTCATTGCGGCATATTGTATGGGCTAGATCCAGAACTTCGAAAGCGTTTCGAAAATGGCAATGCTTTTGATACAATGGGTGAGTTGAAAATGATTTTCGACACACATGCTGCTGTAGAGAGCTACAATGCTTCAGAAAAGTTCTTTAGCTGCATGATGGAAGAGCACAGCTCCATTAGTGAGCATGTACTCAAGATGTCGGGTTACGCCGATAAGCTTGTGTCCTTGGGAATATCGATTCCCATTGACTTAGGCATCCATCGTGTTCTGTAGTCTCTGCCACCTAGCTATAAGAGCTTCGTGAAGAACTATAACATGCAAGGCATGAAGAAGTCTCTCCCCGAGCTTCTGTCAATGCTTAAAACTGCAGAAGTGGAGATCAAAAAGGAACATCAAGTGTTGATGATAAATAGGAACACTGGTTTCAAGAAAGACAAGAAGGGAAAACGAAAGGGAAGTAAGGGCGGCAAGCCTGTTGCCGTGCCTGAAAAGAAACCCCGAGTTGGACCTAAGTCTGATACCGAGTGCTACTATTGCAAGGGATCGCCATCGGAAGCTTAATCGCCCCAAGTTTTTGGCAGACAAGAAAGCCGGCAAGGCAAACAAAGGTATATATGATATACATGTTATTGATGTGTACTTGACTAGTGCTCGCAGTAGCACCTGGGTATTTGATACCGGTTCAGTTGCTAATATTTGTAACTCGAATCAGGGGCTGCGGAACAAGCGACCGCTAGCAAGGGGTGAGGTCAAGATGCGTGTCGGCAATGGATCAAGCGTTGATGTGATCGCCGTCGGAACGCTGCCTCTCCACTTGCCGTCGGGATTAGTTATAAACTTGAATAATTGTTATCTGGTGCCCGACCGAGCATGAACATTGTATCTGGATCGTGTTTGATGCGAAGTGGTTATTCATTTAAATCCGAGAACAATGGTTGTTCCATTTATATGAATGAAATCTTTTATGGTCATGCACCGATGATGAATGGTTTATTTCTTTTGGATCTCGATAATAATGTTACACCTATTCATAATGTTGATGCTAAAAGGATTAAACTAAATGATGATATATCCGCATATATGTAGCACTGCCGTCTAGGTCATATTGGCGTTAAACGCATGAAGAAGCTCCATTCGGATGGACTTTTGGAATCACTTGAATATAAATCATTTGATACATGTGAGCCATGCCTTATGGGCAAGATGACTAGAACGCCGTTTTCCGGTTCAATGGAACGGGCGACAGATTTATTGGAAATCATACATTCTGATGTATGTGGTCCAATGAGTGTGTCGGTGCGAGGTGGATATCGTTATTTTGTTACTTTCACGGATGATTTGAGTAGATACGGTTATATCTACTTGATGAAACACAAGTCTGGAACCTTTGAAAAGTTCAAGGAATTTCAGAATGAAGTGGAAAATCATCGTAATAGAAAGATCAAATTTCTACGGTCCGACCGTGGAGGTGAGTATCTAAGTTACGAGTTTAGCACTCACATGAAAGAGTGTGGAATTGTTTCACAACCCGCACCTGCCGGAACACCACAGGGAAATGGTGTGTCGGAACGTCGTAATCGTACTTTATTAGATATGGTTCGATCTATGATGTCTCTGACAGACTTGCCGTTGTCATTTTGGGGTTATGCACTAGAAACTGCTGCATTCACTTTAAATCGGGCACCATCTAAATCCGTTGAAAAGACACCGTATGAATTGTGGTTTGGAAACAAACCTAAGCTATCATTTCTTAAAGTTTGGGGATGCGATGTTTATGTGAAGAAACTTCAACCGGATAAACTCGAACCCAAAGCGGAAAAATGCGTCTTCATAGGATACCCTAAGGAAACTATTGGGTATTCCTTCTATCACAGATCCGAGGGCAAGGTTTTTGTTGCCAAGAATGGATCCTTTCTAGAGAAAGAGTTTCTCGCGAAAGGTGTGAGTAGTCGGAAGGTAGAACTCGAAGAGGTTATTGAACCTTCTCTTCAAAGTATGGCGAGTAGCGCAGCGCCGGAAGTTGTTCCGGAGTTGGCTCCACCTGTTGAAGAGGGAACTAATGATAATGATCATGAAACTCCGAAAGAGAGTACTACCGAACCTCGCAGGTCAAGCAGGACGCGTGCAGCTCCCGAGCTGTACGGAAATCCTGTCATGAATTTCATGGTTGATGAAAATGATGACCCTGCGACGTATGAAGAAGCGATGATGAACCCGGATTCCAACAAATGGTTAGAAGCCATGAAATCCGAGATGGAATCCATGTATGAAAATCAAGTTTGGAACTTGGTAGACTTACCTCACGACCGAAAGTCCGTGGAGAACAAATGGATTTTCAAAAGGAAAACTGATGCAGATGGTAATGTGACCGTCTATAAAGCTCGACTTGTCGCAAAGGGGTTTCGACAAATTCAAGGAATTGACTACGATGAGACATTCTCTCCCGTAGCGATGCTAAAGTCAGTTAGGATTATGTTAGCAATTTTTGCATATTTCGATTATGAGATATGGCAGATGGATGTAAAAACCGCGTTTCTCAATGGTAATATTGAGGAAGAGTTGTATATGATACAACCAAAGGGTTTTGTCGATCCTAAGGATGCTAACAAGGTGTGCAAGCTTCAGCGATCCATCTATGGATTGAAGCAAGCATCACGAAGTTGGAATCTCCGCTTTGATGAGGTGATCAAAGAGTTTGGATTTGTCCAAACTTATGGAGAAGCTTGTATTTACAAGAAAGTGAGTGGGAGCAATGTGGCATTTCTGATATTATATGTGGATGACATATTATTGATCGGAAATGATATAGATCTTTTAAACAGTGTTAAAAGTTATCTAAACAACAAATTTTCAATGAAGGACCTAGGTGAAGCGTCATACATATTAGGCATAAAGATCTATCGAGATAGATCTAGGCGCCTAATAGGGCTATCACAAAGTACATACCTTGATAAGATTTTAAAGAAGTTTAAAATGGACGGAAGTAAGAAGGGGTTCTTACCTATGTTGCAAGGCAAGACATTGAGTAAGACTCAAAGTCCGGCTTCGGCGGAAGAAAGAGAGATAATGGACAAAGTCCCCTATGCTTCAGCCATAGGGTCTATAATGTACGCCATGCTATGTACAAGACCGGATGTGGCACATGCTATTAGTTTGACTAGTAGGTACCAATCGGATCCAGGTTCGGAACACTGGATAGCGGTCAAGAATATCCTTAAGTACTTACGAAGAACTAAGGATATGTTTCTTGTATACGGAGGTGAAGAAGAGCTCATTGCTAAGTGTTATGTTGACGCTAGCTTTGACACCGATCCGAATGACTCTAAGTCTCAATCCGGATACGTATTTCTCATGAATGGCGGAGCGGTTAGTTGGAGGAGCTCCAAACAACCTGTGGTAGCGGGATCAACAACGGAGGCCGAATATGTTGCTGCTTCAGAAGTGGCTCAGGAAGCAGTTTGGATGAATGAGTTCATATCCGAACTAGGAGTGGTGGCAAACGCGTTGGAACCAATGGTGATCTATTGTGACAACAATGGTGCCATTGCCAATGCCAAAGAGCCATGGTCTCACAAGCATTCCAAGCATATTAAGCGCCGGTTTCACTCCATCCGCAAGCATGTCAAGGATGGAGATATAAAGATTTGTAAAGTACATACGGATCTCAATGTAGCAGATCCGTTGACTAAAACTCTCCCTAGAGCAAAACATGATCAACACCAGAACTCAATGGGTGTTAGATTTATCACTATGTAACTAGATTGTTGTCTCTAGTGCAAGTGGGAGATCAAGGAATATGCCCTGAGAGGCAATAATAAAGTGTTTATTATGTGTATTCCAAGTATATGATAGATGTTTATTTTGCATGCTATAATTGTATTAATACGGAAACGTTAATACATGTGTGTTTAATAAACAAACAGAAAGTTCCTAGTTATGCCTCTCTCATAAACTAGCTCGTTGATTAACAAGATAATCAAGGTTTCCTGATCATGGACATTGGATGTTGTTAATAACGGGATCACAACATTAGTGTAATGGTGTGATGAACATTCATCCGAAGTATAGCATTACGATCAAAGTCATTGAGTTTATATTGCTATAACAACTTACGAAGTGATCCTAATCCTTAGACCATGAGATCATGTCAATCACTAACACCGGAAGAGTTTCTTGATAACATCAAACGTCACACCGTAACAGGGTGATTATAAAGATGGATTCAGAACTAATAAAGTGTTATGTTGAGGCTCATGGATCGAGAGTGGAATTTGTTCATCCCAATGACGGATAGATATACTCTGGGCCCTCTCGGTGATATCACATTGATTATCTTGCAAGCAAGTGATTTGATCACTAGAATGTTATATCACGGGAACGAGAAAAGAGTGCATGTCGGTAACGAGATCAAACTAGGTATGGATATACCGATGATCGAGGAGGCGGAGGTTGCTCGGTGCCTCGAACGAGAAAGAGTTGTGCTTCCGCTGCATCGCTGGAGCGAGGAGGCGGAGGTTGCTCGGTGCCTCGAACATGTGTGCGAGCACGGATGCGCTGCTGATTTGCGGCGCTAGGACTTCCTCTCGATCTTGAGATCGGCAAGAGATCGTCTACATCAACCACGAGTTGAACTCGTTAAGCTTTGTCGGTCTTCAAGGGTATGTTCTCTACGGATATACATCCGACCGTTGTTTGTATCAAGTCGATAGATCTTGGTACGTAGTTCCCATCGTAGGAAAATTTTTGTTTTCTATGCTGCGAACCCTACAAGGCCTTGGGTCATCCTCCTATATTGGGGTGCAGATGTGGTGGCTAAATTAGATTCGTACTTAGAGGTGTCGTTCGGCGACGATGCAGGCACGTGCGCTGAAGGTAGCAGGCGGAGATGAGGGGGAGAAGGTATGGGGCATGACGATGACATCCAGAGATGAACAGAGGCTATGGTGCGATGATGATGTTATATGCTGATCCAAATTCTACAAAGTATAGGCCAACTTCTTACGAGTGGAGCGAGACCCATCGCCGGACGCTTGGGCTGAGTGGAACGAGTGTGAAGACCTAGGTTTCCACCGTTATATAAACCTCTTGTAATCCACCGGCTGGGATGAGTTGCATCTATGAAATTCCCGGCATTTGTAAACACTCCCCGATATAATGAAGTTTCATTGGCTGGCGTCCGTGGTTTTTTTCCTCTCTTTGTTAGAGAGGTTTTTCCACGTTAAATCTGTGTCCCACTAGTGGAAAAAGGGCCATCCGTTCGCGCCCCCTCAGAGCATTAGTCCCGGTTGCGCCACCAACCGGGACTAATGTTGGCACGATCGGTTCGAAAGACGCACGGGCGAGGCATGCGTCCCGGTTGATAAGGGGAATACGTCCGGTTGAGAGCCACGTGGCGTGTACGCACCTTTAGTCCCTATTCGGCTCCAACGGGGACGTATTCTCTCGCCTCTATAAATGCACGCCCCAGCCCTCTGCCTCCACTGCTTTTTTTCGAATGGTGGAAGGTGTGAGGGGTGTGCTAGTTTTTTCTCTTCTATGCATGCATTGAAGGTGTTTGATGAAATGTTTGAGTGAATAATCCCGTTGAATTTCTCATAGAACAAAAATATAGAAGGTGTCCGAGACGCACTTGAGCTTTCTCCTCTTTATTTCCCTCGATCGAGGTTAATTAGCAATCTTATCTTTTCTAGGTCATTGATACAATTCATGTGTCGGTGTGAATTGGTTATTTCACTATTTATGATGTCCTATTTTTTGATAAACTTACTTATATGATGCAGATCAACGGTCGGGAATGGATGTAAGGTGACCGGCGCGTAGCCGGGTATATCAAAGGCGTGGATAAATTTATCGATGTGGCTACGGCAAACAAAGAGAATGGATTTATACGTTGTCCATGTGTTCAATGTCGGAACAACAAGGAGTACTCTTCCTCGAAAATCATTCGCTGCCACCTGATTATGAAAAGTTTCATGCCCAACTATAATTGCTGGACCAAGCACGGGGAAAGAGGGGTTATGATGGAAGATGGTGAAGAAGAAGATGATGATAACAACTATCATCATATGTTTCCTGAATACAGTGATACTGCAATGGAAGACAATGGAGAGGAAAGAGGTGAAGAACGGGCATCAGATGAGCCGGCCGATGAACTTGGTAGGGTCATTTCTGATGCAAAGCGAGACTGTGAAACAGAAAATGAGAAGTTGAAGTTAGAGGGCATGTTAGAAGATCACAAGAAATTGTTGTACCCAAATTATGAAGATGGCAGCACAAAGCTTGGTACCACACTAGAATTGTTGCGATGGAAGGCGGAGTGTGGTCTAACTGACTCCTCATTTGAAAAGATGCTGAAAATAATGAAGCCGAAGTTTCCAAAACATAACGAACTTCCCGAGAGTACCTACGAAGCAAAGAAGACTCTCTGTCCTCTAGGATTAGATGTGCAAAAGATACATGCATGCATTAATGACTGCATCCTCTACCGTGGTAAGGAGTATGAGAATTTAGATAAATGCCCGGTATGCAATGCGTTGCGGTATAAGATCAGACGAGATGACCCTGGTGATGTTGAGGGAGAGCCCCTCCGGAAGAGGGTTCCTGCTAAGGTTATGTGGTATGCTCCTATAATACCAAGGTTGAAACGCATGTTCAGAAACAAAGAGCATGCCAGGTTGTTGCGATGGCACAAAGAAGACCGTAAGAAAGACGGGAAGTTGAGACACCCTGCTGATGGGTCACAGTGGAGAAAAATCGAGAGAGACTTCCCAGACTTTGCAGGTGACGCAAGGAACTTATGGTTTGGTCCATGTCAGGCTTTGCAGGGGTTATTATGGATTGCCATGGTGTCCCTGCTCTCTAAAACCATCTTGGAGATGCCTCAAACTGGCTGGAGGACTGGACTCGCAAGGATGCCTATTTATAGTACAAGCAGCTCGGCATAGTGTCGACACATACGAAATAATGTCGACACTCACCCCTATCATTAGTGCTGACTCGTGTTTTGTCCCGGTTGGTGTCTCCAATCGGGACTACAGGTTGATCTTTAGTCCCGGTTGGTGACACCATCCGGGACAAGGTACACGCCGCACGACATAATGTCGACATAATGTTGTGCCCATATTATGCATGTGTCGCACGGCATAATGTCCCAGTTGGTGACACCATCCTTTTTGTCTCACGGAAAAGCCCTTTTCCATTTTTCGAGCGCAAAAAACGGGTCGTTTTGTGAAGTAACCACCAAAATGCCGTTTTAGAATGCTACCGTCCCATTTTCCTAAAATACTAGACCACCTTACATGGACTATCTCCCAACAGGGACATCTCAAACCTTTTCGTCCATCCCGGGTAAAAAGGACAAATGTCTGCCGAATCGGCAGGAAGTAGGTCCGGTTTGTACTACAGGTACATGATCTATCGCCCGTGATTTTTTGAAAAAATCATTTTTAGACTCGCAATATGTGGTTTCTTCATAGATCCAATGCAAGTTCTAACGATGCTCGTCCCCTATCTTCATGCACACCGGTTTGACCATAGTTAGAAATTCAGATAATTCAAAACGGGCACAATAAATTCAAAAAAAATCCGAACAATGAAAATCTTTCACGTGGTGTCATATTATGTTACATAGTTGAAAGGAAAAATACCAGACGTAGTATATTGATCATGTTTCGAAAAAACCTTCACAAAATGACCTATCATGTTCGAGGTTTCATGGCTTTCGGTCCAAATGACCGATGTTATGTACTGAATCACGGCATAGTTTGTGATGTTGTGCCAATATTATGCATGTGTGTGGATATTGGTATGGAGAACAATGTTGTAGGAGGAAGTTTTCCTTTTTGTCGCACAGAAAAGCCCTTTTCCATTTTCCGAGCGCAAAAAACGGGTCGTTTTGTGAAGTAACCACCAAAATGCCGTTTCAGAATGCTATGGTCCCATTTTCCTAAAATACTAGACCACCTTACATGGACTATCTCCCAACAGGGACATCTCAAACCTTTTCGTCCATCCCGGGTAAAAAGGACAAATGTCTGCCGAATCGGTAGGAAGTGGGTCCGGTTTGTACTACAGGTACATGATCTATAGTGGTGCGATCATGTACCTATAGTACAAACCGCTACAGGTACATGATCTATATTCTGTTAATCATTCAACTTGACAAAGGGCATGTACTAGTCATGGACTCGAAACATAAACCCCTTGAGACATGGAAGGACATGCAGATACTTCTCCAGCGGTAATTCTAATCATTACGACACTATATCGGCAACGTTCGTGAATTTTATGATATCAAGTACTTAATAACTTATTTTATTCGTTTTCTACGCCGGGCAGCGTTTGGAAACGGTTCATCAACAAGGCTAGGGGTGTTTGGAAAGAGGAGCTTACATTTCAACCACTAAATGTAAGCACCACTAGCTATATCCACGCATCTCTTTGATTCTAGTTTTGATACATTTATTATCATGCTTGATTATTATTTTGATTGAACTCTGTTCTCGTAAAGTGCCTGACGCAGGGACCAGGTAACAATCTATGTGGATACTTAGGGTTTAGGGTTTAGGGTTTTTAGGGTTCCACTATAGATCATGTACCGGATGAACTCTAGAAATTGTGTTGTATAGCGGTTGGGCTACACTCGCTTGGGCCGACTAGGCTAAAGGTTCCATCAGTGAAACACCACTTGCATGACCGGGGCGTGGATATGCCACAAGTAGTGAAATACCAGTGCATACCGTAAAACGACGTACTATATGGTATTACCAGTGAGGTGTTGACCATGGATAGCATCGCTAATAGTGTGCTACCTATAAGCCGTTTCTTAGTAGCGATGCTGGTTGAACTACGAGGTCTCGTGAACATTAGCTGTGTTTTGAGATTTTTGTATCCAAAACATTCCAATTTGTGTCGTGGTAACAAAAATTATGGATTTAAATGTTCACTACAGGAGAAGCTAAATACGCCGACGACCGGGTCCCGTCGGCGTAGGCCCTAAATGCCGTCGTGAGGCTGGTTCGACCACGCTGTCGGCGATGGTCACCGGGCCAGATCGCCCGTAGAGGATAGCACATTCCCGTCGGCTTCAGAGAAAAGCCGTCGCGTATATAGCTACGCCGACGGTTTTGACCATATGGGGCCCACCTAGATGACTAACGGCCGTTTGGCTACGCCGACGGCTTTACCGTCGGCCTAGATATTTTCAAATTTTTTTCCATTTTTTTTTCAAATTTTTTTTTTCAAATTTTTTTTTCAATTTTTTTTCAACTTTTTTTAACATTTTTGTATTGTTTAACTTGTTATTCTCACATGGACATTTTTAATTCTAAGTATACTTAGTCTCAAGTCAAATTGCACAATTAGTCAAACTTCCCAACCGGTCACCCATCTAATACTACTCAAATTTCAAAGACGCTTAACTTCTTCGTTCCTTCCACATGAGCTTCCGACAAACAAACTAGAACTTGTTGTGAATATTATCATATCAAACCTATTAACCATTACACTATAATGTTAGACATATTTGTTTTTTTACATTCCATACAATTTTTTAAGTAAACAACAATAAATAAGTAATAATAATCTTGAATTCAAATAAAAATAAAATAAATTTTATTTATTTTGCTTTTTTTATTTAAATTTGAATAATTCATATCTACAAATCCGTAAATCACAATTCGACAAATAATATATCCAAATCGATCAAAAAATGAGAGGAATCCAAATATGACATCCCTATCATCTATTTAATTATATCATAAATTTTAAATATTAGACCAACTGAAACTATGTCAAGATTCGTGAAACACCCCGTTTTTGGCACTCGAAAAATAAAAAATGGCTTTTTGGTGCGATGAAAAGGAAAACTTCCTCCTGCAACATTGTTCACCATCCCATGATATACACGAGTGCATAATATGGGCATATTAGCGCAAACTATATCGCGATTCTAGCAATAACATTGGTCATTTGACCTGAAATCCAGAAAACCTCGATTGAGATAGGTCATTTTGTGAAGGATTTTTTAAGACTCAATGAATATATCAAGTTTTATATTTTTTCATGCAACTATGTCACATAATATGACACCACGCGAAGGTTTTGCATTGTTTCGATTATTTTTGAATTTTTTATGCCCGTTTCAAACTATCGTCAAACTTTCTAAATCGAGGGGCATGAAATTTTTTAGCTCGGGGCTGAGCCTCACTAAACTTGCATTAGATATCCGATGAAATAGCATATTTTAAATCTAAAAATGATTTTTACAAAAAATCATGAGCATCATATCATGTACCTGTAGTTCAAATCTAACTCATTTCCTACTGATTCGGCAGGAATTTGTCTTTTTCACGAGAGGTGAACGGAAAGGTTTGAGATTCCTAGGTTGGGAAATTTTCCATTCAATATGGTCTAGTATTTTTGAAAAATGTGGTATTATCATTTTGAAACTTTCATTTGGTGGTTGCTTCACAAAAACACCCCGTTTTTTGCACTTGGAAAATGAAAAATGGCTTTTCGTATTTAAAAGGAAAACTTCCTCCTGCAACATTGTTCACCATCCCATGATACACATGTGTGCACAATATGGACACATTATCGCAAACTATACCGCGATTATAGCAATAACATTGGTCATTTGACCCGAAATCCAGAAAACCTCGATTGAGATAGGCCATTTTGTGAAGGTTTTTTAAGACTCAATGAATATATCAAGTTTTATATTTTTCCATGAAACTATGTCATATAATATGACACCACGCGAAGGTTTTGCGGTGTTTCGATCATTTTTAATTTTTTATGCACCTTTCAAACTATCATTAAATTTCCTAAATCGAGGGGCATGATGATTCTTAGCTCGGGGACGAGTCTCACTAAACTTGCATTAGATCTCTGATGAAATGGCATATTTTGAACCTAAAAATGATTTTTACAAAAAATCATGAGCAATATATCATTTACCTGTAGTTCAAATCTAACTCATTTCCTACCGATTCAGCAGGAATTTGTCTTTTTCAAGAGAGGTGAACGGAAAGGTTTGAGATTTCTAGGTTGGGAAATTGTCCATTCAATATGGTCTAGTATTTTTGAAAAATGTGGTATTATCATTTTGAAACTTTCTTTTGGTGGTTGCTTCACAAAAACACCCCGTTTTTTGCACTTGAAAAATAAAAAATATGTTATACGAAAGTATTTGTATTTTTATGTATTTTTTGAATAAAAATATATAATATTTGAGTTTATATAGATATATCTTATTTTTCTGCAAATTATGATATATTATACTCCCTCCGTCCCAAAATAGATGTCTCAGATTTGTTAAAATTTGGATGAATCTAGACACTATTTAGCCTATAGATTCATCCAAATTCTGAGAAACTTGAGACATTTATTTTTGGACGGAGGGAGTATGTATTTTTCTGAATTTAAATGATTTAGTTATGATTTTTCTAAGATTAATGTGGAAAAAAAGAAAAATAGCTTCGGCATAGGTTCGAAAATCACCCGACGCGGTTCACGTCGGGCGAGATTTGACGCCGTTGCTCTGCCGTTAGCCCAATGGGCTACGCCGATGGTCATGTTTACGCCGACGGCGACCGTCGGCCTATTTATTCTACGCCGACGGCAAAACTGGGCCGACGGCCCGTCAAGCTACGCCGACGGCCTCGACATTTTGCCGTCGGCGTATAAAAAGGCCGTCGACCTATTTAGTTATTCCCGTAGTGGTTGTTGAATTGTATGCACTATAAATATAAAAATTGTAGATTGACTTACTGCGGTGTCAAATGTGAGGTATTGTTGGAGTTGGTTGGGAGGGTTTGAAATATCAGGCGTGAGAGTACGTGTATGCACTTGTGTGCGAGAGAGGTGGCGTACCGACCAAAGTAGAGACAGGGATAATTAAACACTACCGTACCATTGAATAATTAGACACTATACTGTACTACTCCAAGTATATATTGAATCGAGACGTACTCCAAGTATTACTCCCTCTGTTTTAAAATATAAGATGTTTTAGGTTTGTGAAGAAAATGAATCTAGACTTGTTTTAGTATGTACGTCCACTTAACTTTGAAATGAATCTACGCACTAAAACAAGTCTAGATTCATTTTCTTCACAAACCTAAAACATCTTATATTTTAAAACGGAGGGAGTACTATATATACGCTATCTTTGCCTCTAAAGTAAGGGATTTAATTAACCTAAGAAGGCGGTGAGATAACACCGGTCGAGAGAGAGCCTGAGACGCGGAAAAGGACATATGGCTAGCTGGATGGAGCCCAGACCTCCGAGTCGATACCGACGTGCGGGCCGGGTAGGTTTGTGTCTCGACGTAGATGCAAAGACAGAATCCTCTACGCCGCGTCCCACTAGCTAGGGCAGTGAAGTTAATTTGAGCGGTTGTCTTGTGTTTTCGGTCACTATACTATGGAGTACCTTCCATTTCAAAATAAATGTCTTAATTTTGTCTAAATTTACATTTATCTAAAGTGTCGAGTGAGATTTCGTTAAAATCCAACTTTTCAAAATTTGAACTAAAATTTGATAAATGAATTAAAAGTGAGATTTTTGACGATTTTACTTGACAATTACATATACCTATACATGTTTTAGTATATACTTCATCCGTTCAGAAATATAAGATATTTTAGCTTTATAAAATAAATTTATCTAGACGTCTTTTAGTGTGTACATTCATTTCCAACTGCCTCTCCAGATCTCGGCCTGTCGTGGTGGTGAGGGAAGAAAGTAGGGTGGGCTTGCTGCTGCCGATGCTTGCGAAGGACGGGGCCGCCTGATCTCAGGCGGTGACAATGTGTCTTCTCCGGCGATCTCCAAGCGGAAGCAAGAATCCAACCACTATCTCTGGCCAAGAGGATGGCCACGCCGAGCTCGAGAGGCCTCTATGTCTGAGCTACTTCAACCGCCTCCGACGGCCTTTTCTCTCCCTCCTCGCGGCTCCCAGCATCGACGTTGGGCCAAGTGGTTCGTCCCCGGTTTCGACGACGGCGGACGCGGCTGGAGGCGAGCTTCAAGCTGCATGCAGGACTCGATTGCTTTCTGAGCTTTCCTGCAGGATGCAATGTGTAAATTTGAGGGGCCCAGTTGTAACCTTGTTTTCTTTTTAGGCCCTTATTGTAATCTGTACTCACCGATTTGACTAATCGCAGCATCTCGGTCCTTCGAGACCTTTCCCCGTTCAAAAAAAAAACTATACAAAAAAGATATCTAAATACATTTAATTCAAAAAGCTATAACGGTTTATATTTCTAAACGGGGTGAGTAGTTATATACAAATCTACACAAAGTAGAAACACTCATTAAGACAGTAGTACTACGGTGTACTAGTATATATCACTTCCTTGTAATAATAATAATAATAATATGAAAATTATATATACGTTGCCAGCCGTTCGAATGGCGACCGCTATCTGCATCGCAGTTTTTTTAGTGGCTCTGCATCGCAGCTAGCTTGTCCACATACATGATACATGCTCGTCACTGGCGATTGCTCGGACCTCATGACACCTATGCCTATGCGGTACGTCAGTTCGTGTTGTTAGCTGCTGCACCACGATGGGCACGTGGGGGGGTCATCGGGTGCACCTACCGAATCAGAGCCGGTGAAGTGAGTCAACGGTATCTTCCCTGATTTGAGTCGGATGTCGATCGGTCGTGGGGTCGTCACCGGTAGTTCCGGCCGGCTCGTCTCGACAGGTCATATATGAATGGACCGGAATTAACAAGCTTTTACCGGCAAAAAAAAAACTTTGGCGCGTAACACGCGTACGGTGTGTAGCCACGTGCTAACCTAGTGATTAGCCTCGACAGTAAGGATGATGATTTTATCCACGGATTCAGATACCCACAAATAGACTACACAAATTTCGTGGGATGGATATCCACTTGTAGGGTGGGCACAGGCAAAAAGGTTTGCTGTGTGGATATCTAACGTAAATACATGACACGTAGGATTCACACGTCAGAGACACAATTTGTTTTGCCCATAAGATATGCCGGACTCATTTAAATGCCTAGCATTTTCTTCCAAAACACCAAAGGCCCACCTAACTCTAACTTGCTAACCCTAACACGATTTACATGAGACACTGCGCAGGACCACACCCTAGTAATGTACGGCTCTTCCGTTACTGCAGAGCCGCTACTAAAATGATGTTATAATATGTTGCTATAAAACCATGGATACCCATGAATACCATGTATCCGCTGGGTTTGAATTTGAGACGATATACGGGTCCAGCGATACCTCAGTTGACGGATTAGAGTGAGACTATTGGATATGTTTCGGTCTACCCATCCAAAACCCGTCCCATTGCCATCCTAGATTGATCAGGATCAACGAACTAATAGCGAGTGATAGTGCCACAAGGCATGTGGATGCAGATATGCCTCGTATGCTGGGCGCGGGTCCCAGCCCACCAAAAGTGTTGACCATCGAGACAACGATATAGAGACGATGGATTTAGCCAAGCATTTTCTAGCCAAGCATTTTCAAGCCAAAGGTGGAATTTGAAGTCCTGAACATGTTCATATCTCTCATATTACTATCAACACTGGCCGGACGTTCGTCGTAGAGTAGCCTCAAACCCTGGAGGAAAACGAGAGTATGTTGATTTAGTGCCCTGTGGTTAAACATAGCATACGTCAAAGCATACAAAACTGTCTAAAAACTGTCCACCCATATCACGAAACCACGAGACCAGAGTATGATTTCATCCTCGGATTTGCTTCCGCCGTTTGTAAGCTGGAGTCATGTCAGCGTGTATACTACGTGTAGTAATATGCACATCATGGTGTCTATAGGAGTGTCCAGTTGTTTACTTCTTTTCTTGTCTTCCCTAAATTATAGAGAGCGAACCTAAGATATTTAGTCACCCAAATTATAAGAAGCAAACGTGAAAATTTTAGATCCTTGTAGCAAACGCATCGGCAGCCTTTGGATCTCTTAGTGCACGGTGAATGACAACTCCTTTTTTTTCTAACTGCCATGTGGCAAAATATCAGTGCCAATGTTTCCATGACAACTAAGCATAGGATTTGGTTAACCGTTTATCTTTTGGATTCAAACCTATTTAACCATTTTGTTTAAAAGGATAATATAGGTTAATCATTAGGTTATTCATCAAATTTAAATGGTTAACCATTGGTTATTTAGGGTTCAACCACTTTCGGTTTGTCAACTCAAATGCAAGGTGCAATTTTTTTTATCATGATTTGGTTTCCTGAGCGTGGCAGTAACACTAGGCTATATTTTATTTAAAAATTCATAACCAAAGATATAAAAAGTATACTTTCATACAGTTACTTATACGGTCACCAATCACTTTTACATCTGAACAATCGTCGGCCAAAAATAACGAGGAGATCTTGGCTACTAAACGAGAGGAGTTTGTCTGTAACAAAATCTAAAGATCTTTTCGTGAAGTCCATTAGGTGGCAACAAAAATTTAAAAACAAAGCTGATTTGTTTGGATTTCAGCTTAAAGTTCGTGAATGTTGTTCCAGCTTAATGAGACACAATTTGGTTTGCCTATAAGACGTGTCAGGTTCATTTAAAGGCCTAACCTTTTCTTCCAAAACACCAAAGGCCCACCTAACTCTAACTTGCTAACCATGACATGATTTACACTAGTAAACATGCACATGCAACGTACGCCTTCAATTATTATACATCAATCCACATTGTGTACAAATTTATCTACATCTTGTTAAAGATAATCGTGGATATCAATATTGGAATGGGTTTTTTTCTGACATCAAATGCAATAGACTCCATAACATGAGTACATAGACATCAAAGATTGTACACATGGTGAGATCTTATGTGTTCTCGAATATTACAAGTCATATGTGATGGTATATTTTTTGAACATTTTCTCTACAGCGATCATGGTGTACTCCTGTCTCTCTTCCTCTACCAACATACCTCTTTTTCACTCCTATACGCAAGAAACAACGTGATTCTTTCCTACTTTATCGCCTTCTTTGGCTCCTTTTGGCTAAGTCATCAACACCATTGCTATTGTGTCATCCTATACTTTCTAGAGCTGTGACAACAAATCGGATGAACCTCCTGTGGGCACAATGGGCTTTGCATCCAACAAAGCCCTCGCCCTGCCCATCAACACTCAACAATGGAAGAGCACCCTCAATAACATTGAGTGGCTCTGGATCGCAGGTAGCTAGTCCACAGACATATGCTCGTCACTCGCGATTCCTTGAACCTCATGACACCTATGCCTATGCGGTACGTCAGTTCGTGTTCGTAGCTGCTGCACCACGATGTGCACGTGGGGGGTCATCGGGTGCACCTACCGATGTGAAGTGAGTCAACCGTATCTCCTCTGATTCGAGTCGGATGTCGATCGGTCGTGGGGTCGTCTCCGGTAGTTCCGGCCGGCTCGTCTCGACACGTTATATATGATTGAATGGATCGGGATTAACAAGCTTTTACCGGCACACACAAAAACGTGGGATGGATATCCACTTATGGGGTGGGCACAAGCAAATGTTTTGCCGCGTGGATATCTAATGTATACGCATGACACATGGGATCCACGTATCAAGAGACACAATTTGTTTTGCCCATAAGATATGCCGGACTCATTTAAAGGCCTAGCATTTTTTTCCAAAACACCAAAGGCCCACCTAACTCTAACTTGCTAATCCTAACACACTGCCGCACGACCACACCCCTAGTAATGTCCGGCTCTTCCGTTACTGCAGAGCCGTTACTAAAATGATATTATAATATAAAACCATGGATATCCATGAATACCATGTATCCGTCGAATTTGAATTTGAGACGATATACAGGCCCATTGATACCTTAATTAGTTGACGGGGTAGAATGAGACTCATGGATATGTTTTTGGTCTACCAATCCAAAACCGTTCCAATGCCATCCTAGATTGATCAGGAATTCAGGATCAACGAACTCATGGATATGTTTTCGGTCTACCATCGAAAACTCACCCCGTTGCCATCATTAATTGATCAGGATCAACAAACTAATAGCGCGGTGTGATAGCGCCGCAGACGACGTGTGGATGCATGTATGCCTCCTATGCTGGACGGGTCCCGGCACACTAAAAGTATTGACCATCACCAGCAAACGGAGGGCCTCTGAATTCGTTCTGACGGCTTTGATGACTCGACGGTGAATATTAAGGAAAGGAGAGCGAGGGGAAGAGGGGGCAGCCCTCGGCCCGATCATCCAATTCGCTCCACAATTAGCTCATCCACATCCAATTCAATTCGCTCCGAGCATGGTTTCAGTAGTCAAAGCAACTTCGTCACTTTCGTGGAGACAATGATAGAGACGATGGATTTAGCCAAGCATTTTCTAGCCAGAGGTGGAATCTGAACATGTTCATATTACCATCTCTCGTATCAACATCGGCCGTGTGCCATGGGAATATGTACTCCCTCCGTCCCGGTTTAAAGGACACAATTTGCAAATCATGCAATCCCAAAATACTTAGACACAAAAGCATTTAATCTTTGTAATTACTCCAGTGTGAAAAGAATAAACTGCTTGCATGCACATGTGCGAACAAATGTGAACGCTTTACTAACTCTTTTTCTCCTCATGCATGTTCTACTTCATGCTATTAATGGACCAATTAGATGACACCTAGGAATTAGATGACACCTAGGGCCCAGAGAATTGCAAATTGTGTCCTTTAAACCGGGATGGAGGGAGTAGGTCGTAGAGTAGCCTCAACCCTGGAGAAAAACGAGAGTATGTTGAATTAGTGCCCTGTGGTTATTAAACATAGCATACGCCAAAGCGTACGAAACGGTCTAAAAACTGTTCACCCATATCACGAAACCAGAGTATGATTTCTTCCTCGAATTTGCTTCTGCCGTTTGGAGGCCCACTCAAGCTGAAATTTGAGTTAGAAGTACACTAGAGCCCACGTCGTGCAACTGGCCGCTTGGTCCTCACGGGGAAAACATATATATATCCCGCTCAAGGCGGGCGGCAATGTGCTCCGGGCCGCTCGTGTTCGTGGGCAGGTCCAGTTAGTCGCTGTAGGTTCTGGAGCAGTTAGCTCGATTTGTTGTTTTTTGGTTTTCTCACTGTTTTTTTGTAGGGTTTAGTTCGCTTTTTTAGTTGTTTTATTTTTTCCTTCTTTTGTCTTTTCTTTTTTAAATATGAATAGTTCTAAATTTGCAGTTTTTAAAATACGAATAAATTTCAAAGTTAAAAATTTTCAGATCTGATCAAATTTTAAATTTACTGTTTTCCAACATTATTATTTTTTGAAACCTAAACATTTTTCATGATCAAACGTTTATCAAATTCGAATATTTAAAATTTGAGTATTGTTATTTTATTTTTTAAAATTTGAACATTTTGTAAATATGAACTTTTTTCAAAATACAATTTTTTTATTACTGCAAAACATGATGAAATAAAATAAGAATTATACTTGTTAGTGGGCCATATTCGGACGGGACAAAGAAGAGAAGCGCTTGTTAGTGAGCGACTATATTACTCTACATGTGGCAAGGTGGGACGTTGAGAAGTTAAAAGAATTCTTTCTTCCAATTAATTAAGGATGACAATGGGTAGGACATGGACAGGGTAGAGCAATACTATATTCATACCGGTTGATCCAATGGGTACAAAAACTTATCCATATACATACCCGTGGGTATAAAACTTTACCCACACCCATACCCGGCGGGTACCCATACTCATTGGGTACCTGGCGGGTATATCCAATACTCCCTCAGTCCTAGGGCATACGGCGCATAAGAAAACTCGATTTTTCCCAGGGGTTAAGGCGCACGATCGGTTGCTAGCGGTAACTTTCTTTTTGCCCCTGATTTCCCGTCCCCCACCTTCCGCCTGGATTTTTTCGAGAGGTAGTTATGGAAGGAATTTAGTTGCATGCAGGGGCAGGAAAGGAAACGTCCCGATAATTTCTCTCCTGGCTAGCAATACATCAAGTCTCCTTAATAAGCGTGCAATTTTTTATGCTCTGTATGCCCTGGGACGAAGGGAGTAGTATACAACTTATTCAAAATTTTACTTTCATCAATAGCATATTTGAAAAAAAACAATAATCTCTACTTACTAATAGTAGACGAGTAGATGAAAGTATTAATTTAAAGTTTAGAAGTCGCAATCTCATACTCGTCCCTAGGCTTCTCGGCTGCATAGGTTCAAACTCTATAGATAAGTTTGACATGTCAGTTTAAACGGGCAGGGTATGGGTATACCCATGGGTAAGAGTCTATACCCGTGCCCGTACCCGTGACTTAACGGGTAGGGGATGTGTATTACCCATGCGTATAAAAGTGTGTCTATACCCTACCCATGCGGGTACAGTACCCGTAGATACCCGTACCCATGGGTAAAATTGCCATCCTTACTCCCAATGGATAGCGAGGTGATACGAGAATATCCCGCTATGTACTCGAGAACAAGCGGATTTCTGGGGATGGCATCATGAAACTTAAGGGATT
Organism: Avena insularis; assembly: GCA_023614405.1. Lineage (NCBI taxonomy): Eukaryota > Viridiplantae > Streptophyta > Magnoliopsida > Poales > Poaceae > Avena > Avena insularis. Next base: position 377,304,977 of record CM042685.1, read on the forward strand.
TTCTCTGTACGGTCCTGCTACCGTGCTCTGGTGGCGACAAAGAAAACGCGGGAAGACTGGCTCTATGAGCGACCAGGCGCTTCAAGCTCCGCGGAGGAAGGGAAGGCATGGCCAAGGTTATGGAATGTGTCGGTGCCATCCAAAATTCACGTTTTTCTTTGGAGATTCGCGAAGCATTCGCTGCCAACGGGAGATGTCAGGATGAGAAGAAATATGGCTCCATCTGCGGCGTGCTCGATCTGTGGTGCGGAGGACTCATGGCGGCACTCTCTCTTCGAGTGCAACTTGTCGAGGAGTGTCTGGGCACTGACCGAAGGAGAAATTACGGAGAAGATGGCGATCGCCGGGGAATCAGTTGCAAAACATTGGCTGTTTGCAATGTTTGATGCGTTGAAAGAACCGGAGCTTATCCGCATGTTGGTGACAATGTGGGCTATTTGGTATGCTCGACGAAAGGCGATACATGAAGATGTTTTTCAGAGCCCGATGGCGACGATGTCTTTTGTGGATCGTTTCCTCGTCGACCTAGAAGCAAGCGCTATGGTGATGACCAGGTTGTAGAAGCGAAGCATCCCGACCGTTGGCAGGCGGGCGAGGTGGATTCCACCACCTCCTGGCTCGGCCAAAGTGAATGTGGGTGCCGCTGTGGTGAAGCAGGATATGAAGGGTGCAGTAGGAGCGATCTCCGAGATCGTGATGGGCGTTTCCAGGGAGCGTAAGTTGTGGTTTTTGACGGACTGGTGCACCCGGCTAGCCTAGAAGCCTTGGCGTGTCGTGAAGCATTAGCCCTCGCCGATGATCTACACCTTGGATCGCTGGTTTGGCGTCGGATTGTCTGGAAGTGATCAAGGGGCTACAAGGAGAAAACCTAGGAGTTTTTAGTAGTATTCTTGTAGAGATTAAAGAAATGGCTCGTCTAAGAGATGGTGTATGCTTTGTTCATGAGGGTCATGAGTCTAATGGGGAAGCCTATAGATTAGCAAGGTTTGCAACTTCGTTGCAAGTCGGTAGACATGTTTGGTTAATTGTGCCACCAGATGGCCTATCCCTACCTGTAATTCTTGATATTTGAATATAAGGTGGGTTAGTTCAAAAAAATGGATCTCAACGGTTCGGATAATTTCCGTTTTAAATCGGCATTCACATCAGTTTTTGAGAATATGATATGCACGGTTAGTTATCCGGCGAATATGAATACGGATGTGGATATTTATCGAGTAGATATCCAACGGATATGATGGTGGATATGGCATCGATATTGATAGTACCCCACAGATAAGGATAATTCGATAAATTTAGCATGACCATAAATACTAAACAATCTAGTTAGTCTATGGGCTAGTTGTGCACGCTACATCCGCATGTTATGCCATGCTATTATGGATATTGCACATTACTAATATTATTGCTCATTATTTATGTATCATACTACCTTTGGATTACGGTGATATTGTGCCAGCTCAGAAAACTATTACTTTGTACGAACAAGCGTGCATCTTTGGCTATCTAGTGTTGCACACTTCTTGTCATGTTTCTTTGCACGTGAGAAAACTAACTTTTACTTTTTATGTGTATATTTCTTCGATTATCCAGTTTCGATCCGAGTCCTCTCCGAATCCGCTCCGTATCCGTAATATGATATAATCCGCGTTTAAATCCACATCCGCCTATTATTCGCTCTGATCTGAATCCGCCAAAAAATAGGATAAAGAATATGAAAATAGCAATATATTCGATCTGATCCGTCTACATCTCTAGTCCCGCAGCGAGCCAGACATAGGGGATCATGTCCTCATGAGGCCTAGTTATTCATTAGTTTTCTTTTTCATTCTTTTTCATTCGGTTCTCCATTTTTCCTACTCATGTCCAACTCATGTCTAGATAAGCCTGTACAATTAGAGAAATGCTTAGCAAAAATAAACGGATTTCTTGTTAAGCACAGGTGCTTATTTATACTAAGTTGATACATAAATGGGCATCTCTTCTATATAAATAAGTGTCTGCTAAAGAAATAGTAGATTAATTTGGCTAAGCACCTTCCATTCTACATGCCCTTATGGGTCCTCAGGAGAGGTATACAATTTCATAAAATGTCCCATCTCCACAAATATAGGACCACCATTGAATGTCTTCTAGAGAAATGAACCATTATTGAATTTCTCAAGAAATTGTAATTTGCATTATTCTCGTTGGCACATCATTAAAAAACCTTTGACTCATGGTGCGACGGTGCTTTGTGTAGTTTTATTAGCGTCTCAGCCGACCTTGTGCGTTTGATGTGATTAGGTCAGAGATGATGTGTGGACGTTTTTTTTTGCGATCATGTGTGGACGTGTTTGTTTTGTGGTGGGACACAATTGCATCATAGTCCCATCCTAAGAAATGTAAGAAGGGTCAATGCAAATTATAGAGCTAATGTATATTGAGAGCAGAAACTAAGAGCCCTTCAAATTAGCCAAATTGATATGATTCTAGACACACCTACTTGCACTTGTATAAAGGCAAAATACCAATCAATTTGCAGTTGGTTTGCAAATCCCCTTCATAAATATCATGACTTTCCAAGGAGGCCAGCACTACTAAGCCTCCATTTAGAACCAAGGACCCTATTCTCCCCTCGTCCCGCGAGACCTTCTCCGAGACGACACAAGGGGAACCATAGCTGCCCGCCACCGACTGCCCTCCTTCCTCCATCCCACCTCCCTCGTCTCCGCCGGAGGTCGATGCAGCTGGCAAATCCTATGTTGCCGACAGTGCAAGTGGGCCCATGTGGCATGCTGTTTCCCGTTGTGGGAGTTGTCGGCTTTGGCAGCGGCGGCTGATCTTGGCGGTGCGATCGGTGCACAGAGGCGTGCAGATGCAGTGTTGTGGGGGTATCCTGGTGTTGCGGCGCGTGGCGATTGACGCTGGTTGTGGTCGTCGTGTTTGTCATTTGGGCCCAATCTAGGCATGGGTGGGCCGAGTGGGCCATAGCTCCGATGTGTACTTTAGGCTCGAAGGCTTATCTTTGGAGCATAGGGATTGCGCAGCAGCGGTGGTGACCGGCATGGGGGCTCTTCCAATCCCATGAAAAGGCTATAAGTGGAGACGGTGGTGGCTAATGCGCCTCTCTCCTTCAACGGTGAGGCCAGCAATGACTCTCTCCTTTCTATAGTGACGTCTCACAAGACAATGACTTGCGTATAAGCCCATCATCTCCAGTCGCCCTTTGGTTAACATATGAGACATGGTCTATGGCCGAGGTGAAAGCCCTTCTCGGTTTAAGCCGATGTTGGTCGTGGCCACGCCTGTAGGTGCCGCTACTTCCTTGGGGGTGTGGTCATGGCATGGACCGTGTCTTCCTCTTCTCGGGTGCTAGGTGAAACCCTAGGGTTTGGGTCACCAGATCAGGCGGCGATGATGCCACGACGTCATGATCTTCTTAAAGACATCGTAAGGCTACCAGGAAGAGCCCCATGGTTCAAAATTTTGGTAGGGTGGTGGCGATGTGCTGCCGGTGATGGGCGCTGCTCAAGACACGAGTCTCAGGGGCACAAACATCATGGGGTTTACTTATTAGTCAACGTCTTCCTCATGACTGGATCCCGCCAACTACTCTCGATCTCTTCTAGGCATATGAGCGGAGTCTCGCTTTGATCGTGACACGGTCCGGTTGCTTAGTCCACTGTCTCCTGACCATTAGTAGGAGTTTGGGCAAGTCGAGTTTTTGTCATCGGGTCATTGTAGAGGATGTGTTGTAAGCCGGTCGGCGTGGTGTGTGCGCCTTCCATGACATCATACCTCCTTGAATTATTCAGGTTCTCGATCGCACTAGCGCAAGTCTTCACACGTCTCTAATCTAGCCTAACGACTCCATCTAAATCCCGAGCAATCTCCCTACTGGTTTGACGATCAAGAACGTGCATCAACATCCCAACTTTCACCCAGCCGGAATTTCTGGTAGGAAGAAAACTAGTCAATTTCCTTTCTACCTTGGCAAATCATGATCCATGAAAAGAAGCAACACTGCCACATTTCTTTCTAACTTGTACTAGTGTGCAGTTGTTCACCGATCGATCTTCGCTTGACTTTGGGGTACCATACGTTGGTGCTCTGCTCTCGATCGCTAGCTGCTGCTTGGTGGAGCGTTAAAATCCGATGGGGCGCATGCAGTGCACAAGTCTTCTCCACGCACCTTCCGACGTACTGTACACAGGTTGATGGCTCGATCACTAACGGAATCATGATGGACAGGAACGAATCAACCAAAACCAGTCGACAACAAGTTGGTCCAACTAATTATCACTCTTTCGACAGTCCTATGGAGCTACATACATGACATCCACGAAAAATGACACCTGCAATTTTTGGTTAGTACTACTACCCACCAGATTAGACAGCCCTGGTTAGCTTATATTTGAACTTATACTACTACCAATTATTTTATTAAGGGATCTGTGTAGCCATATAACTATCCGGTTGGAGAGGGATCCCATCCCTTACCAAACTACACGTCTCCATCCATAATCACTCCTCGAACAAACAACAGATTAATTAAGTACTGGGTGGCAATGAGCCAAGTTTAAAATAAAGCAACCATATTCAAAATTGATAGCCCGGCCCTCCAGGATTTTTTGTGGGTTATTATATCCTGTAGATAGAAGTATCATGAGCGAATGGTCACGGGTATCAGATCGCCGGTGACAGGAACGGGGCACCGAATATCTCGTTCAGTCGGTATTTGTTTGAAAACAGAAGGTTGCATTACTCCCTCCGTTCAGAAATATAAGACATTTTAGATTTGTGAAATAAATGTATCTAAATATCTCTCAATCTATACACAAAAGTTATCTAGATATATTCGTTTCACAAAGCTAAAATGTCTTTATATTTCTAGATGGAGGGAGTAGATGTGTACATCGTATGCTTACTACTATATGTTTATTTCAATACCACAAAATAAATTTGAAGTAATAACCTAGTAGTACTCCGTCTGGCCCATATTAATGGCCTTAACTTGACCTAGATACGAACGCATCTAGTCTAAATACTTAACTAGATACATACGAATCTAGATAAAATTAAGGCTATTAATATGAACGGGAGAAAGTAATAGAAATGGTTTGATATATATAGGACTGAGCGTGAAAGCAACCGTTTAAGCAACTGAAGGAAGGTCTCCTTAAACCTCATCAAGTAATAGACATGAGACAATCTAAAATGAAGTCACACTCAAAAGCATTGTCAAAATTATATATGTGATTTCTTCACCACACATGCTTCAAGTGTTGTCCACACTTTTCCCCATTATGTGCGATGGAGGAATTTTTCAATCTCCTCTTAGTCATGTAGAACACGCTTGGAAGATGACAACTGTGGATTTCTTAGTGGTTATTTTTGACTTCCAGTGGATTTGACTTATCTAACATGGAATTCCTCTCCGGTTAATTGTAGCCTCCACTACAAACCTGACAAAAATCTACTTTAGACGTCTTCTTTTTGGGAATGACCTTTTGAAAGTATTCAAAAGGAAGCACGTCAAAGAAAATGTACTCCATTACTGATGCAAGCAAGCAGCCATGTTTTGGACACATTTTCATTTAAAGCCAAGAAAAGTGAAGTCCATGTAAACTATATATCTTTGTAACTGCAAGCTTGGGTTATCATTTTGCTTGGTTTTAGAGCACCGAGCACAATAATGTAACGTGCACGCAGAGATACAATGCTGTGTTTTCTTGGTAATAAAGGGTAGCTCCACTGCTGCTTCGAAATCTTACTCATGTGTATTTAGTGGTGGTCTAGTGGACAATTTGATTGTTTCAATCACTGAGCGGAAATTCTATCCAAGGAAATTGTTCCACGATGACTACACAACCAACTGTTTCTAGCGGAAAGAGAAAGATGCATGCACGTAGAGATCCAACCACCATATTTCTGAGGTCATCAACATTAAAAACCATAAATTAAAATTCAAAATTATTTATCTCGCAAACCGTTGAGCGGATTAACGATTCTTTTTCACCTTGTGTTTGTCTTGACAAGGGATTTGAGATAAGATATCGTGTTTATATGTTTCAACGGAATTTTTCTCGACACTATTAGTCACCAGATTATGATGCTATGACTACCATGCTCGTATTGAATAGTTACTATTCGAATTGTACACAATTGATGAGTAATACTTCATAGGTTGTTTTTAACTGGAAATCTTAAGGAAGCCAAGAGGATGAGAATCCAAGTGTTCCCAACATTTATGAGAATCTAATGCTCATGATTTTTTTTGAAGAAACAACATTTTTAGACTTAAAATATGATGTTTCTTCAAAGATCCAATGCAAGTTTTAGCGAGGCTCATCACCCATCTTCATGCCCGCCGTTTTGACCATAGTTTGAAACGAGAAAATTTTAAAATGGGCATAAGAAATTCAAAAACGATCCGATCAATGTAAATCCTTCGCGTGGTGTCATATTATGTGACATAGTTGCAAGGAAAAAAATACCAAACTTGGTATATTGATTATGTCTCAAAAAAACCATCACAAAATGGCCTATTATGTTCGAGGTTTCCTGACTTTCGGGTCAAATGACCAATATTATGGCCAGAATCACGGCATAGTTTATGATACTCTGCTTATATTGTGCACGCATATGCATTTTGTGATGGAGAACAATGTTGCACGCATATTGTAATACATACCGGGACTAGAGGTCCCCAACGAACCGGGACTAGTCTCGTGCAGCCTCCTAGCCGTTGGAACCGAGACAAACCGGGACTAGTGCTCACACTAGTCCTGGTCCCAGCCGGGACTAGATCCCAGTGCAGCTCCAAACCAAAGACCTGTTTTCTACTAGTAGGTCTACATAATATATTCAACCAGTTCATGCTACATACTAGTCAAGTGAGTGTCGTAGTGTCTATGTGAAACTATTTATATGAACTTATGTGCTTGTCGAAGTGTTGAATTATTTGTACTAATTTATGTTTAATTGTCGCTTTTCGGAGTTGTTAGCTATTTCGTTTTTGTTATTTGTTTTTTGGTATACAAATCAAGATATTATGTCACTATTATACTCCAACAAATATCTGTTTTCGTATCATATCTGTTCCATATTTTTTTCTGGTGATTTCTGATTCTATTTTCGTTTTGGAGTTTTTGTTATTGTTTCCGATTCCGGTGAGACAAGTAGAAACGAGAACGACAACGCATGTTTTCGTCCGTTTGCTTTCTGTTTTCAAACACCACATGATTGTTGCTCATTTTTAGTTTCTTGCTAGCTGCGTATTGCTAGCTACGCGAGGAAACCTACCACGTCCGCACTAAGTATCCCATGAACTAAAAGACTTGTGTTGAGTGGACTAAAAGACTTGCAATTAATTTCTTCAAGGTATGTGCTCAATGCGTAACTTGAAATGGACCCATGCATCAAAGGGGTAATAAAATAATCAAGGGTGCAATCGCGAGTCTCCTTAACATGAACACACAAACTAGCTAGCAGCTATAGATAGCAATCTTTGATCTTATCGACCTAGCTAGCCAGCTAAGAAAGTGGACTTAACAACCACTTCACATAAACAAGCATGAAAAAACAAAGATGTCTTTTGATTTGTTTTTTCAGCCGCCGAGGGTCTAACTGGAATCCTCATCTATGGCGGAACCAGGTAGCCGCACACCAGAACTTAACTTTAGGCAAAGAAGCACACGGTATTGTTGTTTGCATTTTGGTGAGTGCATCTTTGGTTGGATTTTTTTTTTGTGTGTGGATCTTTTTGTTGAATTTGGAATACTTCCGCCGTCTAGAAATAAATGCCTCGGATTTCTCTAAATTTACGTGTATATAAAAGGGTTTTAGTGTAGATATGTGAGAATCCATCTAGACAAATCCTAACCACTTGTTTCTGTATAGGGGTACATAATAATTTCTCACAATTCAGAAATAACAAATCCATGGGTGCAATTCCCACAACAACTTCGCATAAAAGATAAGTAAGAACATGATGAAGAAAAGTCTTTGTTTACAACGGCGATATATATACGGCCGTTCGTCCGTAGCAGGTAGCTGTGTTTTCAGTGGAGAGTTACGACACCATGCATAGTAATTTGTGCTATTCCACGGGGCTAGCTAGGCTTTGCATCCACCACACGTATGGGTTGGTAAGACTTGTTATACGTACTACTAGTACATTGTATATATTTGAGGACGATCAAGTGTGGTCACTGTCAACTTTACGTGCCCAGCAGATCTGGTTTTATCCCAGCCATATAGGAGTAGACGATCCAGTAGATAGTAAGTATTATTTTTTTCTATGGAGGTACCACCCAAGTCGTGCCGCGTCTATGGGCAAGTGCACGCAGGCCCCACCATATTATCCTTTTCACCTACTGCCACATCTACGCCCGAGAACCCAGCACGCACGAACGTGCTATATATACACCCACAGCCACGACACATATATATCGATCGTACGTACATCTAAGAACAACGGAAATCTTAAGCCTGAGCAGCTAGCTAGCAGCTATGGGGTTCGCGGTGACGAGGACGAGCATGTCGCTGGTGCCTCCGTCGTCGCCGACGGTCCCGGCGGGGGAGACGCTGCCGCTGTCGGCGCTGGACCGCGTGCCGGGGCTGCGCCACCTCGTGCTGTCGCTGCACGTCTTCGACGGCGCTGATGGGAAGGGCTCCCCGGCGAGCGTTGTGCGAGAGGCGCTGGGGAAGGCGCTGGTGGACTACTACCCGTTCGCGGGGAGGTTCGTGGTGGCGGAGGAGGATACGGCCGGGGAGGTGCGGGTGGCGTGCACGGGCGAGGGCGCGTGGTTCGTGGAGGCGGCGGCGGCGTGCTCCCTGGAGGAGGTGAAGCACCTGGACCACCCCATGGCGATCCCCAAGGAGGAGCTGCTGCCGGAGCCGGCGCCCGGCGTGCCGCCGCTCGACATGCCGATCATGGTGCAGGTACGTACGTGTATGTGCATGCGTGTACGAAAGAGTATGCTAGGGAAAATGATCGAGTACCTACGTACGTGGCCTGGAGTGCAGCTCACAGGCTAGCTAGGTAGGTGCAAAAATTGCACTCCAAACCTGCACCCGCAAAGTTCGATGCATGGAGACGGTGGAAGATGTAGGTTACTCCTGGAGACGCCTATGTGTGGATGAACTCTGCGAGACGAATTTGTAAACAAAAACTTAACTGATTAGTAACTTTAAAACTTTATATACAAAGATGCAACCTTTTGAGGGAAGGATGATCCTGGAGTAAAAACTTTTGGAGAGGAGGGAAGGACCCGCGTGAACTTCTTAGAGAACGTTCGTGCGATAATTGTGGTGGATATATATGTACACACACGAAGAAAGCGACAATACTAGCTAGAGCCTTTGCATTTGGATTGTTGTGCTTTATTTATAAAATGAGACGAAATTTTATTTCAAAAAGAAAACATGTACTAAAGACTTTACGGTGATGTGAGAAAATAACACGCGAGACGTTGCACTGGCAAAGTTGTGCGTGGGTTACATGACGAAAGGTGGCATGTCTCCAGGATTTGGGGGCCTCGGTTTGGCTTATAAAATAGGGGTCATAATTTTTATTCAAACTCAATAACTAGTAAAATAAAATTTTGTTTTCACTTAATTATATAAGTTCAGAATGTGATATTTTGTACATCCTCCACAAATATATGAAGTATTTATTATAAAAGAATAAATATAGCACTAAAGTAATGAACGAACCTAATGTTCTACAAAAAGCATCACCCCGGTTTCTAGCTAGAGAGCATTTGCATTTGTTTTGGTGTGACCTTTGCAAGGCAGGGCAGGCATCCTGGGTAGGTAGGTGCATAGTGGAGATCGCTCATCTTCACCAGAGTGGAGAGTGTAGACTCGAGATCGATCGAGCACCTACCTAGTGTGTCACGCACCACCTTATGCTTTTGCACAACTTGTTTTCCAGTTAAGTGACAAAATGAAGTTGCCCCTGGTATGCGGCATGCATGCACCACAACTAGTTATGACGAGACTGCTGGCCCACCACCGCTTCCAAGAATCATCATAGCTAGATATACACTAGTAATTGTATATTCATGCCAACCATTTTTTAATTTTTTTTTGAATGGGACTAACAGGTCAGAATTTTCAAGGAGAGGTTAAATTTATGTGCGTCCAAAGAAAGGGTACGTACGTACATGCTTGATATGTACATGTCGTCGTCCCTGTGACATGCATGGAGAATGCAAATGTCATGCTCAGAAGTTGTTCCTACCTAGCTACATGCAGCCGTGGGGTTGCTATTGTCGTTAGTTCTAGGTAGTGATGCTTTCTGGTCGACGGCTACACAATTTGTTAAGGGATTAATGCACATGTACAGAAAGCCTTTTAGACAATGGAGTTGCTGTTCATCTCTCTGCACCAACTTTGTTGCACAAGATCTAAAAAAAAAACTTTATAGCACAGATCTGCACCTGCTTTTTTTAAGCATAATCTGCACCTACTTTGTTGAGAACGCAAGTTGCATGTGCTGGCTTATCTACGTACGTGTTGGGCTAATCATGCATGAAGCCTGGTTTGCTGGTTGACCTTCGGCTAAAAGAGAATCTCCTACGTAGCATTTGTTGACGCCATTGCGGCGAACTTAAAAGAGTAATCGACGTAGAGCGAGTCTACCACACCTAGCAAGTACTGCCTCTCAGTAAAAATGTCATTCCTTTTACTCGCAGATTTATATTTAGGTTTTGACCATCTGTAGTGTTGTTAGTTGCAAAGTTGATAAGTAAGTTGTAGTTAAGTAGAAAAGCGAAAATGGGCTCAATCGGATACATTGAAGGATCTAGCTAGATAATATATATGCATGCATCGAGTTAAAAGCAAGTGGAAGCAAGTGCGCGAGTTGTCACGTCGATCGGTGAAAATGGCAAGTTTTGACCAACCATTGATCTATTAGCCCTGCACGCGGCCGTGGTATATTGTTGGGTCACATTCTTGGAGTAGGTTAGAAGAGTCGAGCATATCGTTCGACCAAGTAGCTCTCATATATTGACGACTCTGATTAGTACGTGTTACCTGCTAGGCTGCTACCAACCTTGAAAACCAGAGCTCGCTTTCCACCTTCCACAAACTGGGCATATGTATATGCTTAACTAACTCTATACATTAATTAGTTGTTTCTCATGTCCATTTCATTGAGTAGGCAAAGAAGTTGTACTAGCTATGTATAGATATCTAGATCGAACTACCTCAAGTCATATTTGCTGAATCGGACAAGTCCACGGCTAAAAAGACCCTACAAGTCCTTAATGGCTGGCTCCTAAGTCCATTGATCCATGGAACATAGTAAGAGATGCTCCCTCCGTTTACAAAAGAATGTGTTTCCACATTCATGGAAAGTCTAATTAATTTATATTTAATTATGTTTATTCAAAAAGGGACCTACATTTGTGCAACTAAATTAGTATCATTACATTCATGATAAAATATGTTTCCATCATATTACTATTTTTGGTTTCATAAATATTGGTTTACGTAAATTTGGTCAAAGTTTGACATAGTTTAACTTTAGATTGTTTCCTTTAGATAGATGCATGCATCAAGTTAGAAATTAGTGGAAGCAAGTGAGTTGTTGCGTCTGTGAAAAATGGCAAGTTTTGACCAACCATTGAATGGTTAGCCCTGCACGCGGCCCGTGTTATATTGTCGGGTCGCATTCTTCGATGTGTCACGTACTAGGTCAGAAGATTCGATCATATCGTTCGACCACGTAGCTCTCATATATATGGATGACCGCGAGTGGTGTTACCTACTACCAACCTTGAAAACCAGAGCTCGCTTTCCACCAGACAGCTAGTTTGAACTATACCTCAAGTCCTATTTTCTGGATAGTACAAATCCGCGGCTAAAAAGACGATACAAGTCCCTTAATTGCTGGCTCGTAAGGGGTACTACCTCCCTCTCGGTAAGAGTGTGTTTCCAACATTCTAGGAAAGTAAAACTATTTTATGTTTAATTAAGTTTATTCAAAAAAGGACATACATTTATGCAACCAAATTAGTATCATTAGATTCATGATAAAATATATTTCCATCATATTAGCATATGGTTTCATAAATATTGTTCCATATTTATGTGAATTCGGTAAAAAGTTTGACATGGCTTAACTTTAGATGGTGTCCTTTAGATGGACAGGGGCGTACCCACGTTAGGCCAGCAGGGGTCACAGGACACCGGGTCCAAATTGATTTCCTTCATATGTTTGATCAATTTATAGTGTGTGACACCCCTAAATCTTGTAAAAAATTATGTGTTACTCATATAGTGACACCGGGTTAATTTTGCTCTAGGTCCGCCCCTGTAGATGGATGTGTGCAAGGCAGGGCATCGAGCTCCATTCACGGGTAGCTTTGATACTAGTGGAGACCATATCTCCACTGAAGTGGAGAGTGGAGAGACTCGAGATCGATCGGGCACCTAATGACACGCACCACCTATCTGCTTTTTCACAATCTTTTGTCTAGTTAAGTGATAAAATGGAGATGCTCATGGTATGCGGCATGCGTGGCACAACTTGTTAAGATATGATTGGTCGCCCACCACTTCCATGAATCATGCATCATTGCTTTGGTACGTCGTACTATTATTAGTAGTATATTCTTGTTGGGTGTAGGTTAAGTTGGTGTGTCCCCGACACGAGAGGGTTCCACAAATGATATAGACACGTCGTCCTCTTGGGGCATGCAAATGTCATGCATGGAGCAGCTACACCCGGCCTTTATGCAGCCGTGGGATTTCTGTTATCGTTAGTTGTAGCTGGTGATGACAGTGGGATGACTAGGACCGTAAGGGCATGTACAATGCTAGAGAAGGCATACCTTCTCTTAACTCTTCACATCATGTACAATGTGATGATGTCAGCCTTCTCTTACGGTTGCCACGTCGGATTTTCGCTTAGTTGGAGAAGAGAGAATGAAGAAAGAGAAGGTTGTCTTCCCTTAGCTAAGGGATGGTCCCTTAAAATTAAGAGAAGACTATTTTTCTCCATTGTACCTTATGTCTTCTCTTATCAACACAATTTTATACTATAATTAGTCAATTCACAATAATTCTTAGAGATGACAATAAGAGATGACCCATTGTACAACTTATTTTTATTATCTTCTCTAGATTATGTGGAGGGCTAAGAGAAGACCCGCCTTCTCTAGCATTGTACATGCCCTTAGAGAAGACACAATATATAACTTATACAATACATTATCTCTTATTGCTATCTCTAGCAGTTAATAAGAATTAACTATTTTTAGTAAAAAAATTGGTTGGCTAAGGGAAGTCGTATGGTACAATGGAGAAAATAGTCTTCTCTTATTGCTAAGAGATCATTTCTTAGCTAAAAGAAGACAACCCTCTCTCTTGTTTCTCTTCCCTCCAACTAAGCAAAAATCCAACGTGACGAGCATAAGGGAAGGCTGACGTCACCGCATTGTACGTGCCCTAACACATGTGATTTCAGTTCTTCACACACTGAAATTCATCATCTGGTAATTCAGAAGTCCCATGCTAATTTGCGAGATAGAATGCCTTCCAGTTCATGGGGTTGCTTTTTATCGCTATTCCACCAACTTTTTTGCACAAGATCCGCACCTACTTTGTTGAGCACGTAATTACTTGCCCGTGCTGGCTTAATCTACTTACGTGTTGGGCTGAGCATGACTCTAATAAAAATAAGAAAAGATGGACTCGATCTGCCAGACAGGATCTAGCTAGCTAGATAGATGCATCATGCATCTCAAAATAGAAAGCAAGTGAGCGAGTTGTCGCGTCAGTGAAAAATGGGAGGTTTTGACCAACACATCAGTTTTAGCCCATCACGCCACCGCGGTATATCGCATTCTTGGATGAGTCAGCCGGTAGTAGGTCAGACGAGCCGATCATATCGATTGATCAACTAGTCTCTCACTACCGCGAGTGGTGTTTACCCACTACCAACCATGAAAAAACAGAACTCACTTGCCACCTTTCACAAGCTGAACATATATATGTTTAACTAACTCTAAAAATTATATTCTTTAATTGTTTCTCATGTCCATTTCATTAAGTCGGCAAAAGAAGTTTTCTATGGCTGCCTCGTACAAGTCCACGGCAAAAAGACCCTAAAAAGGTAGGTATATCTGGCACCCAATAAAACAACACATTAGTTAGTATACCTAAGTACACTTGCAAAGTTGCCTATGTTGGACAGTCGGCCGGCAGCCGGTGGAGATCCATCTTACGAGATCAGGAGCGGAGACTCTCGATCGAGATTGATCAGGCACCCTACTCCTACCACACCACCTTTAATTTAGTTTCACAAAGACATGTACATTAGCACTTTAGTAGTTAAGACAAGGACCATATACTACATGCCAAAACGAGTATTGCTCTGCTTTAATAGAACAAGGGAACATGATTTCTGAAATTTCGGTTGATCGCCTTTTAGCTGCTATAGCTCTGAAACAACAGTATCGATCAGCATGCTTTCTGTTGCCTGGTGGCACTTAAGCTCGATCTCACTAGCCAAGACAGGGACGGGCTATCCACCGTGTAGATAGATTTATCAAATTTTGGATGAATCTAAATTTTTTTTAGTATATAATTTTTTTTTCAAATTTTAACAAATCTATAATATCTATTTTAAGAGGGATGCCAAATCGAGTCGTCCTAGCTGGTCAGAGAACTAATCAAGTGTGATGGATCGTGCTAGCCTGCATCGCACTCGATCACCACCAAGGTAGCATATGGATACTCAGTGCCACTCAATCCGTACCGTTGTCATGTCGGCATATAGCAAGTGTAATTAATTAGTATAAGTGCGCGAGGTTGTTAGAGTCGTCGGTGAAAAGGGCAAGCAAGATTAGTTAAGCCAGATACGGGTGAGAAGAGTCAATCCGCCAGGTAGCTTTCACCGGCAGAGTTGCAATTGCAAGTGACCTGCAGTTGTATCACACGACCGTGACTGATCTTATCTGCTGGACGTAATACTGCAGCCGTGCGCCACAGCCCATAGATGATAGATCGATCCTTTTCCGCCTATCTTTGGAGCTAGCTAGCTACCACGCACTATTTTTTTTCTTCAAAATTCCACCTATTTATTAATAATTATCAACCGTGATATACAAACAATTCTAAAAATAATAAACATTGCAAATAGGTTGATAAACCAAACAGTAGCACGAGCCGAAGGCACGCCACCCTCCTTGTCCCTCCATCACCGGAGCCGGACAAATCTTGTTATAGTACAGCTTGTTATAGTAGACAAACAAGAAGTCATCATGTTATGACCATAAAGGACCAGCCACTAAAGCAGCAACCATTGACAATGATGACATCTGTAAAACGGAAGAGACTAACTTGAACTCACACCAACAAACACGAAAACGGACCAAATACTAAGAGATGCGTCGGACACACGGCTCCACACGTCCTCCGTCGGCGCTAGATGCACCATCGAAGCGAGGATAGGACGAAGACGACCTTATTCTGATTTCAGTATGCAGCCACCGCCTCAACATTTCGAAAAAGACACTAAAAAAAACTAAACAAAGAACGAGAAACCTCCCGCCGGCAAGAGACGAACGAACGTGGAGCTACGGAAGTATTTTAGTGTGAGATTTTTCTCATTTGTACCATAGATACTTGAGTGCATCGATTTTTTTTGAACTTTTAAGCAAGATATCTGAATTTTTGGAAAGAAGGAAGTCACTTGAACTCGGGAGCAAGAAATCCAGGTATTATGGGCTCATAGAATAATAATGTCACCCTGAGCAGTTACTATGTGGCTAAACTAGATCTAGTACCCTTAATTTCATGACATAGTGAGGTTTGCATTACAAAATACAAATACGAAGCAGCTCTTAGAAAAAAAATTAGACCACCATAAAATTTTTAGTTCCACAATTTTTTTAAGGAAAAACGAATAATTCAAGTCTGAACTTGTTTGAGTTTGACGTGCAGGTGACGGAATTCACATGTGGCGGCTTCGTGGTGGGCCTCATCTCGGTGCACACCATCGCCGACGGCCTGGGCGCCGGGCAGTTCATCAACGCGGTGGCAGACTACGCGCGCGGCCTCCCCAAGCCCCGCGTGTCCCCGGTCTGGGCCCGCGACCTCGTCCCGGACCCTCCCCGCATGCCGGCGCCGCCGCCGAAGCTGGAGCTGCTCGACCTCCGCGGCCTCACCGTCGACTTCAGCCCGGACCACATCGCCAAAACGAAGGCCGACTTCTTCGCCTCCACCGGGCAGCGCTGCTCCGCCTTCGACGTGTGCGTGGCCAAGACGTGGCAGTCCCGCACCCGCGCGCTCCGCCTCGCCGGCGGCGGCTTCGCGGACGACGACAGCCCCGTCCACGTCTGCTTCTTCGCCAACACCCGCCACCTCATGCTCGCCGGCGCGGGCGCCGGTTTCTACGGCAACTGCTTCTACCCGGTGACGGTGACGTGCGGGAGCGGGGAGGTGGCCGCGGGTGAGGTGGTGGACGTGGTGCGCGCGGTGAGGAACGCCAAGGCGAAGCTCACCGGCGACGTGGCGAGGTGGGCGGTGGGAGGGTTCGCGCAGGACCCCTACGAGCTGCGGTTCACGTACGACTCGCTGTTCGTCTCCGACTGGACGCGGCTCGGGTTCCTGGAAGCGGACTACGGCTGGGGCCCGCCGGCGCACGTGGTGCCCTTCTCGTACCACCCGTTCATGGCCGTCGCCGTCATCGGGGCTCCGCCGGCGCCCAAGGTCGGGGCCAGGGTCATGACCATGTGCGTGGAGGAGGCGCACCTGCCGGAGTTCAGCGACCAGATGAACGCCTTCGCCTCCTCCGCCGGCAAGTGAAGTCAGCATCGTCATCGTCGTCGTCTACACCCAGTTAATTAATCAACTATACAGTGCAAGATCTTCTAGTATAGCAGTATACATGTCTGATGGAATGGTTTCGGTGTGCGTAGTATGTGTACTTTGCTTTGCTTCGATTTCTCCTAAAGTCCTAATGGATTTATCGCCAGCTCTTATATAATCGATATACCCTATCTCAGGGTGCTATCGACGAACGAATGATTTGAACAATAAGTGACAATGCCAATTTGTTTCGATTCTGCCAAACAATTTTTTTGAATGTAAGCATACAGCCTTTTAGAAGCGATAGATCTTGAATCAGACTTTCGCCCCCGCTATATTAATATAGCCAACACACAACAAGTACAAGCGATCGGAATCGAAGAAGTGTTGGGACAAGAGCAAAAAACATGCCCAAAGAAAAATAAACGAAAATAGCGGAGAAGAAACTAAACAAAGACGATCCACGACCGTTGCGCCCACTAACTATGTCCCGCCACGCTTCAAGCACCCCGAAGCGTCCCGTACCAAACAACACCTTCAAGAGGGAGGCACCGTCACCATAATGCTGCTGCCCGGACCAGCGCATTGGGCCTAGGTTTTTCCCCGGCACATAGGGTAAAGAGGAACCATAATCACCGCGACGCCCTCCAAGAAGGAAAGGCGCCACTAGAAAGCGGCATCGTGGCAGTGTCGGGCATACTGACAAGGATTTCTCCCGATTTCCTCCCAAACCCCGGGCACAACTGGGCACCACCACCAACTGCACCGCCCACGAGCATGCGCCACCACAATCTTGGATACGACATTTGTCGTCCCTTCGTGAACCTTGGTGTGCACACTAGTAGGGAAAACCTTATAGCCGGAGTCCTTACCGCTGGCGAAGTGGACCCTAGGTCGCCGGCGGTAAGGCCTTCCTCGCGTTACCGCCGGCAAATGTGTAATGGATTCACCGGGGCTAGCCCATATACCACCGGTGAACAGGCCTTGCGCGTGCCGAGGCTGTGGTGGGCCGCGGCTCCGGGGT
Organism: Avena insularis; assembly: GCA_023614405.1. Lineage (NCBI taxonomy): Eukaryota > Viridiplantae > Streptophyta > Magnoliopsida > Poales > Poaceae > Avena > Avena insularis. The sequence goes on from CM042685.1 coordinate 377,322,813, forward strand.
AAGTGGGCCAAAAAAATAGTGTTATCCCCGGCGAATGTAGTCCGCAGGCGGCGGGGTAAGTGGGTCACAGGTCCCACCTATCAGAGGCTGTATCAACTAGCCCATCGCGACCCGATCGAAACGAAAATCCCCAATTCGATCACCATTAACCCTAGCTCGGCGCCCCCCTCGCCATCACCGGCCGTCCCTCTCGTGTCCCCCTCGCTGTCGCTGTCCCGCGTCCGCCGAAGGGAAGGAGGAGCAGGAGCATCGTCCCGCGCGTGACCTCGGAGGAGGAGGAGCCTAGTCCGGCCCCCACCCGTCCCACAACAACAACACCGCACCGCCACCTCGATCCTCTTTGTACACCCCCTCGTTGTCCCGTCCCCTCGTCGTCCCGCAGCAGGAGCATCAGGGTAAGCTCCTCGTTCCCCTACCCTAGTGAAACGTATCTATAATTTTTAATGTTCCATATTTGTTTAGTATCCACTTTGCTATGCTTTGTCTACACTTTGAGGTATTTGTATACATTTTTTGGGACTAACCTATTGACAAGATACCACAGTGTCAGTTGCCTGTTTTCTGCTGTTTTTGGTTTCGAAAAAGGTAGTAAGGTAATATTCTCGGAATTGGACGGTACAAAAGGCAAAGTCAATATTTCAACGAGGAGAACACAGAGACCAAAGTACGACCGGAGGGGATCCACAGGGTGGCCACACCCCCCCCCCCACGCGTGGGCCCACCCTGGGCCGTGCCTGGGAAGGGTGTGGGACCCCTGGCCGCCCTCCTGCCTTGCCTCTTCGCCTATATAATCCTCCCGATGCCAAAACCCTAAGTACCCGTCAGATCTCCATGAAACAGTTTGTAGCCGCCGCCACCATCGTCCCTAGATCTGGGGGATCTGAAGCGTCGATCGGTGAAAAGGGCAAGCAAGATTAGTTACAGGTGAGAGGAGTCAATCCGCGTAGATTTCACCGGCAGAGTTGCAATTGCAAGTGACTTGCAGTTGTCCCACACGGCTATGACTGATCTTATCTCTCGAAATAGCCTTTCGACCTGCTATATAAATAAAGCAACCAGGTAAGACCGCTGCTGGGCCAAACAGCACAACGTCTAAAAGAAAATGCTGAGGCAGCAGCAAACACACACCCAAAGGAACAAATAAAAAATAAAATGGAGACATAGACGAATCCACTAAACGAAGGAGACCCACAACCGCTGCGCCATCTTGAGGAGTACCACCACACTCCTAGCACCAAATCGTCAAGTACCAAGCAACATCTTCAGGAAGGGAAGCGCACCACTGCTGCCCGGACCAGGGACTGGTCCTAGGGTTATCCCGGCACGCAGAGGGAAGTGGAAGGTAGGTAGCCACGACGCCCTCCAGGAAGGAATGGTGCCGCCCGCGGACGACACCGTATCGGTGTCGGTCGAGCCGACAAGGATTTCTCCCAAAAACCAACTCCACAACCCCCAGGCGGTCCGATACAAAGGAGTCCCACGAGGGCGAGCCCTCGACACCACCAAACTTTCCACGCGCGAGCATGCGCCACTATGGTCACGATGCCGCCATTGTTGTTTCACCGAGGTTACCGTCATGCGGCCTACAAGGTGGAGGCGAGAAGTAGCTTTAATCGGGGTCAGTGGGATAGCAGCCTAGCGGGTATAGTAAAATACTAATACCTTTGGACTTGCACTTTAAAGTAGATCACCATCATCAAATGTTTGGCATTCTTTCAAAAAACCATTCTTTAGTAATCTTTTAGTGTAGTAAACATTTTACTTACATCTTATATTCATCCTTATCATGAAAACTTTCATGATCAAGCGAATATAGCTTATAAAGGCGAATCGTGAGTATAATGTTACTTTCCAAAACCTTTTTGGATGATTAGGATGTCTAGCATCTCCAACCTTTGCAAAATTCTCATCCAATATGAGAACATATATTATACTCTATCATATATTAACCAAAAACATAGTTTCATATGTTGTTATATCTGCCACACATTATGGTTTCTAAAACAATTCCTTTAGCTCCTAGATAACCTTGATATTTAAATCAAGAATCATGGAGGCAAACATGATACTTTAGATACTAACAATGGAATTATCACTCTTGATTTAATACTAATTATTAAACTTCACGGAGTAAACAGAGTTTACTGAAAGTTTGCATTAGAAATTTAAACTTTAGATTGACACTCAAAACAATACGATACCAGTTTGTAAAGTAAATATTCATAATTCTATAATTCTATTATCTCAATTACAACTAAGCATAAGGTGGTGAACGAATGTCAATGGCTACAATAAATTATGCAAATTTGCTTTGATTTAATTTATGATAAATTGAGTTCGACTAATCCAAATTAGAAATAAACTCCCACTCAAAAACGACATCCCTCGTGCCTTTTTGGTGATTACACGAACCAAATCCACTACACCAAGTCCGATCATCACGTGAGTCGGTGTAGCTTCAAAGGCGAGCATATATATGGGCATCATATTAAACATATGACTTATGCTTAACCTTTCGGTCTGTGTTCCGAGGCCATGTCTGTACATGCTAGGCTCGTCAAGTAAGAACCTTAGTATTCGCGTGTGTAAAACTGTCTTACATCCGATGTATGTTCATGGATTCAAGTACACCCGATCATCATGTGATGTCTTGAAGCGGCGAAACATGATTGGTGCATACTTAAGGGAGAACATATTTTGATCTTGATATCTAAATAAGGGATTATCCTATAATGCTACAAAAGCGCCAAACAAGCAATATAAGATGCAAACAAAACATCATATGCTACAGTGATATGATATGGTTCTTGTATTTAGTAACTTATCTTGTGCATCGTGGAATGATCTTTATCATTCCTATATGTGTAAGGCCAAGGTCTATGGAACTTACACTTTCTCAAATTATAATTTTCAATAGTATCAATCCATACTAGAAATTATAACACTACCATATCATAGTACTTGCCCGGGAAAACCAAAAACTAGACACCTCTAATATATCTTTTGCATGTTTTACGTGGCTGAGGGCTTTCGGAGATAGAACCATTTTTACATACGAACATGGAACCACAACGAGGATAATCAAAATATTGACAACTCGTTGTAAATTAGATATTGACTATAGTAGGAGAGACAGACACCCGTTAGCCACTTATGCAAAACTAGTTGCATGTCAAGCGTGGAACAGGTCTCATGTGCGAGAACATGTAAAGTTTGTCTGGGCCGCTTCATCCCACTATGCCACCAATATCCAAAGTACAAGCAAGAAGCAATAACATGATCATCATCGCCACATACTCATATGTGTACTACCCATGCAAAGCATCTACGCATAGATCCGACTCTAATACCACTGTAGGGTTCGCAGCATAGAAAACAAAAAATTTCCTACGATGGGAACAACTAAGTACCAAGATCTATTTACTAGATACAAGCAATGGATGGATATACATCCATAGAAAACATACCCTCGAAGACCGAAAAGCGTTAACAAGGTTGTACTCATGGATAATATAGTCAAACGTTTGCCGATCTCAAGATCGAGAAGAAGTCCATCCGGTCCAGCACCATCAAGTTCAGCACCGCAAAACAGTGGTGCATCCGTGATCGCACAAACATTCGGGCATCTTGACAACCTCTGTGCCCTCGCTCCAGCGAAGCAGCGGAAGCAACAAATCCTTCCAGAAAAAGTCACCGAAAACATGTATCTCGCTGATCTGAGACCATGGGGAAATTCTAAAGGGGGAAGAGAGATCCTTCACGAGAAGGTGTGTTGTGAGAGGAGGAGAGGGGGCACCCAAGGGGCATGGCGCCACAGCCATGGTGGCTGCCCCCACCTCTTCCACATTCATGTGGGTGGAACTCCCACTCAAAATAAAAAGCCTCCACTCACGTAAACATGCCTCCACTCAAAAATTCACTCACATGCATTAAATTTCTACCAAATCTAATAAAAACTCTCATTTAAATAAAACTCTTTTATTTATTTATTTTAATTAACAAACATTCACATAAAACCCCTTACAACATTTGAATTTCACATGCAGAACTAGTTTCACCAATTTCAACCGAAATAATTTCGGTGTCTAGTAAAATAAATTCCTGCTCTTTTTTTTCTCTGGCATATTATTTGCTCTGAATGGTGTCGGTATCCTTTAAGCATGTATTTGGTTAAATTGTATTGTGTAGGTTAATATTAACCGGAATCATCCTGACGCTAAGTAGACATAGGATCATCGAGTAGCTAAGCAGACAGATTGTACTAGTTGTTCAGCGTATCAATTATCTTCTAAGCATAAAAATCAATTATATTCTAAATGAAATCAATTATCTTCTAAGATTCCTTGCTTCGAGTAGCTAAGTAGACAGAGGATCATCCTGATGCTAAGCATACAGAGGATCATCGAGTAGCTAGGGTAGGGGAACGAGGAGCTCGCCCTGATGCTCCTGTTGCGGGACGGCGATGAGACTGTGAGGGGACGGGACGACAAGGGGAGGTGGACGGAGAGGATCGAGGTGGAGGTGCGGTGCTCCTGCTGTGGGACGGGCGCGGGATGGACTGGCCTCCTCCTCTGAGGCCGCGCACGGGACAGTGCTCCTGTTCCTCCTTTCCTTCGGCGGATATGGGACGTCGACGACAAGGGAGACACGTGCGGGACGACCGACAACGGTGAGGGGGAAGCGGAGCTAGGGTTAATGGCGATCGAATTGGGGATTTTCGTTTCAATTGGGTCATGATGGGAAAGTTGAGATAGCCTCTGACAGGTGGGACCTGTGGCCCACTTACCCCGGCGCCTGCAGACTACATTCGCCGGGGATAACACTGTTTTTTTGGCCAACTTACCCCGGCGTCGTGGACCACCACAGCCTCAGCGCGCGCGAGGTCCGTTCGCCGGTGGTATATGGGCTAGCCCCGGCGAACCCAGTACACCTTTGTCGGCGGTAACGCGAGGAAGGCCTTACCGTCGGCGACCCAAGGTCCACTTCCCCGGTGGTAAGGAATCCGGCTATAAGGTTTTCCCTACTAGTGTGCACACCAAGGTTCACGAAGGGACGGCAAATGGTGTATCTGAGGTCGTGGTGGCGCATGCTCTTGGGCGGTGCGGTTGGTGGTGGTGACCAGTTGCGCCAGGGGTTTGGGAGGGAACCGGGAGAAATCCTTGTCGGTATGCTTGACACCGTCACGATGCCGCTTTCTAGTGTCGTGTTTCCTTCTTACAGGGCGTCGCGGTGATTCCGATTCCTGATTACCCTATGTGCCGGGGAAAAATCTAGGCCAAGCCCGCTGGTCTAGGCAGCAGCGTTGTGGTGACAGTGCCTCCCACTTGAAGGTGCTGCTTTGGTAAATACGGGAAGCTTCGGGGTGCTCGGAGCATCGCGGGACATAGTTAGTGGGCGCAACAGTCGTGGATCGTCTTTGTTTAGTCTCTTCACCGCTATTTTCTTTTATTTTTCTTTGGGCATATTTTTTGTTGTTGTTCAAGAACTTCTTTGGTTCTGGTTGCTCGTACTTGTTGTATGTTGGCTATATTAATATAGCGGGGAGAAAAACTAATTTAATATCTATCACTTCTAAAAGGTTGTATGCCTACATTAGAAAATGTTGTTTGGGAGAATCGAAGCAAATTGGCATTGTCACTTATTGTTCAAATCATTCGTTCGTCGATAGCACCCTGAGATTCTCGAAATAGGCTTTCGCCCCGCTTTATAAATAAAGCAACCGTCCACAGCAAGTTACAAGGTTCCAACCACAAACTCAACACATGCTGGGGCCACAGCACAAGACGGCCCAACAAAGACCAAAAAAAACGACCATCTCGCCACGCGAGGACACACCGAAAAACAAAGAGGCTACGCCTGACTATGGGGGGAGCCGCCGCGCCGCCACCAGGAGACGCTGAAGAGTCGCGTCAAGCCTCACCTTGTCCTGCTGTCTACACAACGGGTACCAGAGCTGCAAGGAGGCCAGAAAGTGAAAAACTGAGTCAAAGGTACGCCGGGGAAGAATCTTCTCAATGACCATCTTATTCCGGATGTTCCATAGTGACCAAGACAACGCAGCAAACACCAGCCAGAAAAGGCGGCGGCCCTTTCCTGCTTGTTTTGCTTGGATTTTGAGGAATTCACCGAGATCATGGGCCTGCCAGTCCGGGCCCAATGCATCTCTGATGAAGCTCCAAAGAAACCTAGCTACGGGACAGGTGAATATTATGTGGGCGCCCGTTTCCAGGATCCCACATAGTGGACAAAGCCCATCCCCTGGCCCATGTCGCTTGGACACCTCCATTCCCGAGGGGAGCCTATCGCGAAGCAGTTGCCACACAAAAAATTCCGTCTTCAGCGGAAGGGGAGCCTTCCAGAGGGGTTTGGTCCATGGGAGCACGGCGTGGCCAAACAGGGCTCGGTAAGCCGAGCTCACCGAGAAGGACCCGGATGGTGCAAGACTCCACGACACCCTGTCAGGCTCATTCGCCAAGGAGGCCGGGAGTTCTGCTCTAAGTTTCCTCCAGGCTTCAGTTTCCTCCGGGCCGAAGGTACGTCGGAATGAGATGTTCCATGTACCCTCATGAGCCACGGTGGATACACGAACCATAGGATCGGAACAGATAGCGAAGAGGTTCGAGTATACCTCCCGAAGGGGGCGTCCGCCGAGCCAGGCATCCATCCAGAACATGGTCCCTTCCCCGTTCCCAATAGACATCCTGGCCCCTAGCCGGATCTCGTGCTTGATCTCCTGGATGGAGTGCCAAAACTGGGAGCCATCCCGTCGGTCGCAATCCAGGAGGGGTCGACCCCGCAGGTACTTGGCCTTAATAAGCTTGAGCCAGAGGCCCCCATCATCGCGAAGGATTCGCCACACCCATCTAAGCATCAGGGCCTTATTGAACTGGCGGGAAGCAAGGATACCTATGCCCCCAAAATCCTTGGGGGTGCAAATGTCTTCCCACTTGACCATGTGGTACTTCTGGCGTCCAATGGAGTCCTGCCAAAAGAACCACGAGAGCTCCTTGTCAAAAGCCCCATGTATCCCCTCAGGCAGGAGGTACATGCCCATCATGTACATGGGCAGGCTAGACAGAAACGAGTCAATCAAGACGGTCTTGCTACCCTTCGACGTGAATCGCCCACACCAAGGTTCGGACCGAGAGCGTACCTGGTTCATGAGCGGATCCAGGTCCCTGATGAGGATCCTGGTGTCGCGTACCGGCATCCCCAGATAGATAATGGGGAACGAGGCAAGCCGACAATTAAAGTTGTCAGCTATCCTCTGCTGCTCGTCCTGGGAGAACCCTAGTGCGATGATCTCACTCTTGTCGAAGTTGATACGGAGCCCCGACATTTCCTGGAAGCAAAGAAGGAGGAACTTGAGGTTTGCAATATCCAGGGTTGAGCCTTCAATCATGATCATGGTATCGTCTGCGTATTGGAGCTGGGTGATTCCCCCTCCCGGTATGAGGTGACCGACCACTCCGGAGATGTGGCCCGCTCCCTTGGCTTTTTCAAGCATTTTCGCGAGGGCATCCACTGCCGCGTTTAAGAGGAGGGGGGATAGGGGATCCCCTTGCCTAACACCACAAGAGGGGAGGAAATAAGGCCCTACCTCGCTGTTGATGTTAATCGTGTTGCTCCCGGACATCACAAATTGCATTAACCAGGTGATCAGGCGATCATCAAATCCTCATCTAATGATGACCTGACGAAGAAAGCGCCAATCCAGGCGGTCGTAGGCCTTCTGGAAGTCAAGCTTCAAGAAGATGCCTTTCAGCCTTCTGGATTTGATCTCGTGGATAATCTCATGGAGGGCCAGGATCCCATCATGTATGAATCTGCCCTTGAGGAAGGAAAACTGATACTGGTGGGTAAGACGCTCCATGACCAGGGCAAGGCGTGAGGCGTAGACTTTAGCGAAGATCCTAAGAATCACATTGAGTACTGTGATGGGTCTGAACTGGCGGATGTCCGAGGCCCCTACAACTTTAGGGATCAAGGTGATTACACCCAGGTTCAGGCGCCCCATCACCAGAGTCCCCATGTAGAATTCCTGGAACATTGGCATGATGACCGGCTGAAGCTCCTTCCAGAAGGCCTGGAAGAACGCTACCGGGAGGCCATCAGGGCCCGGGGCGGAGCTGGCCTTCATGGCCTTCACCGCCCGCTCTACCTCATCCGGCAGGAATGGGAGGGTGAGCTCCGCATTCTCGTCAGTTGTGACCCTGGCCCTAAGAGGCCAAAAGTCATGTGCCAACGCAACCCCTGTGTGGGGTCCTGCCGAGAAGAGCTCCTTATGGAAGGAGTAAATATGGGAGGAGAGCGCCCTTGCCTCCTTGATGAGGAGCCCATTGTCCCAGATACATGGGATCAAGCATTTCCTACGGCGACCATTGGCCACCGCATGGAAATAGGCGGTGTTTGTGTCTCCCTGGAGGATCCAGTTATGACGGCTGCGCTGCCACCAGAACAGCTCCCCCCGGTAGATCTCCACAAGAGAGGTATCTAGGGCATAACGGTGGGACCACTCGTCAGTGGAGAGGCCCACCGAGTCTGCCGCCTGATCGAGGGCTTGGATCTCCTACAGAAGCACGCCCTTCTTAAGCCTCGTCGCAGCGCCCAAGTTCGTGTAGGGGTCCGTAGCATGGAAAACAAAAAATTTCTACCGCATGCAAACAAACAAGCCAAGATCTATCTACTAGATTGTAGCAACGAGTCGATAGAAGAACTCACCCTCGAAGATTTCAAAGTGGTTAATGAGAGTAGATTCTCGTGGGTGATGTAGTCATACACTTGCTGATCTCAAGATCGCGTAGACGATCCTTCCGGTAAGGCTCCCAAGCGCCCCGTAGTCGGCCACACGTTCGGTACTCGATGAAGACCTTCCTCTCCCTTGTTCCAGCAGGCAGCGGAGGTTGTAGCACTGTCCTCGCGATTCCGGCAGCATGACGGCATGGTACCGGAAGTAGAGGGGAGATCTCATAGGGCTTCGCCTTAAGCCGGAGCGAGTATGGTGGACTATGAGAGAGGGCCTTGGCGATCTAGGGTTTAGAGGCGCCAAGGGAGGAGGCTAGCCAGCGGCTAGGGTTAGGGTTCACCCCAACTCGGCGAGTTGGTGGTGCCTAGGCAACCAGGCGGGGAGGTGGGGTGGCGTGACTTGAGGCTAGGGTTTGGGTGGTGTTGGGTGTAGGGAAGAGGGGGCACCCCTGCCCCTTCTTTTATAGGTGGGAGGGAGGCGTGGTTGGAAGGAGGGAGTCCTCCTCCAACTCCTCCTCCTTGGCCGGCGGGTGGAGGGAGGAGACTTCCTCCCCAAGTAGGTTTCCTACTCTCCCTCCACCAAGCAAACTTGCCGTTTGACTTTTTCAAATTGGCGTTTGAATTTCAAACTAGGATTTGATTTCTCCCTTTATTTTGCCCAGCCAAGTGACCTAGTACATGATGCAACCATTCCACATTGTCATGACACATTCATGTACCCTTCCCCTCCGAAGTGCCGGACCTTCCGGACCCTTCTAGAACATTCCCGATGAAAACACCGGAATCATTCCCCAACTCCGAAACAGGACTTTCCTTATATGAATCTTATTATCCGGACCATTCCGGATCTCCTCATGATATCCCGGATCCCATCCGAGACTCCGAACAACATTCGGTCTCTTACTCATCATTCCATAACTACTCAACAACATTGAATCCTTAAGTGTGTCTCCCTACGGTTCGTGAATTATGCGGACATGATCGAGACACTTCTCCGATCAATAACCAATAGAGGAATCTGGAAATTCATATGGCTCCCACATATTTCTACGATTAATTTGCGATCGAATGAACCACTTACATACGATACCAATTTCCCTTTGTCTCACGATAGTTTACTTATCCGAGGTTTTGATCGTCGGTATCTCTGCATACCTAGTTCAACCTCGTTACCGATAAGTACTGTTTTATTGTTACCATGGTATGTGATCCCTTGTGATCCAGTCACATGCTTGCAAGCTAATTGGATGACATTCCACCGAGAGGGCCCAGAGTATATCTATCCGTCATATGGATGGACAAATCCCACTCTTGATCCATGTGTCCCAACCCATACTTTCCGAATACTCAATGCCACCTTTATAGCCACCCTGTTACGGTGTGGTGTTTGATGTCATCAAAGCATCCTTCCGGTGATGGTGATAAGCATGATCTCATGGTCGAAGGAATTAGGTTACTATGTATTAGAAAGCTTATAGCAAATGAACTATATTAAATGACTTGATCTTTATGCTACGCTTTAACTATAGGAGTATGTCCATCACATCATTCTCCTAATGATATGACCCTGTTGTTAATAACATCTCTATGTTCATGATCAGGAAACCATGATCATATATTAACCAACAAGCTAGTTTAACAAGAGGCTTTACTAGGGACTCTTTTATGTTTACAAATCACACAAGTATTAATGTTTCCTGTTAATACAATTATAGCATGGTATGTAAACATTTATCATAAGTATGAAGATATGATAATAACCACTTTATTATTGCCTCTTGGGCATATCTCCAACAGTTTGCCCCCAGCCCTTCATGAATTGGCGGGAAACTTTAGCGCAATGGTGCCAAACGTCTACCGCATTGAATCGTCTAGGGGGAGTCGCCGCCGCCGCCAGCCATTTGGCCTAAACCGCTTCCACAAAACCTGGCTGGTGGAGCCAGAAGTTTTTGAAATGGAAGCGGTTCAGTCGTGGTGGGGAGCTCCCCCCTGTCGATAGAAGCAGTGGAACATGGTCCGAGCCTACCCTGGTAAGGGCGCGGAGAGAGCAGAGAGGGAAGGCGACCTCCCATTCTAGAGGGACCAATACTTGGTCGAGGACGCTCCTGACGGGATCAGCTCTGTTGTTTGTCCACGTGAACCATGCTCCCACCCGCGTGATCTCTCTACAAGTCCCCTGCTACCACCACAGGTAGGGTGCAACGCTCCACTTTGTCCTTCAGTTCTTCTAGGAAAGCTGGGGATCTACTATGGTCCGCAGGGCCATAAACGACGATGACCTCCCACCGGAGGCTGGATCGTCTATGGGTGAGGGACATGCTCACAAAGAATTCCCCACGGTCCATATCCTCCACCTCAAAGGTTTCCTCCTTGACGCCAAGGAGGATACCTCCGGAGTGTCCCGATGCCGGGAGCCAGTTCCACACGAGCTTGTGGCGCGATAGGCCCTGAAGCTCTGAGATCTGGAAGTCTTGTTTGATCGTTTCTTGGAAGCCCACAATATCTACATTCTCCTGACGCATATAGTCCTTTATTTGGTGTTTACGACCGTCATTACCAATTCCCCGAATGTTCCAAATGAGTGCTATGATTGCTGGCCAATTCATTGGATAACATTCTTGGGTTTGGTCCCCTTACGGGGGACGGATCGTGTCGTGGCGGGTGGCGAAGGCCTGGAGCTCGAACCTGGCTGCCTCCCTAGAGACCCTCCCAGCTAGGGGGTCTCCTAGGTGGCGGCCGGGGGGCCCTGCCGCGGAGAATCCACCATCCTGGACCCGAGAACAGATGTCCCAGTTCCTGGCGGTGTCGAGGAATCCCCCTGCTGCCGCGCCGCCTGTGCACGCGCGGCTGCGAGGGATCCCTCGTAAATATCCTTAGCTCTAATCGCCTCAATCTGTTCGAGTCTCGGGCCTCGCTCCCCGCGAAAGACCACGCCACTGTCAGCCGCCACTTGTGCGAGGTGATCAAGGGGGGTGTCATCTAGAACCGAGAATCTGGAGCCCGAGGAAGGGGTATGGGTAGGAGGGGGAGGATAGGGGGACGGGGGATTCTGGGGAGTACCTGAGTCGAGGTTGCGTGCTGCGGTCCTCTGGGAAGCCAGCTGGGACACCATGGGAACCACCCCCGGGCTCTCCGCCCTGACCCGTGCCAGACGAGCACTCTGGCGCGAGGGAGGAGGGATGGGGCGGGGAGGGCGGGGCTGGTGCACCTTGTGGCCAGCAGTGGGGGTGATGGGGAAGACCGCTGCGGGCACGTCAGTGTGGAGTGCTGGGGTTGCAGGAACCGACGCCGGAGATCCCCTAGGCGAGGCTGGAGTGGAGCCCGGGGACAGAGAGTAGTAGAGGACCCCTGGAGAGCGGGGGGAGGAGGGTGCGGCTACCACCATCCCCACACTCTTGGAGTCTCTGTCAGCCTCCTCCTGGACCACCATCGGGGGCTCCTCGCCCCCCCAAGAGAGAGGGTCCATGGCCATGTGACCGGTGAATCCCACGGACTGCCTGAAGTTGGAGCCGTATTGCGCGATCTGGAGGTCGGAGGGGCCCTGGGACGAAGGCATCAGGGTCAGCTGGTGAGAGGAGGCCGGTGCAGCCGAGGAAGTGCCCGCAGGAGGCGGCGCCAAGGGGGAAGGCACTGGGGTCCGGGACTCCCCTCCTAGCTTGGCATCGTCGGAGTCCTCATCCGAGGAGCTCCCCCCTCCTATAGAGTGAGCACCATAGGGGGGGTCCAGAGGGGGCGAGGGGGGCCGTGAGTAGCCTGGTCCTCGTCCAGCTCGACCGTCAGGATCCTACCCTCCATACCGAAGTAAAAGGGTGGGAGGGGTCCTGGGAGCAGAGCTGGGTCTGGGCAGAGCACCTGCATGCGAATCGGGCCGGGGCCGACGCGAGACGCCTCGTCCACCAACACCAGCTTGCCCACCGCTTGGGAGACGAGCTCGAGGATGGGCAGCGTACGCACCCTCCCCTCCTTAGGGAAGCCGAGGATTCGAACCCACACCGCATAGAGAGTTGAGGTCGTCGCAGGGTGGGCTGTCGATGGCTCAATGGAAATCTGGACCTTGCTGGCCGGGAGGGTGAGAGCAGTGCTGCAGGCGCTGATGGAGAGGATCTCGGCCGACGGGAAGGTCACGGCGAACTGGGACTAGGACGGCGAGATCTCACGGGCGCTCCAGACATGGCCCGGCATCATCTGCCGTAGCTCCTCCTGGATGAGCTCCGTGGAGATCACCACCGACTCTGGGAGCTCCTGACTCGCCACCACGGTGACCACAGCCAGGTTCTTGGGCACCGTCAATGCCACGCCTCCGATGTCGATGTAGTAAAACCCCCCAGCAATGGAGTGAGCAAGGTACTCCAGCTGCTGGGCGGCCCGGGGCGGTAGGGCAAGAGCGGTGCTGGACCCGGGAGGCGGCACGTGCTTCTTTTTCTTCTTGCTCTTCTTTTTCTTCTTCGCCGGCTCAGCATGACCCGGTGATTTGTCTCGGCGAGGGGAGCGAGGATGGGTGGCCTCCCTGCCACGACGCCACTCTGGTGCCGCTCTTCCCGCGGCGTCAAGAGGGCCAGGCCCCTAGAGCAGCTCCTGCCTGAGCTGATGCTCGGTGCGGCGACCATAGAGCGATAGCTCCCTGCCAGCTCCACCCCGCCCCGTGCGGTCAGAGGCCTCCAGCGCCCACTGGGCCCCCTGTGGGGGTGACCTCCCCAGCCCCTGGGAGCGGAGGGGGGACCGGGGGTACCTCGGGGACCGCTGGCGAGCCGGGGAGCAGCGCCCCGACGGCCGGTAGGGCTGGGCACGAGCATGGCGCGCCGGCGAGGGGCGGTGCCAGGGGGACCTGCGTCGGTCAGGCGAGGGAGGTGGGCTGCAGGGACGCTATGCTCGTGGCCTCCGCAGAGGTCATCGGTCGGCGCACGGGCCGGGAGGACAAGCGCAAGCAGGAGGAGGCCGGCGGGCAGAGGGAGCGGGGACGAACGAGCCAGATCGGGACGGTAGGGATTGAGGGAGGGGGGTGGCGGCGGCGTTTGGATGGCGGGTTGTCGCGTGGACCCATGTCCAGGCCCGGATGGGGCCGGTTAGGGTTAGGGATTCCACGTGGCCCCGGCCAGCCGCTTTTTGGGCCGCACGGCATGTCCCCAGCCCACCAAGGACGCGGATGTCCTGGCTACGCCAGGGACAGGTAGCCCACGGGCCCAAGATCGGCCCACAGCCCACCGCTGGCCCACCTCGACCGCGGGACGACCAGCGCGTCTGGAGCCTCTCCCTAGGGGGCGGAGCCGCCGTCGACGCCATGGGCACCTCGACCACCGTGGGTGACAGGAGGGCCGACGCAGGATTGGGGCAAGGCGGAGAACCAGCCCCGCCACCCGCCCGGTCAATTCCCTGGCCGCAGGCAGCGCGGGGCACCCTCAGCAGGCGCGGCGACGCCGAGCTCCGAGCCGGAGAGCGAAGGGGAGGGGGACGCCGTCTGCGGGGAGAGGAGCTTTTGGAGCCGACCGCGGCCGCCCGAAGGAAGTCCGCCAGCGTCGCCGGCCCCGGGGGGAGCACCAGCGCTCCAGTTCCGCCGCCACCGTCTCTGCTTCCTCCTCTTCGTCAGCCACGTCCGCCTAGAGCCGGCCCCGAAGGTCGCCTGAGCTCCTGGCAGACGCAGCCGGCGGCGAGGTGGTAGCATGGGACGGAGACCAGCAGGGAGGAGAGGCCAGGTGCGGCGAGGGAGAGCCGCTGACTCCACGCTCCGGGCAAGCTGTCGCAGCAGGCCAGGCCAAAGGCAGGGAATTTGGGAAACCGCGGGCCATCTTAGCCGCCGACGCCGGCGAGGGCATCGCGACGGAGACGCGCGCCGGGCTCAGTGGCCGCCCGTACCACGCCGGAGAGGGGGAGGCAGCGTCAGGGCCACGCCAGGACGAGCGAGCTCGCAGATCGCCATCGTCGAGAACCTCTCCCCCTCAAAAACGTGGACTTCCTTGCTTCATAGCACCCTGAGATAGGCCGGGTACATCGATTATATTATATAAGAGCTGGCCAGATTTCTTCCAGGCACGTCCGTACAAGCACGGTAAATCCATTAGGACACATACTAGGCACACCGAAATCCAGGTAGACATGTATACTGCTATACTAGAAGAGCTTGCACAGTTGCACTGTATTGCACACTTGATTAAGGCCTTGATTAATTAACTGGGTGTAGACGAGGACGATGACGATGCTGACTTCACTTCACTTGCCGGCGGAGGAGGCGAAGCCGTTCATCTGGTCGCTGAACTCCAGCAGGTGTGCCTCCTCGACGCACATGGTCATGACCCTGGCCCCGACCTTGGGCGCCGGCGGAGCCCCGATGACGGCGACGGCCATGAACGGGTGGTACGAGAAGGGCACCACGTGCGCCGGCGGGCCCCAGCCGTAGTCCGCCTCCAGGAACCCGAGCCGCGTCCAGTCGGAGACGAACAGCGAGTCGTACGTGAACCTCAGCTCGTAGGGGTCCTGCGCGAACCCGCCCACCGCCCACCGCGCCACGTCGCCGGCCAGCTTCGCCTTGGCGTTCCTCACCGCGCGCACCACGTCCACCACCTCCCCCGCCGCCACCTCCCCGCTCCCGTACGTCACCGTCACCGGGTAGAAGCAGTTGCCGTAGAAACCGGCGCCCGCGCTGGGGAGCATGAGGTGGCGGGTGTTGGCGAAGAAGCAGACGTGGACGGGGCTGTCGTCGTCCGCGAAGGCGCCACCGGCGAGGCGGAGGGCGCGGGTGCGGGACTGCCATGTCTTGGCCACGCAGACGTCGAAGGCGGAGCAGCGCTGCCCGGTGCAGGCGAAGAATTCGGCCTTTGTTTTGGCGATGTGGTCCGGGCTGAAGTCGACGGTGAGGCCGCGGAGGTCGAGCAGCTCCAGCTTCGGTGGCGGCGCCGGCATGCGGGGAGGGTCCGGGACGAGGTCACGGGCCCAGACCGGAGACACGTGGGGCTTGGAGAGGCCGCGCGCGTAGTCGGCCACCGCGTTGATGAACTGTCCGGCGCCCAGGCCGTCGGCGATGGTGTGCACCGATATCAGGCCCACCACGAAGCCGCCGCACGTGAACTCCGTCACCTGCACGTCAAACAAGTTCAGACTTGAATTATTCATTTTTCCTTAAAATAATTTCGAGTCTGCACTCTCCACTCTCCACTCCGGTGAAGATGACGACCGATCTCCACTATCCAGCTACCCGGGATGCCCTGCCTTCATCCCTGACGAACCTCCCACAAACTTCGGCAGTGCAGCGTCTCGCATGTTATTTTTTCACATCCCGTAGAGTCTATAATATTCTCTTTATTTTAAAATATAAGATGTTTTAGCTTTTAAAAAAAATGTATCTAGATTTCTTTTAGTATATAGGTTCACTCGGGTTTGGGAGTGAATCTACACACTAAGAGAAGTTTAGATATATTTTTTTACAAATTTTAAACATCTTATATTTTGAAACGTGAGGAGTATATGTTTTCTTTTAAAAATTAGACTTTCATCCCGTTTTATAAATAAAGCACAACAATCCAACTGCAAAGGCTCTAGCTAATATGCGTTGTCGCTATCTTCATGTGAGTACGTATATATCCACCACAATTATCGCGCAAAACCTTCTCTAAGAGGTTCATATGCGGGTCCTCCCTCCTCTCGAAAAGTTTTTACTCCAGGATCACCCTCTTTCAAAAGGTTGCATCTTTGTATATAAAGTTTTAAAGTACAGTAACTAATTATTTAAGTTTTTCTTTACAAATTCGTCTCGCAGAGTTCATCCACACATAGGCGTCTCCAAGAGTCTCTATCGACCTTTGCGGGTGCAGGTTTGGAGTGCAATTTGTGCACATATATCTAGGTAGCCTATGAGCTGTACTGCAGGCGACGTAGGTAGTGTTCGTAGAAGCATGCACGCACACGTACGTACCTGCACCATGATCGGCATGTCGAGCGGCGGCACGCCGGGCGCCGGCTCCGGCAGCAGCTCCTCCTTGGGGATCGCCATGGGGTGGTCCAGGTGCTTCACCTCCGCCAGGGAGCACGCCGCCGCCGCCTCCACGAACCACGCGCCCTCGCCCGTGCACGCCACCCGCACCTCCCCAGCCGTATCCTCCTCCGCCACCACGAACCTCCCCGCGAACGGGTAGTAGTCCACCAGCGCCTTCCCCAGCGCCTCTCGCACAACGCTCGCCGGGGAGCCCTTCCCATCAGCGCCGTCGAACACGTGCAGCGACAGCACCAGGTGCCGCAGCCCCGGCACACGGTCCAGCGCCGACAGCGGCAGCGTCTCCCCCGCCAGGACCGTCGGCGACGACGGCGGCACCAGAGACATGCTCGTCCTCGTCACCGCGAACCCCATGCTCAGGCTTAAGATTTCCGTTCTTAGATGCAACTTCCGTGATGTTCGATCGATGGATATGCTAGGCCATGTGTCGTGGCTGTGGGTGTATATATAGCAGCGTGTACGTGCTGGGTTCTCGATCGGGCGTAGCTGTGTCACTAGGTGAAAAGGATCGTGCTGGCGGGGCCCGCTTGCACTTGCCCGATAGACGCGGCACGATCGACTTGGGTGGTACCAAGGCGCGGTACGTCCGTATAGAAAAAAAAAATACTACTCGATCGTCTACTCCTACATGGCTGGGATAAACCAGATCTGGCACGTAAAGTAGATAGTGACCACACTTGATCAAATAAATATATACAATGTACTAGTATAACAAGTCTTACCAACCCATACGTGTGGTGGATGCAAAGCCTAGCCCTGTGGAATCGCACACAGTGTGTCGTAACTCTCCACTAACAACTGCTACCGACGAACGGCCGTATATCGCCGTTGTAAACTAAGACGTTCTTGATCATGATCTTACTTATCACTGCGAAGTTGTTGTGAGTAGTTGAATCCATGGATTTGCTAGTACATATGTCTAGATACATTAGTTTCATATATAAACCTAAAACATCTTATATTTTTAAACGGAAGGAGTATATATTTCTGAGTTGTGAGAAATCATTATGTATTCCAAATCCAATAAAAAGAACCCCACAAAAAAAAGGTGCACTCGTGAAATTGCAAACGATAATTGCGCAGGTTTAGTTCTTTTGCCTAAAGATAAGTTCTGGTGTGCGGCTACCTGCTTCCGCTGGATGAGGATTCCAGTTAGACCCTCGACTGAAAAAACAAATCAAAGACATCATCTTT
The DNA here is from genome assembly GCA_023614405.1 of Avena insularis. Taxonomy (NCBI): domain Eukaryota; kingdom Viridiplantae; phylum Streptophyta; class Magnoliopsida; order Poales; family Poaceae; genus Avena; species Avena insularis. The sequence continues at coordinate 377,340,733 of CM042685.1, forward strand.
GGTTTTTTTTTATGCTTGTTTATGTGAAGTGGTTGTTAAGTCCACTTTCCTAGCTAGCTGGATAAGATCTCTGTGTGTTCATGTTAAGGTGACTTGCGAGTTGCACTCTTGATTATTTTACTACCCTTTGATGCACATGGGTCCATTTCAAGTTACGCCATATTGCCCATTGAGCACATCATCCCTTGAAGAAATTAATTGCAAGTCTTTTAGTCCACTCACAAGTCACAGTGGGATTATTAGTGCGGACGTTGGTAGGTTTCCTCGCGCAGCAATACTCAACTAGTCAAGAAACGAAAATCAGCAACAATTATGTGTGGGCTTGACTTGTACTGCTTCCGTGAGGGTATCACCTTTATTAACTTGAAAGTGTTTAAAACATAAAAAATATATTTTTTCACAGATATTCATGTCATGATACTGGAAGTTGACAGTTCGATTTCAGAATATTGTAAGCATGGATACATATTTAGTGATTGTTATGTCATCTGGAAAATTACTATTTCAATGATTTACTTGTGATCTTTTACACATGGAACTACATAAAATAAAAGATAAAAATAAATTTCTAGTAATTCGATTCTTATATACAATGCCTCTCAGTGGTTGGAAGGGTGTAAATTCCTCGCCATTAGATACCCCTACCAGATTTGAAATGGCAACCACTACTCTTTAGTTGCCTAAAAGTGATCCATCCATAATATTTTATCAAATCTCTATCCATAGACTGATCTTCCATTTTTTTGTCCCTCAATAATTTAAGCTTCTGAACGTGATGCTAAAATTATCTTGAAATTTTGAGTTATTAGAATAATTTACATTTCTAACTCTAGCAAAAGGGACTCAATCTCAGTGCATGTTCAGCCATTCCGTCACCGGCTTTTGTGTATAGTACTTGCTCTATTTGCATAGGCTAAGTAGGCATTGTTGTTTTGGAGATATAGATGATCTATTCTTACATGACCACACTCTTTTCACAATTTACCCTACTCTCTAGGGTATCGAATATTTGGGCATCTACTTCCTTCACTACCATATCAAAAGGGAATCTAACACGATGGTATCCTCCACAACTTGTAGAAAATTGGCACACACATATGCGTGTGCAACATCATTAGAGTGATATGGTTATTCTAAATTGAATTTCTAGTGACATGCAATATATTTTTTCTAATACATATGTTTAAATGTTTTCGAGTTTACTATGTTCTTCCAAGTTTGAGATTGGGCCATAACTATCCTATAATACATATATTATAGTTATAGTTACATAATACAAATATAAGATCTTTGGTTTTGAATACACATGCAACAACGTATATTTTGTGTATCATAAACCACATGCTTTTATTTGACTAATTATTGAACGGAAAAGTACACTTTAAATTTTGAAATGGATGTGAAGTGTTCATGGAACAATTTCCTTGGATATAATTTCCGCTCGGTGATTGAAACAACCAAATTGTCCACCAGACCACCACTAAATACACATGAATAAGCTTTCGAAGCAGAAGTGGAGCTGCCCTTTATTTATTACCAATAAAACACAACATCATATATCTGCGTGCACGTTACATTTTTGTGATTGGTACTCTAAAACAAAGCAAAATGATAACCCAAGCTAGCAGTTACAAAGATATACAGTTTACATGGACTTCACCTTTCTTGGCTTTAAATGAAAATGTGTCCACAACATGGCTGCTTGCTTGCATCGGTAATATGGAGTACATTTTCTTTGACGTACGTGCTTCCTTTTGAATACTTTCAAAAGGTCCTTCCCCAAAAGAAGACTTCTAAAGTAGATTTTTGTCAGGTTTGTAGTGGAGACTACAATTAACCGGAGAGGAATTCCATGTTAGCTAAGTCAAATCCATTGGAAGTCAAAAATAACCACTAAGAAATCCACAGTTGTCGCCTTCCAAGCGATGTTCTACAGCACTAAGAGGAGATTGAAAAATTCCTCCATCGCACATAATGGGAAAAGTGTGGACAAACCTTGAAGCATGCGTGGTGAAGAAATCACATATATAATTTTGACAATGCTTTTGAGTGTGACTTCATTTTAGATTGTGTCATGTCTATTACTTGATGAGGTTTAAGGAGACCTTCCTTCAGTTGCTTAAACGATTGCTTTCACGCTCAGTCCTATATATATCAAACCATTTCTATTACTCCCTCAGGTTCATATTAATGGCCTTAATTTTATCTAGATTCGTATATATCTAGTTAAGTATTTAGACTAGATGCGTTCGTATCTAGATCAAGTTGAGACCATTAATATGGACCAGAGGGAGTACTACTAGGTTATTACTTCAATTTATTTTGTGGTATTGAAATAAACATATAGTACTCCCTCCGTTTCAGGGCTTAAGGCGTCCTCGTTTTGCGTGTTTTTTCTTTGACCAAGAATTAATCTAAATACGTAAAGTATTTTGGTATAAAACTAGTATCACTGAAAAGTATTTTTCAATACGAATCCAACGGTACTAATTACGTAAAATATAATCAAGATTTTGTTGCTCAATTCTTTTGATCAAACTTTGCTTTGAAAAACGTGTGCGTCTTAAGCCCTGAAATGGAGGTACTAGTAAGCATAAGATGTACACATCTACTCCCTCCATTTAGAAATATAAAGACGTTTCAGCTTTGTGAAACAAATATATCTAGATAACTTTTGTGTATATATTTAGAGGGAACCTATACACATCTAGATTCATTTGTTTCACAAATATAAAATGTCTTATATTTCTGAACGGAGGGAGTATGATGCAGCATCCTGTGTTAATGCAACCTTCTGTTTTCAAACAAATACCGACTGGACGAGATATAATTCGGTGCCCCGTGCCTGTCACCGACGATCTGATACCCGTGACCGTTCGCTCATGATACTTCTATATCTACAGGCTATAGAAACCCACAAAAATCTTTGGGGGCCAGGCGATCGATTTTGAATATGGTTGGTTTATTTTAAACTTGGCTCATTGCCACCCAGTACTTAATTAATTTGTTGTTTGTTCGATGAGTGATTATGGATGGAGACGTGTAGTTTGGTAAGGGATGGGATCCCTCTCCAACCGGATAGCTATATGGCTACACAGATCCCTTAATAAAATGATTGGTAGTAGTATAAGTTCAAATATAAGCTAACCAGGGCTGTCTAATCTGGTGGGTAGTAGTACTAACCAAAAATTGCAGGTGTCATTTTTCGTGGATGTCATGTAGTAGCTCCATAGGACTGTCGAAAGAGTGATAATTAGTTGGACCAACTTGTTGTCGACTGGTTTTGGTTGATTCGTTCCTGTCCATCATGCATGATTCCGTTAGTGATCGAGCCATCAACCTGTGTACGTCGGAAGGTGCGTGGAGAAGACTTGTGCACTGCATGCATGCGCCCCATCGGATTTTAACGCTCCACCAACAGCAGCTAGCGATCGATCGAGAGCAGAGCACCAACGTATATATGGTACGCCAAAGTCGCGTGCTAGTCAAGTGAAGATCGATGGGTGCACTACTGCACACTAGTACAAGATAGAAAGAAATGTGGCAGTGTTGCCTCTTTTCATGAATCATGATTTGCCAAGGTATCAAGGAAATTGACTAGGTTTATTCCTACCAGAAATTCCGGCCGGCTGGGTGAAAGTTGGGATGTTGATGCACGTTTTTTATCGTGTAACCAGTAGGGAGATTGCTCGGGATTCAGATGGGGTCGTTTGGGTTAGATTAGAGACGTCCGAAGACTTGCGCTAGTGCGATCGAGCCTGGATAACTCAAGGAATTATGATGCCAAGGAAGGGGCACAGACCACACTGACCGGCTTACAGCACGCCCTCTACAATGACCCGATGACAAAAACTCGCCTTGCCCAAACTAAGAAACCGGACCGCATCACGCTCAAAGTGAGACTCCGCCATGGCACGACCATGACTCCAAAGCTGCCCGAATCAACATACCTCCACTCATATGTGCCTAGAAGAGATCGGGAGTAGTTGGCGGAAGATGTTGACTAATAAGTGAACCCCATGATGTTTATGCCCCTAAGACTAGTGTCTTGAGCAGCGCCCATCACCGGCAGCACATCGCCACCACCCTACCAAAATTCCAAACCATGGGGCTCTTCCTGGTAGCCTTAGGATGTCTTCAAGAAGATCACGACGCCATGGCACCATCGCCGCCTGATCTGGTGACCCGAACCCTAGGGTTTCACCTAGAACCCGAGAAGAGGAAGACACGGTCCATGCCATAACCACACCCCCAAGGAAGTAGCGGCACCTACATGCATGGCCACGGCCAACATCGGCCGAGAAGGGCTTTCACCCCGGCCATAGACCGTGTCTCATATGCTGACCAAAGGGAGGCTGGAGATGATGGGCTTGTACGCAAGTCGTTGTCTTGAGACGTCACTATAGGAAGGAGAGAGTCATTTCTGGCCTCACTATTGAAGGAGAGAGGCGCATTAGCCACCACTGTCTCCACTTATAGCCTTTTCATGGGATTGGAGGAGCCCCATGCCGGTCACCACCGCTGCTGCGCAATCCCTATGCTCCAAAGATAAGCCTTCGAGCCTAAAGTACACATCGGAGCTATGGCCCACTCGGCCCACCCATGCCTAGATTGGTCCCAAATGACAAACACGACGACCACAACCAGCGTTAATCGCCACGCGCTGCAACACCAAGATACCCCCACAACACTGCATCTGCACGCCTCTATGCACCGATCGCACCGCCAAGATCAGCCGCCGCTGCCAAAGCCGACAGCTCGCACAACGGGAAACAGCATGCCACACGGGCCCACTTGCACTGTCGGCAACATAGGCTTTGCCGGCTGCATCGACCTCCGGCGGAGACGAGGGAGGTGGGATGGAGGAAGGAGGGCAGTCGGTGGAGGGCAGCTATGGTTCCCCTTGTGTCGTCAAGCAGCTTGCGAACGAGAGCAGAGCACCAACGTACGGTACCCCAAAGTCACGTGCTAGTCAAGTGAAGATCGATCGGTGCACAACTGCTTCTTTTCGTGAATGTGGCAGTGTTGCTTCTTTTCATGAATCATGATTCGCCAAGGTAGAAAGGAAATTGACTAGTTTTCTTCCTAGCAGAAATTCCTGCTGGGTGAAAGTTGGGATGTTGATGCATGTTTTTGATCATCTAACCGGTAGGGAGATTGCTCGGGATTTATAGATGGAGTCGTTGGGCTAGATTAGAGACGTGTAAAGACTTGCGTTAGTGTGATCGAGAGCCTGAATAATTCAAGGAGTTATGATGCCATTGAAGGGGCACACACCACGCCGATCGGCTTACAACACATCCTCTATAATGACGCAATGACAAAAACTCAACTTGCCCAAACTGCTACTGATGGTCAGGAGACAGGGGACTAAGCAACCGTACCACGTCACGATCAAAGCGAGACTCCGCTCATATGCCTAGAAGAGATCGAGAGTAGTTGGTCAGACATGAGGAAGACATTGACTAATAAGTGACCCCCATGATGTTTGCGCCCCTGAGACTCGTGTCTTGAGCAGCGCCCATCACCGGTAGCACATCGCCAGCACCCTACCAAAATTCCAAACCATGGGGCTCGTCCTGGTAGCCACGATGTCTTCAAGAAGATCACGACGTCGTGTCACCATCGCCGCTTGATCTGGTGACCCGGACCCTAGGGTTTCACCTAGAACCCGAGAAGAGGAAGACACGGTCCATGCCATGACCACACCCCCAAGGAAGTAGTGGCACCTAAAGGCGTGACCACGACCAACATCAGCTTGAACCAAGAAGGGCTTTCACCCCGGCCGTAGACCGTGTCTCGTATGACGACCAAAGGGCGGCTTGAGATGATGGGCTTGGACGCAAGTTGTCGTCTTGAGACGTCACTATAGGAAGGATAGAGTCACTGCTCACCTCACCGTTGAAGGAGAGAGGCGCATTAGCCACCACTGTCTCTACTTCTAGCCTTTTTATGGGCTTGGAGGATTCCCCCTCCCCCCACCCATGTCGGTCACCACCGCTGTTGTGCAATCCTATGCTCCAAAGATAAGCATTCGAGCCTAAATCACGCATCGGATATATGGCTCATTCGGCCCGCCCATGACAAGATTGGGCCCGAATGAAGAACACGACGACCATCACCAGCTCCAATCGCCACGCGCTACAACACCAGGATACCCCCACAACACCGCATTTGCATGCCTCTGCGCACCAATCACACCGCCAAGACCAGCCGCCACTGCACAAGCTGACAGCTCCAACAACGGGATCAGCACGCCGCAAGGGCCCACTGGCACCATCGACAACATAGGCTTTTCTGTCTGCATCAACCTCCGATGAAGACGAGGGAGGTGGGATGGAGGAAGGAGGGCGGCCGGTGGCGGGTAGCTATTGGTTCACACACACACGCACGCACTCACACGTACACACACACACAAACACACACACACACACGAGGTCGGTTGAGACGCTAATAAAACTACACAAAGCACCGTCGCCCTCTATAAATGCAACGCCCCGGCCCTCTGCATTCACTCTGTTTTTTCTTGGTGGAAGGTGTGAGGGGTGTGCTAGTTTTTTCCTCTATGCATGCATTCAAGGTGTTTGATGAAATGTTTGAGTGAATGATCCCGTTCAATTTCTCATAAAAAAAATATAGAAGGTGTCCGAGACGCACTTGAGCTTTCTCCTCTTTATTTTCCTCGATCGAGGTTAGCAAACTTATCTTTTCTCTGTCATTGATACAATGCATGTGTCGATGTGAATTGGTCATTTCACTATTTATGATGTCCTGTTTTTTGATAAACTTACTTATATGATGCAGATGAACGGTCAGGAATGGATGTACGGTGACCGGCGTGTAGCCGGGTATATGGAAGGCGTGGATAAATTTATCGATGTGGCTACGGCAAACAAAGAGAATGGTTTTATACGTTGTCCATGTGTTCAATGTCGGAACAACAAGGAGTACTCTTTCTCGAAAATCATTCGCGGCCACCTGATTATGAAAGGTTTCATGCCCAACTATAATTGTTGGACCAAGCACGAGGAAAGAGGGGTTATGATGGAAGTTGGTGAAGAAGAAGATGATGATAACAACTATCATCATATGTTTCCTGAATACAGTGATACTGCAATGGAAGGCAATGGAGAGGAAGGAGGTGAAGAACGGGCATCAGATGAGCCGGCTGATGAACTTGGTAGGGTCATTTCTGATGCAAAGCGAGACTGTGAAACAAAAAATGAGAAGTTGAAGTTAGAGGGCATGTTAGAAGATCATAAGAAATTGTTGTACCCAAATTGTGAATGGTGCAGCACAAAGCTCGGTACCACACTGGAATTGTTGCGATGGAAGGGAGAGTGTGGTCTAACTGACTCCTCATTTGAAAAGATGCTGAAAATAATGAAGCCGAAGTTTCTAAAACATAACGAACTTCCCGAGAGTACCTACGAAGCAAAGAAGACTCTTTGTCCTCTGGGATTAGATGTGCAAAAGATACATGCATGCATTAATGACTGCATCCTCTACCGTGGTAAGGAGTATGAGAATTTAGATAAATGTCCGGTATGCAATGCATTGCGGTATAAAATCAGACGAGATGACCCTGGTGATGTTGGGGGAGAGCCCCTCCGGAAGAGGGTTCCTGCTAAGGTTATGTGGTATGCTCCTATAATACCAAGGTTGAAACGCATGTTCAGAAACAAAGAGCATGCCAGGTTGTTGCGATGGCACAAAGAAGACCGTAAGAAAGACGGGAAGTTGAGACACCCTGCTGATGGGTCACAGTGGAGAAAAATCGAGAGAGACTACCCAGACTTTGCAGGTGACGCAAGGAACTTATGGTTTGGTCTAAGTACGGATGGCATGAATCCTTTTGGGGAGCAGAGCTGCAGTCACAGCACCTGGCCTGTGACTCTATGTATCTACAACCTGCCTCCTTGGTTGTGTATGAAGCGTAAGTTCATTATGATGCCAGTGCTCATCCAAGGACCGAAGCAACCGGGCAACGACATTGATGTGTACCTTAGGCCATTAGTTGAAGAACTCTTACAGTTGTGGGGCAAACCAGGTGTACGTGCATGGGATGAGAACAAACAGGAGCCATTTGATCTACGAGGGTTGTTATTCGTAACCATCAATGATTGGCCTGCTCTTAGTAACCTTTCAGATGCACAAACAAGGGATATAAGGCATGCACACACTGTTTAGATAAGACTGAAGGTACATATTTGCATAAATGCAAGAAGGTTGTGTACCTGGCGAATCGACGATTTCTTCCGACCAATCATCCCGTAAGAAAGAAAGGCAAGCATTTTAAAGGTGAGGCAGATCACCGGAAGAAGCCTGAACTCCCTGCTGGTGATAATGTATTTGGTATGGTCAAGGACATAGAAGTAACCTTTGGAAAGGGTCCTGGCGGTCAATCAGTTCCGAACGACGTCGCTACAGGACACGCACCCATGTGGAAGAAGAAATCTATATTTTGGGAGCTGCCATATTGGAAAGTCCTGCGTGTCCGCTCTTCAATCGACGTGATGCACGTGATGAAGAATCTTTGCGTGAACCTGCTAGGATTCCTAGGCGTGTATGGGAAGACAAAAGATACACCAGAAGCACGGGAGGACCAACAAATTATGGAAGACCCAAAGAACATGCATACACAGAACAAGACGGATAAAGGGCGTCACTTAAGTCGTGCCAGCTATGCTCTTACCAAAGCAGAGAAGGAAATCTTTTTTGAAGTCCTTTACAGTATCAAGGTTGAAAGGGCATGTATGCCCCCATGTGTGGTTTTGGTAATTAATGACAATCTCTATGGACTAATTTGTAAATTGAGTTTCACTTGTAGGTTTGTCCATTGGCATCGCTTGGGCCATGTGTTGGTCTCAAGGTTGGAAGATGAAGAAATGTCCAAAGGAGCTTGAAGGTCGATCAAGGCATGTGCAAAGAGTTGCATCAAGATGGATCAACCTCTAGTAAGGATGAAGAAGGACGAGCTCAAGATGCGCCATCTCTAGAAGATCTCATGCTTGAAGCTTGCCATCCTCGTGCTCATGGAATGATGAAGACAAGTTCAAAGAAGAGGTTTCCCCATGGAGTATGGGGGGGCATTTTGCAAGTCTTCATCAAGCAAGAGCGAGCAAGAGCAAACAAGAAAGGTGTTCCCACTATAGAAGAACAAGACGGTCTACATCAAGTTCAAGTGGGACGCTCAAGGCAAAGGTATGTTGATAGGGCTTCTCTTTTGCCGGTCTCGTGTTGTTAGTTGGGAGACCGGGTTTAGGATAGATAGCCGTACTATCAAGAGGGGCTCTCAAGCGGGTGTCTCGTTTGCATCATTCGGAGAGAGCTCAAACCTTTGCATTCATATCATCATCTTTCTTGGTTATTATTTGGTTCTTGTCCATGAGAGGATCTAGAGCTTGTGGTCACCATCATAACAAGCTCTAGCTCATCATCTAAGGATTTCACTTGCATATCTTATTGCGGTTTTTGATCTTGTGAGTTTTCCGGCTCCACACCTTGGGGGATAGATCACATATATTCATGATATTTTCTCCCAAGGTGATACCCAATATTTCTTGGAGATGCCGGAGGACTGGGATCCGGCGGCATCTCCCTGAAACTGGTCGTAGTGGTGTCCCTGCTCTCAAAAACCATCTTGCTGCTTGTAACTTCTCTAACTAGATCAATACACCTGGGAGCTAACTAATTTCACATATTAGGGAGTGCCTCTATGACCAGTTTCTCGGAGATGCCGGAGGACTGGGATCCGCGCATCTCCTCGAACTGGCCGTAGTGGTGTCCCTGCTCTCGAAAACCATATTGCAGCTTGTAACTTCTCTAACTAGATCAATACGCCTGGGAGCTAACTAATTTCACATATTAGGGAGTGCCTCTATGACCAGTTTCTCGGAGATGCCGGAGGGCTGGGCTCCGTCGGCATCTCCCTGAAACTGGCCGTAGTGGTGTCCCTGCTCTCGAAAACCATCTTGGAGATGCCTCAAACTGGCTGGAGGACTGGACTTACAAGGATGCCTATTTATAGTACAAGCAGCTCGGCATAGTGTCGACACTTACGTAATAATGTCGACACTCACCCCTATTATTAGTGTTGACTCGTGTTTTGTCCCGATTGGTGTCTCCAACCGGGACTAAAGGTTCATCTTTAGTCCCGGTTGGTGACACCATCCGGAACAAGGTACACGCCGCACGACATAATGTCGACACTCACCCCTATCATTAGTGCTGCCTGGCCCAGCCTGCCGAAATCCCTCCAAACGGGACTAAAGATGAACCTTTAGTATATTGAAAATCCGAACAATGAAAATCCTTCGTGTGGTGTCATATTATGTGACATAGTTGAAAGGAAAAATACCAGACTTGGTATATTGATCATGTCTCAAAAAACCTTCACAAAATGACCTATCATGTTCGAGGATTCATGGCTTTCGGTCCAAATGACCGATGTTATGTGCTGAATCATGACATATTTTGTGATGCTGTGCCCATATTATGCATGTGTGTGGACATTGGTATGGAGAACAATGTTGCAGGAGGAAGTTTTCCTTTTTGTCGCACGAAAAAGCCCTTTTCCATTTTCCGAGCGCAAAAAACGGGTCATTTTGTGAAGTAACCACCAAAATGCCATTTCAGAATGCTACTATCCCATTTTCCTAAAATACTAGACCACCTTACAAGGAATATCTCCCAACCGGGACATCTCAAACATTTTCGTCCATCCCGGGTAAAAAGGACAAATGTCTGCCGAATCGGTAGGAAGTGGGTCCGGTTTGTACTACAAGTACATGATCTATCGCCCGTGATTTTTTGAAAAAATCATTTTTAGACTCGCAATATGTGGTTTCTTCAGAGATCCAATGCAAGTTCTAACGATGCTCGTCCCCTATCTTCATGCACGCCGATTCGACCATAGTTAGAAATTCAGATAATTCAAAACGGGCATAATAAATTCAAAAAAAATCCGAACAATGAAAATCCTTCGCGTGATGTCATATTATGTGACATAGTTGAAAGGAAAAATACCAGACTTTGTATATTGATCATGTCTCGAAAAAACCTTCACAAAATGACCTATCATGTTCGAGGTTTCATGGCTTTCGGTCCAAATGACCGATGTTATATGCTGAATCACGGCATAGTTTGTGATGCTGTGCCCATATTATGCATGCATGTGGACATTGGTATGGAGAACAATGTTTTAGGAGGAACTTTTTGTTGGATTCTATTCGTCGTTATCTTTCCAACAAAATTGGTTTCATCCCGTTTGGAGTTCGGATGCAAAAGTTATTGCGTTCGGTTTTACGGTTTCGGAAATTTCGACCGGAAGTTCCGGCTTCCCACCGGAAGTTCCGCTAGGGCATCTTTGCCGCCGAAAGTTCCGGTGGAAGTTCCGGGTCTTTCCGCCACGCTCGAACCTTCTGTTTTGAAGCGTTCTATTTGCCGGAACTTTGTCGGAACTTGCATCGGAAGTTCACCGGAACTTCCGGTCTGTTTTGACCGGAACTTCCGGTTGCGCTTCTGGAGCGGGCGTCAACGGTCTGATGACCGTTGGAGCCAGGCTGGGCGGAACTCGGAAGTTCCGGCCATGATTCGTTTTTTCAGTTTCTCGCTCCGCAGTTTTTGACCGATGGTTGGGTGCCACCGGAACTTCCGGCCTCCCACCGGAAGTTCCGTCCAGGTGTCGCGAATGCCCATAACGGACAGATCTGGGAGCCCTTTAAAAGGGGCTCCTCTTCCCCTTCGTGGGCACTAGCTTTTCTTCTTGGTTCTTGGCTTTCTCTCCCTCCTCCATTGTAAACCTTGAAGAAGCTTTCCCTCTCCCTTTCCCCTCCTATGATTCTTGCATCTTTTTGAGGGATTTGAGAGAGGAGATCTAGATCTACAATCCCCCCAAGTCAAATCCCTTCTTTGTGAAGGAATCATTGGGATCTAGATCTTGGAGAGTTTTGTGTTCTCCTCTTGTGTTCTTCCTCCCTTATTCCCCCAATAGCTTTTGTAGCTTTGTTGGAATTTGGGAGAGAAGGACTTGCCCTTGCATTTGGTGCATAGGTTTGAGTTCTACTCTTGTGTTCTTCCTCCCTTATTCCCCCAATAGCTTTTGTAGCTTTGTTGGAGTTTGGGGGAGAAGGACTTGCCCTTGCATTTGGTGCATAGGTTTGAGTTCTCCTCGAGATTCGCCAGTTCAAGTGAGCTTGTTTTCTCTTGGGTTCCTTGGAACCCTAGACGTTGTGGTTGGATTGTTGACCTTTTGTGGTCTTGTTGACCTTTTGTGGTCTTGTAGCCTTTTGTGGCGTTGTTGGCCTTTTGTGGCATTGTTGGCCTTTTGTGGCTTTGTTGTTGGGAGCCTCCAATTGAGTTGTGGAGTTAGCCCCAATCTTGTACGGGTTCGGTGACCGCCCTCAAGCGTCCCATAGTGGAGCAAGTGCCCACCTTTTGTGGTGCGCACTTGGGAGAATAGGGTGAGCCTTTTGTGGCGTCGGTGAGTTGTGTGCTTCCGCATCCGGGGTGAGGCCTTGTGCGGCGTTGGGTGAGCATCGAGCCACCACACCTCAAGGTGAGCCATTTGTGGGGTTCGGAGAGCATTGCGCCATCGCACCTCTCCAACGGAGACGTAGCTTCTTTTGAAGTGAACTTCGGGAAACAAATCTTCGTCTCCGCGTCCATCGGTTATCTCTCAACCGAACCCTTTACTTATGCACTTTACATTGTGATAGCCATCGTGCTTGAAGTACTTATACCTTGCTATCACCTTGTTGCTTGTATTGCTTAGCATAGGTTGTTGGTGCACCTAGGTGAACTTAGTGGCTAGGTTTTGTGCTCAATAAATTAAACGTTAGTTTTATTCCGCATTTACTTGAGCCTAAACCGTAATAATTTTAAAATCCTAGTCACCCCCCTCTAGGAGACTTCCTTTGTACTTTCAAAGGTGTCGTCGGGCTTCTCATCCAATATACAGGGGATAATAAATATGGCAGAGAAAAAGTTCCAAAACCTGAAGTCTCATGACTGTGACGTGATTATGACGCAGTTGCTTCCGATTGCATTGAGAGGGCTTCTACCGGAGAATGTTCGAGTACCCATTGTGAAGCTGTGTGCATTCCTCAATGCAATATCTCAGAAGGTAATCAATCCAGATATTCTGCCAAGGTTACAGAAGGATGTGGTACAATGTCTTGTTAGTTCTGAATTGGTGTTCCCACCAACCTTCTTCAATATTATGACGCATCTCCTGGTTCACCTAGTGGAAGAGATTGCCATTCTCGGTCCGGTATTTCTGCACAATATGTTCCCCTTTGAGAGGTTCATGGGAGTCTTAAAGAAATATATTCATAACCGTGCTAGAACAGAAGGAAGTATCTCCAAGGGATATGGAACAGAGGAGGTCATTGAGTTTTGTGTTGACTTTATTCCTGACCTTAAGCCGATTGGTGTTTCTGACTCGTGGCATGAGGGAAGACTAAGTGGAAAAGGCACGCTGGAAAAGAAAGCAATGATATGTAGGGACGGGGATTCTTTCACTAAAGCACACTACACAGTTCTACATAATTCCACCTTGGCAGCTCCGTATATCGAGGAACAGAAGAATATTGTACGCTCCAAAAACCCGGGGAAGTCTGAATCATGGATTACAGATGAACACATGAAGTCTTTCGGTGGTTGGATGCGGACACATCTCTTGAATGACACCACTTTTGGAGATCAGCTATACTTGTTGGACGCATCACCATCTTCTACTGTATTGAATTTCCAAGGGTACGAAATAAATTGGAATACATTCTACACGATCGCCCAAGATAAAAAGAGCACCAACGAAAATAGTGGTGTCCGCTTTGATGCAATAGACGAGAATGGACAAAAGGACACATATTATGGTTACATAGAGGAGATATGGGAACTAGACTATGGAGTCTCTTTTAAGGTCCCTTTGTTTCGCTGCAAATGGGTCAACCTGAATGGGAAAGGGGTAAAGATAGACCCGGTTATGCGGAATGACAACTGTGGATCTCAACAATCTTGGTTATAGATATGAACCATTCGTCCTAGCCAATGATGTGTCTCAGGTTTTCTATGTGAAGGACATGTCCTCCAGACCAAAAAAAGAAAAAATATGCAAACGAATACATCATATGATGAGCCAAAGCGTCACATAGTTCTTTCAGGGAAAAGAAACATCGTGGGAATCCAGGACAAGACAGACATGTCTGAAGATTATAATAAGTTTGATGGAATTCCGCCCTTCACAGTGAAAACTAACCCAAGCATTCTATTAAGTAAAGAAGATGCTCCATGGTTACGTCTGAAGAGATCATAAGGAAGGACATATGCCAAGAAGTTCATGCTCATATTATGTAACTCTATTTCATGTCTTTCGCGGTTTGTGGCTTCACCGAAGGATATCTTTCGCGGTTTGTGGCTTGACCGGGACAATATATAGGGGGGGCCTTTAGTCCCGGTTTTATCGTCTCAGTTTTTAATATTAATAAATGTCTTGAGTGTTAGTACCGTTTTGTGGCTGGACCGGGACTATGAAGAAGTTGTCCCGATTCGTACTAACCAATAAGATCTGATCTCCAAACGCGCGCGGTCACATATTAGGGAGTGCCTCTATGACCAGTTTCTTGGAGATGCCGGAGGACTAGGATCCGGCGGCATCTCCCTGAAACTGGTCGTAGTGGTGTCCCTGCTCTCAAAAACCATCTTGCTGCTTGTAACTTCTCTAACTAGATCAATACACCTGGGAGCTAACTAATTTCACATATTAGGGAGTGCCTCTATGACCAGTTTCTCGGAGATGCCGGAGGATCGATCCGCGGCATCTCCTGAAAGGCCGTAGTGGTGTCCCCGCTCTCGAAAACCATATTGCAGCTTGTAACTTCTCTAACTAGATCAATACGCTGAGCTAACTAATTTCACATATTAGAGTGTTTATGACCAGTTTCTGAGATGCCGAGGGCTGGGCTCACAAGATCTCCAAATCGGCCGTAGTGGTGTCCTCGCCTCAAAACCATCTTGGAGATGCCTCAAACTGGCTGGAGGACTGGACTTACAAGGATGCCTATTTATAGTACAAGCAGCTCGGCATAGTGTCGACTACGAAATAATGTCGACACTCACCCCTATTATTAGTGCTGATTGTTTTATCTCGACAGGTGTCTCCAACCGACTAAAGGTTCATCTTTAGTCCCGGTTGGTGACACCATCTGAACAAGGTACACGCCAAGACGGCATAATGTCGACACTCACCCCTATCATTAGTGCCGCTGGCCCAGCCAAATCCTCCAAACGGGACTAAAGATGAACCTTTAGTATATTGAAAATCCGAACAATGAAAATCCTTCGTGTGGTGTCATATTATGTGACATAGTTGAAAGGAAAAATACCAGACTTGGTATATTGATCATGTCTCAAAAAACCTTCACAAAATGACCTATCATGTTCGAGGATTCATGGCTTTCGGTCCAAATGACCGATGTTATGTGCTGAACCACGGCATATTTTGTGATGCTGTGCCCATATTATGCATGTGTGTGGACATTGGTATGGAGAACAATGTTGCAGGAGGAAGTTTTCCTTTTTGTCGCACGAAAAAGCCCTTTTCCATTTTCCGAGCGCAAAAAACGGGTCATTTTGTGAAGTAACCACCAAAATGCCGTTTCAGAATGCTACCATCCCATTTTCCTAAAATACTAGACCACCTTACATGGAATATCTCCCAACCGGGACATCTCAAACCTTTTCGTCCATCCCAGGTAAAAAGGACAAATGTCTGCCGAATCGGTAGGAAGTGGGTCCGGTTTGTACTACAAGTACATGATCTATCGCCCGTGATTTTTTGAAAAAATCATTTTTAGACTCGCAATATGTGGTTTCTTCAGAGATCCAATGCAAGTTCTAACGATGCTCGTCCCCTATCTTCATGCACGCCGGTTCGACCATAGTTAGAAATTCAGATAATTCAAAACGGGCATAATAAATTCAAAAAAAAATCCGAACAATGAAAATTCTTCGCGTGATGTCATATTATGTGACATAGTTGAAAGGAAAAATACCAGACTTTGTATATTGATCATGTCTCGAAAAAACCTTCACAAAATGACCTATCATGTTCGAGGTTTCATGGCTTTCGGTCCAAATGACCGATGTTATGTGCTGAATCACGGCATAGTTTGTGATGCTGTGCCCATATTATGCATGCGTGTGGACATTGGTATGGAGAACAATGTTTTAGGAGGAACTTTTTGTTGGATTCTATTCGTCGTTATCTTTCCAACAAAATTGGTTTCATCCCGTTTGGAGTTCGGATGCAAAAGTTATTGCGTTTCTGGTTTTCTGGTTTCTGGAATTTCCCTGACCGGAAGTTCCGGCTTCCCACCGGAAGTTCCGCTAGGGCATCTTTGCCGCCGAAAGTTCCGGTGGAAGTTCCGGGTCTTCTTCCGCTCACGCTCAGAAACCTTCTGTTTTGAAGCGTTCTATTTGCCGGAACTTTGTCGGAACTTGCATCGGAAGTTCACCGGAACTTCCGGTGTGTTTTGACCGGAACTTCCGGTTGCGCTTCTGGAGCGGGCGTCAACGGTCTGATGACCGTTGGAGCCAGGCTAGGCGGAACTTCCGCCTAGAGCCAGAAGTTCCGGCCATGATTCGTTTTTTCAGTTTCTCGCTCCGCAGTTTTCGACCGATGGTTGGGTGCCACCGGAACTTCCGGCCTCCCACCGGAAGTTCCGGCCAGGTGTCGTGAATGCCCATAACGGGCAGATCTGGGAGCCCTTTAAAAGGGGCTCCTCTTCCCCTTCGTGGGCACTAGATTTTCTTCTTGGTTCTTGGCTTTCTCTCCCTCCTCCATTGTCAACCTTGAAGAAGCTTTCCCTCTCCCTTTCCCCTCCTATGATTCTTGCATCTTTTTGAGGGATTTGAGAGAGGAGATCTAGATCTACAATCCCCCCAAGTCAAATCCCTTCTTTGTGAAGGAATCATTGGGATCTAGATCTTGGAGAATTTTGTGTTCTCCTCTTGTGTTCTTCCTCCCTTATTCCCCCAATAGCTTTTGTAGCTTCATTGGAATTTGGGAGAGAAGGACTTGCCCTTGCATTTGGTGCATAGGTTTGAGTTCTACTCTTGTGTTCTTCCTCCCTTATTCCCCCAATAGCTTTTGTAGCTTTGTTGGAGTTTGGGGGAGAAGGACTTGCCCTTGCATTTGGTGCACAGGTTTGAGTTCTCCTCGGAGATTCGGCGAGTTCAAGCTTGTGAGCTTGTTTTCTCTTGGGTCCCTTGGAACCCTAGACGGTTGTGTGGTTGGATTGTTGACCTTTTGTGGTCTTGTTGACCTTTTGTGGTCTTGTAGCCTTTTGTGGCGTTGTTGGCCTTTTGTGGCATTGTTGGCCTTTTGTGGGTTTGTTGTTGGGAGCCTCCAATTGAGTTGTGGAGTTAGCCCCAATCTTGTACGGGTTCGGTGACCGCCCTCAAGCGTCCCATAGTGGAGCAAGTGCCCACCTTTTGTGGTGCGCACTTGGGAGAATAGGGTGAGCCTTTTGTGGCGTCGGTGAGTTGCGTGCTTCCGCATCCGGGGTGAGGCCTTGTGTGGCGTTGGGTGAGCATCGAGCCACCACACCTCGAGGTGAGCCATTTGTGGCGTTCGGAGAGCATTGCGCCATCGCACCTCTCCAACGGAGACGTAGCTTCTTTTGAAGTGAACTTCGGGAAACAAATCTTCGTCTCCGTGTCCATCGGTTATCTCTCAACCGAACCCTTTACTTATGCACTTTACATTGTGATAGCCATCGTGCTTGAAGTACTTATACCTTGCTATCACCTTGTTGCTTGTATTGCTTAGCATAGGTTGTTGGTGCACCTAGGTGAACTTAGTGGCTAGGTTTTGTGCTCAATAAATTAAACGTTAGTTTTATTCCGCATTTACTTGAGCCTAAACCGTAATAATTTTAAAATCCTAGTCACCCCCCTCTAGGCGACTTCCTTTGTACTTTCAAAGGTGTCGTCGGGCATCTCATCTAATATAAAGGGGATAATAAATATGGCAGAGAAAAAGTTCCAAAACCTGAAGTCTCATGACTGTCACGTGATTATGACGCAGTTGCTTCCGATTGCATTGAGGGGGCTTCTACCGGAAAATGTTCGAGTACCCATTGTGAATCTGTGTGCATTCCTCAATGCAATATCTCAGAAGGTAATCAATCCAGATATTCTGCCAAGGTTACAGAAGGATGTGGTACAATGTCTTGTTAGTTTTGAATTGGTGTTCCCACCATCCTTCTTCAATATTATGACGCATCTCCTGGTTCACCTAGTGGAAGATATTACCATTCTCGGTCCGGTATTTCTGCACAATATGTTCCCCTTTGAGAGGTTCATGGGAGTCTTAAAGAAATATGTTCATAACCGTGCTAGACCAGAAGGAAGCATCTCCAAGGGATATGGAACAGAGGAGGTCATTGAGTTTTGTGTTGACTTTATTCCTGACCTTAAGCCGATTGGTGTTTCTGACTCGCGGCATGAGGGAAGACTAAGTGGAAAAGGCACGCTGGGAAAGAAAGCAATGATATGTAGGGACGGGGATTCTTTCACTAAAGCACACTACACAGTTCTACATAATTCCACCTTGGCAGCTCCGTATATCGAGGAACACAAGAATATTGTACGCTCCAAAAACCCGGGGAAGCCTGAATCATGGATTACAGATGAACACATGAAGTCTTTCGGTGGTTGGATGCGGACACATCTCTTGAATGACACCACTGTTGGAGATCAGCTATACTTGTTGGCCGCATCACCATCTTCTACTGTATTGAATTTCCAAGGGTACGAAATAAATGGGAATACATTCTACACGATCGCCCAAGATAAAAAGAGCACCAACCAAAATAGTGGTGTCCGCTTTGATGCAATAGACGAGAATGGACAAAAGGACACATATTATGGTTACATAGAGGAGATATGGGAACTAGACTGTGGAGTCTTTTTAAGGTCCCTTTGTTTCGCTGCAAATGGGTCAACCTGAATGGGGAAGGGGTAAAGATAGACCAGTTGTACGGAATGACAACTATGGATCTCAACAATCTTGGTTATAGATATGAACCATTCGTCCTAGCCAATGATGTGTCTCAAGTTTTCTATGTGAAGGACATGTCCTCCAGACCAAAAAAAAAGAAAAATATGCAAACGAATACATCATATGATGAGCCAAAGCGTCACATAGTTCTTTCAGGGAAAAGAAACATCGTGGGAATCGAGGACAAGACAGACATGTCAGAAGATTATAATAAGTTTGATGAAATTCCGCCCTTCACAGTGAAAACTAACCCAAGCATTCTGTTAAGTAAAGAAGATGCTCCATGGTTACGTCTGAAGCGATCATAAGGAAGGACATATGCCAAGAAGTTCATGCTCATATTATGTAACTCTATTTCATGTCTTTCGCGGTTTGTGGCTTCACCGAAGGATATCTTCATGTTGTGGCTTGACCGGGACAATATATAGGGGGGGCCTTTAGTCCCGGTTTTATCGTCTCAGTTTTTAATATTAATAAATGTCTTGAGTGTTAGTACCGTTTGTGGCTGGACCGGGACTATGAAGAAGTTGTCCCGATTCGTACTTACCATTAAGATCTGATCTCCAAACGCGCGCGGTCACATATTAGGGAGTGTCTCTATGACCAGTTTCTTGGAGATGCCGAGGATCGATCCGCGGCATCTCCTCAAACTGGTCGAGTGTGTCCCTGCTCTCAAAAACCACCTTGCTGCTTGTAACTTCTCTAACTAGATCAATACACCGGAGCTAACTAATTTCACATATTAGGAGTGCCTCTATGACCAGTTCTCGGAGATGCCGGAGGATCGGATCCGTGACATCTCCCTGGCTGGCCGTAGTGGTGTCCCTGCTCTCGAAAACCATATTGCAGCTTGTAACTTCTCTAACTAGATCAATACGCCTGGGAGCTAACTAATTTCACATATTAGGGAGTGCCTCTATAACCAGTTTCTCGGAGATGTCGGAGGGCTGGGCTCCGTCGGCATCTCCCTGATACTGGCCGTAGTGGTGTCCCTGCTCTCGAAAACCATCTTGGAGATGCCTCAAACTGGCTGGAGGACTGGACTTACAAGGATGCCTATTTATAGTACAAGCAGCTCGGCATAGTGTCGACACTTACGAAATAATGTCGACACTCACCCCTATTATTAGTGCTGACTCGTGTTTTGTCCCGATTGGTGTCTCCAACCGGGACTAAAGGTTCATCTTTAGTCCCGGTTGGTGACACCATCCGGAACAAGGTACACGCCGCACGACATAATGTCGACACTCACCCCTATCATTAGTGCTGCCTGGCCCAGCCTGCCGAAATCCCTCCAAACGGGACTAAAGATGAACCTTTAGTATATTGAAAATCCGAACAATGAAAATCCTTCGTGTGGTGTCATATTATGTGACATAGTTGAAAGGAAAAATACCAGACTTGGTATATTGATCATGTCTCAAAAAACCTTCACAAAATGACCTATCATGTTCGAGGATTCATGGCTTTCGGTCCAAATGACCGATGTTATGTGCTGAATCACGGCATATTTTGTGATGCTGTGCCCATATTATGCATGTGTGTGGACATTGGTATGGAGAACAATGTTGCAGGAGGAAGTTTTCCTTTTTGTCGCACGAAAAAGCCCTTTTCCATTTTCCGAGCGCAAAAAACGGGTCATTTTGTGAAGTAACCACCAAAATGATGTTTTACAATGCTACCATCCCATTTTCCTAAAATACTAGACCACCTTACATGGAATATCTCCCAACCGGGACATCTCAAACCTTTTCGTCCATCCTGGGTAAAAAGGACAAATGTCTGCCGAATCGGTAGGAAGTGGGTCCGGTTTGTACTACAAGTACATGATCTATCGCCCGTGATTTTTTGAAAAAATCATTTTTAGACTCGCAATATGTGGTTTCTTCAGAGATCCAATGCAAGTTCTAACGATGCTCGTCCCCTATCTTCATGCACGCCGGTTCGACCATAGTTAGAAATTCAGATAATTCAAAACGGGCATAATAAATTCAAAAAAAAATCCGAACAATGAAAATCCTTCGCGTGATGTCATATTATGTGACATAGTTGAAAGGAAAAATACCATACTTTGTATATGGGTCATGTCTCGAAAAAACCTTCACAAAATGACCTATCATGTTCGAGGTTTCATGGCTTTCGGTCCAAATGACCGATGTTATATGCTGAATCACGACATTGTTTGTGATGCTGTGCCCATATTATGCATGCGTGTGGACATTGGTATGGAGAACAATGTTTTAGGAGGAACTTTTTGTTGGATTCTATTCGTCGTTATCTTTCCAACAAAATTGGTTTCATCCCGTTTGGAGTTCGGATGCAAAAGTTATTGCGTTTCTGGTTTTCTGGTTTCTGGAATTTCCCTGACCGGAAGTTCCGGCTTCCCACCGGAAGTTCCGCTAGGGCATCTTTGCCGCCGAAAGTTCCGATGGAAGTTCCGGGTCTTCTTATGCTCACGCTCAGTAACCTTCTGTTTTGAAGCGTTCTATTTGCCGGAACTTTGTCGGAACTTGCATCGGAAGTTCACCGGAACTTCCGGTCTGTTTTGACCGGAACTTCCGGTTGCGCTTTCGTTTTTTCAGTTTCTCGCTCCGCAGTTTTCGACCGATGGTTGGGTGCCACCGGAACTTCCGGCCTCCCACCGGAAGTTCCGGCCAGGTGTCGCGAATGCCCATAACAGGCAGATCTGGGAGCCCTTTAAAAGGGGCTCCTCTTCCCCTTCGTGGGCACTAGCTTTTCTTCTTGGTTCTTGGCTTTCTCTCCCTCCTCCATTGTCAACCTTGAAGAACTTTTTGAGGGATTTGAGAGAGGAGATCTAGATCTACAATCCCCCCAAGTCAAATCCCTTCTTTGTGAAGGAATCATTGGGATCTAGATCTTGGAGAGTTTTGTGTTCTCCTCTTGTGTTCTTCCTCCCTTATTCCCCCAATAGCTTTTGTAGCTTTGTTGGAATTTGGGAGAGAAGGACTTGACCTTGCATTTGGTGCATAGGTTTGAGTTCTACTCTTGTGTTCTTCCTCCCTTATTCCCCCAATAGCTTTTGTAGCTTTGTTGGAGTTTGGGGGAGAAGGACTTGCCCTTGCATTTGGTGCATAGGTTTGAGTTCTCCTCGGAGATTCGGCGAGTTCAAGCTTGTGAGCTTGTTTTCTCTTGGGTTCCTTGGAACCCTAGGCCTTAATAATGGTTGGATTGTTGACCTTTTGTGGTCTTGTTGACCTTTTGTGGTCTTGTAGCCTTTTGTGGCGTTGTTGGCCTTTTGTGGCATTGTTGGCCTTTTGTGGCTTTGTTGTTGGGAGCCTCCAATTGAGTTGTGGAGTTAGCCCCAATCTTGTACGGGTTCGGTGACCGCCCTCAAGCGTCCCATAGTGGAGCAAGTGCCCACCTTTTGTGGTGCGCACTTCGGAGAATAGGGTGAGCCTTTTGTGGCGTCGGTGAGTTGCGTGCTTCCGCATCCGGGGTGAGGCCATGTGTGGCGTTGGGTGAGCATCGAGCCACCACACCTCGAGGTGATCCATTTGTGGCGTTCGGAGAGCATTGCGCCATCGCACCTCTCCAACGGAGACGTAGCTTCTTTTGAAGTGAACTTCGGGAAACAAATCTTCGTCTCCGCGTCCATCGGTTATCTCTCAACCGAACCCTTTACTTATGCACTTTACATTGTGATAGCCATCGTGCTTGAAGTACTTATACCTTGCTATCACCTTGTTGCTTGTATTGCTTAGCATAGGTTGTTGGTGCACCTAGGTGAACTTAGTGGCTAGGTTTTTTTCTCAATAAATTAAACGTTAGTTTTATTCCGCATTTACTTGAGCCTAAACCGTTATAATTTTAAAATCCTAGTCACCCCCCTCTAGGCGACTTCCTTTGTACTTTCAAAGGTGTCGTCAGGCTTCTCATCTAATATAAAGGGCATAATAAATATGGCAGAGAAAAAGTTCCATAACCTGAAGTCTCATGACTGTCACGTGATTATGACGCAGTTGCTTCCGATTGCATTGAGGGGGCTTCTACCGGAAAATGTTCGAGTACCCATTGTGAAGCTGTGTGCATTCCTCAATGCAATATCTCAGAAGGTAATCAATCCAGATATTCTGCCAAGGTTACAGAAGGATGTGGTACAATGTCTTGTTAGTTTTGAATTGGTGTTCCCACCATCCTTCTTCAATATTATGACGCATCTCCTGGTTCACCTAGTGGAAGAGATTGCCATTCTCGGTCCGGTATTTCTGCACAATATGTTCCCCTTTGAGAGGATCATGGGAGTCTTAAAGAAATATGTTCATAACCGTGCTAGACCAGAAGGAAGCATCTCCAAGGGATATGGAACAGAGGAGGTCATTGAGTTTTGTGTTGACTTTATTCCTGACCTTAAGCCAATTGGTGTTTCTGACTCGTGGCATGAGGGAAGACTAAGTGGAAAAGGCACGCTGGAAAAGAAAGCAATGATATGTAGGGACGGGGATTCTTTCACTAAAGCACACTACACAGTTCTACATAATTCCACCTTGGCAGCTCCGTATATCGAGGAACACAAGAATATTGTACGCTCCAAAAACCCGGGGAAGTCTGAATCATGGATTACAGATGAACACATGAAGTCTTTTGGTGGTTGGATGCGGACACATCTCTTGAATGACACCACTGTTGGAGATCAGCTATACTTGTTGGCCGCATCACCATCTTCTACTGTATTGAATTTCCAAGGGTACGAAATAAATGGGAATACATTCTACACGATCGCCCAAGATAAAAAGAGCACCAACGAAAATAGTGGTGTCCGCTTTGATGCAATAGACGAGAATGGACAAAAGGACACATATTATGGTTACATAGAGGAGATATGGGAACTAGACTATGGAGTCTCTTTTAAGGTCCCTTTGTTTCGCTGCAAATGGGTCAACCTGAATGGGAAAGGGGTAAAGATAGACCAGTTGTACGGAATGACAACTGTGGATCTCAACAATCTTGGTTATAGATATGAACCATTCGTCCTAGCCAATGATGTGTCTCAGGTTTTCTATGTGAAGGACATGTCCTCCAGACCAAAAAAAGAAAAAATATGCAAACGAATACATCATATGATGAGCCAAAGCGTCACATAGTTCTTTCAGGGAAAAGAAACATCGTGGGAATCCAGGACAAGACAGACATGTCTGAAGATTATAATAAGTTTGATGAAATTCCGCCCTTCACAGTGAAAACTAACCCAAGCATTCTATTAAGTAAAGAAGATGCTCCATGGTTACGTCTGAAGCGATCATAAGGAAGGACATATGCCAAGAAGTTCATGCTCATATTATGTAACTCTATTTCATGTCTTTCGCGGTTTGTGGCTTCACCAAAGGATATCTTTCGCGGTTTGTGGCTTGACCGGGACAATATATAGGGGGGGCCTTTAGTCCCGGTTTTATCGTCTCAGTTTTTAATATTAATAAATGTCTTGAGTGTTAGTACCGTTTTGTGGCTGGACCGGGACTATGAAGAAGTTGTCCCGATTCGTACTAACCAATAAGATCTGATCTCCAAACGCGCGCGGTCACATATTAGGGAGTGCCTCTATGACCAGTTTCTTGGAGATGCCGGAGGACTAGGATCCGGCGGCATCTCCCTGAAACTGGTCGTAGTGGTGTCCCTGCTCTCAAAAACCATCTTGCTGCTTGTAACTTTTCTAACTAGATCAATACACCTGGGAGCTAACTAATTTCACATATTAGGGAGTGCCTCTATGACCAGTTTATCGGAGATGCCGGAGGATCGATCCGCGGCATCTCCCTAAACTGGCCGTAGTGGTGTCCTGCTCTCAAAACCATATTGCAGCTTGTAACTTCTAACTAGATCAATACGCAGGAGCTAACTAATTTCACATATTAGGGAGTGCCTCTATGACCAGTTTCTCGGAGATGCCGGGAGGCTGGGCTCACAAGATCTCCACTGGCCGTAGTGGTGTCCTCGCTCAAAAACCATCTTGGAGATGCCTCAAACTGGCTGGAGGACTGGACTTACAAGGATGCCTATTTATAGTACAAGCAGCTCGGCATAGTGTCGACACTTACGAAATAATGTCGACACTCACCCCTATTATTAGTCCGATTGTGTTTGTCCCGACAGGTTCCAACCGACTAAAGGTTCATCTTTAGTCCCGGTGACACCATCCATCCGAACAAGGTACACGCCGCATACATAATGTCGACACTCACCCCTATCATTAGTGCTGCCTGGCCCAGCCTGCCGAAATCCCTCCAAACGGGACTAAAGATGAACCTTTAGTATATTGAAAATCCGAACAATGAAAATCCTTCGTGTGGTGTCATATTATGTGACATAGTTGAAAGGAAAAATACCAGACTTGGTATATTGATCATGTCTCAAAAAACCTTCACAAAATGACCTATCATGTTCGAGGATTCATGGCTTTCGGTCCAAATGACCGATGTTATGTGCTGAACCACGGCATATTTTGTGATGCTGTGCCCATATTATGCATATGTGTGGACATTGGTATGGAGAACAATGTTGCAGGAGGAAGTTTTCCTTTTGTCGCATCGAAAAGCCCTTTTCCATTTTCCGAAAGAAAAAACGGGTCATTTTGTGAAGTAACCACCAAAATGATGTTTTACAATGCTACCATCCCATTTTCCTAAAATACTAGACCACCTTACATGGAATATCTCCCAACCGGGACATCTCAAACCTTTTCGTCCATCCTGGGTAAAAAGGACAAATGTCTGCCGAATCGGTAGGAAGTGGGTCCGGTTTGTACTACAAGTACATGATCTATCGCCCGTGATTTTTTGAAAAAATCATTTTTAGACTCGCAATATGTGGTTTCTTCAGAGATCCAATGCAAGTTCTAACGATGCTCGTCCCCTATCTTCATGCACGCCGGTTCGACCATAGTTAGAAATTCAGATAATTCAAAACGGGCATAATAAATTCAAAAAAAAATCCGAACAATGAAAATCCTTCGCGTGATGTCATATTATGTGACATAGTTGAAAGGAAAAATACCAGACTTTGTATATTGATCATGTCTCGAAAAAACCTTCACAAAATGACCTATCATGTTCGAGGTTTCATGGCTTTCGGTCTATATGTTGAATCACGGCATAGTTTGTGATGATGTGCCCATATTATGCATGCGTGTGGACATTGGTATGGAGAACAATGTTTTAGGAGGAACTTTTTGTTGGATTCTATTCGTCGTTATCTTTCCAACAAAATTGGTTTCATCCCGTTTGGAGTTCGGATGCACAAGTTATTGCTTTACGGTTTTCGGTTTCGAATTTCCCGACGGAAGTTCCGGCTTCCCACCGGAAGTTCCGCTATGGCATCTTTGCCGCCGAAAGTTCCGGTGGAAGTTCCGGGTCTTCTTCCGCTCACGCTCAGTAACCTTCTGTTTTGAAGCGTTCTATTTGCCGGAACTTTGTCGGAACTTGCATCGGAAGTTCACCGGAACTTCCGGTCTGTTTTGACCGGAACTTCCGGTTGCGCTTCTGGAGCGGGCGTCAACGGTCTGATGACCGTTGGAGCCAGGCTGGGCGGAACTTCCGCCCAGAGCCGGAAGTTCCGGCCATGATTCGTTTTTTCAGTTTCTCGCTCCGCAGTTTTCGACCGATGGTTGGGTGCCATCGGAACTTCCGGCCTCCCACCGGAAGTTCTGGCCAGGTGTCGCGAATGCCCATAACAGGCAGATCTGGGAGCCCTTTAAAAGGGGATCCTCTTCCCCTTCGTGGGCACTAGCTTTTCTTCTTGGTTCTTGGCTTTCTCTCCCTCCTCCATTGTCAACCTTGAAGAAGCTTTCCCTCTCCCTTTCCCCTCCTATGATTCTTGCATCTTTTTGAGGGATTTGAGAGAGGAGATCTAAATCTACAATCCCCCCAAGTCAAATCCCTTCTTTGTGAAGGAACCATTGGGATCTAGATCTTGGAGAGTTTTGTGTTCTCCTCTTGTGTTCTTCCTCCCTTATTCCCCCAATAGCTTTTCTATCTTTGTTGGAATTTGGGAGAGAAGGACTTGCCCTTGCATTTGGTGCATAGGTTTGAGTTCTACTCTTGTGTTCTTCCTCCCTTATTCCCCCAATAGCTTTTGTAGCTTTGTTGGAGATTGGGGGAGAAGGACTTGCCCTTGCATTTGGTGCATAGGTTTGAGTTCTCCTCGGAGATTCGGCGAGTTCAAGCTTGTGAGCTTGTTTTCTCTTGGGTTCCTTGGAACCCTAGACGGTTGTGTGGTTGGATTGTTGACCTTTTGTGGTCTTGTTGACCATTTGTGGTCTTGTAGCCTTTTGTGGCGTTGTTGGCCTTTTGTGGCATTGTTGGCCTTTTGTGGCTTTGTTGTTGGGAGCCTCCAATTGAGTTGTGGAGTTAGCCCCAATCTTGTACGGGTTCGGTGACCGCCCTCAAGCGTCCCATAGTGGAGCAAGTGCCCACCTTTTGTGGTGCGCACTTGGGAGAATAGGGTGAGCCTTTTGTGGCGTCGGTGAGTTGTGTGTTTCCGCATCCGGGGTGAGGCCTTGTGTGGAGTTGGGTGAGCATCGAGCCACCACACCTCAAGGTGAGCCATTTGTGGCGTTCGGAGCATTGCGCCATCGCACCTCTCCAACGAAGACGTAGCTTCTTTTGAAGTGAACTTCGGGAAACAAATCTTCGTCTCCGCGTCCATCGGTTATCTCTCAACCGAACCCTTTACTTATGCACTTTACATTGTGATAGCCATCGTGCTTGAAGTACTTATACCTTGCTATCACCTTGTTGCTTGTATTGCTTAGCATAGGTTGTTGGTGCACATAGGTGAACTTAGTGGCTAGGTTTTGTGCTCAATAAATTAAACGTTAGTTTTATTCCGCATTTACTTGAGCCTAAACCGTAATAATTTTAAAATCCTAGTCACCCCCCTCTAGGCGACTTCCTTTGTACTTTCAAAGGTGTCGTCGGGCTTCTCATCTAATATAAAGGGGATAATAAATATGGCAGAGAAAAAGTTCCAAAACCTGAAGTCTCATGACTGTCACGTGATTATGACGCAGTTGCTTCCGATTGCATTGAGAAGGCTTCTACCGGAAAATGTTCGAGTACCCATTCTGAAGCTGTGTGCATTCCTCAATGCAATATCTCAGAAGGTAATCAATCCAGATATTCTGCCAAGGTTACAGAAGGATGTGGTACAATGTCTTGTTAGTTTTGAATTGGTGTTCCCACCATCCTTCTTCAATATTATGACGCATCTCCTGGTTCACCTAGTGGAAGAGATTGCCATTCTCGGTCCGGTATTTATGCACAATATGTTCCCCTTTGAGAGGTTCATGGGAGTCTTAAAGAAATATGTTCATAACCGTGCTAGACCAGAAGGAAGCATCTGCAAGGGATATGGAACAGAGGAGGTCATTGAGTTTTGTGTTGACTTTATTCCTGACCTTAAGCCGATTGGTGTTTCTGACTCGTGGCATGAGGGAAGACTAAGTGGAAAAGGCACGCTGGAAAAGAAAGCAATGATATGTAGGGACGGGGATTCTTTCACTAAAGCACACTACACAGTTCTACATAATTCCACCTTGGCAGCTCCGTATATCGAGGAACACAAGAATATTGTACGCTCCAAAAACCCGGGGAAGTCTGAATCATGGATTATAGATGAACACATGAAGTCTTTCGGTGGTTGGATGCGGACACATCTCTTGAATGACACCACAGTTGGAGATCAGCTATACTTGTTGGCCGCATCACCATCTTTTATTGTATTGAATTTCCAAGGGTACGAAATAAATGGGAATACATTCTACACGATCGCCCAAGATAAAAAGAGCACCAACGAAAATAGTGGTGTCCGCTTTGATGCAATAGACGAGAATGGACAAAAGGACACATATTATGGTTACATAGAGGAGATATGGGAACTAGACTATGGAGTCTCTTTTAAGGTCCCTTTGTTTCGCTGCAAATGGGTCAACCTGAATGGGGAAGGGGTAAAGATAGACCAGTTGTACAGAATGACAACTGTGGATCTCAACAATCTTGGTTATAGATATGAACCATTCGTCCTAGCCAGTGATGTGTCTCAGGTTTTCTATGTGAAGGACATGTCCTCCAGACCATAAAAAGAAAAAATATGCAAACGAATACATCATATGATGAGCCAAAGCGTCACATAGTTCTTTCAGGGAAAAGAAACATCGTGGGAATCGAGGACACGATGCATATGTCAAGATTATAATAAGTTTGATGAAATTCCGCCCTTCACAGTGAAAACTAACCCAAGCATTCTGTTAAGTAAAGAAGATGCTCCATGGTTACGTCTGAAGCGATCATAAGGAAGGACATATGCCAAGAAGTTCATGCTCATATTATGTAACTCTATTTCATGTCTTTCGCGGTTTGTGGCTTCACCGAAGGATATCTTTCGCGGTTTGTGGCTTGACCGGGACAATATATAGGGGCGGACCTTTAGTCCCGGTTTTATCGTCTCAGTTTTTAATATTAATAAATGTCTTGAGTGTTAGTACCGTTTTGTGGCTGGACCGGGACTATGAAGAAGTTGTCCCGATTCATACTTACCATTAAGATCTGATCTCCAAACGCGCGCGGTCACATATTAGGGACTGCCTCTATGACCAGTTTCTTGGAGATGCCGGAGGATCGGGATCCGCGGCATCTCCACAAACTGGTCGTAGTGGTGTCCCTGCTCAAAACCATCTTGCTGCTTGTAACTTCTCTAACTAGATCAATACACCGGAGCTAACTAATTTCACATATTAGGAGTGCCTCTATGACCAGTTTCTGGAGATGCCGGAGGATCGGGATCCGGCATCTCCCTGAAACTGGCCGTAGTGGTGTCCCTGCTCTCGAAAACCATATTGCAGCTTGTAACTTCTCTAACTAGATCAATACGCCTGGGAGCTAACTAATTTCACATATTAGGGAGTGCCTCTATGACCAGTTTCTCGGAGATGCCGAGTCTGGGCTCGTCGGCATCTCCACGAAATCGGCCGTAGTGGTGTCCCTGCTCTCGAAAACCATCTTGGAGATGCCTCAAACTGGCTGGAGGACTGGACTTACAAGGATGCCTATTTATAGTACAAGCAGCTCGGCATAGTGTCGACACTTATGAAATAATGTCGACACTCACCCCTATTATTAGTGCTGACTCATTTTTTGTCCCGATTGGTGTCTCCAACCGGGACTAAAGGTTCATCTTTAGTCCCGGTTGGTGACACCATCCGGAACAAGGTACACGCCGCACGACATAATGTCGACACTCACCCCTATCATTAGTGCTGCCTGGCCCAGCCTTCCGAAATCCCTCCAAACGGGACTAAAGATGAACCTTTAGTATATTGAAAATCCGAACAATGAAAATCCTTCGTGTGGTGTCATATTATGTGACATAGTTGAAAGGAAAAATACCAAACTTGGTATATTGATCATGTCTCAAAAAACCTTCACAAAATGACCTATCATGTTCGAGGATTCATGGCTTTCGGTCCAAATGACCGATGTTATGTGCTGAATCACGGCATATTTTGTGATGCTGTGCCCATATTATGCATGTGTGTGGACATTGGTATGGAGAACAATGTTGCAGGAGGAAGTTTTCCTTTTTGTCGCACGAAAAAGCCCTTTTCCATTTTCCGAGCGTAAAAAACGGGTCATTTTGTGAAGTAACCACCAAAATGCCGTTTTAAAATGCTACCATCCCATTTTCCTAAAATACTAGACCACCTTACATGGAATATCTCCCAACCGGGACATCTCAAACCTTTTCGTCCATCCCGGGTAAAAAGGACAAATGTCTGCCAAATCGGTAGGAAGTGGGTCCGGTTTGTACTACAAGTACATGATCTATCGCCCGTGATTTTTTGAAAAAAATCATTTTTAGACTCGCAATATGTGGTTTCTTCAGAGATCGAATGCAAGTTCTAACGATGCTCGTCCCCTATCTTCATGCACGCCGGTTCGACCATAGTTAGAAATTCAGATAATTCAAAACGGGCATAATAAATTCAAAAAAAAATCCGAACAATGAAAATCCTTCGCGTGATGTCATATTATGTGACATAGTTGAAAGGAAAAATACCAGACTTTGTATATTGATCATGTCTCGAAAAAACCTTCACAAAATGACCTATCATGTTCGAGGTTTCATGGCTTTCGGTCTATATGTTGAATCACGGCATAGTTTGTGATGATGTGCCCATATTATGCATGCGTGTGGACATTGGTATGGAGAACAATGTTTTAGGAGGAACTTTTTGTTGGATTCTATTCGTTGTTATCTTTCCAACAAAATTGGTTTCATCCCGTTTGGAGTTTGGATGCAAAAGTTATTGCGTTTCTGGTTTTACGGTTTCGGAATTTCCCGACCGGAAGTTCCGCTTCCCACCGGAAGTTCCGCTTAGGCATCTTTGCCACCGAAAGTTCGATGGAAGTTCCGGTCTTCTTCCGCCACGCCAAGAACCTTCGCTTTGAAGCGTTCTATTTGCAAACTTTGTCGGAACTTGCATCGAAGTTCACGGAACTTCGTCTGCTTTTGACCGAACTTCCGCTTGCGCTTAGAGCGGCGTCAACGGTCCGATGACCGTTGAGCTGGGCGGAACTTCCGCCAGAGCCGGAAGTTCCGCCATGATTCGCTTTTTTTCGCTTTCGCCCAGATTTGACCCGATGGTTGGATGCCACCGAACTTCCGCCTCCCACCGGAAGTTCCGCCAGTGTCGCGAATGCCCATAACGGCAGATCTAGGAGCCCTTTAAAGGGCTCCTCTTCCCTTCGTGGCACTAGCTTTTCTTCTTGGTTCTTGGCTTTCTCTCCTCCATTGTCAACCTTGAAGAAGCTTTCCTCTCCCTTTCCCTCCTATGATTCTTGCATCTTTTGAGGATTTGAGAGGAGATCTAGATCTACAATCCCCCCAAGTCAAATCCCTTCTTTGTGAAGGAATCATTGGGATCTAGATCTTGGAGAGTTTTGTGTTCTCCTCTTGTGTTCTTCCTCCCTTATTTCCCCAATAGCTTTTGTAGCTTTGTTGGAATTTGGGAGAGAAGGACTTGCCCTTGCATTTGGTGCATAGGTTTGAGTTCTACTCTTGTGTTCTTCCTCCTTATTCCCCAATAGCTTTTGTAGCTTTGTTGGAGTTTGGGGGAGAAGGACTTGCCCTTGCATTTGGTGCATAGGTTTGAGTTCTCCTCGGACATTCGGTGAGTTCAAGCTTGTGAGCTTGTTTTCTCTTGGGTTCCTTGGAACCCTAGACGTTGTAATGGTTGGATTGTTGACCTTTTGTGGTCTTGTTGACCTTTGTGGTCTTGTAGCCTTTTGTATGTTGTTGGCCTTTTGTGGCATTGTTGGCCTTTTGTGGCTTTGTTGTTGGGAGCCTCCAATTGAGTTGTGGAGTTAGCCCCAATCTTGTACGGGTTCGGTGACCACCCTCAAGCGTCCCATAGTGGAGCAAGTGCCCACCTTTTGTGGTGCGCACTTGGGAGAATAGGGTGAGCCTTTTGTGCCGGTGAGTTGCGTGCTTCGCATCCGGTGAGGCCTTGTGTGGCGTTGGGTGAGCATCGAGCCACCACACCTCGAGGTGAGCCATTTGTGGCTCGAGAGCATTGCGCCATCGCACCTCCAACGGAGATGTAGCTTCTTTGAAGTGAACTTCGGAAACAAATCTTCGTCTCCGGCCCATCGGTTATCTCAACCAACCCTTTACTTATGCACTTTACATTGTGATAGCCATCGTGCTTGAAGTACTTATACCTTGCTATCACCTTGTTGCTTGTATTGCTTAGCATAGGTTGTTGGTGCACCTAGGTGAACTTAGTGGCTAGGTTTTGTGCTCAATAAATTAAACGTTAGTTTTATTCCGCATTTACTTGAGCCTAAACTGTAATAATTTTAAAATCCTAGTCACCCCCCTCTAGGCGACTTCCTTTGTACTTTCAAAGGTGTCGTCGGGCTTCTCATCTAATATAAAGGGGATAATAAATATGGCAGAGAAAAAGTTCCAAAACCCGAAGTCTCATGACTATCACGTTATTATGACGCAGTTGCTTCCGATTGCATTGAGGGGGCTTCTACCGGAAAATGTTCGAGTACCCATTGTGAAGCTGTGTGCATTCCTCAATGCAATATCTCAGAAGGTAATCAATCCAGATATTCTGCCAAGGTTACAGAAGTATGTGGTACAATGTCTTGTTAGTTTTGAATTTGTGTTCCCACCATCCTTCTTCTATATTATGACGCATCTCCTGGTTCACCTAGTGGAAGAGATTGCCATTCTCGGTCCGGTATTTCTGCACAATATGTTCCCCTTTTGAGAGGTTCATGGGAGTCTTAAAGAAATATGTTCATAACCGTGCTAGACCAGAAGGAAGCATCTCCAAGGGATATGGAACAGAGGAGGTCATTGAGTTTTGTGTTGACTTTATTCTTGACCTTAAGCCGATTGGTGTTTCTGACTCGTGGGTGGAAAAGGCACGCTGGAAAAGAAAGCAATGATATGTAGGGACGGGGATTCTTTCACTAAAGCACACTACACAGTTCTACATAATTCCACCTTGGCAGCTCCATATATCGAGGAACACAAGAATATTGTACGCTTCAAAACCCGGGGAAGTCTGAATCATGGATTACAGATGAACACATGAAGTCTTTCGGTGGTTGGATGCGGACACATCTCTTGAATGACACCACTGTTGGAGATCAGCTATACTTGTTGGCCGCATCACCATCTTCTACTGTATTGAATTTCCAAGGGTACGAAATAAATGGGAATACATTCTACACGATCGCCCAAGATAAAAAGAGCACCAACGAAAATAGTGGTGTACGCTTTGATGCAATAGACGAGAATGGACAAAAGGACACATATTATGGTTACATAGAGGAGATATGGGAACTAGACTATGGAGTCTTTTTAAGGTCCCTTTGTTTCGCTGCAAATGGGTCAACCTGAATGGGGAAGGGGTAAAGATAGACCAGGAATGACCGACAACTGTGGATCTCAACAATCTTGGTTATAGATATGAACCATTCGTCCTAGCCAATGATGTGTCTCAGGTTTTCTATGTGAAGGACATGTCCTCCAGGCCAAAAAAAGAAAAAATATGCAAACGAATACATCATATGATGAGCCAAAGAGTTACATAGGTCTTTCACGGAAAAGAAACATCGTGGGAATCGAGGACAAGACAGACATGTCAGAAGATTATAATAAGTTTGATGAAATTCCGCCCTTCATAGTGAAAACTAACCCAAGCATTCTGTTAAGTAAAGAAGATGCTCCATGGTTACGTCTGAAGCGATCATAAGGAAGGACATATGCCAAGAAGTTCATGCTCATATTATGTAACTCTATTTCATGTCTTTCGCGGTTTGTGGTTTCACCGAAGGATATCTTTCGCGGTTTGTGGCTTGACCGGGACAATATATAGGGGGGGCCTTTAGTCCCGGTTTTATCGTCTCAGTTTTTAATATTAATAAATGTCTTGAGTGTTAGTACCGTTTTGTGGCTGGACCGGGACTATGAAGAAGTTGTCCCGATTCGTACTTACCATTAAGATCTGATCTCCAAACGCAGGGTCACATATTAGAGTGTCTATGACAGTTTCTTGAGATGCCGAGGACTGGATCCGCGCATCTCCCAAACTGGTCGAGTGGTGTCCTCGCCTCAAAACCATCTTGCTGCTTGTAACTTCTCTAACTAGATCAATACACTGGAGATAACTAATTTCACATATTAGGAGTGCCTCTATGACCAGTTTTCGGAGATGCCGAGGATCGGGATCCGGCATCTCCCTGAAACTGGCCGTAGTGGTGTCCCTGCTCTCGAAAACCATATTGCAGCTTGTAACTTCTCTAACTAGATCAATACGCCTGGGAGCTAACTAATTTCACATATTAGGGAGTGCCTCTATGACCAGTTTCTCGGAGATGCCGGAGGGCTGGGCTCCGTCGGCA
This sequence comes from Avena insularis, assembly GCA_023614405.1. Lineage (NCBI taxonomy): Eukaryota > Viridiplantae > Streptophyta > Magnoliopsida > Poales > Poaceae > Avena > Avena insularis. The sequence goes on from CM042685.1 coordinate 377,375,731, forward strand.
TCTCCCTGAAACTGGCCGTAGTGGTGTCCCTGCTCTCGAAAACCATCTTGGAGATGCCTCAAACTGGCTGGAGAACTAGGCTTACAAGGATGCCTATTTATAGTACAAGCAGCTCGGCATAGTGTCGACACTTACGAAATAATGTCGACACTCACCCCTATTATTAGTGATGACTCATGTTTTGTCCCGATTGGTGTCTCCAATCGGGACTAAAGGTTCATCTTTAGTCCCGGTTGGTGACACCATCCGGAACAAGGTACACGCCGCATACATAATGTCGACACTCACCCCTATCATTAGTCTTGCTGGCCCAGCCTGCCAAATCCTCCAAACGGGACTAAAGATGAACCTTTAGTATATTGAAAATCCGAACAATGAAAATCCTTCGTGTGGTGTCATATTATGTGACATAGTTGAAAGGAAAAAATACCAGACTTGGTATATTGATCATGTCTCAAAAAACCTTCACAAAATGGCCTATCATGTTCGAGGATTCATGGCTTTCGGTCCAAATGACCGATGTTATGTGCTGAATCACGGCATATTTTGTGATGCTGTGCCCATATTATGCATATGTGTGGACATTGGTATGGAGAACAATGTTGCAGGAGGAAGTTTTCCTTTTTGTCGCACGAAAAAGCCCTTTTCCATTTTCTCCGAAAGAAAAACGGGTCATTTTGTGAAGTAACCACCAAAATGCCATTTCCGAATGCTACCATCCCATTTTCCTAAAATACTAGACCACCTTACATGGAATATCTCCCAACCGGGACATCTCAAACCTTTTCGTCCATCCCGGGTAAAAAGGACAAATGTGTGCCGAATCGGTAGGGAGTGGGTCCGGTTTGTACTACAAGTACATGATCTATCGCCCGTGATTTTTTGAAAAAATCATTTTTAGACTCGCAATATGTGGTTTATTCAGAGATCCAATGCAAGTTCTAACGATGCTCGTCCCCTATCTTCATGCACGCCGGTTCGACCATAGTTAGAAATTCAGATAATTCAAAACGGGCATAATAAATTCAAAAAAAAATCCGAACAATGAAAATCCTTCGCGTGATGTCATATTATGTGACATAGTTGAAAGGAAAAATACCAGACTTTGTATATTGATCATGTCTCGAAAAAACCTTCACAAAATGACCTATCATGTTCGAGGTTTCATGGCTTTCGGTCCAAATGACCGATGTTATATGCTGAATCACGGCATAGTTTGTGATGCTGTGCCCATATTATGCATGCGTGTGGACATTGGTATGGAGAACAATGTTTTAGGAGGAACTTTTTGTTGGATTCTATTCGTCGTTATCTTTCCAACAAAATTGGTTTCATCCCGTTTGGAGTTCGGATGCAAAAGTTATTGCGTTTCTGGTTTTCTGGTTTCTGGAATTTCCCTCACCGGAAGTTCCGGCTTCCCACCGGAAGTTCCGCTAGGGCATCTTTGCCGCCGAAAGTTCCGGTGGAAGTTCCGGGTCTTCTTCCGCTCACGCTCAGTAACCTTCTGTTTTGAAGCGTTCTATTTGCCGAAACTTTGTCGGAACTTGCATCGGAAGTTCACCGGAACTTCCGGTCTGTTTTGACCGGAACTTCCGGTTGCGCTTCTGGAACGGGCGTCAACGGTCTGATGACCGTTGGGGCCAGGCTGGGCGGAACTTCCGCCCAGAGCTGGAAGTTTCGGCCATGATTCGTTTTTTCAGTTTCTCGCTCCTTAGTTTTCGACCGATGGTTGGGTGCCACCAGAACTTCCGGCCTCCCACCGGAAGTTCCGGCCAGGTGTCGCGAATGCCCATAACGGGCAGATCTGGGAGCCCTTTAAAAGGGGCTCCTCTTCCCCTTCGTGGGCACTAGCTTTTCTTCTTGGTTCTTGGCTTTCTCTCCCTCCTCCATTGTCAACCTTGAAGAAGCTTTCCCTCTCCCTTTCCCCTCCTATGATTCTTGCATCTTTTTGAGGGATTTGAGAGAGGAGATCTAGATCTACAATCCCCCCAAGTCAAATCCCTTCTTTGTGAAGGAATCATTGGGATCTAGATCTTGGAGAGTTTTGTGTTCTCCTCTTGTGTTCTTCCTCCCTTATTCCCCCAATAGCTTTTGTAGCTTTGTTGGAATTTGGGAGAGAAGGACTTGCCCTTGCATTTGGTGCATAGTTTGAGTTCTACTCTTGTGTTCTTCCTCCCTTATTCCCCCAATAGCTTTTGTAGCTTTGTTGGAGTTTGGGGGAGAAGGACTTGCCCTTGCATTTGGTGCATAGGTTTGAGTTCTCCTCGGAGATTCGGCGAGTTCAAGCTTGTGAGCTTGTTTTCTCTTGGGTTCCTTGGAACCCTAGACGGTTGTGTGGTTGGATTGTTGAAATTTTGTGGTCTTGTTGACCTTTTGTGGTCTTGTAGCCTTTTGTGGCGTTGTTGGCCTTTTGTGGCATTGTTGGTCTTTTGTGGCTTTGTTGTTGGGAGCCTCCAATTGAGTTGTGGAGTTAGCCCCAATCTTGTACGGGTTCGGTGACCGCCCTCAAGCGTCCCATAGTGGAGCAAGTGCCCACCTTTTGTGGTGCGCACTTGGGAGAATAGGGTGAGCCTTTTGTGGCGTCGGTGAGTTGCGTGCTTCCGCATCCGGGGTGAGGCCTTGTATGGCGTTGGGTGAGCATCGAGCCACCACACCTCGAGGTGAGCCATTTGTGGCATTCGGAGAGCATTGCGCCATCGCACCTCTCCAACGGAGACGTAGCTTATTTTGAAGTGAACTTCGGGAAACAAATCTTCGTCTCCGCGTCCATCGGTTATCTCTCAACCGAACCCTTTACTTATGCACTTTACATTGTGATAGCCATCGTGCTTGAAGTACTTATACCTTGCTATCACCTTGTTGCTTGTATTGCTTAGCATAGGTTGTTGGTGCACCTAGGTGAACTTAGTGGCTAGGTTTTGTGCTCAATAAATTAAACGTTAGTTTTATTCCGCATTTACTTGAGACTAAACCGTAATAATTTTAAAATCCTAGTCACCCCCTCTAGGCAACTTCCTTTGTACTTTCAAAGGTGTCGTCGGGCTTCTCATCTAATATAAAGGGGATAATAAATATGGCAGAGAAAAAGTTCCAAAACCTGAAGTCTCATGACTGTCACGTGATTATGACGCAGTTGCTTCCGATTGCATTGAGGGGGCTTCTACCGGAAAATGTTCGAGTACCCATTGTGAAGCTGTGTGCATTCCTCAATGCAATATCTCAGAAGGTAATCAATCCAGATATTCTGCCAAGGTTACAGAAGGATGTGGTACAATGTCTTGTTAGTTTTGAATTGGTGTTCCCACCATCCTTCTTCAATATTATGACGCATCTCTTGGTTCACCTAGTGGAAGAGATTGCCATTCTCGGTCCGGTATTTCTGCACAATATGTTCCCCTTTGAGAGGTTCATGGGAGTCTTAAAGAAATATGTTCATAACCGTGCTAGACCAGAAGGAAGCATCTCCAAGGGATATGGAACAGAGGAGGTCATTGAGTTTTGTGTTGACTTTATTCCTGACCTTAAGCCGATTGGTGTTTCTGACTCGCGGCATGAGGGAAGACTAAGTGGAAAAGGCACGCTGGAAAAGAAAGCAATGATATGTAGGGACGGGGATTCTTTCACTAAAGCACACTACACAGTTCTACATAACTCCACCTTGGCAGCTCCGTATATCGAGGAACACAAGAATATTGTACGCTCCAAAAACCCGGGGAAGTCTGAATCATGGATTACAGATGAACACATGAAGTCTTTCGGTGGTTGGATGCGGACACATCTCTTGAATGACACCACTGTTGGAGATCAGCTATACTTGTTGGCCGCATCACCATCTTCTACTGTATTGAATTTCCAAGGGTACGAAATAAATGGGAATACATTCTACACGATCGCCCAAGATAAAAAGAGCACCAACGAAAATAGTGGTGTCCGCTTTGATGCAATAGACGAGAATGGAATAAAGGACACATATTATGGTTACATAGAGGAGATATGGGAACTAGACTATGGAGTCTCTTTTAAGGTCCCTTTGTTTCGCTGCAAATGGGTCAACCTGAATGGGGAAGGGGTAAAGATAGACCAGTTGTACGGAATGACAACTGTGGATCTCAACAATCTTGGTTATAGATATGAACCATTCGTCCTAGCCAATGATGTGTCTCAGGTTTTCTAATTGAAGGACATGTCCTCCAGACCAAAAAAAGAAAAAATATGCAAATGAATACATCATATGATGAGCCAAAGCGTCACATAGTTCTTTCAGGGAAAAGAAACATCGTGGGAATCGAGGACAAGATGACATGTCAAGATTATAATAAGTTTGATGAAATTCCGCCTTCACAAAGGAAAACTAACCCAAGCATTCTGTTAAGTAAACAAGATGCTCCATGGTTACGTCTGCGGTTATCATAAGGAAGGACATATGCCAAGAAGTTCATGCTCATATTATGTAACTCTATTTCATGTCTTTCGCGGTTTGTGGCTTCACCGAAGGATATCTTTCGCGGTTTGTGGCTTGACCGGGACAATATATAGGGGGGGCCTTTAGTCCCGGTTTTATCGTCTCAGTTTTTAATATTAATAAATGTCTTGAGTGTTAGTACCGTTTGTGGCTGGACCGGGACTATGAAGAAGTTGTCCCGATTCGTACTTACCATTAAGATCTGATCTCCAAACGCGCGCGGTCACATATTAGGGAGTGTCTCTATGACCAGTTTCTTGGAGATGCCGAGGATGGATCCGCGGCATCTCCCCGAACTGGGTCGAGTGGTGTCCTCGCTCTCAAAAACCATCTTGCTGCTTGTAACTTCTCTAACTAGATCAATACACTGGAGCTAACTAATTTCACATATTAGGAGTGCCTCTATGACCAGTTTCTCGAGATGCCGAGGATCTGGGATCCGGCAGATCTCCCCGAAACTGGCTGTAGTGGTGTCCCGCCTCAAAACCATATTGCAGCTTGTAACTTCTCTAACTAGATCAATACCACAGGAGCTAACTAATTTCACATATTAGGGAGTGCCTCTATGACCAGTTTCTCGGAGATGCCGAGAGGCTGGGCTCCGTAAGATCTCCCCGAACTGGCCGTAGTGGTGTCCTGCTCGAAAACCAGCTTGGAGATGCCTCAAACTGGCTGGAGGACTGGACTTACAAGGATGCCTATTTATAGTACAAGCAGCTCGGCATAGTGTCGACACTTACGAAATAATGTCGACACTCACCCCTATTATTAGTGCTGACTCGTATTTTGTCCCGATTGGTGTCTCCAACCGGGACTAAAGGTTCATCTTTAGTCCCGGTTGGTGACACCATCCGGAACAAGGTACACGCCGCACGACATAATGTCGACACTCACCCCTATCATTAGTGCTGCCTGGCCCAGCCTGCCGAAATCCCTCCAAACGGGACTAAAGATGAACCTTTAGTATATTGAAAATCCAAACAATGAAAATCCTTCGTGTGGTGTCATATTATGTGACATAGTTGAAAGGAAAAATACCATACTTGGTATATTGATCATGTCTCAAAAAACCTTCACAAAATGACCTATCATGTTCGAGGATTCATGGCTTTCGGTCCAAATGACCGATGTTATGTGCTGAATCACGGCATATTTTGTGATGCTGTGCCCATATTATGCATGTGTGTGGACATTGGTATGGAGAACAATGTTGCAGGAGGAAGTTTTCCTTTTTGTCGCACGAAAAAGCCCTTTTCCATTTTCCGAGCGCAAAAAATGGGTCATTTTGTAAAGTAACCACCAAAATGCCATTTCAGAATGCTACCATCCCATTTTCCTAAAATACTAGACCACCTTACATGGAATATCTCCCAACCAGGACATCTCAAACCTTTTCGTCCATTCCGGGTAAAAAGGACAAATGTCTGCCGAATCGGTAGGAAGTGGGTCCGGTTTGTACTACAAGTACATGATCTATCGCCCGTGATTTTTTGAAAAAATCATTTTTAGACTCGCAATATGTGGTTTCTTCAGATCCAATGTAAGTTCTAACGATGCTCGCCCCTATCTTCATGCACGGTTCACCATAGTTAGAAATTCAGATAATTCAAAACGGGCATAATAAATTCAAAAAAATCCGAACAATGAAAATCCTTCGTGATGTCATATTATGTGACATAGTTGAAAGGAAAAATACCAGACTTTGTATATTGATCATGTCTCAAAAAACCTTCACAAAATGACCTATCATGTTCGAGGTTTCATGGCTTCGGTCCAAATGACCGATGTTATATGCTGAATCACGGCATAGTTTGTGATGCTGTGCCCATATTATGCATGCGTGTGGACATTGGTATGGAGAACAATGTTTTAGGAGGAACTTTTTGTTGGATTCTATTCGTCGTTATCTTTCCAACAAAATTGTTTGGAGTTCGGATGCAAAAGTTATTGCGTTTCTGGTTTTCGGTTCGAATTTCCGACCGGAAGTTCCGCTTCCCACCGAAGTTCCGCTAGGGCATCTTTGCCCGAAAGTTCGTGGAAGTTCCGGGTCTTCTTCCGCTCATGCTCGTAACCTTCGCTTTTGAAGCGTCTATTTGGAACTTTGTCGGAACTTGCATCGAAGTTCACCGGATCTTCCGTCTGTTTGACCAGAACTTCCGTTGCGCTTCGAGCGGGCGCCAACGGTCGATGATCGTTGGAGCTGGCGGAACTTCAGAGCCGGAAGTTCCGCCATGATTCATTTTTTCAGTTTCTCGCCCAAGCTTTTTGACCGATGGTTAGGTGCCACCGAACTTCCGCCTCCCACCGGAAGTTCCCAGTGTCGCTAATGCCCATAACGGAGATCCGGGAGCCCTTTAAAGGGCTCCTTCCCTTCGTGGGCACTAGCTTTTCTTCTTGGTTCTTGGCTTTCTCTCCTCCATTGTCAACCTTGAAGAAGCTTTCCCTCTCCCTCTCCCCTCCTATGATTCTTGCATCTTTTTGAGGGATTTGAGAGAGGAGATCTAGATCTACAATCCCCCCAAGTCAAATCCTTCTTTGTGAAGGAATCATTGGGATCTAGATCTTGGAGAGTTTTGTGTTCTCCTCTTGTGTTCTTCCTCCCTTATTCCCCCAATAGCTTTTGTAGCTTTGTTGGAATTTGGGAGAGAAGGACTTGCCCTTGCATTTGGTGCATAGGTTTGAGTTCTACTCTTGTGTTCTTCCTCCCTTATTCCCCCCAATAGCTTTTGTAGCTTTGTTGGAGTTTGGGGGAGAAGGACTTGCCCTTGCATTTGGTGCATAGGTTTGAGTTCTCCTCGGAGATTCGGCGAGTTCAAGCTTGTGAGCTTGTTTTATCTTGGGTTCCTTGGAACCCTAGACGGTTGTGTGGTTGGATTGTTGACCTTTTGTGGTCTTGTTGACCATTTGTGGTCTTGTAGCCTTTTGTGGCGTTGTTGGCCTTTTGTGGCATTGTTGGCCTTTTGTGGCTTTGTTGTTGGGAGCCTCCAATTGAGTTGTGGAGTTAGCCCCAATCTTGTACGGGTTCGGTGACCGCCCTCAAGCGTCCCATAGTGGAGCAAGTGCCCACCTTTTGTGGTACGCACTTGGGAGAATAGGGTGAGCCTTTTGTGGCGTCGGTGAGTTGCGTGCTTCCGCATCCGGGGTGAGGCCTTGTGTGGCGTTGGGTGAGCATCGAGCCACCACACCTCGAGGTGAGCCATTTGTGGCGTTCGGAGAGCATTGCGCCATCGCACCTCTCCAACGGAGACGTAGCTTCTTTTGAAGTGAACTTCGGGAAAAAAATCTTCGTCTCCGCGTCCATCGGTTATCTCTCAACCGAACCCTTTACTTATGCACTTTACATTGTGATAGCCATCGTGCTTGAAGGACCTATACCTTGCTATCACCTTGTTGCTTGTATTGCTTAGCATAGGTTGTTGGTGCACCTAGGTGAACTTAGTGGCTAGGTTTTGTGCTCAATAAATTAAACGTTAGTTTTATTCCGCATTTACTTGAGCCTAAACAGTAATAATTTTCAAAGCCTAGTCACCCCCCTCTAGGCGACTTCCTTTGTACTTTCAAAGGTGTCGTCGGGCTTCTCATCTAATATAAAGGGGATAATAAATATGGCAGAGAAAACGTTCCAAAACTTGAAGTCTCATGACTGTCACGTGATTATGACGCAGTTGCTTCCGATTGCATTGAGGGGGCTTCTACCGGAAAATGTTCGAGTACCCATTGTGAAGCTGTGTGCATTCCTCAATGCAATATCTCAGAAGGTAATCAATCCAGATATTCTGCCAAGGTTACAGAAGGATGTGGTACAATGTCTTGTTAGTTTTGAATTGGTATTCCCACCATCCTTCTTCAATATTATGACGCATCTCCTGGTTCACCTAGTGGAAGAGATTGCCATTCTCGGTCCGGTATTTCTGCACAATATGTTCCCCTTTGAGAGGTTCATGGGAGTCTTAAAGAAATATGTTCATAACCGTGCTAGACCAGAAGGAAGCATCTCCAAGGGATATGGAACAGAGGAGGTCATTGAGTTTTGTGTTGACTTTATTCCTGACCTTAAGCCGATTGGTGTTTCTGACTCGTGGCATGAGGGAAGACTAAGTGGAAAAGGCACGCTGGAAAAGAAAGCAATGATATGTAGGGACGGGGATTCTTTCACTAAAGCACACTACACAGTTCTACATAATTCCACCTTGGCAGCTCCGTATATCGAGGAACACAAGAATATTGTACGCTCCAAAAACCCGGGGAAGCCTGAATCATGGATTACAGATGAACACATGAAGTCTTTCGGTGGTTGGATGCAGACACATCTCTTGAATGACACCACTATTGGAGATCAGCTATACTTGTTGGCCGCATCACCATCTTCTACTGTATTGAATTTCCAAGGGTACGAAATAAATGGGAATACATTCTACACGATCGCCCAAGATAAAAAGAGCACCAACGAAAATAGTGGTGTCCGCTTTGATGCAATATACGAGAATGGACAAAAGGACACATATTATGGTTACATAGAGGAGATATGGGAACTAGACTATGGAGTCTCTTTTAAGGTCCCTTTGTTTCGCTGCAAATGGGTCAACCTGAATGGGGAAGGGGTAAAGATAGACCAGTTGTACGGAATGACAACTGTGGATCTCAACAATCTTGGTTATAGATATGAACCATTCGTCCTAGCCAATGATGTGTCTCAGGTTTTCTATGTGAAGGACATGTCCTCCAGACCAAAAAAAGAAAAAATATGCAAACGAATACATCATATGATGAGCCAAAGCGTCACATAGTTCTTTCACGGAAAAGAAACATCGTGGGAATCGAGGACAAGATAGACATGTCAGAAGATTATAATAAGTTTGATGAAATTCCACCCTTCACAGTGAAAACTAACCCAAGCATTCTGTTAAGTAAAGAAGATGCTCCATGGTTACGTCTGAAGCGATCATAAGGAAGGACATATGCCAAGAAGTTCATGCTCATATTATGTAACTCTATTTCATGTCTTTCGCGGTTTGTGGCTTCACCGAAGGATATCTTTCGCGGTTTGTGGCTTGACCGGGACAATATATAGGGGGGGCCTTTAGTCCCGGTTTTATTGTCTCAGTTTTTAATATTAATAAATGTCTTGAGTGTTAGTACCATTTTGTGGCTGGACCGGGACTATGAAGAAGTTGTCCCGATTCGTACTTACCATTAAGATCTGATCTCCAAACGCGCGCGGTCACATATTAGGGAGTGCCTCTATGACCAGTTTCTTGGAGATGCCGGAGGACTGGGATCCGGCGACATCTCCCTGAAACTGGTCGTAGTGGTGTCCCTGCTCTCAAAAACCATCTTGCTGCTTGTAACTTCTCTAACTAGATCAATACACCTGGGAGCTAACTAATTTCACATATTAGGGAGTGCCTCTATGACCAGTTTCTCGGAGATGCCGGAGGACTGGGATCCGGCGGCATCTCCCTGAAACTGGCCGTAGTGGTGTCCCTGCTCTCGAAAACCATCTTGGAGATGCCTCAAACTGGCTGGAGGACTGGACTTACAAGGATGCCTATTTATAGTACAAGCAGCTCGGCATAGTGTCGACACTCACCCCTATTATTAGTGCTGACTCGTTTTTTTGTCCCGATTGGTGTCTCCAACCGGGACTAAAGGTTCATCTTTAGTCCCGGTTGGTGACACCATCCGGAACAAGGTACATGCCGCACGACATAATGTCGACACTCACCCCTATCATTAGTGTTGCCTGGCCCAGCCTGCCGAAATCCCTCCAAACGGGACTAAAGATGAACCTTTAGTATATTGAAAATCCGAACAATGAAAATCCTTCGTGTGGTGTCATATTATGTGACATAGTTGAAAGGAAAAAATACCAGACTTGGTATATTGATCATGTCTCAAAAAACCTTCACAAAATGACCTATCATGTTCGAGGATTCATGGCTTTCGGTCCAAATGACCGATGTTATGTGCTGAATCACGGCATATTTTGTGATGCTGTGCCCATATTATGCATGTGTGTGGACATTGGTATGGAGAACAATGTTGCAGGAGGAAGTTTTCCTTTTTGTCGCACGATAAAGCCCTTTTCCATTTTCCGAGCGCAAAAAACGGGTCATTTTGTGAAGTAACCACCAAAATGCCAATTCAGAATGCTACCATCCCATTTTCCTAAAATACTAGACCACCTTACATGGCATATCTCCCAACCGGGACATCTCAAACATTTTCGTCCATCCCGGGTAAAAAGGACAAACGTCTGCCGAATCGGTAGGAACTGGGTCCGGTTTGTACTACAAGTACATGATCTATCGCCCGTGATTTTTTGAAAAAATCATTTTTAGACTCGCAATATGTGGTTTCTTCAGAGATCCAATGCAAGTCCTAACGATGCTCGTCCCCTATCTTCATGCACGCCGGTTCGACAATAGTTAGAAATTCAGATAATTCAAAACGGGCATAATAAATTCAAAAAAAATCCGAACAATGAAAATCCTTCGCGTGATGTCATATTATTTGACATAGTTGAAAGGAAAAATACCAGACTTTGTATATTGATCATGTCTCGAAAAAACCTTCACAAAATGACCTATCATGTTCGAGGTTTCATGGCTTTCGGTCCAAATGACCGATGTTATATGCTGAATCACGGCATAGTTTGTGATGCTGTGCCCATATTATGCATGCGTGTGGACATTGGTATGGAGAACAATGTTTTAGGAGGAACTTTTTGTTGGATTCTATTCGTTGTTATCTTTCCAACAAAATTGGTTTCATCCCGTTTGGAGTTCGGATGCAAAAGTTATTGCGTTTCTGGTTTTCTGGTTTCTGGAATTTCCCTCACCGGAAGTTCCGGCTTCCCACTGGAAGTTCTGCTAGGGCATCTTTGCCGCCGAAAGTTCCGGTGGAAGTTCCGGGTCTTCTTCCGCTCACGCTCAGTAACCTTCTGTTTTGAAGCGTTCTATTTGCCGAAACTTTGTCGGAACTTGCATCGGAAGTTCACCGGAACTTCCGGTCTGTTTTGACCGAAACTTTCGGTTGCGCTTCTGGAGCGGGCGTCAACGGTCTGATGACCGTTGGAGCCAGACTAGGCGGAACTTCCGCCTAGAACCGGAAGTTCCGGCCATGATTCGTTTTTTCAGTTTCTCGCTCCGCAGTTTTCGACCGATGGTTGGGTGCCACCGGAACTTCCGGCCTCCCACCAGAAGTTCCGGCCAGGTGTCACGAATGCCCATAACGGGCAGATCTGGGAGCCCTTTAAAAGGGGCTCCTCTTCCCCTTCGTGGGCACTAGCTTTTCTTCTTGGTTCTTGGCTTTCTCTCCCTCCTCCATTGTCAACCTTGAAGAAGCTTTCCCTCTCCCTTTCCCCTCCTATGATTCTTGCATCTTTTTGAGGGATTTGAGAGAGGAGATCTAGATCTACAATCCCCCCAAGTCAAATCCCTTCTTTGTGAAGGAATCATTGGGATCTAGATCTTGGAGAGTTTTGTGTTCTCCTCTTGTGTTCTTCCTCCCTTATTCCCCCAATAGCTTTTGTAGCTTTGTTGGAATTTGGGAGAGAAGGACTTGCCCTTGCATTTGGTGCATAGGTTTGAGTTCTACTCTTGTGTTCTTCCTCCCTTATTCCCCCAATAGCTTTTGTAGCTTTGTTGGAGTTTGGGGGAGAAGGACTTACCCTTGCATTTGGTGCATAGGTTTGAGTTCTCCTCGGAGATTCAGCGAGTTCAAGCTTGTGAGCTTGTTTTCTCTTGGGTTCCTTGGAACCCTAGACGGTTGTGTGGTTGGATTGTTGACCTTTTGTGGTCTTGTTGACCTTTTGTGGTCTTGTAGCCTTTTGTGGCGTTGTTGGCCTTTTGTGGCATTGTTGGCCTTTTGTGGGTTTGTTGTTGGGAGCCTCCAATTGAGTTGTGGAGTTAGCCCCAATCTTGTACGGGTTCGTGACCGCCTCAAGCGTCCCATAGTGGAGCAAGTGCCCACCTTTTGTGGTGCGACTTGGGAGAATAGGGTGAGCCTTTGTGGCGTCGGTGAGCGTGCTTCCGCATCCGGTGAGGCCTTGTGTGGCGTTGGGTGAGCATCGAGCCACCACACCTCGAGGTGAGCCATTTGTATGGCCTGGAGAGCATTGCGCCATCGCACCTCTCCAAACGAGACCGAGCTTCTATGGAAGTGAACTCCGGTAAAAAAATCTTCGTCTCCGCGTCCATCGGTTATCTCTCAACCGAACCCTTTACTTATGCACTTTACATTGTGATAGCCATCGTGCTTGAATTACTTATACCTTGCTATCACCTTGTTGCTTGTATTGCTTAGCATAGGTTGTTGGTGCACCTAGGTGAACTTAGTGGCTAGGTTTTGTGCTCAATAAATTAAACGTTAGTTTTATTCCGCATTTACTTGAGCCTAAACCGTAATAATTTTAAAATCCTAGTCACCCCCCTCTAGGAGACTTCCTTTGTACTTTCAAAGGTGTCGTCGGGCTTCTCATCTAATATAAAGGGGATAATAAATATGGCAGAGAAAAAGTTCCAAAACCTGAAGTCTCATGACTGTCACGTGATTATGACGCAGTTGCTTCCGATTGCATTGAGGGGGCTTCTACCAGAAAATGTTCGAGTACCCATTGTGAAGCTGTGTGCATTCCTCAATGCAATATCTCAGAAGGTAATCAATCCAGATATTCTGCCAAGGTTACAGAAGGATGTGGTACAATGTCTTGTTAGTTTTGAATTGGTGTTCCCACCATCCTTCTTCAATATTATGACGCATCTCCTGGTTCACCTAGTGGAAGAGATTGCCATTCTCGGTCCGGTATTTCTGCACAATATGTTCCCCTTTGAGAGGTTCATGGGAGTCTTAAAGAAATATGTTCATAACCGTGCTAGACCAGAAGGAAGCATCTCCAAGGGATATGGAACAGAGGAGGTCATTGAGTTTTGTGTTGACTTTATTCCTGACCTTAAGCCGATTGGTGTTTCTGACTCGCGGCATGAGGGAAGACTAAGTGGAAAAGGCACGCTGGAAAAGAAAGCAATGATATGTAGGGACGGGGATTCTTTCACTAAAGCACACTACACAGTTCTACATAATTCCACCTTGGCAGCTCCGCATATCGAGGAACACAAGAATATTGTACGCTCCAAAAACCCGGGGAAGTCTGAATCATGGATTATAGATGAACACATGAAGTCTTTCGGTGGTTGGATGCGGACACATCTCTTGAATGACACCACTGTTGGAGATCAGCTATACTTGTTGGTGATCACCATCTTCATGTATTGAATTTCGAAGGGTACGAAATAAATGGGAATATATTCTACACGATCGCCCAAGATAAAAAGAGCACCAACGAAAATAGTGGTGTCCCCTTTGATGCAATAGACGAGAATGGACAAAGGACACATATTATGGTTACATAGAGGAGATATGGGAACTAGACTATGGAGTCTCTTTTAAGGTCCCTTTGTTTCGCTGCAAATGGGTCAACCTAAATGGGGAAGGGGTAAAGATAGACCAGTTGTACGGAATGACAACTGTGGATCTCAACAATCTTGGTTATAGATATGAACCATTCGTCCTAGCCAATGATGTGTCTCAGGTTTTCTATGTGAAGGACATGTCCTCCAGACCAAAAAAATAAAAAATATGCAAACGAATGCATCATATGATGAGCCAAAGCATCACATAGTTATTTCAGGGAAAAGAAACATCGTGGGAATTGAGGACAAGACAGACATGTCAGAAGATTATAATAAGTTTGATGAAATTCCGCCCTTCACAGTGAAAACTAACGCAAGCATTCTGTTAAGTAAAGAAGATGCTCCATGGTTACGTCTGAAGCGATCATAAGGAAGGACATATGCCAAGAAGTTCATGCTCATATTATGTAACTCTATTTCATGTCTTTCGCGGTTTGTGGCTTCACCGAAGGATATCTTTCGCGGTTTGTGGCTTGACCGGGACAATATATCGGGGGGCCTTTAGTCCCGGTTTTATCGTCTCAGTTTTTAATATTAATAAATGTCTTGAGTGTTAGTACCGTTTTGTGGCTGGACCGGGACTATGAAGAAGTTGTCCCGATTCGTACTTACCATTAAGATCTGATCTCCAAACGCGCGCGGTCACATATTAGGGAGTGTCTCTATGACTAGTTTCTTGGAGATGCCGGAGGACTAGGATCCGGCGGCATCTCCCTGAAACTGGTCGTAGTGGTGTCCCTGCTCTCAAAAACCATCTTGCTGCTTGTAACTTCTCTAACTAGATCAATACACCTGGGAGCTAACTAATTTCACATATTAGGGAGTGCCTCTATGACCAGTTTCTCGGAGATGCCGAGGATCGGGATCCGTGGCATCTCCTCGAAACTGGGCGTGGTGTCCCTGCTCTCGAAAACCATATTGCAGCTTGTAACTTCTCTAACTAGATCAATACTGGAGCTAACTAATTTCACATATTAGAGTGCCTCTATGACCAGTTTCTCGGAGATGCCGAGGAGGCTGGGCTCACGGCATCTCCCTTTAATCGCCATAGGGGTGTCCCTGCTCTCGAAAACCATCTTGGAGATGCCTCAAATTGGCTGGAGGACTGGACTTACAAGGATGCCTATTTATAGTACAAGCAGCTCGGCATAGTGTCGACACTTACGAAATAATGTCGACACTCACCCCTATTATTAGTGTCGATTGTGTTTTGTCGATTGGTGTCTCCAACCGGGACTAACGGTTCATCTTTAGTCCCGGTTGGTGACACCATCTGAACAAGGTACACGCCGCACGACATAATGTCGACACTCACCCCTATCATTAGTGCTGCCTGGCCCAGCCTGCCGAAATCCCTCCAAACGGGACTAAAGATGAACCTTTAGTATATTGAAAATCCGAACAATGAAAATCCTTCGTGTGGTGTCATATTATGTGACATAGTTGAAAGGAAAAATACCAGACTTGGTATATTGATCATGTCTCAAAAAACCTTCACAAAATGACCTATCGTGTTTGAGGATTCATGGCTTTCGGTCCAAATGACCGATGTTATGTGCTGAATCACGGCATATTTTGTGATGCTGTGCCCATATTATGCATGTGTGTGGACATTGGTATGGAGAACAATGTTGCAGGAGGAAGTTTTCCTTTTTATCGCACGAAAAAGCCCTTTTCCATTTTCCGAGCGCAAAAAAGGGTCATTTTGTGAAGTAACCACCAAAATGCCGTTTCAGAATGCTACCATCCCATTTTCCTAAAATACTAGACCACCTTACATGGAATATCTCCCAACCGGGACATCTCAAACCTTTTCGTCCATCCCGGGTAAAAAGGACAAATGTCTGCCGAATCGGTAGGAAGTGGGTTCGGTTTGTACTATAAGTACATGATCTATCGCCCGTGATTTTTTGAAAAAATCATTTTTAGACTCGCAATATGTGGTTTCTTCAGAGATCCAATGCAAGTTCTAACGATGCTCGTCCCCTATCTTCATGCACGCCGGTTCGACCATAGTTAGAAATTCAGATAATTCAAAACGGGCATAATAAATTCAAAAAAAATCCGAACAATGAAAATCCTTCGCGTGATGTCATATTATGTGACATAGTTGAAAGGAAAAATACCAGACTTTGTATATTGATCATGTCTCGAAAAAACCTTCACAAAATGACCTATCATGTTCGAGGTTTCATGGCTTTCGGTCCAAATGACCGATGTTATATGCTGAATCACGGCATAGTTTGTGATGCTGTGCCCATATTATGCATGCGTGTGGACATTGGTATGGAGAAAAATGTTTTAGGAGGAAGTTTTCCTTTTTATCGCACGGAAAAGCCCTTTTCCATTTTCCGAGCGCAAAAAAGGGGTCATTTTGTGAAGTAACCACCAAAATGCCGTTTCAGAATGCTACCGTCCGATTTTCCTAAAATACTAGACCACCTTACATGTACTATCTCCCAACCGGGATATCTCAAACCTTTTCGTCCATCCTGGATAAAAAGGACAAATGTCTGCCGAATCGGTGGGAAGTGGGTCCGGTTTGTACTACAGGTACATGATCTATCACCCGTGATTTTTTGGAAAAATCATTTTTAGACTCGCAATGTGTGGTTTCTTCAGAGATCCAATGCAAGTTCTAACGATGCTCGTCCCCTATCTTCATGCACGCTGGTTCGACCATAGTTAGAAATTCAGATAATTGAAAACGGGCATAATAAATTTAAAAAAATCCGAACAATGAAAATCCTTCGCGTGGTGTCATATTATGTGACATAGTTGAAAGGAAAAATACCAGACTTGGTATATTGATCATGTCTTGAAAAAACCTTCACAAAATGGCCTATCATGTTCGAGGTTTCATGGCTTTCGGTCCAAATGACCGATGTTATGTGCTGCCCATATTATTCATGCGTGTGGACATTGGTATGGAGAACAATGTTGCAGGAGGAAGTTTTCCTTTTTGTCGCACGTAAAAGCCCCTTTTCATTTTCCGAGCGCAAAAAACGGGTCATTTTGTGAAGTAACCACCAAAATGCCGTTTCAGAATGCTAAATACTAGACCACCTTACATGAACTATCTCCCAACCGGGACATATCAAACCTTTTCATCCATCCCGGGTAAAAAGGACAAATGTCTGCCGAATCGGCAGGAAGTGGGTCCGGTTTGTACTACAGGTACATGATCTATCGCCCGTGATTTTTTGAAAAAATCATTTTTAGACTCGCAATATGTAGTTTCTTCAGAGATCCAATGCAAGTTCTAACGATGCTCGTCCCCTATCTTCATGCACGCTGGTTCGACCATAGTTAGAAATTCAGATAATTCAAAACAGGCATAATAAATTCAAAAAAATCTGAACAATGAAAATCCTTCGCGTGGTGTCATATTATGTGACATAGTTGAAAGGAAAAATACCAGACTTGGTATATTGATCATGTCTTGAAAAAACCTTCACAAAATGGCCTATCATGTTCGAGGTTTCATGGCTTTCGGTCCAAATGATCGATGTTATGTGCTGAATCACGGTATAGTTTGTGATGCTGTGCCCATATTATGCATGCGTGTGGACATTGGTATGGAGAACAATGTTGCAGGAGGAAGTTTTCCTTTTTGTCGCACGTAAAAGCCCTTTTTCATTTTCCGAGCGCAAAAAACGGGTCATTTTGTGAAGTAACCACCAAAATGCCGTTTCAGAATGCTAAATACTAGACCACCTTACATGGACTATCTCCCAACCGGGACATCTCAAACATTTTCATCAATCCCAGTTAAAAAGGACAAATGTCTGCCGAATCGGCAGGAAGTGGGTCCGGTTTGTACTACAGGTACATGATCTATCGCCCGTGATTTTTTGAAAAAATCATTTTTAGACTCGCAATATGTGGTTTCTTCAGAGATCCAATGCAAGTTCTAACGATGCTCGTCCCCTATCTTCATGCACGCCGGTTCGACCATAGTTAGAAATTCAAATAATTCATAACGGGCATAATAAATTCAAAAAAAATCCGAACAATGAAAATCCTTCGCGTGGTGTTATATTATGTGACATAGTTGAAAGGAAAAATACCAGACTTGGTATATTGATCATGTCTCGAAAAAACCTTCCCAAAATGACCTATCATGTTCGAGGTTTCATGGCTTTCGGTCCAAATGACCGATGTTATGTGCTGAATCACGGCATAGTTTGTGATGTTGTGCCCATATTATGCATGCGTGTGGACATTGGTATGGAGAACAATGTTGCGGGAGGAAGTTTTCCTTTTTATCGCACGGAAAAGCCCTTTTCCATTTTCCGAGCGCAAAAAACGGGTCATTTTGTGAAGTAACCACCAAAATGCCGTTTCAGAATGCTACCGTCCCATTTTCCTAAAATACTAGACCACCTTACATTCTCCCTTAGCCACTTTGACTTATCCGTTTTTCCGAATTAAGGTTTTATATCTCTCAACACCAAAATGCCGTATATATTAGGGTTTCTCCGAATTAAGGTTTTATATCTCTCAACACCATACCTAACATTCTCCCTTAGCCACTTTGACTTATCCGTTTTTCCACCTATGCAGAAAATATGGACCCACACGATAGAGACGAAGAAAATGAAGAGCTGATCCAAGGTGTGATCCGCGAGGAAGAAAATTTAGATATATCGATGTTTCTAAACAACTCCGGTGAGGGTGATCCTCTTTTTGCCGGAAGAGACGACTTGTTTGAGGTTGAAGGTGATGCATTCCGCGAGGGAGAAGGCGATGCCTTGTGTGATCGAGAAGACGACCGCTCCGGCGAGGTGCATGTAATATAATTAATTCACTAATTAATAATCTGCTATCTATATAGAAATAGTAACGACGATCTTTCTTCTTTTAGCCCTCCGGATCGAAGAAATCTACTGAAAAGAGCAGACGAGGCCCAACCAAAAAGTTGGAAGACCATGAGAAGTTCAGGATCAAAGATGTCGCTGAAGACGGCAAACCGACGGCTCCCGAAGTTGTCGCAAACAAATTTGTGGCACAATGCGGAGTAATCGTTAGGGACCTAATCCCGATCACCATTCGAAATTGGAATAGGCCCGCTGATGCGGAAGAAGAGGGAACATGTTTATTTGTCCCTAACCACGCCAAAGATTTACTGTGGAAGAGGCTCATGGTTAATTTCAAACTACCGAAGATAGAGCTGGATCCAAATGCGGAGGATCCAGTTGAGGACGCCTTAGAACATGGGAGAGCCATGGAGGCTAAGGTCAGGGAGTGGGCTTTGAAGAAGATGGCCTAGTGTTTCACCAACTGGAAGAAAAGATTGCACCTTGACTATGTCGTGAAAGAGAAGACTCCCGATTTCAAGAATATTCAGTTTGAGAAGATAAAACCATTCTGGGCTGAGTTTGTGAAATACAAGACATCAGAAAAAGCTAAGAAAATGTCTGCAACGAATAAGCTGAATGCTGCTAACAAGAAGTATCACCATACTATGGGGCAAGGTGGCTACAGGGCTGGCATTCCTAAGTGGGAGAAACTTGAGAATGAACTGCGTGCTAAAAAGATCACCCCAGAGACAGACGATTGGGTAGAACGTGCAAGGAATTGGTTTTACGGGCATGGGGGCACGTTGGACTCGGAAGGGAAGTGTATATATAACATATGACATAAAGAAGACCCCTTGCCAATCGAGAAGATGAGAAAAGCAGTAAAGGCTGTTAAAGATGGGGACTTCATTCCCGATAGAGAGAATGATGAGCCCACACTCGCCCTTGGAAATAAGGAACATGATGGACGAACACGAGGCACAAGCGGCTCCAAACCATGGAGGACTGGGTTTCCCGAAGAGAGGAAGAAATATCCTGATAGAAGCCGTCAGAGGAGAAAGGACAGGGCGGAAGTTGAAGCAGATATTCAGAAAGAGCGAATGCGTATTAAAGAACGAATAAAGCAACAACAAGTTGAAATTAACGCACTTAAAGAGCAAAGTACTACCGGCCCATCTCAGCAGCACACTGCATTCGATGCTACCGACCTATCGAATAATCAAAAAAGAGTGTGGTTTCCACCGAGGTCCCGGGTGATGACAATGGCGATGACGATGGTGCACCGACGATGGCTCCTATTGGCTACCCAGTGGATGATATCACAGAGATGACACACTGCGAGCTATATGTCAAAGTTGTGAACATATCAATGAAGGTGGCGGTCGGCTATGCCTTACCAATTGGACCCACACCAACTTACCACGGTCGTCCGGTTCCAGAGGGCTACGCTGTTGTCGGGGTGGATGAAATCATGCCCACCTTTGAAGTTTTGGATCTTCACTACCCTGCAGGTGAAGGGGATGTGACTGTACTAGGAGACACAACAAACGTCACCATTCTATGGCCAAAGGAATGTATCGTGCTTCGAAATCACACGCAAAGGCCATCTTCGTCGCCGACTCACCCGTCTCCAGCGAGGTCATCGCCGCTGCAGCAGCCGTCTTCGTCGCCTCACCCAGCTCCGTCGCCTCACCAATCTCCGGCGCAGCCATCAACGCGGGAGCCATCGCCGGCGCCTCAGGATAAAAAGCATAAGCGTACCGCTACTCTGCGTCGTGGTAAGCGATCGCCGAAACGTAAACAAGAGCCTCTTCCAAAAGTACCAAAGGTTCCTCCCAAGAGAGCTTATGGCTGTACTGAAGAGGAGACTGCGGCGATCGTTGATGCGGAAACGACATCGTTTTTCGCTAAGCTGAGGCGGCCGAAAGAGCCAGAGTTCCCCATCACCAAAGAAGAAAAAGCCAGAGTGTTGAAAATCCTAAAGACTCTTCATCAACCCGAGCCAAAGCTGTCATCAGACTATGAGCGTTCTATTCTCAAGTCACATGCGGCACAACAAGCCTCGAAGAGCAGTACTGATGCAAGCGAGAAATCTGTTGCCCAGCTCGGAGAATAAGCAAAACAGTCTTGCGCCCCTCTCAAGGTGATTTCCCAAACCAATGTGGGGTCGAGCAAATATGGGGCCGAAGAGCAGTATGATCCAGAGGTAGTTACTGTCTGAGAAGCCGCTGCTCAAGGTATGAGTATTGCCCGGTACTTATCCCAGTTAGAGTTCTTCCCCGTGAGTGAAGTAGCATACAAATACCAGTACGGCAAACCTCTCGTCAAACCTGAGGAGGTAAATAATGTTCCAACAAAAATACGAAGATTGCATAACTGGTACATGCATGCCACAAAGGCCGGGGCTAACTGGATAGTGCTGAGGGTTACAAAAAAGCATCATGGGAAAGAAAAGGATGACATGATATCCATTGAATTTGATGAACTATTTCAATTATTCAATCAAGACGCCTTGGACAAATCAAGACGCCTTGGACAAATCGATCATCAGTGCCTATTGTCTGTAAGTACTAATTCTGTAATTAATTTAGTCTCCAGCTATCTCACCTTGTTTATTGCATGTATATAATCATACTGTAATATGCAGAATGAAGATTCTCGAATGCAGCAGAGGACAAATCTATGACATTGGCTTCATTGACCCATATTGGGTTCATGAAGCTAATCTCAAAACAAGCCCCCAGGATACGGAGGATAATATAGTACACACGTTAAGGTTTCGAGAAACCAGAAGGGAAATACTTTTTCCTTACAACTTCGAGTGAGTGTTATTGTCTTATATACACTTTTTATTTCGCTTACTCGATATTAAGTATATAATTGATTAGTTATGCATTCGTAGCTTCCACTATATTATGTTAATCATTCAACTTGACAAAGGGCATGTACTAGTCATGGACTCGAAACATAAACCCTTGAGCAGTGGAAGGACATGCAGATGCTTCTCCAGCGGTAATTCTAATCATTACGACACTATATCGGCAACGTTCGTGAATTTTATGATATCAAGTACTTAATAACTTATTTTATTCGTTTTCTTCGCCCGGGCAGCGCTTGGAAACGGTTCACCAACAAGGCTAGGGGTGTTTGGAAAGCGGAGCTTACATTTCAAGCACTAGATGTAAGCACCACTAGCTATATCCGCACATCTCTTTG
Organism: Avena insularis; assembly: GCA_023614405.1. Taxonomy (NCBI): domain Eukaryota; kingdom Viridiplantae; phylum Streptophyta; class Magnoliopsida; order Poales; family Poaceae; genus Avena; species Avena insularis. Next base: position 377,397,684 of record CM042685.1, read on the forward strand.
ATTCTAGTTTTGATACAGTTATTATCATGCTTGATTATTATTTTGATTGAACTATGTTCTCGTAAAGTGCCTGACACAGGGACCAGGTAACAATCTATGTGATACTATGTTTGCGAGTTCATCCGGCAGACGTGCGATGAGAAGGGAAGAAATTTAGAGCAACTCCACGTACGTAAACAATTTCTATAGTTTTTAATTACAATTAAATTGTGTTTAGTTTCATTAATATAGGCTGACTCCTTTTTTAAATCAGATCGAACGTCTACGGGACGGTCTTCTGCCAAAGGATCGCGTACGAGAAATTCAGGAGGAATTGGCGGGATTGTTGGATGCAGAAGTCCTAAACCAAAAAAGGAAATACTATTCGGCTGTGTATAGACAATAGGGATTGTAAAAAGAGCAACTTTTGTATGTAGTGTATGAACTCGATCCGTGTATCGAATGTAATATTGTCATGATGGTCTTGTGTAATATAATGGTTCCTTCATTGATGAGTGCAAAACACTAAATAAACAATAAAACTACATAAATGAATTCTCTGCCACGGCACAAAAAGTGGCGAAAATGCTGTCGCGGCAACAAAAGTTGCCAAAATGAATTCTTCGCCAGAAGCAGAATGTAAATCACTGCCATGGCGAAGGTTGTTTGTCCCGGTTCGTGTTACGAACCGGGATGGTTGCTCCACCCTCGCCTCTCGTCCCCACGCAGGTTTTCATTTGTCCCGGTTCGTTACGAACCGACGGTTGCTCCACCCCCTCGCCCTTTGCCGCATAATGTACCCCCATTTGTCTCGGTTGGTGGGGCAACCGGGACTAAAGGTTGGGGCTTTAGTCCCGATTGCCCCGTCCCGGTTGGGTAACCGGGACTAATGCCCCTTACCAATCGGGACCAATGGGGCTTTCTGCACTAGTGAATGGTTCATTTCTTTAGAGGACATTCAATGGTGGTCCTATATTTATGGAGATGGGACATTTTAAGGAATTGTATACCTCTCCTCGGGTCCCTAAGGGAATGTACAATGGACGGTGCTTAGAAAAAATTAACCATGTTTTTTCTTTAGCATTGACGTTTATTTATATAGGAGAGATGCCCATTTAGGTATCAACTTAGTATAAATAAGCACTAGTGCTTAACTAAAAATCTATTTATTTTTGCTAAGCATTTCTCTAACATGTTCATTGTACAGGCTTATCTAGACATGAGTTAGACATGAGTAATGACTCGCATCTAAGGAACAGATAGTACCTGGTAAACGTAGGTCACAAATACTACCTGGAAACCTAGGTCCATGTGCTTCCACCACCTGAAAATTTCTCTTCGAAAGGAAAAAAAACCTTCCTATAATGATTTAAATTGGGCCTACCACTGCCATGCTCACAAGATTTGTCTCCTTGTCAAAAAGGGAGATTTAATACGATGTTATTCAAAAAGATACCCAGTTTAACTAGTAAATTATCTATGGTAGAATCCCAATCCATAACACAGCTAAAAATGCAAAGATAGCTCAGTTGATTCTGGTCAAATATTTTCACCTATGAAGGTAAATGCCATGTTGAATTTGATCCTAGACATGAGTGAGAAAAAATGAAGAACCGAGTGAAAAAGAAAACTATTGAATAACTAGGCCTCGTGAGGACGGGAGACCCTATGCCCCCGCTTGCTGCGGGACTAGAGATGTAAATGGATCTCGCTGGGAGAGTAGAGATATATACGGATCAAATCGAATATTGCCATTTCTATATATTTTATCATATTATTTTTGACGGATTCAGATTAAAGCGGATAATAGACGGATACGGATTCAAGCGACGGATTATATTAGATTACTGATATGGAGAGCATTTGCGGCGGACTCAGATTAGAACAGGAAAATCAAACAAATATACACATAGAAAGTATTCTTCTGTACAAAGAAACATAAAAAAACTGTGCAACACTAGATAGCCAAAGATGCACGCTTGTTCGTACATTGCACAAGTTTTCTGAGCTAGCACACTGTAATCCAAAGGTAGTACGATCCATGCAGATGTAGCATGCACAAGTAGCCTGTAGACTAACTAAATTGTCTAGGTATTCATGGTCGTGCTAAATTTATCAGATTATTCTATCTGAGTATCTTGGATAATTCCAAAAAAACCAAATTATTTTTATCCATCAGATATTATCGATAGCATATCCGCTATCATATCATTAAATACCCGCTCGACAAGTATCTACATCGGCATCCATATCAGCTGGATATTTAAAAGTGCATATCATATCCTAAAAGCTGATGCGGATGCGGATTCAAAAAGGAAATAATCCATACCATTTACATCCCTACCGTAATAGGGGACATACACGCTTCTCTTCTTGGGTCGGTCCAAATATGGCCCACTAATAGGTATAATTCTTATTTTATATTTATTATTTTTCAGTAATAAATAATATTGTTTAAAAAAATTATATTTACAAAATGTTCAAATTTGAAAAAAAATATTCAAATTTAACAAATGTTTGATCATAAAAAATGTTTAGATTTCAAAAATAATAATTTTGGAAAATAATAAATTTAAAATTTGATTAGATTTGAAAATGTTTAACTTTGAAATTTATTTGTATTTTAAAATCTTCAAATTTAGAACTATGCATATTTAAAAAACAGAAAAGACAAAAGAAGGGAAAAAATAAAATACCAAAAAACCAAACTAAACACTAAAAACGGTGAGAAAACAAAAAGCAAAAAACAAATCGAGCTAACTGCTGCATGTGTAACGTTTTGGTACTGCTGGGCTTCATACATATCCCCATTTCTTCGTTTGGAATCTGGGCTCTTCTATCTTCGACTTTAGAGGCCGACTTTTTGTCATCTTAGGCCGATTGAGAACTGAGGACCCAAACAAAACACTGAAATTAAAGATTGAGCCTGGAAGCCGAATCCGTCTGTTTGCAGAATGAAAAACAGTTAGTATTACTTTAGTCAGTCTGTATAGCTGTCATTTTCTAACTGGCTACTGAAATCTGCCTGTTACCAAACTGAAAAACAGCTAGCCGTTCATTAGACACTCCCAAATTCAAACAAAAAAGGGAGTGATTAGAGCTCAATCCACTGGATAAGTATTCATCCAAGCATTAAGTCCGGTATATGTCCCAGCTTCCCGCGGTCGCGCCCCAGATGTTTATCACTAAGGCCTCGTTTGACAGCCTGGTTTGTACACAGTCTCATGTGTAAATTACCGGCCCAGTCTATTACTCAAAAAAACACTACATAATCTGTTTGGCAGCCCAGTTTTCACTTGTGTAAGCCCGAGTAAACCTGTAGGTACCCGTCGGGTTGAGTAGTTGTTGAGACGCGAGGTGTGGCTCGCGTTTCTTACTCGCGGTGGCGACACAGGTAATCGGTGAGCCGGGTGTTTTCACCAAAGACACCAGGAATAATAACCACTAAAACACTATAAAACACTTCCGCCAAACAAGGCCTAAAAGACTAATTATGACCATTTTTTACAATAGAAAAATCTCTCTTGCCACTCACGTGAAACTTCAAGATCAGCAAGGGCCCAAATCGAACTGTGCTGACAGGGAAAAAGCAGCTTATTCGTGCACGCTCGTGGAGTGTTGGCCCCGGTCCGGCGGCGAGGGGAGAATGAAGTCAAATCTAAACGACGAAAATCAGTACAGTATATACGGAGTGCAATTAAATCGCACCGGACAATCCGTACATGATACATCCTCGTGTGGCAGTTTGGACAAAAATAAACCAAACTTGAAACAAATTCATGTACTGAAATTTGGCCAAAACTTATTCATAGGATTAACCCTTTTTCAACGCCGTATACGGTGGCGCCACACCTGAAAAGCAACACCACAAGCCATGGCGCCGCACAAGCTGCCAGCATGGACTCGTGGGCCCCGGCTCGGTAAGTGCCGTGCAAACTGCCAACGTGCACTATGTACTGCAACACCATTATTCGTGACGCCGCACTTTAAAATTAGGGTTACTCCAGCCAGCCCGACCCAGCTCCATTCTCCTCCATCCTGAGCTAGAACACATCGGCGGCGACTAGTCTCCTCTCTCAAGTCCCTCCCTCCTATTGGCCAAATTGGAAGCTACTCTTCGTGGATTTCGATCCCCACAAGTGCCTAGAGGTATTCTTCCCCATTTTCTTTGTTTTCACCTATTGAAATCTTGTTTTGACCCATATGTTGGAAACCCTAGATTGTAATGCAAGATGCATGGTAGATTGGTGTTGTATTGGCATAGGGGTTGTGGTATTGTGTTAATGTTAGCACGAGTATCTAATGAGTATGTTGACCATGGTATCGTTGTTGTGATTGTCTTAGGAATGTTAAGACTTGTTCATGTTCATCATGTAGACAAGATTGCCTTTTTTAATGGTAAAATAGAACCAGGCCCGGACGAGCATGACTTGGTGTTTGAGCGTACTTCAACCTATGCCTAGGTCTTAGAGCAATCGAGGATTGAATTGGAATGAATGGACCCAAATGATGTTGTTGAGTTGGACGGAAGACATAATGTGGGTTTGAGAATGCATATCCATTGGAAGACCATGTGTACCTTCTCCAAGTCCTGTTGGGTTGCATACAAGGAGGTGGTGGCTGAATCACTTGACAAAGCTCTTGAGATATTTACCACCAATAAGGTTGATAGTAATTTGCACTTAGACTAGAACCGTATTGCCTTCCCGTTGGATTCTAGGAGTCCTCCACCCTTAAACCAAGAGGTATTGAGTGAACCTCCATTGACCCAAACATTGAGCCCGATTTCAAAGGAGCAAGGCGAAGTGTTGGAAGAGGACCATGATGATTATGGGCGTGATGAGAATGAGGTTGAGCTCCACGACAACAATTTTGAAGATTTGGACAAATATGTTACGCAAAAGAACATGGACCATGACATCCCGTATACCTGAGGCTATGCATCAGACTCGGATGATGATGGTCCCGAAGAAGAAGTTGACGAGGAGGGGTTCAAGGCTAAAGAGGCTGAAATCCATGATGCCGTATTGGGGCGGGACCATCAGGTGCCTTTTTTGTGATCTTAGACTCGCGGATGAAGCCACGGTTGATGGCGGCAAGGGAGTAGTGCTTGGACCAAGGACAAGTTCTTACCAGGATGATAATCACGAGAATAATGGCATTTCTCGCAGATCGAAGTTCAAGACCTTGTTGGAATTTAAGCAATTTGTTGGAATTTAAGCAATGGCTTAAGGACTTGTCAATTAAATAGTCATTCACTTGGACGTGAAGAAGCGTTACATGGTTAAATGCGGGGAGGATGGATGTCCTTGGATTGTGTGTGCAAGACCATTCAAGGGAGGTCCCGATTGGCACATATCTAGTTGTGTATCATCTCACATGTGTTGAGGCCCAATGGTGGATGGCAGGGATGTGAAGCACGAGCACCGACAACTCACCTCCGAGTTTCTCTCTTATAGGATTTCTAATGACATTATCTCGTCACTTCTAACAATGAGCATCAAGATAGTCATGGAGCTTGTGAAGGCCCTCTTTCACTATGAGGTAAAGTACGGGAAGACATGAAAGGCAAAGCAAGCCACATTCAAGATGTTGTACAGTGATTGGGAGGAATCTTATAACCGAATCCCTAGGTTGTTGGGATCGATGGCCAATGCTAACCTGGGCATGGTTCATGTGATAGAACCTTATAGGAACAAGACAAGGATAATAAACAGCAGAACTGTTCGAGTATTTGGCTATGCATTTTGGGATTTCGAGCAATGTATTCGGGTTTTTGAACATTATAGGCATGTCATCTTCATTGATGACACCTTATTGACCAGAAAATTTAAGGGCACTCTCTTGATTACAATAGATAATAATGCCAACAACCGGTTGGTTCCTTTGCGTTTACTTTGGTGGAGGCAGAAAAGAATGACAATTTGGAGTGGTTCTTTGCGACCCTCAATATTTCTCCTTTCTTGTTTATAGTCTCAGGTGGATCCTTCCCAATAAGGCTGACCATCTTCTCATGTCACCCACCCATCTGAATCTGTGCTAATACACAGCGGATTCCCTCGATTGGGAGTGCGAGAATTATGCTTATGTCCTGCAAAGTCACCGTAATCTCACTGGTCCTAAGATGAAAAGTGTGTGTCTCCGGCCTCCACCGGTCGACAAGCGCGGTGATCGTAGCGGGGTTGAAGTTCGTTGTCGACCAATTGACCATGTGGATAAAGGGGAGTAGTCCTAGCTTCTCAATGCATGGAGTGTACCGCTCATTGTAAGGCATCTTGTTGAATGAGACCTCGTGATACCTAAGTCGAAGGGGTAGAAGCTCCTGCAAACATACAATGTCTAAGGTTACATTTCCATCTCAACATACCAAAACAAAATGAACTACCATGTGGGTTTTGGTACCTCTCTCTTCTCGGATAACTTATAGACACGGTGTTGAACATCATAGTGAGGATTGAAAAGTTCCATCATACATATTCAAAACAATAGAAACAATATGAACAAACATTCTATCTTACTCTACCTATAGTTCTAAATTTACAAATATGACATCCTACTCTAACTATAATTTCCACACTAACAAATATTTCAAACTAACATCTAAGAGCATCTCTAACAGAGACTAAACTCACCGAAACTGAAAACGATGAGTTCAGTCTCCCGAAAACGATGGTTCGGTCGATTTTGGCACTCGCGCAGAATAGAACCCGTAAATATGAACCGAAAAAACAAAATTAAAATTTTGCGGGAGAATTCGGTGATGAACACATATAAACGAGGATAGTTCGTTGCTCCGATTGAGCATCATATGTACATAATTTTTACATAAAACATAAAATGAACTTACTCCTCCACCGCGTGACCTAATTTCAACAAAATTCGGCCCTGGGGAGCCTCTATGCGCGGCGGAGGACGGGGAGGTGAAGGAAGGCGAGGCGGCGGATGGTGGAATGCGGCGGCGCGCGGAGTACTCCGAGTCGATCTTGACAATCTCGAGCTTCACGCGGCAGACATGTGCCTCCCTCTGCGCCGCCTCGTACTCGTGGACCTGGTGGACAGCATCGGACTCCTCCCGGTGGAACCTTACGCGCGCCTCCACCTCAGAGACGGCCGCGACCTGCTAGATCACGGCCTCCTCCTCCTGGTCTTTGTGGACGTAGTCGCCGGGGGAGAAGTAACGCGGCAGTGGTGCGTCCTCCTCGTCCTTCGAGCCGCTATAGTAGACCGATAGGAGAAGGAGGCGACACGACCTGCCAAAGGATGAGCCCTCACCGCTGTTTGCGTAGCGGGCGAGCTTCCCCGGGGGCGTGAGCCCCCAGTTTGTCCACCTCCAGGCGTGCACCCTCGAACCTGTTCCATTTCCTGCGCTTCGCCTCCGAGCGGAAAATGAGGGGCCGCAGCGGCGAGTCTCTGCCGCCCAACCGGCCGCCTCCCCTCGTGGAGCTTCCGTGGCTAGCCATGGCGTCGACGGGGAGGTCGGAGCTCGTCAGAGCTGGGTGGCGGAAGACGGCGGAAGCGGCGGAGAGGAGTAGGGTTTGGAAATCGAACTCCCCTCCATGTCCTGTTTTAATAGGGGTCGCGTGTCGCGTTTCTCGGGCCCCTAAACTGAGTTTACGGGTCAGGCCGCGAGTCCAGGCTCTCGTCTAGGCCACTTCCGGCCCGAACCCGTAAACTGGCCGGAAAAGTTCAGTTTCAGCGGGGTTTTCAGGTTCTGTTAGAGACGCTCTAACATAAGTAATTGGAAATTGCAAATATGAACAAAACACCTAACCCATACTATTGGGTTTGTAAGCTAAAACAACCAATAGAGTTTTACCAATGAGTATTCCTAAATAAACCTAAAGATCAAATAAACATGGCAATGATGCATATTAATTTCAATATCTCGTAGAATCTAGGGTTTCACCGAAAATTACAAATAAAGGACAAATAGAAAGCATACGCGCTGTACCCCTTACAGTTTGCTTTGGGCCCTTGTAGGTCTTATTATTTAAGGCAGATCCATCTTGTCTAGGCAAGATTGACAGGGAAAGGCAGCTTCGTGCACGCTCGTGGTGTGTTGGTCCCTGTCCGGCGGCGACGGGAGACTCAAGTCGAATCTAAACGACGACAAGCAGTACAGTATACGGAGTGCAATTAAATCGTAGTACCGGACAATGCATACATCCTCGTGTTCTCTCTTCAAGTCCCACCACACCAGACGACGTAGATGATGCCCGCCCGGAGCAGACGCGCATCTTCCGGTACCAGTCGACACAAATCAAGCAAAGGAACAATCTGTCAAAAAAACCAAGCAAAGGAACAATGCGTCAATGTAGTGGTGCAATGGGATAATAAAATATTACTATAATATAGGATGAAATAAATTAAATTGGTGAGAAATTGAAATGCTGAAACTATGCTGTGCCCAAGATACCTGCATAGTAATTTCTAATAAACTAGCACAGTGTCCTTCGCAAATGTGAGGGCATAATCTTGGTTGAAAGTGTTCGATAAATAGTAACATCATTGCACGGATATCACGTAATTATGCATTATGTGTTAATAAGCAAAAAGTCTATATAACTATCGCAAATGTTATGTCAAATAAATTATTATGTCCGTAGTACTTGAGACACCCATGAGTTTTATTTCCCAGTGATATTGGATCAATAATTATAAGTATAGTTTGTATATCATGTTAGGTCAGTACGCGAGGTTAGTTAACTTTCATAAAAGATCAATGAACTAAAAGGAAAACTATTTGTCCTACTTAATATTTAGCCCACATGATGTTACTAAAACAACTATCTTCTTTTGTTAAGTACATGTTTACATGTTGGTAACCAAAGTTATAAAAGTAGGACTCCATCACATTATTTCCAATGTCGTGATAAGAAAAATAAATGCACTGCAATTATCACAACGTAGATGCTCCCGGCCGGAACAGGCTAGCTGCACGCTCGGAGCGGACGCGCATTTTCCGGTACCAGTCGACACAGATCAAGCAAAGGAACAATGCGTCAATGCAGTGGTGCAATGGGATAATAAAACATTATTTATATAGGATGAAATGAATTAAATTGGTGACAAATTGAAATGCTGAAACTATGTTGTACCCAAGATACCTACCTTCATAGTAATTTCTAGTGAATGTGCGCCGATGTTTTTATATGAAAAAACAGCAAGAGAGGCCCATTTTGTAGTATAAACAAAAGTAAAACTTAAATTGTGGTTGATGCATGCCATAGAAGGCAAGCCAAATAAGATGCTCAACATGAGCAAGATAAGAAATAGTAATCTATGATGATAGTGACCAAGATGCCTTCACAAAAGAAAAAAAAATGGCGGCTGGGAGATCGTAGAAAATAAGATTGTCAAAAACCGTTAGCTGGGGACAAATGTTTTAACAAAAAGAGGTAGTGAGAGGAAAATAATGTCATGTTCTTTTATCATGTGAGTCGAACAATCGGCCTGAATTATTGGGTAATATGATGTTATGGAGTACTATTAATATCCGATTGGAAAGAATCAAAATATCATATTTTTTAAAACAATCACTGACATGGGTATGACCTATCGGGTCCCTATAATTAGTTATCCTAGGCGCATAAAAGCTTATGGCCCATGAAGACCCAACAAAGTCTAAGAAGCACCCAACGGAATAAAGGTTTACCTTACTGATTAAGTAATAGTCATGAACCGACATAGGGTTCGTACTGTAAAACATAAACTTGTAATCTCTCCGGCTATGGATCCAGGATCCAGCCTCTCATATAAAGGTTGAGAGGACCTCGACAGAGAGGGCAACTTAATTTTCCAGCAATCCGTTGTAAGCTATATCACAACTAGCAAACCTGCGACTTTGTAACCGAGCTTTCTCAATAATCAGACTGCATCAACTTTCTTGTTTGTCTGATCAGCTGACGAAATCATCAACGCTCTCTTTTCCACGAAACCCTAAGTCTATAACAATGGGTATTGCCAAGGCTACCCCTCGTCAATCACCGGGAGGAGAGGATCCCACATTGGATATATTACTTCAAAATATCAACAGCAGGTCCCACGAGAGTCGTGAGGAGGTGTAGTCACGCCACAAGCCGGCGTCATTTTTTGAGCCATATCCCTACAACAATGAGACCATAGAGTGATGCCATCCACAGTTTTCGAAATAGTTACATAAGAGGATCGATCAACGTTTCCAAACACCATACTGTTTCTGGCATCCCAAGATTTCCAGAGAATGACGAGGGCGATAGACGGCCAAACGGAGGAGCGAAGCCTAGCAGGAACCAGAGTAGTCCACCTGTCGGAGAAAGGCTGGAAGCTCAGCAGAGATATCACTTTTTATAAGAGTAAATGGATTAGATTGGTGAAAGATTGAATTGCTTAAAATATTTGCAAACTAAAATGAATCAAAATCTTTCCCACACACGTTATTTACAGCTCTATGGTTTTGGTTCTATAACTACAGATATTTTTTACAAATAGATTCAAATCAAAGAGATAAAGACCATGGATGCCCTCGCATGCCACCTCGCTAGCTAGTTGGGAAGAGAAAAAAAATACGCCCGACACAGTTCGAATTGGGCCCTTGTAGGTCAGATGAAAGGGCGGATCCATCTTGTCTACTAGCCAAGATTGACAAAGGAAAGGCACGCTCGTGGAGTGTTGGCCCCTGCCCGGCGTGTTCTCTCTTCAAGTCCCACCAGACAGGCTCAAGAACAGCTGCCCTCTCGGAGCAGCCGCGCATCTTCCGGTACCGGTAGTCGATACACTAGAGAACAAGCAAAGGAACAAAGCGTGAATGTAGTGTACTACGACAGGAGGAGGGGTGTGAGCTGTGCGACGCAATTTATGAGGAGCAATCAAGGAGTAGTAGACAGTACCTACACACACACGTACTACTACATCCAGTTTGGTTGCTGACTGCACATAAAGGCCATGAGCCATTGGCATGTGCTCTAACAGTTCTATCCAACCCAAGGGACGCACTCACAGCTACAGTACGTACTACTGCGCGATGTGTAGCCATGTTAGCCGTCTCACTATCGATTGGCTTCTCCATTCAATTGCTCAACTATATCTAGTTAAATTAATTGCGTCCACGTGATCTACTACTACTACTACTACTACTACTACTACTACTACTACTACTACTACTACTACTACTACTACTACTACATAATTGCTCAATTATATATGTGCAGATCCATCGATTAGATTGTTCTCTGGTAGCATTCTAGTCTCTTTTACAATGAAGTTTCAAAGAATGAGTACGTACTTGCTTACCAAGGCCAAAAGAGCAAGGAACCGAGTGTGATAAGCTTTTATGACGTGGTATATTTGTCCTACACCTTTGAGACATTTTTTAAGAACCTCCATTCATTAAGAGTATGGAATAGTATAGACTGAAAGACCATTCAAGACCACTGTATGAGAAAACAATTCGGCTGTTGGCACATAATTTGGCCTCCGCCGTGTGGTCCTCCTAAATTTGGTTCTATGTAGTCTAGCTGGAATCCGACCTTGATTCCCAATATGGGCCTACATGTCAGTAGTTTCAGCTAACTAGCTAATTTTCTAAATTTGTGGGATTCGTTACAAGCGTATGAAATTACCGAGTGTTTTTTCTATCAAACCTCAGTAGTCGGGTTTTCTTATATATATATCCCAATCCTAGAGAGGCCTAGAGGTAATAAAAATACAAATAGGTTCTTGGACAACTTAGTGACGATTACAAACGCTAGTGCGAGCCGAAGGAGCCGACATTCTCGCCTCTTCATCACCGAAGACGAACAAAAAATTTCACAGTAGAGCATCTTATAATAGACACACATAAATTCGTCGTGCTAAAACACCAAACGATCAGCATAACAGAGCAGCAATCATCGTCAATGAGAACCGTAGATCGGAAATTACTGACCTGAATCACACCAAACGAACATAAAAACTGACTGGGTCCAAAAAGATCTGCCGGACAAACGAGTCCATGCGCCCTCCACCGGCGCTAGACACATCATGAGAGCGAGAACAGGGTGGGAATGATCTTGTTCTGATTTTAGGATGTAGTTGTCGCCTCATCATCATGAAAAAGACACGAAAAGTCTAAACAAAGAATGTAAAACCCTGTGCCTTAGTTATTTCTATAAAATCAACTAGATATTGTTAGAAGCATAAACATTTAATTTCATACTGCCCTATTCTAAAAATTTAAGACGTCTAAGATTAATCAAAAGTAAGATCCTACTAACTTTGAACAAATATATAGAAAAAAATCTACATCTACAATATTGAATGGACACATTGAAAAAAAACATTTTATGATCAATCTATTGATTATGTATTTTAGCTAAACATGTTTTTTTGTATATACTTGGTCAAACTTAGAGCGTCTTGTAGGAGTTCGTAGCATGGAAAACAAAAAAATTCTACCGCATGAACACACACAAGTCAAGATCTATCTACTAGATTTTAGCAACGAGTCGATTAGAGTACTCACCCTTGAAGATTTCAAAGCGGTTAACGAGAGCAGATTCTCGTGGGTGATGTAGTCGTACACTTGCCGATTTCAAGATCGCGTAGACGATCCTTCCGGCGCTGTGTTCCGGCAGCGCTTCCGCAGTCGGCCACACGTTTAGTACTCGATAAAGACCCCCTCCCCTCTATTTATGAGAGGGAGGGGAAGCTAGGGAGAGGGGAGTTTGAATCCTACCCCAACTTCCTCTCCTTCTAGGCTTGTGGTGGAGTGAGGGAAGGATTCTCTCCTTCCTCCATCAGGAAACATTGTCCCAGTTTGACTTTTCAAACTTGTCTTTTGACTTTCAATTTTGGAGTTTGATTTTACTCTTTATTTGCACATCCCTTTGACCTAGGACATTATGCAACCATTCCACTTAGTCATGACACATTCATACACCCTTCTCCTTCCGATACGGTGAACCTTCTAGACCCTTCTAGATCATTCCGGTGAAAACACCGGAATTATTTCCGAACTCCGGAATTGGACTTTCCTTATATGAATCTTATTCTCCGGACCATTCCGGATCTCCTTGTGATATCCCGGATCCCATCCGTGACTCCGAACAACATTCGGTCTCCCTACTTATATTCATATATAATAAACAACATCGAATCCTTAAGTGTGTAACCCTACGGTTTGTGAATTATGCGGACATGCCCGAGACTCTTCTCCGATCAATAACCAATAGAGGAATCTTGAAATTCATATGGTTTCAACATATTTCTACGATTACTTTGCGAATCCATGAACCATTTACATACGATACCAATTTCTCTTTGTCTCACGATATTTTACCGATCTGAGGTTTGATCGTCGGCATCTCTCTGCATACCTAGTTCAACCTCATTACCGATAAGTACTATTTTATCGTTCCCGTTATATGTGATCCCTAATGAGCCAGTCACATGCTTGCAAGCTAATTGGATGACATTCCACCCAGAGGGCCCAGAGTATATCTATTCGTCATATGGATGAACAAATCCCACTCTTGATCCATGTGCCTCAACACACACTTTCCAGACACTCAATGCCACCTTTATAGCCACCCAGTTACGGTGTGGTGTTTGATGTCATCAAAGTATCCATCCGGTGATGGTGATTAGCATGATCTCATGGTCGAAGGAATTAGGTTACTATGTATCAGAAAGCTTATAGCAAACAAACTATTGAAATGACTTGATCTTTATGCTATGCTTATCTATAGGAGTATGTCCATCACACCATTCTCTTAATGATATGATCTTGTTGTTAACAACATCTCAAAGCTATGTCCTCTCTAGTGTGTGTATTTGTATTCAAATGCAAATTTTAAATATGCACACATCTAGGGGGAGCGTCTTTCATTTTTAAGGTGGCGTTAGCTGATTTCATTGCAAATCCTAGTATTGTCATCTAAAACCAAAAAGGGGGAGATTGAAAGAACATTTCTTAATCCCTAGTGTTTTGTGTGTTAAATAACAATATCAAGGATTATTTTAATGTGCGTTGAAGTGTTGCAGCTCTCTCCAAGAAAAAGGGAAAAGTATCTGCCTTTGGGGGGCGGATAATCCGCCCCTCCCTCTTCCCAAGAAGGCGCAAGCCCCAGAAGGGGGGCGGAATTTTGGCCGGATTTTACGGCCCCGCCGGATAATCCGCCCCTCAGGGGGGCCGGATAGTCCGCCCCCTTTGCTCACCGCCAAGGCGCAAGCCCCAGAGAGGGGGCGGAGTGTTGGCCGGACTTTCCGGCTTGGCCGGATAATCCGCCCCAGGAGGGCGCCGGATTATCCGCCCCCCCAAGATCTTCACCAAGTCTCGCAGGCGCCAGGCCCAGAGAGGGGGCGGAGTTTCCCCCAGAAAATCCTCCCTTGGGGTGGAGTTTTCCTATGGGGGCGGATAATCCGCCCCTAGTGAGGGCGGATAATCCGCCCCCAAAGTTGCTCAACGGCCAGATCTAGGGAGGGGGTATTTAAGCTAGCCTTCCCCTCCTGCCAGATCTCTTGATTCATTTGAAAAAGACAAGATCTGATCTGCAACCTTCATCCAAGAGAGCTCCACCTAGATCCACCCAAAGGCCCCGTCCCTTGGGGAATTGAAGGAGGAGAAATCGATCTTCATCATCAGCAATCAAGCGCTTCATCTCCTCTCCATTCATTTGGAGAATCACCGATCTAGTGTTTCTTGCAAATACCTAGATCCTTGTTTTAGTTTATATTCATAAACCTTGTTCTTGTGGCAGCTTTTTGTCATCTCGGGAGCCCCCAATTCGGTTGTGGGTGTGTGCCCCGATAGCGTTTTTAAAGGCACCGGTTCCCGCCTCGAAGGGATCCAATAGTGGAGAAGGTGGATCAGGCCTCTCGTGGCGAGATCCATCGGAGAATAGGGTGAGGCCTATTGTGGCGTGGTGGTCTTAGAACCTCCCACCCCTCCAACGCAGATGTACTTCCCTTAACAAGGAAGGAACTGCGGTAAAAAAATCCCTGTGTCTCCGTGTGCTCCACTACGGTTCCTTCGCTCCTCTCTTTACGTGCTTAGTAGTTAGGGTTACATATAGGGAAATTCTCGTAGTTCCATATCTAGAGAATTTACTTTGTGTCAAGCCTAAAATTGAAAAAGTATTAAAAATTGGTTAGCACCTATTCACCCCCCCCCCTCTATGTGCCCATACGATCCATTTCACACGGCTGACATCTCTTCTGGCAGTTCTATCTGATACGATACCTCTCCTCGGCGACTTAGAATCTTGAAGGGTCTAATGTATCTGGGTGTAAGATTTCCTTTGAGTTGGAAACGCTGCATTCCTTTCAAGGGTGATACTTTGAGATAAACAAAATCTCCGACATTGAAGGCTAGATCTCGACGTCTCTTGTCGGCATAACTCTTCGGTCTGGACTGAGCGGTCTTGAGGTGCTCATGAATCTTGTGAACCTTCTCTTCGACTTCTCGTAGGATATCTGACTCTCCCCTACTTGTGACCAATTCAGGGTGTAAGACACTTCCTTCCATACATAAATCCAAATGGGGTCATTTGCAAACTGGCTTGATAACTGTTGTTGTATGAGAATTCTGCGAAAGGCAGGCAGTCCTCCCATTTAGATCCATATTCCAACACACAAGCTCTCAACATATCTTCGAGTATTTGGTTTACTCTCTCACTTTGTCCATCGGTCTGCGGGTGATAGGCTGTGCTGAAGTTCAGTTTGGTTCCTAATCCTTCTTGGACTTTCTTCCAAAATCTTGAGGTAAACTAGGTTCCTCGATCCGACACAATGTTCTTGGGGATTCCATGCAGACTGACTATCCTAGCAATGTACAATTATGCTAGTTTCAAGCTCTAATAAGTGGTCTTGGCAGGTAATAAATGAGATACTTTGGAAAGTCTATCCACTGTGACCCAAATAGAATCATTTCCCTACTAGAGGTAGGCAGACTGGTGATGAAATCCATTCCAACTGAATCTCATTTCCATTCTGGGATCTGCAAAGGTTGCAATAGTCCCGCGGGTCGCTGATGTTCTGCTTTGACTCTTTGACAGATATCACACTTAGCTATGTAGCTTTCGACTTCTCTCTTCATTTTATGCCACCAAAATTGCTACTTCAAATCCTGATACATCTTCGTTCCTCCTAATGGATAGAATAAAGAGTATCATGGGCTTCTTGCAAAATAGCTTGTTTCAACTCTAAATCTGCTGGCACACAGATTCTTCCTTTATACCACAGAACTCCTTCTTCATCTTCCGTGAATCCGGGTACCTTCCCCGTACCGATTCGACGCTTAATTCTGTCGATACTGGCATTTCCTTTCTGAGCTTCCTTTATCTGACCTATAAAGGTGGGTTGAAGTTCAATACTGGCTAGGAATCCTTTGCTAACTAGCTCTACTCTGAAATCCTCCAACTCCTTATGCAAACTTGGTTGCTCTTTCATAACCATGGTGTTCAATCTACACGGCAGTCTACTAAGAGCATCCGCTACCACATTGGCCTTTCCGGGGTGGTAATGAATGTCAAGGTCATAATCCTTGATTAACTCTATCCATCTCCTTTGCCTTATATTCAACTCCTAAGTAAAAATTTACTTCAAACTCTTGTGATCTGAATAAATCTCACAGCGATTACCCATAAGATAATGACGCCATGTCTTCAAGGCTAAGATAATGGCGGCTAACTCTAAGTCATGGGTGGGGTAATTTTGTTCATGTTGCTTCGGCTGTCGGGACAGATATGATATCACTTTGCCTTCTTGCATCAACACACATCTGAGACCAATCTTGGATGCATCACAATACACATCAAAGGGCTTCGTGATATCCGACATGATCAAAATTGGGCCTGAAATCATTCTCTTCTTGAGCTCTTGAAAACTTGCTTCACATTTGTCTGTCCATTAAAACTTTTGATCTTTCTTGATTAACTGAGTCATCGGCCTAGCGATGCTTGAAATTCCTTCAACAAACTTGCTATAATATCCCGCTAATACAAGAAATGCACGAAATTCGGTTTGAGTGGTTGGGGCTCTCCATTCTTCAACATCCTTAATCTTGGCAGGGTCGAAGGCAACTCCTCCGGCTGACAAGATATGTCCTAGGAATCCTACTTCCTTTAACCAGAACTCACATTTTCTGAACTTGGCATATAACTGATGCTCCCTCAAGGTTCCAAGGATGGTTCTTAGGTGTTGTTCATGTTCTTGCTCCAATTTGGAGTAGATTAGAATGTCATCGATGAAAAGAATGACAAACTTATCCAAGAAGTTCATGAAAATCTTATTCATGAGATTCATGAAATAAGCGGGGGCATTGGTTAATCCAAAAGACATGACTCATACAATCCATATCGGGTAGTGAAGGCAGTCTTTGGAATATCCGTTGCATGAATTTTTAGTTGATGATAACTAGTTCTAAGATCAATCTTAGAGAACACTCTGGCACCGGTCAACTGGTCAAACAAATCTTCTATCTTTGGTAATGGGTACTTGTTCTTGATTGTGACGTCATTCAACTTCCTGTAATCCGTACATAAACGGGTGGCACCATCTTTCTTATCCACAAATAGAACAGGTGATCTCCATGACGATGCACTTGGTTGAATCAGATCTTTGCTAATCATGTCATTAAGTTGCTTCTTGAGCTCCACTAACTCCGCTGGGTTCATAATATAGGGTCTCTGAGCTAGGGTCCAGTTCCAGGGATTAGTTCAATGATAAACTCGATATCCCGATCTGGGGGCATAGCGGGTAATTCATTTGGGAACACATCGGGGTATTCACAGACTACTCTGACTTGGTCTAGGTTCGGTTGGGCTAAACTCTTGTTGCACTTGAATTGACGGGGCAGTGTCTCAGACACATGCTCAACTGATACTCTGGTGTTGCTGGTCATGGTTATGGCTTTCTTGGCACAATCTATAAGTCCTTGATGTTTCGACATCCAATCCATTCCTAGTAATACTTCCAAACCTTTTGTTCCGAGTACTATTAGATTGGCATAGAAATCTATTCCATGAATCCTGATAGGTACGGCCTTGCAAATTTTTCTAGCTTTGGTAGTTGACCCAAGTATTTGAACTATCATAACATGCTTCAAATTTGTTGGTTGAATCTTACTAGTGCATGAAAATTCTTCCATAATAAATGAGTGTGATGCTCCAGAATCAAACAACACTCTTGCAAGTACTGAATTAACAGAAAACATACCGAACACGACATCTAGTGCTTCCTAGGCTTCTTCAACATTCATGTGGAACAGACGGCAAGCACGGTTGTTCGGGTTGCCTAGGGCGAATCTCTTTCCAGGTTGGACACAACACTGTTGCTGGGCAGGTGCAGTGACATTGCGTATTGTAGCAATCTTCTTGGGGCACTCATTGGAGTAGTGACCCATCACTCCACACTCAAAGCAGGTGATTGTTGACTTGTCCTTTCCTGCAATAGGTACGACATTACTTCCAGTCCTTTGGGCAGTATTGTTATTGGTGTTGGTGGGCCTTGGTGGTGCACGGCTGAAGTTATTGGAATTTCCATCGTGGTAATGGTTGTTGCCTCCCGGTCTTGGGTTTCCTCCACTACGGTTGGGAAAGGTCGGGCGTGACATAGGTGGCCTAGTGTTCCTTGGTGCAAATCCAGCAGACAAACTGGGGCGATACTTTGGGGTTTGATGGGGTCCAGGTTGATGCATCATACGACGCTTACGGTTCTCAGTAGCTTGGTTGATCTTTCCTTCCATATGGATTGCTGAATTCACTAAAGCTTCTAGATCATCAAAGGGGATATTGACTAGCACCGTCTGCATCTCATCATGCAGACCATTCAGAAATCTCTCCTTCTTCTTGGCTTCGGTACCAATCTCATCAGGGGCATACCTAGACAGAGATAGAAATCTATCACGGTACTCTACCATAGTCATCCTTCCCTGCTTCAGCTCCTTGAATTCATCCCTCATCTGTAGAATCAAACTTGGTGGCACATGGGTTCGGCTGAACTTGAGTTTGAACTCATCCCAAGTCATCATTTGTCCTCCATTCATGGTACGGGTGCTATTCCACCATGCTCTTGCAGAACCAGCCAAATAGTGGGTGGAAAACAGTACTTTCTCTGCCTCATCTACTCCGGCAACTTTCAAGTTGTTCTCCATAGTCTGCAGCCAATCATCGGAATCTAAGGGCTCTTCTAACTTGCTAAAGATAGGGGGATTGGTGTTCTGGAAGTTCTTTAGTTTGGATCCATGATGATCCGGATTTCCATGGCCTTGGTTGTCATGCGCTAGTTGGGCGATCTGTTGAAGATTGGCAAGATTGGCTTGACGCTCGGTTCTACCGGCTTCTCGATCTGCTACTAACATTTGCAGGATTTGGACCATTGGGTCTTGAGATGAGCTGCTTCCTCCGCGAGGCATCTGAAGATTGAGATAGATCATGAGACAAGAGGGAAATTTTTCTAAGGTTTATGAGTTTGGTTTAAAAGCTTTTAAACTTTGAGTAAGTCTAAGGTTTGAAAGCCAACAACTCATTCTCATTCATTCAAAGCACACAATACAAACAACACATTCCAACATAGCACATCAACAAATAGATGGTTTTAAGAACCATTCTGGCAAGCTACGATACAGTGGGACCGGATACAACTCACGCCTACGATAGTGCTCTGGTGCTACTACTCATCAGAACCGGTGGCTTCTTCATCATCAATGAAGTCGCGATCCTCATCATCAGTGTGGAACTCCTGGTCCATGTCCTCCAAGTAGTCATCATCATCACTGAGATACGAGTAGGGATCTCCATGAATATCTTCTACTTTGTTCTCCCTCTCCTCAAGCCGCATGTTCTGATCATGGACGATCTCTTCCAAGGATGACACTTTGTGATGAAGGAGATCAATGATGCGATCCTTCTTGTCACGCAGACGGCAAAGTGACTTGCGCTCCTTCACGAGGATGGCGAAGCTCTGGTCCTTCTTGGCGACAGCAAATTGCTTCTCGCTGGGGTCAGCACGAGCGTTGTCCAGCTCTTTTCTGACTCTCATGAAGCATGAATGCAAGATGGTCCACATGGTGCCTCAACTCATGGTGGCCTGGCAGGTCCAAGGGTTGTCCATTAGAGTCACTTCGGGCATAATGAGCGAAGCGGGTGCTGAGAATCTTGTTGATATTCTACCCACATAGTCGGGCAAGTGCTTCCTGCATTGCTCTTGCCAATCCATCTATCCAATTGTTCTCCCGGATGCTGAAATGGGTCTTCTCAGATGTAGGTGGCTCCATTTTTCCTTGCAGATCTGCAACTGTCAGCCACTGCAGCTCCCCCCAGGGTGATCATGGAGTTGAGCTCCATAGAACTCCAGATGCGGGTGCTCTAGAAATTCCAAGCTGACTCAGGTCACTCTCAAATATGAGGTTTCCTCTGTTGCCGAACTGATAAAACTTGATGTAGGTGTAGTCCAATTATAAGCAATTGAGATGAGTAAGTTAGAGAAGTGATCAAGTGTGCCAAATTTTAGGTAAGGTTGCAAAATTTTTAAGGAAAATATGACTCTCTTTTGGAAAGAATTTTCAAGGATAAGAGTGAGAATAGGTTTTTATAGATACTCACTTTCTTTGTTTTTGGAAGATAAGTTTTTTAGACGTCCATTCTAACTAGGGTCTCCTATGGTCAGGATGGCTCTGATACCAACTTGTCAACACCCAGATTTTTAATTCTAGATGCCTGTTATGCCGTACATCGCAATCCCAAGATTACCATTTTTGCGAGACATAACAGATTGGTAGCACAGTACATCATCCATTACAATCATGATCAAGTCTGATTACAATCAAAGCAGTGGAATAATAATAGCATAGTAGCGGGTTCATCTTCAGGGCCACATGCAATGCTGACGATGGAAGATGATCCTAGTTATCGTAAGCGTCCTGCTGTCCTTCCTCCTCGTAGTCTCCTTCATAGTCTGGCCATGGTAATAGCCAGGGAAAAGGCCTTGAGTACTTTGAAGTACTCGGAAACTAGTACTAAAGCCATAAGGCCATTCTAATAGGAATCCTAATCTCTAGGTTTGTTTGCCACAAGCCAATTTTATTTCAACCAGTAAATAGTAATAAAAGCCTAACTTTAGTTGTCTAATTTACTTAGGTGGGAACCTAATTTCATCTCCACAACTTGTGGGGTCAAGTCAAAGTCACCATTCAAGTCACAGGTCATTTTGGAAAACATCTGACAACGGAACAATATGGCCATCCAACTGTCCATAACCACGGACACGGCTATTCGAATAGTTTGACACTCTGCAGAGGTGGTACACTTTCACCACAACATTCGCTACATTCGTTAGGAATAACCCTGAATCATCATACTTGGTATGCGGATAATCAATCCTAACCTTTTAATTACACACCCTAGTATAGGCACCTCCCTTATGAGTTTGGCCTCCCAACCATGACCATCTGTCATCTTGAGAACTGCATAGGTGGGCAGTCACATTCACAAGGTAGCCTCAGATCACCCCTTTCCGCGAGAGAACCCATACTAAGACACATAAACTTCCAGTCAAGCCCTACCCAAATTCGGGTATTATGGTTGTACGATAAAATTGGAATGGTATCGCATCCGAACCTAACCATCAGTTTTTATCAAAGTCATGTCACATACTTCATTCATCATCATCTTCAACTCATTGTGTCCATAACACATGTCAAAACATTTCAATAGAATGACTCATCATTCCAAGGTTTTCATAATCATTTGTTCCCATCTAGATTGATCAGGATTAACTTATCACTAGCATCTAGCAATGATGGTGTCACTATTTTAGGGGTACTAAACTAGTGTTTCTACATACATCAAGCTCCAAGCTCTTGATGGCACTTTCCTAAATTTCCACTAAACATCAATTCAATTAACTACTGGAACAACTATGTAAAAAGGGTAAAAGGTAAAGCTTGCAAGTAAAACTTGGGGTAGGCGGAAATCAAAGTGGTATCACAAGGGCTTGTAAGTGAGGCTTGCATGGTTTAGCTTAGCTTGCCTTGGTTGGTAAGATGGTCAAAGTTCTCTTCCTCGTCTTCGTAGAATTCCTCGTCTTCGTAGAATTCCTCCTCTTCATAGCCCGGATTGATACTAGCGTCTATAAATAAATACAAGGTACACAATCACCAAACAACACTTAGCTACATCTATTTAACACACAAGGAGTTACTCTAGATGATCTAGTATCATCTCTATCATTACAAGAGAAGGGGCGGCAATATGTTATTTATCTTATTTTTAGAAAAGTAATTTCTACTCATTAAAAAATTACTTAAGATTTAATATTCTCCACTTCAAATATGGGATCATATTGAAACATGTCATCACCACATATTCTAATACTTGAGAATGTGATTTAAAGTGGTTGACCTAATTTAGAAAGTTTAACACTACTAATTAATAATATTTTAGGGACTAGAAAGGACTATAAAGCCATTCTTTAATTTTGGTCAAGGGCTACTGTACGTAAGTATGTATGTTCTTACATATTCAGATAGGTCTTGTCCAATGTGATTTTTGAGAGTTGGAATCAACTCAAAATCACTTGTGGTTCATTTTAGAAAAATGTTTGAAGTGCTAAAAGCTACTGTCTTGTTATTTTGACTAAGGGTGATCTATAGTTTCAAACTATTTGAATCCAACGGAAGTGATTAAAGATTTTCATCTACTTTCAAACAAAATTGGATTCATTCCATTTGGTGAAGTGAATCTTCCTAAATGGATTTTTAAAGTTACCTATAGTATGGAGTTTTTCAAATAAAAGAAAAATCTAAATTTGAATCTATGGGATACGCGCAGGAATGCTAATGGGCTGTCCCAACTACGCAACGCTCGTGCAGCGGGCTGCTCTGAGGCTGGTCCTACCTGTCAGTGGCTAAGCAAACGCGAAGCGATATCAGCTATTCTGGGCCTTACGGTTAGAGCGCGATCGACGACTGAGCGTCATCGTCTCCATCGTAGGGCTCGCGCGAGACAGAAACCTAGCGCTACGGCGGGGGTCGTCGGGGGCTTATCAGGGCTCCAGCTAGGTGCAACAATGGGGTGAACGAACGAGTCGACGATGGCAGTTCGACTGGTGGTCACAACAGCTCCTGGGGCGACTCCTAGCGTCAGCTCCTTCCTTCCTCTGTAGTGGTGAACTCCGGTGAAATTCCGGTGAGGTGGTGCTCGCCTTGCTCCAGGGTTGGTTCAGAGAGGTTCCTGGGTGAGAGAGGAGTGGAATGGTGTGTGCTTTGAGGTCGGGGGAGGGCTCTATTTATACTGTGGCGAAGGGGGCACGGCGGCATGGATCGGGCTCACCGGCGACGCAGTTACAGTGAGCTATAGTCATGGCCAAGGGTATAGGTCGACGCGGTGCTTCAGGGCGATCGTCATATGCACACTGGCACGGCGAGGCACGGTCTAAATCGTTCTAGAACGTCCGTGCTCTGCGGCGGTACCGTCGACAATCGTCACGGCGTACGGTGGTCACGTGCTCGTGCGATCAAATGAGCATGTCTGGGAGCTTGCTGGAGTCATGGCGAATGTAATGACGCAAGGTGAGGGCGAGGCGCGGCGTGTGCGTGTGGGATTGCTCGGCGCTCTAGCGTGGCTACCGGCATGGTCTGGCATTAAATGGGCACGGCTTTGCTGGCGTCTCCTCGAGCGGTATTTGGTCGGGGCGTGCACAGGCAGAGGCGGTGAGGTCAGGGCTACCTCCTAGACATCGTGGGCGAGGGCAGCACGGTCCATGGAGGCGTGTCCGCTTCGGGGTGGTAAGGTGAGCTCGGGTATGATTTTTGCACTGCTCATTTGATCGAGTGAGGGAGCTCCTTTGCACGGTCTAGTATTGGAGGCGTTAAAGGCACGACGTGTGAGCTCGGTGAGGTCACAAGATGATCAAAGGTTTGCTCAAAACAGTGAATAGTAGTTGAGTTTGTAATGTGATCACCAAGTGTTCGATCTAATGGCCGCAAGAACTAAACCATCACATTTTCTAGTGATTTTTGGTGGGTGTTCTGGTACTAATCTTGGTAGTCTCTGGGTGCAATGGTTTGCTAAGTGGTGAAGGATTGAGTGGTTTTCCAAAAATGGCTATCTTGATATATAAGATAAATTCAATTTTGAATTGCCTCTCAAATGGGTGTGGATTTGTTTCTGAAAGGTTGGAAAGCTCCATTGGGTCTAGTGTCACTAGGTCTAGCAAGGGGAGAAAATAATGGAAAAGATTCTGTTTGAGATTAGCTGCTAGAGATGCTTAAAGTGAGCTAGTGGTTAACTTGGGCAGAAATGACCATTTGGTCATATGATTTATATTTAGATTTTATTTTGTTTTAAACTGATTTGTAAATAACCTAGATGATATGGTTTTGATCTTTAAACCATTTCTCATCATTTACAACAATCAAAGATGGCATTGCAAGCATTCATACACACAAGCATAAGATTTGAATTTAATTTATAAAAGCTTTTGTTAAGCCTAATCTTGGTTAATTAGAACTTGATCCTCATTAATATTTTTGGGGTGTTACACTTATGGTGGAGTGAGGGAAGGATTCTCTCCTTCCTCCACCAGGAAACATTGTCTCAGTTTGACTTTTCAAACTTGCCTTTTGACTTTCTATTTTGGAGTTTGATTTTACTCTTTATTTGCACAGCCCTTTGACCTAGGACATTATGCAACCATTCCACTTAGTCATGACACCATTTATGCATCCTTCCCCTTCTGGTCCGGTGAACCTTCTAGACCCTTCTGGATCATTCCGGTGAAAACACCGGAATTATTCCCGAACTCCGGAATTGGACTTTCCTTATATGAATCTTATTCTTCGGACCATTCCGGATCTCCTCGTGATATGCAGGATCCCATCTGAGACTCCGAACAACATTCGGTATCCCTACTTACATTCCATATCTACTAAACAATATCGAATCCTTAAGTGTGTCTCCCTACGGTTCGTGAATTATGCAGACATGGCCGAGACTCTTCTTCGATCAATAACTAATAGAGGAATCTGGAAATTCATATGGTTCCCACATATTACTATGATTACTTTGCGATCGAATGAACCATTTACATACGATACCAATTTCCATTTGTCTCATGATATTTTACTTATCCGAGGTCAGATCGTCGATATCTCTGCATACCTAGTTCAACCTCGTTACCGATAAGTACTCTTTTCTTGTTCACGTGATATGTGATCCCTTGTGAGCCAGTCACATGCTTGCAAGCTAATTGGATGACATTCCACCGAGAGGGCCTAGAGTATATCTATCCGTCATATGGATGGACAAATCCCGCTCTTGATCCATGTGCCTCAACACATACTTTCCGAACACTCAATGTCACCTTTATAGCCACCCAGTTACGGTGTGGTGTTTTGATGTCATCAAACTATCCATCCGGTGATGGTGATTAGCATGATCTCATGGTCGAAGGAATTATGTTACTATGTATCAGAAAGCTTATAGCAAACAATCTATTGAAATGACTTGATCTTTATGCTATGCTTATCTATAGGAGTATGTCCATCACACCATTCTCCTAATGATATGATCTTGTTGTTAATAACATCTCAATGTTCATGATCCAAAAACCATGATCAGCTATTAACCAACAAGCTAGTATTATAAAGAGGCTTTACTCGGGACTCTAATTAGTTTACAAATCACACAAGTATTAATGTTTCTAGTTAATACTATTATAGCATGAATGTAAACATGTATCATAAACACAAAGATATAATAATAACTACTTTTGTTATTTCCTCTAGGGCATATCTCCAACACATCTCCACTCGGCTCCCCGCGGACACCCCTCGGCCCATTTTTGGCTCAATACGACAAAAACTCCCCAGCAACGCCCCCAGGAGCCCGAAATTCGCTGGATGGAGAGGTAGTGGAGAAAAATAGCCGAACCACCAAGTAGGACCAAGCTGTTGGCAAGAGAGGCTGTTCGTCCTCATCGCCTCGGCTCCTGTGCAGAATCAATGTTGCCGGCAGTCGGACTTTATCCAGGCATGGAAGGCCGATGTCCAATCACCGTCCACGCGAAGCGGTCATGGCGAGTTAGCGCCTCGCCTGCTGCACCCTACCGCCGTGCGTGCTACACCCCTCCGGCCTTCTAGACGCCGATAAATAGACCCTCTCCTCGACGTCAGTTGCATTGCGAAAAATCTCTAGCCCTCTCATCTCCTTCTCAAGCACATGCATAACCTCGGCAACCATGGTGGAGCGCTATCCCAGCGATGGCGCGACAGCGAACAGCTTCGATCGTCGCTCGGTCACCGAGTGAGAGGGTCGCCTCCTGTACAAGGCCAACTACCCGGCGCCATCGGGCGTCCAAGTGGCGCCAGGTTGGGTGCTGAATGCCGGCGGCGTGCCTATCCCCCTCCTTCCAAGGGCATCGCCATGATAGGCGAGATCCAAGCGATGCTCGTCGGGATGTCCGACGAGGACCGCTCGGATCCGCGACACTTCCTCGACAACCATGCCGCCTGGATGAAGTACTTCCGTGACCGGGACGAGCGGGATATGGAGGCCTACGAGAGGCTGCCGACGACGCCGAAGCGGAAAAATGCTAAAGGCCGGTGCCAATGGTGGGCCATGCCTGGGCGCACGCTCACCGCCGTCCTCGAGCACATCGAGGACGGCAACTTGAGGCACCTCTCATACTAATCGAGAACGCCGATGTGGCAGCTCCTGGATGCCAAGGAGGATGAGAGGCTTCTCCTCGTCATCCTCGGCCTCCCGCTCCTAAGGCGAGGCGGGGCGAGGCGCGGCACGCCCCCTCTTCTACCAATGAAGTGTGAGCCATCTTCTCCGCCGTCTTCGGCAAGCGCCCCCGATGCGCCGCTATCCCCCATGGCGGTCCCCGTGCTTAGCTGCCTTCCCAGACCTCTCCTCCTTTCGGGCGCCTCCGCCTCATCTGGCCGAAGAGGGAGCATGTGGACACGCCGTAGGATGAGCCGGACAACTACATCCTCAAGCTGGCGATGTAATCCTCCCTCAATGATGTGCCGTCGATGCGGCTCACCGACGCTCTCGCCTGGTCCAAGGCGGTGTACGAGTGGGAGGAGGCCGACCGCCAGTGGGTGCTCTCGCTTGGCCATCGTTCTGGATGACAGCGACTCCGATGAAGCCGAGCCGAGCAGCTGGCATGCATGATTTGGCGACTCGGGCCAGGGTAGCAGCCGCCAACCACACAGCGACGACGACAACTACGACATGTAGTACTACCGGAGCCTCGGCATGAACTAGGCCGCTCCGGCCGCCGGCAAGCTGTGTTTTAGTTTATTTTACCCTTAGATTTTGGCCTAAATAGCATATGTAATCAACCAATTTCGTCTATATGCTACTCCCTCCGTTTCAAAAATCTAAGATGTTCTAGCTTTGTGAAGCAAATGTATTTAGACTTGTTTTATATGTAGATTCACTCATGTTTGAAGTGAATCTACACACTAAAATAAGTTTAGTTACATTTTCTTCATAAAACTAAAACAACTTATATTTTTAAATGGAGAAAGTATATATCATCAAATTAGTACGAATTTTGTCCAAATTTACTCGTTTTTCGTCTAATTTTGATTTAAATTCCGTGAAATCAAGTTCGTTCGCCGGCGTCACCTGGGCTCTTGATTAGAAAGTTTTAGGCCCCAAGACTGAAAACTTCGATAATCCGGTGAAAATAATTCTTTCCTTGGAGACGTCCAATAAGTGGAGATGCCTCTTAGAAAACATCGACTTTTGACTATCTTTACAAGTTGCAATGACCATAATGCAAGGTCCAAATGGGGTTTTCACGCCAAGAAGATATGATGGCTTGCCAGAAAATTTATGTCATATTTTATCTTTTGTTTTCTCTTTTGTGGGGTTCTTCTTATTGTTTGAATTTTTACAGTTTTTTTTTTGTCTCCAAGGCGATAGGGTGGCTTGTAAATAACGTTGAGATATCGGCAGTAGGCATCTTGATGGAGGAGCCCAGGTAAAACTGTTCGTCTATATATACAAGCTCAACGCATGTTACTGCTGCTTCTCTCGTACAAGTGCAGCAGACAGGTGCTATAGTTGTTTCCTGCGTCATGGCAGGAGGAGGAGGAGGACTGCTGGTCCTCGGCATCGCCATCTGCGCTGGACTGATGGCGGCAGGCGGCGAGGCCGCGACCTCGGTTATCCTCGGCATGGCCCAGTGCCCCAGCTGCTCCAGGAAGGGCATGAATGCCGAGGCGGCGTTCAAGGGTACGTCCGCACTGCCTTCCGTGCGACAACGACAAGTGTTCTTTCTGTAGATTCTCCAGTGCAATGTGCTGCCTCTTTTGTCATCAGGCCTTAAAGTGGCGATCCAGTGCATCAACGCCAGCAGCGGCGCCGGCGAGTACGAGAGCAAGGCCGTCGGAGACCTGGACGGCACGGGCGCCTTCGCCGTATCCCTCCCCGCCGACGTCGACCTGCGCGGGAGCGCCCGGTGCGTCGCGCAGCTCCACAGCGCGGCGAGCAGCGCGCCGTGCCCCGGGCAGGAGCCGTCCAAGGTCGTGGCACTGCCCGAGGGCGACGAGGGCACCTTCGTCGCCGTCGCCGGCAAGACGACACGCTCAGCGCCGACGACGCCCGAGTGCGCGTCGGCCAACATCTGCTTCCCGTGCCGCATATTCGGACGGAAGCCTCCTTTCTACATGCACCGGCACAGGAATCCCTTGCCGGACTACGGGATGCCGGCGCCTGTATACACCCCAGCTCCCGTATACGGGACTCCGGCGCCGAGGTGCCTGTGCACCCCTACCCCGGAGCCGGGATGCCAATGCCCGACGCCGGTTTACGGGACGCCCATGCCGGAATACGACCCCCCTCCAGCCCCGGAATACGGAACGCCCACGCCGGACTGCCCTCCCGAGGCGCCGGAGTACGGGACGCCCACGCCGGTGTATGATCCACCCTCGGTGCCAGTGTACGGCATTCCGGCGCCGAGATGCATGTGCTCCCCTACTCCGGAAGCCGGATGCCAGTGCTCTACTGCAACTCCCACGCCGGTGTACGGGACGCCGACACCTCAACTCCCTCCTCCCACGCCGGTGTACGGCACTCCGGCGCCGAGATGCCTGTGTACACCTACTCCGGAACCCGGATGCCAGTGCCCGACTCCAGCTGCCACGCCGGTGTACGGGACGCCCATGGCTCAACCCCCTCCTCCCACGCCGGTGTACGGCACTCCGACGCCGAGATGCCTGTGCAGTCCTACTCCAGAAGCTGGATGCCAGTGCCCGACTCCAACTCCCACGCCGGTGTATGGGACGCCGGTGGCTCAACCCCCTCCTCCCACGCCGGTGTACGGTACTCCGGCGCCGAGATGCCTGTGCACTCCAACTCCGGAAGCTGGATGCCAGTGCCCTGCTCCAACTTCCACGCCGGTGTATGGTACGCCGGTGGCTCAAATGCCGCCTCCTACGCCGGTGTATGTGACGCCGGTAGCTCCTATGCCGGTGTACGGGACTCCGGCCCCTCCGGCTCCGGTATACGGAGGAGCAGTGCCGACGCCAGAGTGCCCTCCGGCCACGCCGGAGTTGGGCACGCCCATCTACACTCCCCCCGCCCACCACTGAGCCCACGCTGGCTCAATTAATGGTAAATCTGACTTGATAGTACATGCATGGGGAATAAAATTCATGGGACTTCACTAATTGTGGCGATATGAGGCATGAGGTTGCACAGAACCAGGGGGACAATGGAGCTTTGCTGTCTGTTTACTCTTTAATTTGTTCCCATCTGGCAATGGAAGCTGTATGTTGGTGATGTGATGTTTCTTTCTTCCTACCAGAACAAGCACACAGTGGCTTGACCACTTGGTTGGCATTCTTTTCGCTTTATGTTATAATCACTATTAACATGGATTGTGAAATATTTTTTCTAAGGATCGCACCGAATTATTTTTCATTATGCCAAAATGTCTCACATAAGTATGCAAACAAAAAACACGAGAAAAGATATTACACGTGTTCACGGCATCCATGTGCTACAAAATGTTCCATACTTTATCAATTGTGTTCTTCCGTCCTATGCCTTGCAATGGGAAAAGAGTAGTGTGCACCTAATTCTTCCATTCTTTCTGTTACAATACTACTAAAATTAGTGCATTTTTTATGTGCGATGAAATTAAGAGAGTAATTACCTGCAAATCGTAGATGAGATTGAGCACTAATAGTTAAACTCTCAGAAGCATACAACGAGGACGATAGAAAATAAGGGAACAGGTTCATAAGTACCCAAGTTCTAAAATGGACGCAATTTCATATTTAGAAATTATTTTTTTTAGAAAATTGATCATGCCAGTTTTCAGATGGATTGTGAATTTTTTTGTAATGATCAGATTGAAATTCTTTTTTCATTATGCTAAAACATCTCACATAAATATGCAAACAGGAAAAGGCTGAGAAAACATATATATTAGACCTCTTCAAGGCATCCATGTGCCACAAAATGGTCCATACTTTATGAATTGTGTTCTTCCTTCCTATGTCTTGCAATGGGAAAGGACAAAAGAGTAGTGCACCTAATTCTTGCATTCCTTCTGTTACAATACTAACTGAAATTAGTGCATTTTTTATGTACGCTAAAGTTAAGAGAGTAATTACCTACAAATCTTAGATGAGAGTGAGCACTAATAGTTAAACTCTCAGAAGCATACAACAAGGATGGAAAATAAGGGAACAGGTTCATGAGTACCCACGTTTTAAAATGGTCACAGTTTCATATTTAGATTTTTTTGCGATCTCATATTTAGAAGTTAATTTTTTTAGAAAAATAGATCATGCAAATAGACAATTTACACGAACCTAACCCATGCAATGTTTCACGAAAATTTGATGGTACGTCGCCTTGAAATAACGAGATTTTAGAGGTTGTACATCGAAAATCCCAATGCTTGTACAATTCCTCGACCATTTTTTTTGCGTAAGCTTTTGATTTGAACTTTCAAACTTCGCATGCATATACCTGTATACATTCTCTATACATGCATGACTATTTCTTTTTTTTCGTCTAGAATTTCATCACGTTCAAGAGTATACCTATGTTATGAAAAATTGCTTATCAACCAGGCTTTATGTTTCTCATTGAAACCATCCACTAATTAAATTGGACTCCGGAAAGTCTTACATGAGAGATGCCCACCATAACTCGAAGATCCTTGAATTGTTACAGAATGTTCTTAGATTCACATTGTTACAGGATGTGTGACTTGCACGTAAAGGACATGAGATAAACTAATATGGTTTGACTTACTGAATTTTTTGTTGAAACACAAGAAAAAAACTAAGAAATTTTCTTTGAAAAGAAAGAAAGAGAATAAAAAAATACTCCTTTTCCAAAATAAAGATGTTGTTCTTCAAATATTTATTTAGGGTTGATCGAGCTTCCCGAACCTAATAAACCGGATGAGGTGGGATGAGAAGGAGATCCCAAATACTACCTCCATTCCTTAGAATAAGGCCTATAAATTTAGTCAAAAGTCAAATGGTGCAAAGTTCGTTAATAACTATGATAATAGATAGCTACAATACGATAATATATTTCATAGTGTATCTAATAAGATTGATTTGACCCTATAGATGTTTATAGTTTTTTCTAAAAGTTTGGTCAAACTTTGCAATGTTTGACTTTTGACTAAATTTATACGCCTTATTCTAGGGAACGGAGGGAGTACTCAACATTCCTTGCATGTTCAATAGATTAAGATACAAATTGTTGCATATATACTCCAATAAAGTGATATCGCTGCCAAAACAACTCCAGTTTGCGAGGTTTACAAATGGTTCCACCAAATAAAAACATAAATCAAGAATATGTGTTCATCCTAATGATTTCTCGTGTCTTCATTAATTATATTTGATACTTCTGAGAAAAGGAAGAAGTTCATGGATGCACATTCGTGGACCATACTTCACAAAAAACTGAAAAATAGAGATTTTACTAGAAGTTGGGAGGCAAAAATTCAAAATCTTTGATCAAGATATTCAAAATATTATTATAAACACCGTGATTTTAATGCAATCAAAGACAAATACGAATGTGAGAACCAGCAATCAATCATAATAAGCCTGTTTTTTTTTTTTTTGAGATGCACATCTTGCTCCAGTAGAAGGATGCTACCAAGGGATAGTTTATTTTCTGCTATAGCAGCGGGTATGGTCGGTACACCTGAAGGAGACGTCAAATGGGCCAGGCCCACTACTTTCCGCCTCTTCCGCGCATTCTCTTCTCTTCGTTAATCCATGGCAATTGGTTAGGTCTCTCTATCGTGTTGCTTTATTGTTGAACATGAGATTGTTGAACTCCACCCGATAGTTAGCATAAAACGAAATTCGTATTTCTTTCTATGTTTTTAGCTTTTGTTTTGTTAATTTGTTCAACCCTCTTATTAATGATATTTAGGGAAACACATCACAAGAAGGAAAAGACACGCGTTGCCAAAACAAGGAAAATGTTGGCATATGTTAAATGTATAGTAAATAAAATATTCACATATGTTTAACAAAAATTTCCGATAAACATTTAGCTTCTTTGATCAAAATTTATATTTAACAATTATTTAATTTGAACAGTTCAAACAAAGCGATGGTCGAATGGATTAGCTTGCTTAGAGATACGCTCAGGACATCTCCACAGGGTCAACCCAAACGGCCAATTGAAATGGTCCATTTCTATCCGTTTGGGTCGGGCCGCGGTCGTTTTGGGTTGGGGTCTAGTATATCCGGTTAGCCGCATCCAGCAATGCGACCCATTTGTCTGCGCTGGCCAACGCTGGCTAGAATTTTCATATGTTTGCAGATTTAGCACAAAGTACCTAGATAAAATATATATTTTAACAAGCAAATAAACTAGATGTTTCCCATGATCAAAAGGCGGACAGTGTCTCCGGTGTTTGGCTCTCTCAAGTAAACTTTTCCAAACACCGCAATAACTGTATTGCAAAACCAATAGATTGTCTCCATGGCATGTGGACTCGCTCATGCGCATGTAGTTGTTGAGGAGATCATCGGGCACTCCATATGCAGGTTGCCGAATCGCAGAGGAACATTTCTGGTAAGAGGAGAAACCAAATCTTACCAGTACTATCATACTTTGCCTCGCGCCGCTTGGCCGAGCCACCTCAACACGGCGGCAGGAGGTAGTAGTCGTGTACCATTTGTGCAGCTGCCAGCAGAATTTCAGACTCCTTCAAGGACGATGACTCGATAAAATTCTTGTAGAAGAACTCGATTGCCCTTCGACTGCTACCCATTTGTAAAGTATATGGTCGTTAATGGCCATGCCAACTCCCGCGGCGGGCCAGATAATCTAGAAAGGACCGGCAATCGTACCTCAACCGCGGTCAGGAAAACGACTGAGCAAGTCGTGCGCCACGTAGAGGCTGTCGCGTGTCCAGTCGACACATGGAGGTAAGGGCGTGGGATGGCCTACGGTGCGTCCAGACAACTCCGGCAACGCGCGTGTGCTGCGGTGCTGCTCGATGTCACGGGGGCGTCGTTGGCAGCGGGCAATGATGGCGGCAAAGATTGCGCCCGCTCTGGTCACGGGATATAGAGAGAAAGTGTTTGGGGATGAGAGTGTCTGTTGTGCCATTAGCGAGAGGTCTCGGACGAACTAGTGGGAGGACGCGTGAGGACAAGTGCGATGTCCAGGTCGACCCAAGCGAGGACCAAATTTGGTGTATGAATGGATCGATCCATGCATGTTTGTTCCGATAGATCGCCCCGCTGGACCGCAACACATCTGTCCATCAGTCTGGTCGAACAAGTTCGGACGCACGAGCTGGTTAGGTAAGCCCGATGGAGATGCCTAAGGATCCTATGTCACGGACCACGTTCTACGTATGGGCCAAGGAGCCCATCACTAGTAGAAAACAGGCCATCCGTTCGTGCCCCCTCAGAGCATTAGTCCCGGTTGCGCCACCAACCGGGACTAATGCTGGCACGCGTCCCGGTTCAAGCGGGCACGGGGCCCGGAGGCATACGTCCCGGTTGGTAACGGGGCATACGTCCCGGTTGGAGCCACCAACTGGGACTAAAGGTTTGGCCACAGCCACGTGGCGTGGCACACACCTTTAGTCCCGGTTGTTGGCTTCAACCGGGACGTATGCTCCCGCCCTCTATAAATGCAATGCCCCAGCCCCCTCTGCCTCCACTCTGTTTTTTCTCTTGGTGGAAGGTGTGAGGGGTGTGCTAGTTTTTTTTTCCTTGTGCATGCATTCAAGGTTTTTGATGAAATGTTTGAGTGAATAATTCCGTTCAATTTCTCATAGAACAAAAATATAGAAGGTGTCCGAGACGCACTTGAGCTTTCTCCTCTTTATTTCCCTCGATCGAGGTTAGCAATCTTATCTTTTCTCTGTCATTGATACAATGCATGTGTCGATGTGAATTGGTCATTTCACTATTTATGATGTCCTGTTTTTTGATAAACTTACTTATATGATGCAGATGAACGGTCGGGAATGGATGTACGGTGACCGACGCGTAGCCGGGTATATGAAAGGCGTGGATAAATTTATCGATGTGGCTACGGCAAACAAAAAGAATGGTTTTATATGTTGTCCATGTGTTCAATGTCGGAACAACAAGGAGTACTCTTCCTCGAAAATCATTTTCGGCCACCTGATTATGAAAGGTTTCATGCCCAACTATAATTGCTGGACCAAGCACGGGGAAAGAGGGGTTATGATGGAAGATGGTGAAAAAGAAGATGATGATAACAACTATCATCATAAGTTTCCTGAATACAGTGATACTGCAATGGAAGACAATGGAGAGGAAAGAGGTGAAGAACGGGCATCAGATGAGCCGGCTGATGAACTTGGTAGGGTCATTTCTGATGCAAAGCGAGACTGTAAAAGAGAAAATGAGAAGTTGAAGTTAGAGGGCATGTTAGAAGATCACAAGAAATTGTTGTACCCAAATTGTGAAGATGGCAGCACAAAGCTCGGTACCCCACTGGAATTGTTGCGATGGAAGGCAGAGTATGGTCTAACTGACTCCTCATTTGAAAAGATGCTGAAAATAATGAAGCCAAAGTTTCCAAAACATAACGAACTTCCCGAGAGTACCTACAAAGCAAAGAAGACTCTCTGTCCTCTAGGATTAGATGTGCAAAAGATACATGCATGCATTAATGACTACATCCTCTATCATGTAAGGAGTATGAGAATTTAGATAAATGCCCGTATGCAATGCGTTGCGGTATAAGATCGCATTTAGATGACCCTGGTGATGTTGAGGGAGAGCCCCTCCGGAAGAGGGTTCCTGCTAAGGTTATGTGGTATGCTCCTATAATACCAAGGTTGAAACGCATGTTCAGAAACAAAGAGAATGCCAGGTTGTTGCGATGCCACAAAGAAGACCGTAAGAAAGACGGGAAGTTGAGACACCCTGCTGATGGGTCACAGTGGAGAAAAATCGAGAGAGACTTCCTAGACTTTGCAGGTGACGCAAGGAACTTATGGTTTGGTCTAAGTACGGATGGCATGAATCCTTTTGGGGAGCAGAGCACAAAGACCTGGCCCGTGACTCTATGTATCTACAACCTGCCTCCTTGGTTGTGCATGAAGCGTAAGTTCATTATGATGCCAGTGCTCATCCAATGCCCGAAGCAACCGGGCAACGACATTGATGTGTACCTTAGGCCATTAGTTGAAAAACTCTTACAGTTGTGGGGCAAACCAGGTGTACGTGCGTGGGATGAGAACAAACAGGAGCCATTTGATCTACGAGGGTTGTTATTCGTAACCATCAATGATTGGCCTGCTCTTAGTAACCTTTCAGGACAGACAAACAAGGGATATAAGGCATGCACACACTATTTAGATAAGACTGAAGGTACATATTTGCATAAATGCAAGAAGGTTGTGTACCTGGCGAATTGACGATTTCTTCCGACCAATCATCCCGTAAGAAAAAAAGGCAAGCATTTGAAAGATGAGGTAGATCACCGGAAGAAGCCTGAACTCCCTGCTGGTGATGATGTATTTGGTATGGTTAAGGACATAGAAGTAATCTTTAGAAAGGGTCCCGGCGGTCAATCAGTTGCGAACAACGTCGCTACAGGACACGCACCCATGTGGAAGAAGGAATCTATATTTTGGGAGCTGCCATATTGGAAAGTCCCGCGTGTCCGCTCTTCAATCGACGTGATGCACGTGACGAAGAATCTTTGCGTGAACCTGCTAGGATTCCTAGGCGTGTATGGGAAGACAAAAGATACACCAGAAGCACGGGAGGACCAAAAAATTATGAAAGACCCAAAGAACATGCATACACATAACAAGACGGATAAAGGGCGTCACTTAAGTCGTGCCAGCTATGCTCTTACCAAAGGTAGAAGGAAATCTTTTGAAGTCCTTTACAGATATCAAGGTGCCGTCGGCTTCTCATCTAATATAAAGGGATAATAAATATGGCAGAGAAAAGTTCCAAAACCTGAAGTCTCATGGATCATCACTTGATTATGACGCAGTTGCTTCCGATTGAATTGAGGGGCTTCACCGAAAATGTTCGAGTACCCATTGTGAAGTCGTGTGCATTCCTCAATGCAATATCTCGAAGGTAATCAATCCAGATATTCCGCCAAGGTTACGAAGGATGTGGTACAATGTCTTGTTAGTTTTGAACTTGGTGTTCCCACCATCCTTCTTCAATATTATGACGCATCTCTGGTTCACCTAGTGGAAGAGATTGCCATTCTCGGTCCGTATTTCTGCACAATATGTTCCCTTTGAGAGGTTCATGGGAGTCTTAAAGAAATATGTTCATAACCGTATAGACTGAAGGAAGCATCTCCAAGGGATATGGAGCAGAGGAGGTCATTGAGTTTTGTGTTGACTTTATTCCCGACCTTAAGTCGATTGGTGTTTCGACTCGGCATGAGGGAAGACTAAGTGGAAAAGGCACGTTGGGAAAGAAAGCAATGATATGTAGGGACGGGGATTCTTTCACTAAAGCACACTACACAGTTCTACATAATTCCACCTTGGTAGCTCCGTATATCGAGGAACACAAGAATATTGTACGCTCCAAAAACCCGGGGAAGCCTGAATCATGGATTACAGATGAACACATGAAGTCTTTCGGTGGTTGTATGCGGACACATCTCTTGCATGACACCACTGTTGGAGATCAGCTATACTTGTTGGCCGCGTCACCATCTTCTACTGTATTGAATTTCCAAGGGTACGAAATAAATGGGAATACATTCTACACGATCGCCCAAGATAAAAAGAGAACCAACCAAAATAGTGGTGTCCGCTTTGATGCAATAGACGAGAATGGACAAAAGGACACATATTATGGTTACATAGAGGAGATATGGGAACTAGACTATGGAGTCTCTTTTAAGGTCCCTTTGTTTCGCTGCAAATGGGTCAACCTGAATGGGGAAGGGGTAAAGATAGACCAGTTGTACGGAATGACAAAGTGGATCTCAAAAATTTTGGTTATAGAGATGAACCATTCGTCCTAGCCAATGATGTGTCTCAGGTTTTCTATGTGAAGGACATGTCCTCCAGACCGAAAAAAATAAAAAATATGCAAACGAATACATTATATGATGAGCCAAAGCGTCACATAGTTCTTTCAGGGAAAAGAAACATCATGGGAATCGAGGACAAGACAGACATGTCAGAAGATGATAATAAGTTTGATGAAATTCCGCCCTTCACAATGAAAACTGACCCAAGAATTTCATTAATTAAAGAAGATGCTCCATGGTTACATCTGAAGCGATCATAAGGAAGGACATATGCCAAGAAGTTCAAGCTCATATTATGTAACTCTAGTTCATGTCTTTCGCGGTTTGTGGCTTGACTGAAGGATATCTTTCGCAGTTTGTGGCCTTTAGTCCCGATTTTGTAGTCTCAGTTTTTAATATTAATAAATGTCTTGAGTGTTAGTCCCGTTTTGTGGCTGGACCGGGACTATGAAGAAGTTGTCCCGATTCGTACTTACCATTAAGATCTGATCTCCAAACGCGATCATATATTAGGAGTGCCTATATGACCAGTTTCTTGGAGATGCCGGGAGCCCAGGATCCGGCATCTCCTAACTGGTCGAGTGGTGTCCTCGCTCTCGAAAATCATCTTGCAGCTTGTAACTTCTCTAACTAGATCAATACACCGAAGCTAACTAATTTCACATATTAGAGTGCCTCGACCAGTTTCTCGGAGATGCCGGAGATCGGGCTCCGGCATCTCCACGAACTGGCCGTAGTGGTGTCCCTGCTCTCGAAAACCATCTTGCAGCTTGTAACTTCTCTAACTAGATCAATACGCCTCGGAGCTAACTAATTTCACATATTAGGGAGTGCCTCTATGACCAGTTTCTCAGAGATGCCGGAGGACTGGGCTCCGTCGGCATCTCCCTGAAACTGGCCGTAGTGGTGTCCCTGCTCTCGAAAACCATCTTGGAGATGCCTCAAACTGGCTGGAGGACTGGACTCGCAAGGATGCCTATTTATAGTACAAGCAACTCGGCATAGTGTGACACTTACGAAATAATGTCGACAATCACCCCTATCATTAGTGTTGACTCGTGTTTTGTCCCGGTTGGTGT
The DNA here is from genome assembly GCA_023614405.1 of Avena insularis. NCBI lineage: Eukaryota > Viridiplantae > Streptophyta > Magnoliopsida > Poales > Poaceae > Avena > Avena insularis. Next base: position 377,436,223 of record CM042685.1, read on the forward strand.
CTCCAACCAGGACTACAGGTTGATCTTTAGTCCCGATTGGTGACACCATCCGGGATAAGGTACACGCCGCACGACATAATGTCGACACTCACCCCTATCATTAGTGCTGCCTGGCCCAGCCTGCCGAAATCCCTCCGCGTGGTGTCGACAATGAAAATCCTGTTTCAGAATGCTACCGTCCCATTTTTAGAACAATCCGAACAATGAAAATCCTTCGCACGGAAAAGACCTTTTCCATTTTCCGAGCGCAAAAAACAGGTCATTTTGTGAAGTAACCACCAAAATTCCGTTTCAGAATGCTACCGTCCCATTTTCCTAAAATACTAGACCACCTTGCATGGACTATCTCCCAACTGGGACATCTCAAACCTTTTCGTCCATCCCGGATAAAAAGGACAAATGTCTGCCGAATCGGTAGGAAGTGGGTCCGGTTTGTACTACAGGTACATGATCTATCGCTCGTGATTTTTTGAAAAAATCATTTTTAGACTCGCAATATGTGGTTTCTTCAGAGATCCAATGCAAGTTCTAACGATGCTCGTCCCATATCTTCATGCACACCGGTTCGACCATAGTTAGAATTTCAGATAATTCAAAGCGGGCATAATAAATTCAAATAAAATCCAAACAATGGAAATCCTTCGCGTGGTGTCATATTATGTTACATAGTTGAAAGGAAAAATCCCAGACTTGGTATATTGATCATGTTTCGAAAAAACCTTCACAAAATGACCTATCATGTTCGAGGTTTCATGGCTTTTCGGTCCAAATGACCGATGTTATGTGCTGAATCACGGATAGTTTGTGATGTTGTGCCCATATTATGCATGTGTGTGGATATTGGTATGGAGAACAATGTTGCAGGAGGAAGTTTTCCTTTTTGTCGCACGGAAAAGCCCTTTTCCATTTTCCGAGCGCAAAAAACGGGTCATTTTGTGAAGTAACCACCAAAATGCCGTTTCAGAATGCTACCGTCCCATTTTCCTAAAATACTAGACCACCTTACATGGACTATATCCCAACCGGGACATCTCAAACCTTTTCGTCCATCCCGGGTAAAAAGGACAAATGTCTGCTGAATCGGTAGGAAGTGGGTCCGGTTTGTACTACAGGTACATGATCTATCGCCCGTGATTTTTTGAAAAAATCATTTTTAGACTCGCAATATGTGGTTTCTTCAGAGATCCAATGCAAGTTCTAACGATGCTCGTCCCCTATCTTCATGCACACCGGTTCGACCATAGTTAGAAATTCAGATAATTCAAAACGGGCATAATAAATTCAAAAAAAATCCGAACAATGAAAATCCTTCGCGTGGTGTCATATTATGTTACATAGTTGAAAGGAAAAATACCAGACTTGGTATATTGAGCATGTTTCGAAAAAACCTTCACAAAATGACCTATCATGTTCGAGGTTTCATGGCTTTCGGTCCAAATGACCGATGTTATGTGCTGAATCACGGCATATTTTGTGTTATTGTGCCCATATTATGCATGTGTGTGGACATTGGTATGGAGAACAATGTTGCAGGAGGAAGTTTTCCTTTTTATCGCACGGAAAAGCCCTTTTCCATTTTCCGAGCGTAAAAAACAGCTCATTTTGTGAAATAACCACCAAAATACCGTTTCAGAATGCTACCGTCCCATTTTCCTAAAATACAAGACCACCTTACATGGACTATATCCCAACTGGGACATCTCAAACCTTTTCGTCCATCCCGGGTAAAAAGGACAAATGTCTCAATCCAGAGGGAAGTGGGTCCGGTTTGTACTACAGGTACATGATCTATCGCCCGTGATTTTTTGAAAAAATCATTTTTAGACTCGCAATATGTGGTTTCTTCAGAAATCCAATGCAAGTTCTAACGATGCTCGTCCCCTATCTTCATGCACACCGGTTCGACCATAGTTAGAAATTCAGATAATTCAAAACGGGCATAATAAATTAAAAAAAAATCCGAACAATGAAAATCCTTCGCGTGGTGTCATATTATATTACATAGTTGAAAGGAAAAATACCAGACTTGGTATATTGATCATGTTTCAAAAAAACCTTCACAAAATGACCTATCATGTTCGAGGTTTCATGGCTTTCGGTCCAAATGACCGATGTTATGTGCTGAATCACGGCATAGTTTGTGATGTTGTGCCCATATTATGGATGTGTGTCGACATTGGTATGGAGAACAATGTTGCAGGAGGAAGTTTTCCTTTTTGTCGCACGGAAAAGCCCTTTTCCATTTTCCGAGCGTAAAAAACGGGTCGTTTTGTGAAGTAACCACCAAAATGCCGTTTTAGAAGGCTACCGTCCCATTTTTCTAAAATACTAGACCATCTTACATGGACTATCTCCCAACTGGGACATCTCAAACCTTTTCGTCCATCCCGGGTAAAAAGGACAAATGTCTGCCGAATCGGTAGGAAGTGGGTCCGGTTTTTACTACAGGTACATGATCTATCGCCCGTGATTTTTTGAAAAAATCATTTTTAGACTCGCAATATGTGGTTTCTTCAGAGATCCAATGCAAGTTCTAACGATGCTCGTCCCCTATCTTCATGCACACCGGTTCGACCATAGTTAGAAATTCAGATAATTCAAAACGGGCATAATAAATTCAAAAAAATCCGAACAATGAAAATCCTTCGCGTGGTGTCATATTATGTTACATAGTTGAAATGAAAAATACCAGACTTGGAATATTGATCATGTTTCGAAAAAACCTTCACAAAATGACCTATCATGTTCGAGGTTTCATGGCTTTTTGGTCCAAATGACTGATGTTATGTGCTGAATCACGGCATAGTTTGTGATGTTGTGCCCATATTATGCATGTGTGTGTACATTGGTATGGAGAACAATGTTGCAGGAGGAAGTTTTCCTTTTTGTCGCACGGAAAAGCCCTTTTCCATTTTCTGAGCGCAAAAAACGGGTCGTTTTGTGAAGTAACCACCAAAATGTCGTTTCAGAATGCTACCGTCCCATTTTCCTAAAATACTAGACCACCTTACATGTACTATCTCCGAACTGGGACATCTCAAACCTTTTCGTCCATCCCGGGTAAAAAGGACAAATGTCTGCCGAATCGGTAGGATGTGGGTCCGGTTTGTACTACAGGTACAAACTCTATCACCCGTGATTTTTTGAAAAAATCATTTTTAGACTCACAATATGTGGTTTCTTCAGAGATCCAATGCAAGTTCTAACGATGCTCGTCCCCTATCTTCATGCACACCGGTTCGACCATAGATAGAAATTCAGATAATTCAAAACGGGCATAATAAATTCAAAAAAAATCCGAACAATGAAAATCCTTCGTGTGGTGTCATATTATGTTACATAGTTGAAAGGAAAATACCAGACTTGGTATATTGATCATGTTTCGAAAAAACCTTCACAAAATGACCTATCATGTTCGAGGTTTCATGGATTTCGGTCCAAATGACCGATGTTATGTGCTGAATCACGGCATAGTTTGTGATGTTGTGCCCATATTATGCATGTGTGTCGACATTGGTATGGAGAACAATGTTGCAGGAGGAAGTTTTCCTTTTTGTCGCACGAAAAAGCCCTTTTCCATTTTCCGAGCGTAAAAAACGGGTCGTTTTGTGAAGTAACCACCAAAATGCCGTTTCAGAATGCTACCGTCCCATTTTCCTAAAATACTAGACCACCTTACATGGACTATCTCCCAACTGGGACATCTCAAACCTTTTCGTCCATCCCGGGTAAAAAGGACAAATGTCTGCCGAATCGGTAGGAAGTGGGTCCGATTTGTACTACAGGTACATGATCTATCGCCCGTGATTTTTTGAAAAAATCATTTTTAGACTCGCAATATGTGGTTTCTTCAGAGATCCAATGCAAGTTCTAACGATGATCGTCCCCTATCTTCATGCACATCGGTTCGACCATAGTTATAAATTCAGATAATTCAAAACAGGCATAATAAATTCAAAAAAAAATCTGAACAATGAAAATCCTTCGCGTGGTGTCATATTATGTTACATAGTTGAAAGGAAAAATACCAGACTTGGTATATTGATCATGTTTCGAAAAAACCTTCACAAAATGACCTATCATGTTCGAGGTTTCATGGCTTTCGGTCCAAATGACCGATGTTATGTGCTGAATCACGGTATAGTTTGTGATGTTGTACCCATATTATGGATGTGTGTGGACATTGGTATGGAGAACAATGTTGCAGGAGGAAGTTTTCCTTTTTGTCGCACAGAAAAGCCCTTTTCCATTTTCCGAGCGTAAAAAACGGGTCGTTTTGTGAAGTAACCACCAAAATGCGGTTTCAGAATGCTACCGTCCCATTTTCCTAAAATACTAGACCACATTACATAGACTATCTCCCAACTGGGAGATCTCAAACCTTTTCGTCCATCCCGGGTAAAAAGGACTAATGTCTGCCGAATCGGTAGGAAGTGGGTCCGGTTTGTACTACAGGTACATGATCTATTGTCCGTGATTTTTTGAAAAAATCATTTTCAGACTCGCAATATGTGGTTTCTTCAGAGATCCAATGCAAGTTCTAACGATGCTCGTCCCCTATCTTCATGCACACCGGTTCGACCATAGTTAGAAATTCAGATAATTCAAAACGGGGATAATAAATTCAAAAAAAATCCAAACAATGAAAATCCTTCGCGTGGTGTCATATTATGTTACATAGTTGAAAGGAAAAATACCAGACTTGGTATATTCATCATGTTTCGAAAAACCTTCACAAAATGACCTATCATGTTCGAGGTTTCATAGCTTTTCGGTCCAAATGACCGATGTTATGTGCTGAATCACGGCATAGTTTGTGATGTTGTGCCCATATTATGCATGTGTGTGGACATTGGTTTGGAGAACAATGTTGCAGGAGGAAGTTTTCCTTTTTGTCGCACGGAAAAGCCCTTTTCCATTTTTCGAGCGCAAAAAACGGGTCGTTTTGTGAAGTAACCACCAAAATACCGTTTCAGAATGCTACCTTCCCATTTTCCTAAAATACTAGACCACCTTACATGGACTATCTCCGAACCGGGACATCTCAAACCTTTTCGTCCATCCCGGGTAAAAAGGATAAATGTCTGCCGAATCGGTAGGAAGTGGGTCCGGTTTGTACTACAGGTACATAATCTATCGCCCGTGATTTTTTGAAAAAATCATTTTTAGACTCGCAATATGTGGTTTCTTCAGAGATCCAATGCTAGTTCTAACGATGCTCGTCCCCTATCTTCATGCACACCGATTCGACCATAGTTAGAAATTCAGATAATTCAAAACGGGCATAATAAATTCAAAAAAATCCGAACAATGAAAATCCTTCGCGTGGTATCATATTATGTTACATAGTTGAAAGGAAAAATACCAGACTTGGTATATTGATCATGTTTCGAAAAAACCTTCACAAAATGACCTATCATGTTCGAGGTTTCATGGCTTTCGGTCCAAATGACCGATGTTATGTGCTGAATCACGGCATAGTTTGTGATGTTGTGCCCATATTATGCATGTGTGTGGACATTGGTATGGAGAACAATGTTGCAGGAGGAAGTTTTCCTTATTATCGCACGGAAAAGCCCTTTTCCATTTTCCGAGCGTAAAAAACGGGTCGTTTTGTGAAGTAACCACCAAAATGCCGTTTCAGAATGTTACCGTCCCATTTTCCTAAAATACTAGACCACCTTACATGGACTATCTCCCAAATGGGACATCTCAAACCTTTTCGTCCATCCCGGGTAAAAAGGACAAATGTCTGCCGAATCGGTAGGAAGTGGGTCCGGTTTGTACTACAGGTACATGATCTATCGCCCGTGATTTTTTGAAAAAATCATTTTTAGACTCGCAATATGTGGTTTCTTCAGAGATCCAATGCAAGTTCTAACGATGCTCGTCCCCTATCTTCATGCACATCGGTTCGACCATAGTTAAAAATTCAGATAATTCAAAACGGGCATAATAAATTCAAAAAAAATTCGAACAATGAAAATCCTTCGCATGGTGTCATATTATGTTACATAGTTGAAAGGAAAAATACCAGACTTGGTATATTGATCATGTTTCAAAAAAACCTTCACAAAATGACCTATCATGTTCGAGGTTTTATGGCTTTCGGTACAAATGACCGATGTTATGTGCTGAATCACGGAATACTTTGTGATGTTGTGCCCATATTATGGATGTGTGTCGACATTGGTATGGAGAACAATATTGCTGGAGGAAGTTTTTCTCTTTGTCGCACGGAAAAGCCCTTTTCCATTTTCCGAGCGTAAAAAATGGGTCGTTTTGTGAAGTAACCTCCAAAATGCCGTTTCAGAATGCTATCATCCCATTTTCCTAAAATACTGGACCATCTTACATGGACTATCTCCCAACTGGGACATCTCAAACCTTTTCGTCCATCCCGGGTAAAAAGGACAAATGTCTGCTGAATCGGTAGAAAGTGGGTCCGGTTTTTACTACAGGTACATGATCTATAGCTCGTGATTTTTTGAAAAAATCATTTTTAGACTCGCAATATGTGGTTTCTTCAGAGATCCAATGCAAGTTCTAACGATGCTCGTCCCCTATCTTCATGCACACCGGTTCGACCATAGTTAGAAATTCAGATAATTCAAAACGGGCATAATAAATTCAAAAAAAATCCGAACAATGAAAATCCTTCGCATGGTGTCATATTATGTTACATAGTTGAAAGGAAAAATACCAGACTTGGTATATTGATCATGTTTCGAAAAAACCTTCACAAAATGACCTATCATGTTCGAGGTTTCATGGCTTTCGGTCCAAATGACCGATGTTATGTGCTGAATCACGGTATAGTTTGTGATGTTGTACCCATATTATGGATGTGTGTGGACATTGGTATGGAGAACAATGTTGCAGGAGGAAGTTTTCCTTTTTGTCGCACAGAAAAGCCCTTTTCCATTTTTCGAGCGTAAAAAACGGGTCGTTTTGTGAAGTAACCACCAAAATGCGGTTTCAGAATGCTACCGTCCCATTTTCCTAAAATACTAGACCACATTACATAGACTATCTCCCAACTGGGAGATCTCAAACCTTTTCGTCCATCCCGGGTAAAAAGGACAAATGTCTGCCAAATCGGTAGGAAGTGGGTCCGGTTTGTACTACAGGTATATGATCTATTGTCCGTGATTTTTTGAAAAATTCATTTTCAGACTCGCAATATGTGGTTTCTTCAGAGATCCAATGCAAGTTCTAACGATGCTCGTCCCCTATCTTCATGCACACCGGTTCGACCATAGTTAGAAATTTAGATAATTCAAAACGAGGATAATAAATTCAAAAAAAATCCAAACAATGAAAATCCTTCGCGTGGTGTCATATTATGTTACATAGTTGAAAGGAAAAATACCAGACTTGGTATATTCATCATGTTTCGAAAAAACCTTCACAAAATGACCTATCATGTTCGAGGTTTCATAGCTTTTCGGTCCAAATGACCGATGTTATGTGCTGAATCACGGCATAGTTTGTGATGTTGTGCCCATATTATGCATGTGTGTGGACATTGGTTTGGAGAACAATGTTGCAGGAGGAAGTTTTCCTTTTTGTCGCACGGAAAAGCCCTTTTCCATTTTTCGAGCGCAAAAAACGGGTCGTTTTGTGAAGTAACCACCAAAATACCGTTTCAGAATGCTACCTTCCCATTTTCCTAAAATACTAGACCACCTTACATGGACTATCTCCGAACCGGGACATCTCAAACCTTTTCGTCCATCCCGGGTAAAAAGGACAAATGTCTGCCGAATCGGTAGGAAGTGGGTCCGGTTTGTACTACAGGTACATAATCTATCGCCCGTGATTTTTTGAAAAAATCATTTTTAGACTCGCAATATGTGGTTTCTTCAGAGATCCAATGCTAGTTCTAACGATGCTCGTCCCCTATCTTCATGCACACCGGTTCGACCATAGTTAGAAATTCAGATAATTCAAAACGGGCATAATAAATTCAAAAAAATCCGAACAATGAAAATCCTTCGCGTGGTATCATATTATGTTACATAGTTGAAAGGAAAAATACCAGACTTGGTATATTGATCATGTTTCGAAAAAACCTTCACAAATTGACCTATCATGTTCGAGGTTTCATGGCTTTCGGTCCAAATGACCGATGTTATGTGCTGAATCACGGCATAGTTTGTGATGTTGTGCCCATATTATGCATGTGTGTGGACATTGGTATGGAGAACAATGTTGCAGGAGGAAGTTTTCCTTTTTATCGCACGGAAAACCCTTTTCCATTTTCCGAGCGTAAAAAACGGGTCGTTTTGTGAAGTAACCACCAAAATGCCGTTTCAGAATGTTACCATCCCATTTTCCTAAAATACTAGACCACCTTACATGGACTATCTCCCAAATGGGACATCTCAAACCTTTTCGTCCATCCCGGGTAAAAAGGACAAATGTCTGCCGAATCGGTAGGAAGTGGGTCCGGTTTGTACTACAGGTACATGATCTATCGCCCGTGATTTTTTGAAAAAATCATTTTTAGACTCGCAATATGTGGTTTCTTCAGAGATCCAATGCAAGTTCTAACGATGCTCGTCCCCTATCTTCATGCACATCGGTTCGACCATAGTTAAAAATTCAGATAATTCAAAACGGGCATAATAAATTCAAAAAAAATTCGAACAATGAAAATCCTTCGCATGGTGTCATATTATGTTACATAGTTGAAAGGAAAAATACCAGACTTGGTATATTGATCATGTTTCGAAAAAACCTTCACAAAATGACCTATCATGTTCGAGGTTTTATGGCTTTCGGTACAAATGACCGATGTTATGTGCTGAATCACGGAATACTTTGTGATGTTGTGCCCATATTATGGATGTGTGTCGACATTGGTAAGGAGAACAATATTGCTGGAGGAAGTTTTTCTCTTTGTCGCACGGAAAAGCCCTTTTCCATTTTCCGAGCGTAAAAAACGGGTCGTTTTGTGAAGTAACCTCCAAAATGCCGTTTCAGAATGCTATCATCCCATTTTCCTAAAATACTAGACCATCTTACATGGACTATCTCCCAACTGGGACATCTCAAACCTTTTCGTCCATCCCGGGTAAAAAGGACAAATGTCTGCTGAATCGGTAGAAAGTGGGTCCGGTTTTTACTACAGGTACATGATCTATAGCTCGTGATTTTTTGAAAAAATCATTTTTAGACTCGCAATATGTGGTTTCTTCAGAGATCCAATGCAAGTTCTAACGATGCTCGTCCCATATCTTCATGCACACCGGTTCGACCATAGTTAGAAATTCAGATAATTCAAAACGGGCATAATAAATTCAAAAAAAATCCGAACAATGAAAATCCTTCGCATGGTGTCATATTATGTTACATAGTTGAAAGGAAAAATACCAGACTTGGTATATTGATCATGTTTCGAAAAAACTTTCACAAAATGACCTATCATGTTCGAGGTTTCATGGCTTTTCGGTCCAAATGACCGATGTTATGTGCTGAATCACGGCATAGTTTGTGATGTTGTGCCCATATTATGCATGTGTGTGGACATTGGTATGGAGAACAATGTTGCATGAGGAAGTTTTCCTTTTTGTCGCACGGAAAAGCCCTTTTCCATTTTCCGAGCGCAAAAAACGGGTCGTTTTATGAAGTAACCACCAAAATACCATTTCAGAATGCTATCATCCCATTTTTCTAAAATACTAGACCACCTTACATGGACTATATCCCAACCGGGACATCTCAAACCTTTTCGTCCATCCCGGGTAAAAAGGACTTATGTCTGCCGAATCGGTAGGAAGTAGGTCCGGTTTGTACTACAGGTACATGATCTATCGCCCGTGATTTTTTGGAAAAATCATTTTTAGACTCGCAATATGTGGTTTCTTCAGAGATCCAATGCAAGTTCTAACGATGCTCGTCCCCTATCTTCATGCACATCGGTTCGACCATAGTTAGAAATTCAGATAATTCAAAACGGGCATAATAAATTCAAAAAAAATCCGAACAATGAAAATCCTTCGCATGGTGTCATATTATGTTACATAGTTGAAAGGAAAAATACCAGACTTGGTATATTGATCATGTTTCGAAAAAACCTTCACAAAATGACCTATCATGTTCGAGGTTTCATGGCTTTCGGTCCAAATGACCGACGTTAAGTGCTGAATCACGGCATAGTTTGTGATGTTGTGCCCATAATATGGATGTGTGTGGACATTGGTATGGAGAACAATGTTGCAGGAGGAAGTTTTCCTTTTTGTCGCACGAAAAAGTCCTTTTCTATTTTCCGAGCGTAAAAAACGGGTCGTTTTGTGAAGTAACCACCAAAATGCCGTTTCAGAATGCTACCGTCCCATTTTTCTAAAATACTAGACCACCTTACATGGACTATCTCCCAACTGGGACATCTCAAACCTTTTCATCCATCCCGGGTAAAAAGGACAAATGTCTGCCGAATCGGTAGGAAGTGGGTCCGGTTTGTACTACAGGTACATGATCTATCGCCCGTGATTTTTTGAAAAAATCATTTTTAGACTCGCAATATGTGGTTTCTTCAGAGATCCAATGCAAGTTCTAACGATGTTCGTCCCCTATCTTCATGCACACCGGTTCGACCATACTTAGAAATTCAGATAATTCAAAACGGGCATAATAAATTCAAAAAAATCCGAACAATGAAAATCCTTCGCGTGGTGTCATATTATGTTACATAGTATAAAGGAAAAATACCAGACTTGGTATATTGATCATGTTTCGAAAAAACCTTCACAAAATGACCTATCATGTTCGAGGTTTCATGGCTTTTCGGTCCAAATGACCGATGTTATGTGCTGAATCACGGCATAGTTTGTGATGTTGTGCCCATATTATGCATGTGTGTGGACATTGGTATGGAGAACAATGTTGCAGGAGGAAGTTTTCCTTTTTATGCGGAAAAGCCTTTTTCCATTTTCCGAGCGCAAAAAACGGGTCGTTTTGTGAAGTAACCACCAAAATACCGTTTCAGAATGCTACTGTCCCATTTTCCTAAAATACTAGACCACCTTACATGGACTACCTCCCAACCGGGACATCTCAAACCTTTTCGTCCATCCCGGGTAAAAAGAACAAATGTCTGCCGAATCAGTAGGAAGTGGGTCCGGTTTGTACTACAGGTACATGATCTATCGCTCGTGATTTTTTGAAAAAAATCATTTTTAGACTCGCAATATGTGGTTTCTTCAGAGATCCAATGCAAGTTCTAACGATGCTCGTCCCCTATCTTCATGCACACCGGTTCGACCATAGTTAGAAATTCAGATAATTCAAAACGGGCATAATAAATTCAAAAAAAATCCGAACAATGAAAATCCTTCGCGTGGTGTCATATTATGTTACATAGTTGAAAGGAAAAATACCAGACTTGGTATATTGCTCATGTTTCGAAAAAACCTTCACAAAATGACCTATCATGTTCGAGGTTTCATGGCTTTCGGTCCAAATGACCGATGTTATGTGCTGAATAACGGCATAGTTTGTGATGTTGTGCCCATATTATGCATGTGTGTGGACATTGGTATGGAGAACAATGTTGCAGGAGGAAGTTTTCCTTTTTGTCGCACGGAAGTGGGTCCGGTTTGTACTACATGTACATGACCTTCCCGCCATTTTTCCCGCCAGTTCTTCCCGCTATTTCTTCCCGCCAGTTTTTCCCTCCGGTTCTTCCCGCTAGTTCTTTCCTCCAATTATCTTCCTGCCATTTCTCACTATATATATATGTAGGGCAAGGATTACGAGTCGACGAGTCGCAACTTGTCGCTGGGGTGGCGACAAGGAGACTAGTCGTGACTAGTCTCGACTAGTGCTAGACTAGTCGATACATAGTCGAGCTTTAACTACTAAAAAACTACTAAGCAACTAGTATACTAATAGTAGTATATTAACAAGTTTGGGGATCCTTGGATGGATCATACTGCTCATCATTCTCAGTTGCTGTTTGGGAAGAAACAATCACTTGTGAAATCTCTGGTGGTGACATGGTGATATGCTGCAGCAAACAAGACATGGAAAAGGAAATCAAGACAGGGGAAGTACAGGAGATCAAGAGAAAGAGAAAGATTAAGGGAGAACGAGATCAAGGAAGTACAGGTTACCTGCCGATGGTGTTCCTTGGTCCTTGGTGTTGGTGCAGGTGTAGCCTTCAGAGGAGAACGAGATCAAGGAGATCAGGGGAGGATGCGTCGAGCAGAGCAGTGAGGAGAGAGGCGGCGGCGTCGGCACCGGCGGCGTGTGTGAGAGGCGCAAAGGGAAAGGCGACCAGAGGCAGGCCTGGGAGGGAAGGGATTCTGATGCAGGAGTGGGGGGTTAGGGTTTCACGGGAAGGTTTTTTATTTCCCAGCCAGAAACTTGTCGCTCGACTCGAAACCATTGACAAGTCGCGACTTTTCATCGATAAATCAAGTTATCGATCGACAACCTCAACTTTTTGTGTCGCGCCAGGTTGTCGTCACCAGGTTTGCGACAGGGCGACTAATCGCGCGACAAGCCGCGACTAGTCGAGCGACTCGTAATCCTTGATGTAGGGTTGGCCTCCATTGTCATTGCACATCTCTAGACTCATATCTGCAACCTCATCACTCTTTCCCATGACTTTCACCGTAGCACTAACTCCCAGGGAGGCGGAGGCGCTTTGCGCCTCAAACTACCCCTGCCAGACTCTTGTATCCCGGCAATTTGGATCTTTGGCCGGGGCGTGCAGTTCCTCCTGTCCCTCTAGGTGTGGCGCGTCGGATGGCCATCACGAACCACTACTACTTCGAGCTCACACCGGAGCAGCGGAGGAATCCCAGATGGCATCCCGACTATTTTCCGACTTGGGAAGCCTTCTTCGTGGATCGGCGTGAAAGGGCGCTCGCCAGGCATGAGGAGGACGGCCCACCTCCTCTGAACTTCAACGAGGCCGGCCGTCGGCTGTGGTGGCGCGACCGGACTCTCCAGAGCGTCATGGCCTACGACACGGCCGCCGAGTCTAGCCCCCGCCTGCGCTACCCTCAAGTCCAGCCCACTCGTACTCAACCTTCAAGGTTCAACTACAGCGACCCCGACGGCGATAGCGACGACCACCGCGACGAGTACGACGACTACAGTGGTGAGTATTACAGGTGTAGGCAGGAGCATGGCTGAATTATTCCAACATTGCAAAACAAGTTCGGCCGATTGTGGCTTAATCTGGCCATGTATCTTAATTTTCAGTTCTTCTATGTAACTTTGTGTTAGTTGCGTTATGTACTTTAATTCCAGTTCTATCCTAATCAATTTTTCTTTCCGCCCATTATTTTCCGTCCTTTTTTTTCGCCCATTAATATATAAAAAATATAAGTTAATTCAAATCCAAATTAAAAACAGAAAATGGTTTTGAATTACTTATTCAAATCCAAACACTTTTTATGTTTAAAGTTTTTCTAAATCCCAAATTAATATTAAAAAAATATAAGTTAATTCATTTTTAATTGTAAATGGTTCATATTTTAAATGGTTACATTAATTATTTTTTTAAAACAGAAAATGTTTTTGAATTATTTATTCAAATCCAAACACTTTTTATGTTTAAAGTTTTTCTAAATTCCAAATTAATATTCAAAAAATATAAGTTAATTCATTTTAAATTTTAAATGGTTACATTAATTATTTTTTAAAAATAGAAAATGGTTTTGGATTATTTATTCAAATCCAGACACTTTTTATGTTTAAAGTTTTTCTAAATTCCAAATTAATATTCAAAAAATATAAGTTATTTCATTATTAATTTTAAATGGTTACATTAATTATTTTTAAAAACAGAAAATGGTTTCGAATTAGCTATTCAAATTCAAACACTTTTTATGTTTAAAGTTTTTCTAAATTCCAAAGTAATTATCATTTAAAAAACATTACAAATTTAAACCCCAAAATAAAAAATAAGGCGGGAACAGAGAGAAAATACGTGATTTTTTTTGAAAACAGGGGCATATGTCCCGGTTGGAGCCACCAACCGGGACTAAAGACCTTCTAGCGCGCCTTTATCTCTGAAAAATTAGAGTATCGTCGGTTGGTGGCTCCAAGGGGACGTATGACTAGTCCCGGTTGGAGCCACCAATCGGACGATTCTCCTCCCTTTATACACGGCCTCTTCTCCTTCTCCTTCTTCCGTTCCTCATCAACCGCAGCAGATCATCACCGCGCCCGAGGACAAGCCTTCGGACGCCGTCAGCTGCCCAACCACCGCCATTGCCGGCCTCCACGCCGCCCATGTCGGACTCCACGCTACGCTCACTGTCGCGCCTCCACGTGCTCCTCGCCAACTCCGGCCACCGCCTCCACCGCTGATTCCGGCCACCCCGAACCCCCCCGTCTAGTTTTTCGAGCTCCTAGTGAGTTTCTAAAGCTCAAGGCGAGCTCCGTTTTCATGCTTGCTGCTTGTGGCCGCTGTCAGTGTCCGAGCAAGAAGCTCCGCCGCCGCCATCGTGACCACTTTGCCCGATGACCACAAGCGGGCGCTGCCACTAGGTCCGCCTCGATCTCCTCTTTCCAACTAGCCTACCCACTAGCCAGCAGCGTGTAATCGACGGATTCGAGCCCAACCCGAGGATCGCCATTGCTGATGGCATGCTGACATCAGCATGAGGCAATATATCCTCTTTTCTTTTTATTAAAATCATTCCTATAATTTTTTTGGAAATAATTATAATAACCCATGGGGCCCAGACATCAGTGACTGTGAGTAGCCCCAGATTGAGTGAGAAATGTTTCCCAGCCTATGGTGACGTCAGCCTGAGGTCATAAATGTTTTAAAATTGATTAAATAAATTTCAGAAAATGATTTAATATTGTAAAATCAATAACTTATTATTTATAAGTCAGAAAAATATGTATAATATACCAAAATGTTCAGAAAAATGAAACCTACCTATTTAAGCTATAATCATGCATTGTTAAGCAACTTAAATGACAAGTTTGATTAGAAGAACATAGTAACCCCTCACAGGTGATTCCGGAGTTTCCCCGAGTTAGGGTTTGCGCCCCTCGGAACCCCGTTTAATTTGTCGAGCATGCTTTAGGGTTACTTTTCAATACAATTTAACTTGTCATATCATCATACTTGCTTGATCATTGCATCGATGCCATGTGTTGATTGTTTCCCTTTCTTTTTGGTGTTTGGATTATTAGGTTTATTATTAGTTAGGTATTATTAGGTTTATTAATTAGTTTGGTATTATTAGTCTTCGGCCCCACTGGTCAGTCACTGTGGGTAGCCCCAGACCCGATTCACATTGTCAAGCAACTTAAAAACCCTATATTAGATAAGGAATCATTAATACCCCTTAGGTGCATGTGGGTTCGACGATGTGCCTTCGCCAGGGCATTCCAAACCCTCTTAAATCGATTCCAATATGGTATTTTGTTAGTATCTAGTGTTACCTATCTGCTGGATAGTTTCCCTTTTGTAGCCTTATACTCATGTTCCCCTCTCATATGCATCCGAGGTTTCTCCGAACTAGGTTTTACACCCCTCGGAACTCCGGAATATTGATTTTAGTTGATTTTAGCTAGAGTTACCTATATACTACACAGTTTCCTTTTTGTAGCTAGGTTTAGGGTTTAGGGTTACACTTCATTTTTATTATTGTGTATGTATATATTAGGGTTTCTCTGAATTAGGGTTTATATCTCTCAACACCGTACCTAACGTTCTCCCTTAGCCGCTTTGACTTATCCGTTTTTCCACCTATGCAGAAAATATGGACCCACACGTCAGAGACGAAGAAAAGGAAGAGTTGATCCAAGGTGTGATCCACGGGGAAGAAAATTTAGATGTATCAATGTTTCTGAACAACTCCGGTGAGGGTGATCCTCTTTTTGCCGGAATAGACGACTTGTTTGAGGTTGAAGGTGTTGCCTTCCGCGAGGGAGAAGGCGATGCCTTGTGTAATCGAGAAGAAGACCGCTCCGGCGAGGTGCATGTAATATAATTTATTCATTAATTAATCATATGCTATCTATATAGAAATAGTAACGGCGATCTTTCTTCTTTTAGCCCTCCGGATCGAACAAATCTACTGAAAAGAGCAGACGAGGCCCAACCAAAAAGTTGCAAGACCATGAGAGGTTCAGGATCGAAGATGTCACCGAAGACGACAAACCGACGGCTCCCGAAGTTGTCGCAAACAAATTTGTGGCACAATGCGGAGTAATCGTTAGGGACTTAATCCCGATCACCATTCGAAATTGGAATAGGCCTGCTGATGCGGAAGAAGAGGGAACATGTTTATTTGTCCCTAACCACGCCAAAGATTTACTGTGGAAGAGGCTCATGGTTAATTTCAAACTACCGAAGATAGAGCTGGATCCAAATGCGGAGGATCCAGTTGAGGATGCCTTACAACATGGGAGAGCCATGGAGGCTAAGGTCAGGGAGTGGGCTTTGAAGAAGATGGCCAGTGTTTCACCAACTGGAAGAAAAGATTGCACCTTGACTATGTCGTGAAAGAGAAGACTCCCGATTTCAAGAATATTCAGTTTGAGAAGATAGAACCATTCTGGGCTGAGTTTGTGGAATACAAGACATCAGAAAAATCTAAGAAAATGTCTGCAACGAATAAGTTGAATGCTGCTAACAAGAAGTATCACCATACTATGGGGCAAGGTGGCTACAGGGCTGACATTCCTAAGTGGGAGAAACTTGAGAATGAACTGCGTGCTAAAAAGATCACCCAGAGCAGGGCGATTGGGTAGAACGTGCAAGGAATTGGTTTTACGGGCATGGGGGCACGTTGGAATCGGAAGGGAAGTGTATATATAACATACGACATAAAGAAGACCCCTTGCCAATGGAGAAGATGAGAAAAGCAGTAAAGGCTGTTAAAGATGGGGACTTCATTCCCTATAGAGAGAATGATGAGCTCAAGCTCGCCCTTGGAAATAAGGAACATGATGGACAAACACGAGGCACAAGCGCCTCCAAACCATGGAGGACTGGGTTTCCCGAAGAGAGGAAGAAATATCCTGATAGAAGCCGTCAGAGGAGAAAGGACAGGGCGGAAGTTGAAGCAGATATTTAGAAAGAGAGAATGCGTATAATTGAAGAACGAATAAAGGAACAACAAGATGAAATTAACGCACTTAAAGAGCAAAGTACTACCGGACCATCTCAGCAGCACACTGCATTCGATGCTACCGGCCTATTGAATAATCGAAAAAGCAGTGTAGCTTCCACCGAGGTCCCGGGTGATGACAATGGCGATGTCGATGGTGCACCGACGATGGCTCCTGTTGGCTACCCAGTGGATGATATCACAGATATAACACACTGCGAGCTACACGTCAAAGTTGTGAACATATCAATGAAGGTGGCGGTCGGCTATGACTTACCAATTGGACCCACACCAACTTACCACTGTCGTCCGGTTCCAGAGGGCTACACTGTTATCGGGTGGATGAAATCATGCCCACCTTTGAAGTTTTGAAGCTTGACTACCCTGCAGGTGAAGGGGATGTGACTGAACTAGGAGACGCAAAAAACGTCACCATTCTATGGCCAAAGGAATGTATCGTGCTTCAAAATCACACGCCAAGGCCATCTTCGCCACCGCCTCACCCGTCTCCAGCGAGGTCGTCGCCGCCGCGGCAGCCGTCTTTGTCGCCTCACCCGGCTCCGTCGCCTCACCAATCTCCGGCGCAGCCATCGCCGCGGGAGCCATCACCGGCGCCTCAGGATAAAAAGCGTAAGCGTACCGCTACTCTGCGTCTTGGTAAGCGATCGCCGAAACGTAAACAAGAGACTCTTCCAAAAGTACCAAAGGTTCCTCCCAAGAGAGCTTATGACTGTACTGAAGAGGAGACTGCGGCGATCGTTGATGCGGAAACGACAGCGTTGTTCGCTAAGCTGAGGCGGCCGAAAGAGCCAGAGTTCCCCAGCACCAAAGAAGAAAAAGCCAAAGTGTTGGCAATGCTAAAGTCTCTTCATCAACCCGAGCCAAAGCTATCATCAGACTATGAGTGTTCTATTCTCAAGTCACATGCGGCACAAAAAGCCTCAAAGAGCAGTACTGATGCAAGCAAGAAATCTGTTGCCCAGCTCGGAGAACAAGCAAAACAGTCTTGCGCCCCTCTCAAGGTGATTTCCCAAACCAATGTGGGGTCGAGCAAATATGGGCCAAAGAGCAGTATGATCCAAAGGTAGTTGCACAATACGGAGAAGCTGCCGCTGCTCAAGGTATGAGTATTGCCCAGTACTTATCTCAGTTAGAGTACTTCCCCGTGAGTGAAGTAGCATAAAAATACCAGTACGGCAAACCTCTCGTCAAACCTGAGGAGGTAAATAATCTTCCAACAAAAATGCGAAGATTGCATAACTGGTACTTGCATGCCACAAAGGCCGGGGCTAACTGGATAGTGCTGAAGGTTACAAAAAAGCAATATGGGAAAGATATAGGTGACATGATATCCATTGAATTTGATAAACTATTTCAATTATTCAATCAAGACGCCTTGGACAAATCGATCATCAGTGCCTATTGTCTGTAAGTACTAATTCTATAATTAATTTAGTCTCCAGCTATCTCACCTTGTTTATTGCATGTATATAATCATACTGTAATATGCAGAATGAAGATTCTCAAATGCAGCAGAGGACAAATCTATGACATTGGCTTCATTGACCCATATTGGGTTCATCAAGCTAATCTCAAAACAAACCCCCAGGATACGGAGGATAATATAGTACATGCATTAAGGTTTCAAGAAACCAAAAGGGAAATACTATTTCCTTATAACTTTGAGTGAGTGTTATTGTCTTGTATACACTTTCTATTTCGCTTACTCGATGTTAAGTATATAATTGATTAGTTATGCATTCGCAGCTATCACTATATTCTGTTAATCATTCAACTTGACAAAGGGCGTGTACTAGTCATGGAGTCGAAACATAAACCCCTTGAGACGTGGAAGGACATGCAGATACTTCTCCAGCGGTAATTCTAATCATTACGACACTATATCGGCAACGTTCGTGAATTTTATGATATCAAGTAATTAATTACTTATTTTATTCGTTTTCTTCGCCAGGCAACGCTTGGAAAAGGTTCACCAAAAAGGCTAGGGGTGTTTGGAAAGAGGAGCTTACATTTGAAGCACTAGATATAAGCACCACTAGCTATATCCGCGCATCTCTTTGATTCTAGTTTTGATACAGTTATTATCATGCTTGATTATTATTTTGATTGAACTATGTTCTCGTAAAGTGCCTGATGCAGGGACCAGGTAACAATCTATGTGGATACTATGTTTGCGAGTTCATCCGGCGGCGATGCGATGAAGGGCAGAAATTTAGAGCAACTCCACGTACGTAAACAATTTCCATAGTTTTTAATTACAATCAAATTGTGTTTAGTTTCATTCATATAGGCTGACTCCTTTTTTAAATCAGATCGAACGTCTACGGGACGGTCTTCTGCCAAAGGATCGCCTACGAGCAATTCAGGAGGAATCGGTGGGATTTTTGGATGCAGAAGTCCTAGACCCAAAAGGGGAATACTATTCGGCTGTATATAGACAATAGGGATTGTACAAAGAGCAACTTTTGTATGTAGTGCATGAACTCGATCCGTGTATCGAATGTAATATTGTCATGATGATCTTGTGTAATGTAATGGTTCCTTCATTGATGAGTGCAAATCACTAAATAAACAATAAATCAACCTAAATGAATTCTCTGCCGCGACACAAAAAGTGGCCAAAATGCTGCCGCGGCAACAAAAGTTGCCAAAATGAACTCTCTGCTGCGGCAGAAGGCTATTTGTCCCGGTTCGTGTTACGAACCGGACGGATCTCCACCCCGCCCTCTCTGTCGCTGCCACGTGTACACCCATTAGGCCCCGTTGGTGGGGCAACCGGGACTAAAGATTAGGGCTTTAGTCCCGATTGCCCCATCCCGGTTGGACAACCGGGACTAATGCCCCTTACCAACCGGGACGCATGGCACGCTTTTCTACTAGTGCATTTAAGCCAGGCGGTAGGTGGCCACTGTATAACAAGGATAACTGAATACTACTAACCGAATCCTATCTCCTGGACCTCTCCTTTGTCTGTATGACTATATACCCCAAGTACGATTGACATGAAACATAGCTGCAAATCACGGTTTTTAAAGTAGCATGACATATTGACATGGCGACTGTGGTCTGGCAGCTGCAGAACACAATTTTTGGGAAAGAGCTGCAGAACACCTATATATATGTTTAATTTCCACGCGAGCATCACACCAGTTTTTGCACCCAAGCATGCCAACCTGATCGATTCAAATACTCGCGTGGAAATTAAACATATAGAAGGTGTTTGGTTTACAGACTGGTAATGTAAATGGTAAGGGAATGAAATTCCGGTGGGATCAGAGGTGTAACAGGCCATTGGCAATTTTGTTTGGTTATCTAAAGTAAAGGTACCAGATCACACAACTGTATCCCAAACCGAGAATAGATCAACAGCAGTACAACACAAAGATGAACAAGCAAGCTAACCCTAGCCTTAACCAAGATCTCCAGAAAGGGTTATTGAAGGATTAGAGGATGAGTAAGATCTTCAGGAGGGCTAAAACTTAAACGTGAACAAATTTCAAACTTGAACATTTTGAAAATATGAACAAATTTCTTTACAGGGAAGAAGCGGTGCACCAACAACTGTACAGAACACTGACAAATAGCGTACCAAACAGAAAAAACACGCAAGGAGATCTCATTCGGAAATGAAAATGGGCCGAAGCCCATCACCGGAACCAGGAGGAGATTTTTGACTTACAAAAAGGTTGGGGGCAACGATCACGTGCATGTATGGAGCGAGGGTGAGCTAAAAGTTTTTGATTTTTCCCAAAAATTCTATCGGTCTATTAATAATCATCAAGAACGATAGAAAAAGTTCTAAAAGTAACAAAACTTACAAATAGTTCACTAGACATCTAGCGACGATTATAAATACTAGCCCAGACCGAAAGTGCGTCGCCGTTCTCGCCCTTCCATCACCGGATGCAGAAAGAGCTTGCCATAATAGACAGGCAGGGCTTTTGGCTAAAGTGTACGATGAGCTACAAGCAAACAGTGATGATAAAAGTTGTGTAGACGAGATCTCCATGGTGGACAATTTTGCACGGTATTTTCCGGTCTGGTTTGTTGAGGGCCTGGAACACGTGGATAGGGCGAGAAATGAGGGGCGACGAGCGACAAGAGATGTTCATAGTATTATCTTTGGAACAACCTGGACTGCGCCGTGGAGGATCATGTGTTAAAAAACGCCGAGAGATACACAATATAATGGTGTTGGGCTGACATAGCACGAGGTGGAGCATGGTAGCAGTCGAACAAGTTCGGCTGGGTCAGACTAGACAGTTTGAAGACACAAGATAGTGAAGATCGGGAACAATGACGTAAGAGTGTGATGGCTAATGGTGTCAGAATTCTGTGGCGTGGAAACATGTGGAACATGCCTAAGGGCTACACGCTTTGACATGGTGATGATGACGCAGGGTTGATTCAAGATGGCGTACGCATGAGACCTCGAAGTTAAGAGCATCTCCACCCGTCTACCCACGACGCCGATCTGGATGCCGAAATTAGGTCCGGACACCGAAAATCGTCCCAGTCGTGTCCAGAAATCTGTTTTCGTTCGGATTTGGGCGAACTTTGGTTTGGGCTTCCCAGGCCGAACCCAGGTTCCCGAGTACGCCCTAGGAACGCCGGACGCAGCGAAAATGGGCGTGGGCCAGCTCTGTCGGCGAGACAGTCCCATTCCCACCCACTCCACTCGCCCAGACTGCGGCGAAGAGCTCCCAGCGCCTCTGTCACCATGACAACGCCGGCGGAGCTCCTCCACGCCGAGACATGCCCACACCTCTAGATAAGATCGCCGTAGTTGTCGTCCACTTTGCCGCCCGTTCCGCCGCCGCTTTCGCCGACCGACCTTCGTCGTAGTTCTGCTTCGCTGCGTGCTCCCACCACCACGCCCGCCAAGTGTTCGGCATTTGTCCTGTTCGGCCATGGACTCCGACGACGACGAGATACTCGCCATGGACTCCGACGACGAGGAGATGCTCGCCGTACTGCTGGAGGAGGAGACCGCCGCGGTCGCCGAAGGTGAAGAGCACTTGGAGATCCTCGCCTCGCTCGCCCAGCTGTACATGCAGATGGCGAAGACGATGCGCGGTGGTTCGGCGCCAGGTCGCCGGAAGTGCAAGGCAAGGCAAAGGATAGAGGGCTACTGCTTGTTGTACGCCGACTACTTCGCCGACCAGCCACTCCATGGAGAGGACGTGTTTCGCCGCCGTTTCAGAATGAGCCGGAAGCTCTTTCTCAAGATCGTGCATGCCATCCGGGAGTTTGACCCCTATTTCGTTTGCAAGAAGGACTGCACCGGCTTGGTTGGGTTTTCCTCGCTGCAGAAGTGCACCGTGGCGATGTGGTTGCTTGCATATGGGAGCCGGCTGACAGTGCCTGACATGGTTATACCCTGCGGGTACACGATCTTAGCATACCTGGTCCAGCCCAAGGAAGGCCCACGATAAATATGCGCCGGCCCATGAAGATTTTTGGGTGGATAAGGCCCATGATGCCTTCGGATCCTTGGAGAGCAAGACTAGAGTAGATAGAATATTCAAAGGGGTAAACCCTAAAACCTGTAACCGACTCGGTCTTGTACCCGGGACCTGCCTACCTCTATATAAAGGCTAGGAGGGTACGACCTAGATCTCTCTCTCGCATACTACCGCATACACACCTCCACGCCAAATTGCATCTGCGCACCCTGTAACCTTCGGTTCCACCATAATTAGAGCAGACAAGCAGGAGTAGGGTTTTCCCTCCGGGGGCCTGAACCTGGGTAAACTTCGTGTCCCCTTGTTGCTTGTTTGCTAACCGTTCCGCGATCTCCAGCATCCCCATCTTCTCCAAAACCCAAGTCCATAAAAATGGGCATTGACGAGATTAAACCTCGTCAATTGGCGCCGTCTGTGCGATCGTGACGGTCCCAACCAAAGCGATCTACAACTCCGCGGCGACGGAGATTCATCTCCTCTTCGGCACCTTCGACTTCACTGCCCACTCACCGGCCACCATGAAGGACTTCGAGCCCGTTGGCGACGGACTCGAGATCCTGTTCGGGAGCTTCTGCTTCCAGGTGGGGCAAACCGGCACCCTCTGCCTCCTAGAGCGGGTGCCCCTGCCATCGATCAGGCCCGCTTCATGGGCCCCACACCCCGTGCTACGCACATCGCCATCGATAGATGAGTCCTATGATAGCAGCAGCTGCAACTTAGATCTATGCGAGCCACCATCGGAGGAAGGGACATACGGTTTCGGATCCGAAAGCTGCGGCAGCAGCGATCCAATCTACGAGCGCTACCAATGCGCCGTAGTAATCCAGAGTGACGCGGAACATCACGCACCCAACCCTCCACCTAACCCACAGGGTAGAAACGGCGGGAACAGAAGAATCCAGTCCCCCTACCCAATGGGGACGACACCTATCGGGTCATCCACCTCAGCGAGGAAGGATGGGCTCAAGCACGCGAAGCCGTAGCAGGCAACAAGATCCTGCCCGTGGGTGCCTCACGGGACCTGCTGATGGCATACCACATGCTCCTAATCAAGGAGCACAAGAAGAAGGTGAAGATGCAGGAGGTGCTTGACAAAAGCAAGCAAGCAGCCTCGGAGTCCAGTGCGCGGCGAGCTGCGCTCTCCGCCATGGGCATTGGCTCCAGTTCGCACGGCAACCATGGGAACAAGCTGAAGGGTTTCGCAGCATAGTAAATCAAAAAAATTCTACAGATGCGAACGGGAAAGCCAAGATCTAATCTAGGAGATGCAAACAACGAGAGGGATTAGATGAGATCTTCATACCCTTGAAGATTCGCATGAGCGTTAAATGAACATGGGTGATGTAGTCGTACTCGCTTCTCCTCCTCGGGTTTCCGCTCCGATCTAACACCGCAAGTGGCGATGCCTCCGAGAGATGCACATGTGCGGCACCTCGACGCCTCCTTCTTCCTCAGTCCAGCAAGTATGGTGGAGAGACGGATTGGATCTACAACGCGACGGCGCGGTGCAAGTGGTGGAGAGTTTCGGAAGCAGGGCTTCACCTACGTGCAGTCGGGAGGGAGAGAGAGAGGAGGGCAGCAGGGCGGCTAGGGCTTGAGGAGGATGTGTAGGGGGATGGTGCGCCCCCAGCCCTCTTTATATAGAGGGGTGGGCGCCAACCCTAGCCCCTCCCCCAAGCCTAGGCCGGCGGCCAAGGAGGGAAGAGTGGGGGGCAAGTTTCCCCCCTCCTTCTAGAAGCTCCCCTAGGGTTTCCCCTAGGTTTGGCCGGCTGGGCCCTATGGGGCCTTGTGCCCCTGGCCCAATGCGGCCAGGGCACTCCCTCATAGGCCCATGCCCCCTCCCGACAGGTGGGTCCACGTTGGTCCCCCTCTGGAAGGTTCTAGAAGCTTCCGGTACAATACCGATTAAATCAAAACAATTCCGAACTCCAAAAACTGCATTGCATTATATGAATCTTATTCTCCGGACCATTCCGGAACCTCTCGTGATGTCCCAGATCCCATCCGAGACTCCGAACAAAAACTCATAAACCAATTATCCAATCTATCCTAGCGTCGAGACACGTTAAGTGTGTGACCCTTCGGGTTCGAGAACATGCAGACATGATCTTATATCAATAATCAACAGCGGGGTCTGGAAACCCATATTGACTCCCACACATTCATCGATGATCATATCGGATGAACCACGATGCCAGGATTCAATCAATCCCATATTTATATTCCCTTCGTCTTGCGATATTTTACTTGCCCGAGATTTGATCATCGGTACCGTCATACCTAGTTCAATCTCGTTCACAGCAAGTACTTTACTCGTTCCGTAATCCGATATCACTTTGCGATTAACTCCTTAACCACATGCTTGCAAGCGGTGTTGATATCGATTACCGAGTGGGCCCGAAGTATATCTCTCCGACTTGGGAGGGACAAATCCCATCTCGATACATACAACCCAACAGGTACTTTCCGATCACCTGAGAGACACCTTTATAATCACCCTCTCATAGGATGACGTTTGATGACCTCAAAGCTTTCATCCGATACCAGGGAGTTGTATTATCTCATGGTCTAAGGAATACAATATTTGACATAGGAAAAGCTTCGCAAAGATGAACACGATGACACGATCTAATTGCTTCGCTTAGTTTGGGTCATCCATCATATCATTCTCCCAATGATATGATCTCATTTAATGTCGACAACTCATGTCTATGGTTAGGAAACCTTAACCATCATTAATCAATGAGCTAGTCCATAGAGGCATACTAGGGACACGGTGTTGTTCACAAACCACACAAGTATTAATGTTTCCGCTTAATACAATTCTAGCATGGAATATAAACTTTATCATGAACAAGAATTATAATAATAACATCTTTATTATTGCCTCCAGGGCATAATTCCAACAGCCTCCCACTTGCACTAGAGTCAATAATCTAGTTAACATTTGGCAACAATCTCACACCCATGGCACTAAGGTGCTGATCATGTTTTACACGTGGAAGAGGTTTAGTCAATGGATCTGCGACATTCAGATCTATATGTACTTTGCTAATCTTCAGATCTCCATCTTCTATATATAATCTCGGATCATATGAAACTTGCGGTTGATATGCTTGGTCTTTGGATGATATCTTGGTTCCTTAGCGAGTGCTATGGCGCCAGTGTTGTCACACAATATCTCCAGTGGGTCCAATGCACTTGGAACCACGCCAAGCTCAGTGATGAAGTTCCTGATCCAAACTCCTTCACTTGGCAACCTGCGGCAGCCATGTATTCCGCTTCCCTTTAGATCCCGCGATCACGCTTTGCTTGCAGCTTCTCCAGCTCACAGTTCCTCCATTCAAAATATAAATGTATCACGTAAAGATTTAGAATCATCCTTGTCGATTCGAAACTAGCGTCGGCGTAACCCTTTCTGACGAGTGTTCATCACCTCCATAGACTAAGAACATTTCTTTAGTCCTATTTAGGTACTTTAGGATGTTCTTCACGGCTGTCCAGTGTTCCACTCCTGGATCACTTTGGTATCTGCTCGTCAAACTAAGAGCATTGGACACATCCGGTCTAGTACACAGCATGGCATACATGATAGAACCTATGGCCGAGGCATATGGCACTTTGCTCATAGCTTCTCTATCATTTACCATAGCTGGACACTGAGCCTTGCTCAATATCTTACCTGACAACATAGGCACTGAACCTTTCTTTGCCTTATCCATTCTGAACCTTTTCAGAACTTTGTCTAGGTATGTACTCTGGCTTAAAGCTATCAGGCGTCTTTGTCTATCTCTATAGATTTTGATGCCCAATATATAAGCAGCTTCACCTAGGTTTTTCATTGAAAAACATTTGTTCAAATAACTCTTCACATCGTTAAGCATGTTAATGTCATTTCCAATAATCAATATGTCATCCACATATAGTACTAGAAATGTCACTGAGCTCCTACTCAATTTCTTGCAGATACAAGCTTCATAGCTATTTGGAACAAATCCAAAGCTCTTGATCACTTGATCAAAACGAAGGTTCCAACTCCGAGATGCTTGCTTCAGTCCATAAATGGAACGCTAAAGTTTGCATACTTTATCAGCATCCTTAGGATCGACAAAACCTTCGGGTTGCATCATATACAACTCTTCATCAATGTTGCCATTGAGGAACGCAGTCTTGACATCCATCTGCCATATTTCATAATCATGAAACGCATCAATTGCTAATAAAATCCGAATGGACTTAAACATCGCTACGGGAGAGAAGGTCTCATCGTAGTCAACACCTTGAACTTGTCGAAAACCTTTCGTGACAAGCCGTGCTTTATAGACGGTAACATTACCATCCGCGTCCGTTTTCTTCTTGAAAATCCATTTGCACTCAACGGCCTTTCGGTCGCTAGGAGGGTCCACCAAAGTCCATACTTGGTTTTCGCTCATGGATCCCAATTCGGATTTCATAGCCTCCAGCCATTTCTCAGAGTCTGGGCTCATCATCGTTTCCTCATAGTTCGTAGGTTCACTGTCTTCTACCAACAAGACAGTCAAGACAGGGTTGCCGTACCATTCAGGAGGGGCACGCGACCTTGTCGACCAACGTTCGATGGCGACATCGTCCAAGCTTCATGATCCTTGTCATTAGCTTCCTCTATTGTTGGTGCAGTGACCTTGAAACCATTTCAGGTGCTGCGCTACTCTCCAATTCAAGAGAAGGTTCAACAACCTCGTCTAGCTCTACTTTCCTCCCACTCACTTCTTTCGAGAGAAACTCCTTCTCAAGAAAGGAACCGTTCTTTGCGACAAACACTTTGCCTTCGGTTCTGTGATAGAAGGTATACCCAATAGTTTCCTTAGGGTATCCTATGAAGACGCATTTCTCCGCTTTGGGTTCAAGCTTGTCCGGCATCAACTTCTTGACGTAAGCTTCGCATCCCAAACTTTAAGAAATGACAACTTAGGTTTAGCACCAAACCACAGTTCATACGGTGTCGTCTCAACGGATTTAGATGGTTCCCTATTTAAAGTGAATGCAGCGGTTTCTAATGCATAACCCCAAAATGATAACGGCCAATCAGTAAGAGACATCATCGATCGTACCATATCTAATAGGGTTCGATTCCGGCGTTCAGACACACCATTGCGCTGTGGTGTTCCGGGTGGCGTGAGTTGCGAAACGATTCCGCTTTCTTTAAGATGCATGAGAAAATCATAACTCAAATATTCACCTCCATGATCGGATCGTAGAAACTTAATTTTTCTGTTACGATGGTTCTCCACTTCATTCTGAAATTCTTTGAACTTTTCAAATGTTTCAGATTTAGGTTTCGTCAAATAGATATACCCATATCTACTTAAGTCATCGGTAAAAGTGAGAAAATAGAGATATCCACCGCGCGTCGAAACACTCATCGTTTCGCATACATCGGTATGTATGATTTCCAACAAGTCCGTTGCTTGCTCCATCATTCCAGAGAATGTGGTTTTGATCATCTTGCCCATGAGGCATGGTTCGCATGTGTCAAATGATTCAAATTCAAGAGACTCCAAAAGTCCATCAGAATGGAGTTTCTTCATGCGCTTTACACCAATATGACCTAGACGACAGTGCCACAAATAAGTAGTATTATCACTATCTACTTTGCATCTCTTAGCCTCAATGTTATGGATGTGTGTTTCATCCCTTTCGAGATTCAGAAGAAATAAACCATTCACAGTAGGTGCATGACCATAAAAGATGTTACTCATATAAATAGAACAACCATTATTCTCCGATTTAAATGAATAACCGTCTTGCAATAAAAATGATCCAAATAATGTTCATGCTCAACACAGGCACATAATAACACTTATTAAGGTTTAAAACTAATCCCGAAGGTAAAACTAAGGAGAGCGTGCCGACGGCCATCACATCAACTCTTGATCCGTTGCCAACGCGCATCGTCACCTCATCCCTCGCAAGCCGCTGTCTATTCCGTAGCTCCTGTTTCGAGTTACAAATATTAGCAACTGAGCCAGTATCAAATACTCAGGCACTACAACGAGGGCTAGTAAGGAAAACATCAATAACATGTATATCAAATATACCTTTGATGGTGCTAGCCTTCTTGTCCGCTAAGTACTTGAGACGATTAGCTTCCATGACCCTTGTCCTTGCAATAGAAGCACTTTCGGTGTCCGGCTTGGGTCCAGACTTGAGCTTCTTCTCGGCAGGGGCAGCGCTTGCCGCCTTTCTTGAAGGGCTTCTTTGCACCCTTACCTTTCTTGAAGGTGGGGGGCTTGTTGACCATCAACACATGATTATCCTTTTTGATGTCCACCTCCGCAGCCTTCAGCTTTGCGAAGAGCTTGGTGATCGTATCAGTGGAACCAATCTGATTATGAGTCACTACAAAACTTTTGTAGCTGGGAGGGAGTGATTGCAGAACCCTGTCAATCTTGAGCTCCTCTGGAATCTTGCAGTCTAGTTGCTCAAGGCGTTGAGTGTAGCCCGACATCTTTATGGCGTGCTCACTAACGAACTCCCTTCCTCCATCTTGCGTTAAAGAATTTCTCGGAGATCTCATATCTCTCGAGCGGGCTGAGTCTGAAACATAGTTTTCAGCTCCTCAAGAATCTCAAAGGGCCCGGGATAGTCTTCAAAACGATTTTGAAGGTCCGATTCCATAGAAAACAACATGGTGCTCTTAATCACACCATAATCATCTTCTTGTTGATAGACAACTTTCTCATCGATTGCGGCAGCGAGGGTTACCTAACGCTTTCTCAAGGACATAGTCCTTTTGACCGCCAGAGAGAATGATTCTCAGATTGCGGAACCAGTTGGTGAAGTTAGACCCATTGTTTCTAAGCTTTTCCTTCTTAGCAAAAACGTTGAAGTTGAAGTTGGACTTAGCCATTTGATCTACAATGTTTGCAAGTACAAATTAGACTATGTTCATGATAACTAGTTCAACTTTTAATCAAATTACTAGATGAACTCCCACTAAATTCAACATCCCTCAAGTTGTTTAGTGAACATGATCCAAATTCACCACACCTAATCCGATCTTCACGAGAAGAGATGTGGTTTCAATGGTGGACAACGAAGTGTCGATCATATCATTCATATGACTCATGCTTAACCTTTCGGTTCATGTGTTCCGAGGCCATGTCTGTACATGCTAGGTTCGTCAAGTTAGACCCAAGTATTTCCGCATGTGCAAAACTGGCTTGCACCCGTTGTATGTGAACGTAGAGTCTATAGCACCCGATTATCACGTGATAATTGGACACGACGAACTTTCGCAACGGTGCATACATGGGGAGAACACAGTTTTATCTTGATCTTTAAGTGAGGAATCATCTTATAATGCTACCGTCGCGATCTAAGCATAATAAGATACATAAAAGGATAAACATCACATGCATATAACTTTATGTGACATAGTATAGCCAATCTTTGCGCAATGATCTCCATCTTGTGCGTGCCGGCATGATCTCCATCACTCCACCATGATTGCCTCCAACACGAATAGCAACTACAACTATTGCTAACTACTTAGCGAAAAAGTGAAACTATTACATGGCGTATAAGAAGTTGACACACAGGTCATACACAATTATCAAGACAACCATATGGCTCCTGCCGGTTGTGTACTCATCGACATGCAAGTCGTGAAACATTACAAAACATGATCATCACATACAATACACATATCACATCTTGGGCCATACCATATCACAGAAAACACTCCCTGCAAAAACAAGTTAGACGCCTCTACTTTGTTGTTGCATGTTTTACGTGGCTTATGGGAGTAGCAAGCTAAGAACGATTCTTACCTATGGAAAGCCACAACGGTGATATTATGGTTGCCAAACTCTGGTGTAAATCCCATGACAACTATAGTGAGAGAAACAGGCATCCACCAGCCGCATGTGTGGAACAAGCCACACGTCAAGTGCGGAGCCGGTCTCGCGAACGACGTCGCGTAAAGTTGGCCTGGACCGCTTCAATCTCACTATCCCGCGTCATAAGAAGAACACAAACAAGAGGCTTGCAACAGAAAACATCAACGCCCGCAACAACCATGTTGCGTTCTACTCGTGAAACACATCTACGCATAGATCTAGCTCTGATACCACTGAAGGGTTTCGCAGCATAGTAAATCAAAAAAATTCTACGGATGCGAACGGGAAAGCCAAGATCTAATCTAGGAGATGCAAACAACGAGAGGGATTAGATGAGATGTTCATACCCTTGAAGATCGCACAGCGGAACGTTCGTCGGAACTTGGGTGATGTAGTCGTACTCGCTTATCCTCCTCGCGATCCGCTCCGATCTAACACCGCAAGTGGCGATGCCTCCGAGAGATGCACACGTGCGGCACCTCGATGCCTCCTTCTTCCTCGTTCCAGCAAGTATGGTGGAGAGACGGATTGGATCTACAACGCGACGGCGCGGTGCAAGTGGTGGAGAGTTTCTGCAGCAGGGCTTCGCTTACGTGCAGTCGGGAGGGAGAGAGAGAGGAGGGGATCAGGGCGGCTAGGGCTTGAGGAGGAGGTGTAGGGGGATGGTGCGCCCCCAGCCCTCTTTATATAGAGGGGTGGGAGCCAACCCTAGCCCCTCCCCAAGCCTAGGCCGGCGGCCAAGGAGGGAAGAGTGGGGGGCAAGTTTCCCCCCTCCTTCTAGAAGCTCCCCTAGGGTTTCCCCTAGGTTTGGCCGGCTGGGCCCTATGGGGCCTTGTGCCCCTGGCCCAATGCAGCCAGGGCACTCCCTCATAGGGCCATGCCCCCTCCCGACAGGTGGGGCCACGTTGGTCCCCCTCCAGAAGGTTCTAGAAGCTTCCGGTACAATACCGATTAACCCGAAACAATTCCGAACTCCAAAAACTGCATTGCCTTATATGAATCTTATTCTCCGGACCATTCCGGAACCTCTCGTGATGTCCCGGATCCCATCCGAGACTCCGAACAAAAACTCATAAACCAATTATCCAATCTATCCTAGCGTCGAGACACGTTAAGTGTGTGACCCTTCGGGTTCGAGAACATGCAGACATGATCTTATATCAATAATCAATAGCGGGGTCTGGAAACCCATATTGACTCCCACACATTCATCGATGATAATATCGGATGAACCACGATGTCAGGATTCAATCAATCCCATATTTATATTCCCTTCGTCTCGCGATATTTTACTTGCTCGAGATTTGATCGTCGGTACCGTCATACCTAGTTCAATCTCGTTCACAGCAAGTACTTTACTCGTTCCGTAATCCGATATCACCTTGCGATTAACTCCTTAGCCACATGCTTGCAAGCGGTGTTGATATCGATTACCGAGTGGGCCCAAAGTATATCTCTTCGACTTGGGAGGGACAAATCCCATCTCGATACATACAACCCAACAGGTACTTTCCGATCACTTGAGAGACACCTTTATAATCACCCTCTCATAGGATGACGTTTGATGACCTCAAAGATTTCATCCGATACCAGGGAGTTGTATTATCTCATGGTCTAAGGAATACAATATTTGACATAGGAAAAGCTTCGCAAAGATGAACACGATGTCACGATCTAATTGCTTCGCTTAGTTTGGGTTTGTCCATCATATCATTCTCCCAATGATATGATCTCATTATTAATCGACAACTCATGTCTATGGTTAGGAAACCTTAACCATCATTAATCAATGAGCTAGTCCATAGAGGCATACTAGGGACACGGTGTTGTTCACAAACCACACAAGTATTAATGTTTCCGCTTAATACAATTCTAGCATGGAATATAAACTTTATCATGAACAAGAATTATAATAATAACATCTTTATTGTTGCCTCCAGGGCATAATTCCAACAGTCTCCCACTTGCACTAGAGTCAATAATCTAGTTTACATTTGGCAACAATCTCACACCCATGGCACTAAGGTGCTGATCATGTTTTACACGTGGAAGAGGTTTAGTCAATGGATCTGTGACATTCATATCTGTATTTACTTTGCTAACCTTCAGATCTCCATCTGCTATATATAATCTCGGATTATATGAAACTTGCGGTTGATATGCTTGGTCTTTGGATGATATCTTGGTTCCTTAGCGAGTGCTATGGCGCCAGTGTTGTCACACAATATCTCCAGTGGGTCCAATGCACTTGGAACCACGCGAAGCTTAGTGATGAAGTTCCTGATCCAAACTCCTTCACTTGACGCTTCTGCAGCAGCCATGTATTCCGCTTCCACTGTCGATCCCGCGATCACGCTTTGCTTGCAGCTTCTCCAGCTCACAGCTCCTCCATTCAAAATATAAACGTATCACTTCGAGATTTAGAATCATCCTTGTCGATTGTCGAAACTAGCGTCGGCGTAACCCTTCTGACGAGTGTTCATCACCTCCATAGACTAAGAACATTTCTTTAGTCCTATTTAGGTACTTTAGGATGTTCTTCACGGCTGTCCAGTGTTCCACTCCTGGATCACTTTGGTATCTGCTTGTCAAACTAAGAGCATTGGACACATCCGGTCTAGTACACAGCATGGCATACATGATAGAACCTATGGCCGAGGCATATGGCACTTTGCTCATAGCTTCTCTATCATTTACCGTAGCTGGACCTTTGAGCCTTGCTCAATATCTTACACGACAACATAGGCCTTGAACCTTTCTTTGCCTTATCCATTCTGAACCTTTTCAGAACTTTGTCTAGGTATGTACTCTGGCTTAAAGCTATCAGGCGTCTTTGTCTATCTCTATAGATTTTGATGCCCAATATATAAGCAGCTTCACCTAGGTCTTTCATTGAAAAACATTTGTTCAAATAACTCTTCACATCGTTAAGCATGTTAATGTCATTTCCAATAATCAATATGTCATCCACATATAGTACCAGAAATGTCACTGAGCTCCCACTCACTTTCTTGCAGATACAAGCTTCGTAGCTATTTGGAACAAATCCAAAGCTCTTGATCACTTGATCAAAATGAAGGTTCCAACTCCGAGATGCTTGCTTCAGTCCATAAATGGAACACTGAAGTTTGCATACTTTATCAGCATCCTTAGGATCGACAAAACCTTCGGGTTGCATCATATACAACTCTTCATCAATGTTGCCATTGAGGCAGCGATCTTGACATCCATCTGCCATATTTCATAATCATGAAACGCAGCAATTGCTAATAAAATACGAATGGACTTAAACATCGCTACGGGAGAGAAGGTCTCATCGTAGTCAACACCTTGAACTTGTCGAAAACCTTTCGCGACAAGTCGTGCTTTATAGACGGTAACATTACCATCCGCGTCCGTTTTCTTCTTGAAAATCCATTTGCACTCAACGGCCTTTCGGTCGCTAGGAGGGTCCACCAAAGTCCATACTTGGTTTTCGTTCATGGATCCCAATTCGGATTTCATGGCCTCCAGCCATTTCTCAGAGTCTGGGCTCATCATCGCTTCCTCATAGTTCATAGGTTCACTGTCTTCTACCAACAAGACAGGGTTGCCGTAGCACTCAGGAGGGGCACGCGACCTTGTCGACCTGCAACGTTCAGTAGCAGCATTGTCCGAAGCTTCATGATCCTTGTCATTAGCTTCCTCTATTGTTGGTGCAGGCGGCACTGAAACCATTTCAGGTGCTGCGCTACTCTCCAACTCAAGAGAAGGTTCAACAACCTCGTCTAGCTCTACTTTCCTCCCACTCACTTCTTTCGAGAGAAACTCCTTCTCAAGAAAGGAATTGTTCTTTGCGACAAACACTTTGCCTTCGGTTTTGTGACAGAAGGTATACCCAATAGTTTCCTTAGGGTATCCTATGAAGACGCATTTCTCCGCTTTGGGTTTGAGCTTGTCCGGCATCAACTTCTTTACGTAAGCTTCGCATCCCCAAACTTTAAGAAACGACAACTTAGGTTTAGCACCAAACCACATTTCATACGGTGTCATCTCAACGGATTTAGATGGTGCCCTATTTAAAGTGAATGCAGCGGTTTCTAATGCATAACCCCAAAATGATAACGGCAAATCAGTAAGAGACATCATCGATCGGACCATATCTAATAGGGTTCAATTCCGGCGTTCAGACACACCATTGCGCTGTGGTGTTCCGGGTGGCGTGAGTTGCGAAATGATTCTGCTTGCTTTAAGATGCGTGAGAAAATCATAACTCAAATATTCACCTCCACGATCGGATCGTAGAAACTTAATTTTTCTGTTATGATGGTTCTCCACTTCATTCTGAAATTCTTTGAACTTTTCAAATGTTTCAGATTTATGTTTCGTCAAATAGATATACCCATATCTACTTAAGTCATCCGTAAAAGTGAGAAAATAGATATATCCACCGCGCGTCGAAACACTCATCGGTCCGCATACATCGGTATGTATGATTTCCAACAAGTCCGTTGCTCGCTCCATCATTCCAGAGAATGGGGTTTTGATCATCTTGCCCATGAGGCATGGTTCGCTTGTGTCAAATGATTCAAAATCAAGAGACTCCAAAAGTCCATCAGAATGGAGTTTCTTCATGCGCTTTACACCAATATGACCTGAGCAGCGATTGCCACAAATAAGTAGTATTATCACTATCTACTTTGCATCTCTTAGACTCAATGTTATGGATGTGTGTTTCATCCCTTTCGAGATTCAGAAGAAATAAACCATTCACAGTAGGTGCATGACCATAAAAGATGTTACTCATATATATAGAACAACCATTATTCTCTGATTTAAATGAATAACCGTCTTGCAATAAACACGATCCAGATATAATGTTCATGCTCAACACAGGCACATAATAACACTTATTAAGGTTTAAAACTAATCCCGAAGGTAAAACTAAGGAGAGCGTGCCGACGGCCATCACATCAACTCTTGATCCGTTGCCAACGCGCATAGTCACCTCATCCCTCGCAAGCCGCCATCTATTCCGTAGCTCCTGTTTCGAGTTACAAATATTAGCAACTGAACCAGTATCAAATACCCAGGCACTACAACAAGGGCTAGTAAGGAAAACATCAATAACATGTATATCAAATATACCTTTGATGGTGCCAGCCTTCTTGTCCGCTAAGTACTTCTTGATGCCCAAAGGACCCTTGTCCTTGCAATAGAAGCACTTTCGGCTTGGGTCGGACTTGAGCTTCTTCTCAGCAGGGGCAACGCGCTTGCCGCCGCCTTTCTTGAAGGGCTTCTTTGCACCCTTACCTTTCTTGAAGGTGGGGGGCTTGTTGACCATCAACACATGATTATCCTTTTTGATGTCCACCTCCGCAGCCTTCAGCTTTGCGAAGAGTTTGGTGATCGTATCAGTGGAACCAATCTGATTATGAGTCACTACAAAACTTTTCCTCCAATATTGAGAAGTTGGTGCCTAGATCTCTGGATTTCTCGGAAAATCTCCCCTCTGGGTGTGCTTCAAGAATCTTGCCTTGTGTACCTGCCTGGATTTTTCTTTAGGGCGTGATTTTGAGAAGAAGATTTTGATAAATTCAGGCATCAATTTAATTTCATTGGTGGTTTAGGAAAAGACCTTTTTATCTGGTACATTCTTTTGACGAGCAAATTTTAAATTGGACCTTCATACTGTTAGTCTTGCTCTTCAAGCTTGTTTTGGAGGTAATGCTTCTAAATTCCAGGTGAAGCTTCTTCAAGATAGAACTTTTCGTTTCTCGGTTGCTTCAAGGGCAGTGGGTTTTGAGATCTACAATATCTCAAAGTTTTCATGTTATTATTTTGTGATTCATGTCAATCTTTGGGGTAATGGGGGTCCGAATTGGATTCATGAAGAAAGGGAATTCTACAAGGAATCTGCTGAGGAATGGAAAGTTGTCATGTACAAAAAAGAAAGTGCAAAAAAATCTCCTTCTTTAAAGCATTCCAGTAAAAGTGGCTCGGTTTTTCAAAGACTCAAATTTCCTGCGTCACATGTGGGTCATTCGCCCGTGATTGAGCAACGTATTAATGGTGAGATCAAATCCAGTCTTCAAGGCAGATCTTATGCTCAGGTGCTCACTAATGATGGTGTTAAGTCGATGGTAACGCCGGTCAGGGGAGGCGCCAATCGCGCGGCATTTAAATTGCCTGGTCTCCTTCCTTTTCTGAAATTTCCCTCTTTCCCTAAATGTAGCTGGCCCGACAAATCGTATGAGGGGTGGTTTAAGGCCCAGGTGGTTTCTCATTCCTGGCCCATCTTTCACGGCAGTTTTCACGAGTTCATCTCTTCGCTAAAAAAAACAACTACCACTTCCCCTGTCTCCTCAACTCCCCCGCCCGCTGAAACCCCATTCCACTCCTGCTCGTCGCCGGCGAAGGGCGTCGCAATGGCGAACATTCCGATTGATCCTGCGCCTTTCCTGCCGAATGGCTTCCAGATTATGCAAGTGGCTAGGCGGAATCATGTTAAAAGGGTGGTGGTGCCTCGGAGGTCACGAGCACATGAACAGTATGCTATTGCTAACATTTTCCCCCTCCCTCCTGGTCCGGTTCCGTTCTTGAATATTCATGGTGTCTTAGTTGATTTCTTCAACAATGAGGTTAGAGTGCACTTCAGAGACATCCAAGATTGTCCCTTTGGGTCTGCATATGTGCAGTTCCACCATGTCAGTGACCGTGACCGGCTCATTGCGGCAAGTCCGATCCCGTTTCAAGATGTGCATGTTTCTTTTGTTAAGCACAATGAGGGTCATAACTGGCGTAGGACTCAGTTTAATAATGAGTGCTGGGTGATGCTGGTAGGGCCTCCCCTTGACCACTGGCATACGGAAGATCTGAATGCTATCTTTGCGGACATTGGAAAAGTTCTCATGTGGGAGAGGGACCCTGATCATAAGGGTAGGATTATAGCCAAAATTCGTGTGACTGATTTGGTTGACATCCCCAAGAGTGTGCGGTTTACCATAGGAGACCTAGTGGAGACAGAGTCATGGACTTTTTCTGTTGAAGTTCTTCAGAGTCACTTGCTTGGTGGGGGCCCACCTGAAGAGGACCCACTGGCAGATGACAATGTGGACCCACACCCTGTTCCTGTACATGGTCCAGTCCTTGGGCCTCAGGTGCCACCTCCCCCCTCCCCCACCTGCTCCTGGGGTGATTGGGGTCAGTGGATGGCTCCTGTGCAGGACCCTGCTCCTGAGGGTGGGAATGTT
The DNA here is from genome assembly GCA_023614405.1 of Avena insularis. NCBI lineage: Eukaryota > Viridiplantae > Streptophyta > Magnoliopsida > Poales > Poaceae > Avena > Avena insularis. The sequence goes on from CM042685.1 coordinate 377,473,917, forward strand.
GAAGGTTGGGGCCCCTGGGAGGCTGCTGCTGCTCCTGTTCAAGGCCCTATCATTGCTCCTGGAGAAGACATGCACTGACAATCAGCATCGCCACCTCGGGATGTGAATAGTGGAGTTCTGGTGTCATTGTTCAAGACTGGAGTCGATGATGATGAATTTAATGAGCACGAGGCTGTGGAGGAGCTTGCTGTGATTGCACCTCCACAGGGTTGGCATTGGGAAGGCCTGCAAAATATTTTTCAAAACTATCGCTGATGAGGAGGAAGCTAATCCTGATCTTTGAGGAGGCAGAAGTCCTATGGACTCAAATCTTGTGGCCCCGAGAATGATGATTGGATCTGGAGGATCAGCACCTTCTCCCAAATGAGGCTCACCTTCAGGTTGGGATGGTGAGAACATTTATTTCCATTCCTGATGTGCATGTTGCCAAGCAGGGATTTTCCCAACAAGGCTTGGAGCTCTGGGAGAATTATTTTGCTCCCCATATTCAGAAGGAATCTTCTTCTAAGGGTTCTCTTAAATGTGATATTCATGTAAGTTGGTTTAACTTCATTACTCTCATGCTTGCTACTCCTGAGAAGTTTAATTGGGTCAAAGGATTTCTTACTTCTCCTTTATGGGAAATTATTAAGGAACCTATTGCTGAAGAAAGTTCAATATCTTTCATCATTCCTAATGAGAATTTTTCCCAGATGGCCCCTTCTTGCAGGTATTGAAGTCAATAAATCTTCAGGCTCCCCCTCCACCCCTGCTAGAAAAAGAAAGGGCAAGGAACCTCTTGTGGAATCTGAGGTGAGAAGGAGTCCTAGAATTGTTGAACTAAATGGGGGTTTTAAAAGTCACTTAAATTGTCAAATTGTAGATTGCCTGGTTTGTAATGCTGCCCCTCCTTGCCTGAATTCCAAAGTGGTTAAAATCTTGCTGCTTCATTCTGCAAGGTAAAAGATGGGGACACGGAAGAGGTTACTCAAGAAAGGGAAGGTCAACGATGTGACTATTAAGGCTCCTACAAAGGCAGCATTAAAGGAGGACCCTCTTCCGCTTGGGCATTGGTGGCAAGAAGGCCTGGGGCTGCTGGTACTGTGATGACAAGCCAAGAAGAAGACCTCTTCTTAAGTGTGTTAATGTATCAAACTAAATCTTTTGTTGGAGTCTTGTTGACTCCCTGTTATGTGTTTTGTGTTTGTGATATTGCAACATGGAGGGTACTTGTTGTGGATCATCTCTGTGGTACTCTAAATTGGTTGAGCTTTTGTCTCAGATTTCTGTTTCCTCTTCTGGGTGATTACATTATTTACATCACCCCACATCTATACTTGCTCCTGGTTTCTTAATGAATAACAAAAGAACTTGGAAGATCCTGAATTGGAATATCAGGGGAATCAATTCTGAAAAAAAATGGATTGCTCTCAGAAGCAAAATTGAGGAGTCTGGCTGTGACATTATCTGTCTCCAAGAAACTAAGCGTGAGGATTTTGATAGCTCCTACATTAAAAAATTCTGCCCCTCTAAATTTACCAACTTTGAATTTCTTCCCTCCAGAGGTGCATCTGGAGGTTTGATCACCATTTGGAATGGCTCCTTGTTTTCTGGACAACTTTCTTTCCTCAATGAGTTCTCTATCTCCATTACCTTGACATCTCTCTTGTCCAATAAATCCTGGATCCTCTCCAACATTTATGGGCCATGTTTACCTGAAAAAAAGTCTGAATTTTTGGACTGGTTTGGCAGCATTGATATGCCTGATGATGTGGATTGGCTTATTGTGGGAGATTTCAACTTCTGTAGACAGCCTTCAGATAGAAACAAATTGGGGGGAGATGTGAATGGTATGCTTCTCTTTAATGAAGCCATTAATAATTTGGGTCTTATTGAATTACCACTTAAGGGTAGAAAGTTCACTTGGAGTAACATGCAGAAGGATCCCCTCTTGGAAAGATTGGATTGGTTTTTCACTTACCTTTATGCGGACTCAGAGTTTTCCCTCAACCTTTGTTGCTCCTCTTTCTAAGCCCACTTCTGATCATCTTCCCTGTGTCATTACCATTGGCACAATGATTCCAAAAGCTCAGGTGTTCAGGTTCGAAAATCATTGGTTATATCATAAGGAGTTTAAAGCTACAAAATGCATGGAATATTCCTGTGGGTTTTCTGGATTCTGCACAAAAAAATGCTAAATTCAAAAATGTGAGAAGGGGGCTGAAGCTTTGGGCCAAACAGTTACCTTGCCTAAAGGCACAAATCTGTAATGTTAATGCCACCATTGACTTGCTTGATATCATGGAGGAAATGAGAACTCTTACTGTTCATGAGTGGAATCTTAGGGATATCTTGAAAGATCTTATTATTTCTCTTTTACAAAAACCAGAATACTTATTGGAAACAGAGAGGGAAAATTAAATGGGTTAAGCTGGGGGATGAGAACACCAAATTCTTTCACTCCAGAGCTACCATAAGTTTTAGACATAATTACATTTCCATGCTCAAGGATGATTCTGATCTTGAGGTCTATGATCATGATGGAAAAGCAAATCTTCTTTGGAACTCCTTTAGAAATAGAATGGGATCTTCTGATAAGCCTGAAATGCATTTCAATCTTAATGACTTGGCTGGTGACTGCTTAACACAGGAAGAAAGAAATGCTTTGGAAAAGCCTTTCTCTGATGAGGAGGTTGATGAAGTCATCACAAATCTGCCTAATGATAAGTCCCCTGGCCCTGATGGTTTTAATAATGAATTCATGAAGCTGTGCTGGCCTATTATCAAGGATGATGTAAAGCAACTACTTGTTGAGTTCTATGAAGGGAATGCCTCCTTGGAAAGCATTAATTCTTCTTTTATCACCCTCATTCCAAAAATTTCTCCTCCTTTGACTCCTGCTGATTTTAGGCCTATTTCTTTGCTAAATAGTGTCCTTAAGATTATCACCAAGATTCTAGCTAATAGACTGCAAAAAGTCATCCTTAAACTTGTTCACAAAAATCAATATGGTTTCCTCAAACAAAGATCTATCCAAGACTGTTTAGGTTGGGCATTTGAATTTCTTGACCAATGCCACAAGTCAAAGGAGGAAATTTTAATTCTTAAGTTGGATTTTGAGAAGGCTTTTGACAGAATTGAGCATTCTGCAATCATCAAGATCCTTAAAGCCAAAGGTTTTGGAGCTAAATGGATTTCCTGGATTCAGATGATCTTTGGGTCTGCTTCTTCCTCTGTGCTTTTAAATGGTGTGCACAGGAAATTTTTCTTTGCAGAGGGTGTCGAGCAAGGAGATCCTTTGTCTCCTTTATTGTTTGTTCGGCTGCGATCTCCTTCAAAGTATCCTCAATAAGGCAATGAACCCGGGTATTCTTTCTTTGCCCACGAGAATGTTTTCTGTCTGACTTCCCGTGGTTCAAGATGCGTATGACACTTTAGTAATCCTTAAGGCCGATTCTGAGCAACTCTTGTGTCTTAAGGCAGTCCTTCATACTTTTGCTCTTTCCACTGGACTCAAAGTCAATTATTCTAAGTCCAGCATGATGCCAATTAATATGGATTCAGAGAGGCTTGGGCATTTTGCCAATACCCTTTCTTGCCTCACTGGTTCCTTGCCTTTTACCTACCTTGGTTTGCCCCTGAGCTTGAATAAACTGCTTTGTGGAACACTTCTTGCCTATTGTTCAAAGAGTTGAAAGAAGGTTGTGTGGAATAGTTGACTTCTGAATTATGGGGAATTGCGGTTAGTTAAATTGCTATCTTCCCTTCCCATATATTACATGAGTTGTTTTGATCTCCTTGTCACTATCAAGGAGCAGTTGATTAAATATATGAGGCAATGCTTGTGGAGAAAGAAAACTTCTGATGTTCAAGCTAGAGGTACTGCTCTTGTTGCATGGAAGAAAGTTTGTAGACCCAAAAGCCAGGGAGGATTGGGAGTTCTTGATCTTAATGTTCAAAATTCTGCTCTTCTTTTGAAGAATTTGGATAAGTTTTATAATCATAAGGATATTCCTTGGGTTCACTTGATTTGGAATACTTACTATTGCAATGATAAGCTACCTGGAAGAAGTCTTGAGGGATCCTTTTGGTGGAAAGCTCATCTAAAACTGATTGACATTTTTTAAGGACTTGCAAAGTGCTTGGTTGGAAATGGGAAATCCACACTATTCTGGACTGATATGTGGAATGATAGTTTCCTCCAACATAAGCTTCCTCACCTCCTTTCATATGCAAAAGACCCTCACATCTCTGTCAGTGAGTTCCGGCATACTGCAAATACTCAGGATCTCTTTTATCTTCCTTTGTCCCAACAAGCTTATCAGAATACCAAAGTCTTGATCAAATTCTCAATTCAGCGGGGAAGGGAATCTGATTGTTGGTCTTACATTTGGGGCAGTAATTTTTCGGTCAAAAAGGCTTACTGCTCTTTAGTCGGTTACCAACCAGTGCAGCCACACTTCTCTTGGATATGGAAATCTTCTTGTCAACAAAAGCACAAATTCTTCTTGGCTCTTCTTACTGCTTGATAGACTCAACACAAGAAATCTTCTGAAAAGGAAATGTTTTTCTCTGGCATCTTATGATTGTGTCTTCCAGGGCTGCAATAGTGAAGAAACCAGTTTACATTTGTTTTGGGAATGCACCTTTGCAAGAGCCTGCTGGGCTGAAATTTCACAGGTCAATTCGGCTGATCAAAGCATCTTTAAAGTTTTAGACGATTAAAAAGATCTCAAGGTCCCTTTTGCAATGGAAATTCTGATTATTGGAACTTGGAGCATCTGGATTTGCAGAAATAATGAAATTTTCAACAATCAGCATGCATCGAAGGAGACCTGGAAGGCTATTGTAGCCCAGGAATTAAGATGGGTCCTTTATAGAATTAAGAAGAAGTATTATCAGGGCCTTAAGATTTGGATTGAAACCAATTTAGACAGGAGATAGTTGATTAGCATGTTATCCCTCTTTTTTGAGGTGGAATATGGTTGTAAATATTCTTTTGTAACTCTATATAATCTATAAAAGTTGCAGTGGGGTTTTTTTGCCCTACTGTTTTACCCTCAAAAAAAAATCTAGGAGATGCAAACAACGAGAGGGATTAGATGAGATATTCATACCCTTGAAGATTCGCACAGCGGAACGTTCGTCGGAACGTGGGTGATGTAGTTGTAGTCGCTTCTCCTCCTCGCGATCCGCTCCGATCTAACACCACAAGTGGCGATGCCTCCGAGAGATGCACACGTGCGGCACCTCGACGCCTCCTTCTTCCTCGGTCCAGCAAGTATGGTGGAGAGACGGATTGGATCTACAACGCGACGGTGCGGTGCAAGTGGTGGAGAGTTTCTGCAGCAGGGCTTCGCCTACGTGCAGTCGGGAGGGAGAGAGAGGAGGGAAGCAGGGAGGCTAGGGCTTGAGGAGGAGGTGTAGGGGGATGGTGCGCCCCCATCCCTCTTTATATAGAGGGGTGGGCGCCAACCCTAGCCCCTCCCCCAATCCTAGGTCGGCGGCCAAGGAGGGAAGAGTGGGGGGCAAGTTTCCCCCCTCCTTCTAGAAGCTCCCCTATGGTTTCCCCTAGGTTTGGCTGGCTGGGCCCTATGGGGCCTTGTGCCCCTGGCCCAATGCGGCCAGGGCACTCCCTCATAGGTCCATGCCCCTCCCGACAGGTGGGGCCACGTTGGTCCCCCTCCGGAAGGTTCTAGAAGCTTCCGGTACAATACTGATTAACCCGAAACAATTCCGAACTCCAAAAACTGCATTGCCTTATATGAATCTTATTCTCCGAACCATTCCGGAACCTCTCGTGATGTCCCGGATCCCATCCAAGACTCCGAACAAAAACTCATAAACCAATTATCCAATCTATCCTAGCGTCGAGACATGTTAAGTGTGTGACCCTTCTGGTTCGAGAACATGCAGATATGATCTTATATCAATAATCAACAACGGGGTCTGGAAACCCATATTAACTCCCACACATTCATCGATGATCATATCGGATGAACCACGATGCCAGGATTCAATCAATCCCATATTTATATTCCCTTCGTCTCGCGATATTTTACTTGCTCGAGATTTGATCGTCGATACCGTCATACCTAGTTCAATCTCGTTCACAGCAAGTACTTTACTCGTTCCGTAATCCGATATCACTTTGCGATTAACTCCTTAACCACATGCTTGCAAGCGGTGTTGATATCGATTACCGAGTGGGCCCGAAGTATATCTCTCCGACTTGGGAGGGACAAATCCCATCTCGATACATACAACCCAACAGGTACTTTCTGATCACCTGAGAGACACCTTTATAATCACCCTCTCATAGGATGACGTTTGATGACCTCAAAGCTTTCATCCGATACCAGGGAGTTGTATTATCTCATGGTCTAAGGAATACAATATTTGACATAGGAAAAGCTTCGCAAAGATGAACACGATGACACGATCTAATTGATTCGCTTAAGCTTAGTTTGGTTACATCCATCATATCATTCTCCCAATGATATGATCTCATTATTAATCGACAACTCATGTCTATGGTTAGGAAACCTTAACCATCATTAATCAATGAGCTAGTCCATAGAGGCATACTAGGGACACGGTGTTGTTCACAAACCACACAAGTATTAATGTTTCCGCTTAATACAATTCTAGCATGGAATATAAAATTTATCATGAACAAGAATTACAATAATAACATCTTTATTATTGCCTCTAGGGCATAATTCCAACACAAGCACCGTTCTCGGACGGAGAACATGGACCCCAAGGAGCGTCGCGAGGTGACCCGGGCCCTCAACGCGTCCTTCATGGAGATGGATGCCGACGGCAACGTCATCCCGAAAACACCGCAAGCTGCGATCATGGCAGCCACCGCGTACCTCGCGTCCCATCCACCTCCGGAGGGGGACCCGAAAAGGGCCATGTACAAGTCCGCGCTTACCGGACTCGGACTCGTTGGAGCAGCGCTCCACGGAGAAGCTCCTGCGGAGCCAAAGAAGAAGGCTACGGTCAAGTTCAACCGCAGCCCCACACCTTCACCCGAAGATGAAGAGCACGACCTTCCTCGAAGGCACAAGAGCTCGCGCCATTGCAGCCGTGATTACGACGCTCGAAGCGAGCTCACCCAGCGCAAAATCGACAAAGAGCGCACCAAGCGTGCATGATCGTCTGAATCCGAGATGGACGAAGACAAAGGAGAACTCTGCGGAGCCCGATGCTTCAGCAGATCTGTTCGGCGGACACGGATGCCACGGAATTTCAAGCTTCCTTTTGACACTCCGAAGTTCGACGGCACACAGGACCCCAAGGCGTGGCTCAGCGACCACCTATCGTTCTTCAAGCTACACGGCGGGAACAAGGACACCGCCCTGCAATGCCTTTAGCTGCGGTGACAGCGCAGACAATGGCTCGGCGACCTGGGGATCCATCAGGCTGGGAGAAACTGGCGTACAGTTTCATCCGAAACTTCAAGGACACTAGCAAGAGGCCAGCCTCGATCGAGGAGTTGCGGGTCTGCACCCAACGAACAGGCGAATCCATTCGCTCATACATATTGCGTTGGTCCAACACCAAGAATTCCGCGGCGCACATCTCTGAGGAGAGAGCTATCGACGCCTTCAAGGACAGCGTCAAATGCCAGGACTTCAAGGAAGAACTTGGGCGCGTCAAGCCCAAGACACTCGACCACCTCATGGACGCCATAGCAGGTGGGCGGCGGCGAGACTCCGTCCAATTGGCCTTTTCGGAGGAGGAAGATGACTACAGCCGGCGACGTGAGCGCCGTAGCAAGAGAATACCGCGCGTCTACGACGATCGTGATGGACCCGACATGGTCGCGGCTGGCTACGCCGACCGCCGCAGCAACGGCAACCGCAGCGGCGGCGGATACCGCGGAAGCAACTTCTGCGATGGAGGATGCCCAACGCAGTCATGGCAGCGTCGCGGCCGTGACGACGGACCCTTAGCATACGAAAAATTGTCGGGTCCATGCACCATCCACTTCTACATCGACAAGCAGGATGGTAAGAAGAAAGCAAGTCACATGCTCAAGGACTATCGCGAGTTCCAGAAACTCAGCGAGAGCATGGCCCAGATGAGGCAGCAAGCCCCGAGCCCTGGATACGGGAATGCACCCGCACCAGGTGAGATCACACATGGAGCTCCTCCACCACCACCTACGGGACCTTCGAACCACACAATCGCACCCGCGCAGAATAACGGTGGGCACGGGTACCCCGCGCCGAAAGGATCACTGATGATCCAAAAAGGGCGCCCAACGAACAGGGTGCAGAAGAAAATCACCCATCAGATCAATCTGGCTGTGACCGCCCACCCGCCATCCCTGAGTACCTCAGCAGATCGGAATCCTGCATCACGTTCAGCCGTTCGGATTACCCTTGCCAGGTCCCTCGCCCAGGCCATGCTGCCCTGGTGCTTGAGGCGCAGATCGGAGGATTTGACATGAGTCACGTCTTCATGGACGGCGGCAGCAGCATCAACCTGATGTTCGCCAGCACCCTAGCAGCAATGCGGATCCCGCTGTGCAGCCTGGAACAGTCCGACACTACATTCCACGGCATCGTCCCAGGGAAGGGCATATTCCCTTTGGGAAAGATATGGCTCGACGTCATCTTCGGCAAGCCGGATAACTTCCGATGCGAACGACTCGAGTTCGAAGTGGTGGACTGGCCATCACAATACCATGTCATCCTCGGGCGCGTGGCATTCGCACGATTCTGGCGATACTTTTCTGCGTACGCTACTCAAGATGCTAGGACCCAGGGGAGTCATCACAGTCCACGGGAGCTTCACCCGATCGGACCACTGCGACGGGGACATCAACAGAATCTCCCAGTAATTCGGGATGCAGGAGGAGCTCGTAAGACTCCGCGAGGTGACGGACAACGGGGCACCCCTAGTCGCAAGACAGAACGCACCAGACATGTCCTTCGACTCTACCGTCAACACAAAGAAGGTGCAAGTCCACCCGACGGATACCTCCAAGACGGCGCTGATCGCCAACGACCTCAGCTCCGCATAGGAAAGCGCGCTTGTCGAATTCCTCCATGAGCGCTAGGAAATCTTCGCCTGGTGTCCTGCGGACATGCCAGGAGTTCCCAGGGAATTCGCCGAGCACGCACTCAACGTCTTTCAGACGCCAAGCCCGTCAAACAGTCCATCCGACGACTGTCCGAACCACGGGCCGAAGCAATCGAAGTCGAAGTCAACACAATACTCGACGCAAACTTCATCAGGGAGATCAAGGAGAGCGAGTGGATCGCCAACACCATGATTGTCCCCAAAAAGGACACAGACATCCTGCAGATGTGCGTGGACTTCACATCGCTGAATAAGCACTGCCCGAAGGATCACTTCCCTCTCCTTCGGATCGATCAGATCATCGATTCGACTGCAGCGTGCGAGAAGCTCTCCTTCCTCGACGCCTACTCAGGCTACAACCAGATTCGACTGAAGGTCGAAGATCAGGAAAAAACGGCGTTCATCACGCCGTTCAGAGTGTTCTGCTACCACACAATGCCTTTCGGGCTGAAGAACGCAGGTGCCACGTACCAGCGGTGCATGCAGGCATGCCTGAAGAACCAGATCGGCCGCAACATCCAAGTCTATGTCGACGACATAGTCATCAAAACAAGGGAGGCGAAGACGCTCATCGACGATCTCCGCGAGACATTCGATAATCTCGATCGCTATAAGATCAAGCTAAACCCAGAAAAGTGCGCCTTCAGCGTCCCATCGGGCCAACTGCTTGGCTACTTCATCTCCCAGCGAGGGATCGAGGCGAACCCGAAGAAAATCCGGGCAATAAAGGCAATGGAAAAGCCGAAGAACCTCAAGGGCGTCCAGCAGCTTGTCGGGCGAATCACGACATTGAGCAGATTCATCAGCCGCATGGGCGAAAAAGCTCTGCCGTTCTATCAGCTGCTATGCAAGGCAGACAAATTCGAGTGGACGATCAAAGCGGACGACGCATTCGAAAATCTAAAGCGGTTGCTCTCTACCTCGCCCGTTTTGGTCACGCCAAAGGAGAGCGAGCATGTATTGCTGTACATAGCAGCCACACACCAGGTGGTAAGCACTGTACTGGTGGTCGAGCGACCCGAAGAAGGCAAGACCCATGGGGTCCAACGCCCAATCTACTACCACAGCGAGGTATTGACGCTGACAAAGCAGAGGTACCCTCACTACCAGAAACTCGCCAACGGCGTGTTCATGACGGCTTGTCGGCTGAGCCACTACTTCTAGGAGCACAAGGTGATGGTCGCTAACGAAGCACCCCTGAACAGCATCCTGAACAATCCGGAGGCCACGGGACGCGTGGCCCTGTGGGGCATCGAGCTATCACCTCTAGACATCGTCTATGAGAAGCGCCACACGATCAAGTCTCAGGTCCTCCCAGACTTCCTTGTACCTTTGGATGGGCCCTGTAGCTGCCAGATACCGGACATGACACGGTCATGGACAATGCACTCAGCGGCTCCAAGCGCGGCGAGGCAGGAGCGGGTCATCTTGACCTCCCAGGCGATAAGATGAAGTACGTCCTCCGGATGAAATTTTGAGCTTCCAACAACGAAGCCGAATACGAGGCCCTCATCCACGGCATGAGGATGGCCAAGATCTGCGGCGCGACGCGCCTGGTCATCTACGGTGACTCCAACCTCGTCGTTCAGCAGACGATGAACGAGTGCGACGCACACACCGCCAACATGATTGCGTACCGCTCACTCTACAACGCACTCGAAGGAGATTTTGACGGCTGCGAGCTTCGACACGTTGGAAGAGAAAGCAATGAAGAGGCCGACAGACTCGCCAACATCGGTTCCACCTGCGCACGGGTGCCACCAGGTGTGTTCCTCGAACAGATCTGCGTGTCGTCCATCAAAAGGAAATTCCCCAAGGGATCACCCGAAGAAGCAGAATACTTGGGGGTTGCGCTACCCGAGGACAGGAAGGACCCGAAAAGCTCGACACCGAGGTCGCAGTGGTCAACCTAATGCAAGTCATGGCAGTCTAAGAAACATGGACACAGCCATACCTCAGGTACCTGATAGACGGAGAACTGCCTGATAGCCCGACAGATGCCCAACGCATATCTCGCCGGTCCAAGGCCTTCACTATCATCAATGGTGAGCTATACAAGCGCAACATTTAGGGTGTACTGCAAAGGTGCGTCACCATCGGTGACGGCAAAACTATCCTCCAAGACATCCACGAGGGCATCTGCGGCCATCATGCGGGCAACCGCTCCCTCGTTGCCAAAGCCCTACGAGCTGAATTCTACTGGCCAACGGCCATGAACGACACCAAGGACATCGTCCGAAGATGCAACGGGTGCCAAAGGTTCACAGATAAACCGCACGAACCCGAATCAGAGCTCAGGCCCATACCTTTGGCCTGGCCCTTCGCCCAATGGGGCCTCGACATAATCGGCAAACTGCCAAGGTCCTCGAAAGGAGGTCACGTCTACCTCCTGGTCGCAATCGACAAATTCACCAAGTGGATTGAGGCCATGCCCGTCACTAACCAAAAAGGCAAAATGATCGTCAAGTTCTTCGAATCCATTGTCTATAGGTTCGGCGTGCCGCACAGCATCATCACCGACAATGGGTCGAACTTTATCTCCAAAGAATTCCAGGACTTCTGCGAAGACCTCGGAATCAACATCACATACGCCTCTGTGGCGCACCCGCAAACGAACGGGCAGGTCAAAAAGGCCAACAGCCTCGTCGGTGCTGGCATCAAGAAGCGGCTAATGAGCACACTCGAGCGACTCGCAGGAGCCTGGACACAAGAGCTACGCTCGGTCCTGTGGAGCCTGCGCACAACGCCAAATAGCTCAACTGGATACACGCCTTTCTTCATGGTGCACGGAGCCGAAGCCATGCTACCAGCATAGGTACGCCACAAGTCCCCACGGGTCGTCGCTTACAACGAAGCCGATTCTTTGGCCGCACTCAAAGACGCCATCGACACACTTGACGAGGCGCGTGACATAGCAGCAGCTCGATCAGCGGTGTACCAACAGAGCCTCCGCAACTACCACAGCCGACGGCTACACCCAAGGTCCTTCATCGAAGGAGACCTAGTCTTGCGACTCAAGCAAGAGCGACCGAAGGAATTCGAGTCACCATGGGAAGGACCCTACATCGTCACTAAAGTCATCCCAGGTGGCACCTATCGCCTTAAGCACGTGGAATCTGGAGTCACATACTCCAACCCATGGAACGTCACACAACTGTGACGCTTCTACCCCTAGATACCCCCCTCCTTTTACTTTCAATAAGGCTATTCATCCAAGGCTACTCAGCCGAACAATGTACCTCCTCCTTACGATATGAATAAATCTAAGTGTCTCGCCCCAAAATTTTCACCTATTGTCTGCATTTTCCTCCGTGTTACAACACACTCGGGGGATCCCCCCCACCTCACGACTTCGTCGGCCGAGGATAACACGTGTACACCTGAGTAGCTGACCACGTCAGGCTAACAAAAAGGACACGTATACAAACAAAGCACCACGTGCTAAACAACAACAAACCTTTACAATAAAGGGCACAACACGCCTAGTCGAACACATACAAATTTTATATATATCTTTTTTTACAGGTCCTACCTATTCTGAAGAATAACCTGAGCACGCTGCTCAAACAGATCTACAATTTGTTCGGCATGCTGCCTTATAGCCGCATAATGTGGACGCATATCCCACTCGCCACCATCCGGCCGAAGAGGCGGCCTAGCCGCTATAGCAGACAGATCTACATCGGGACGATGTAATCGCACAAGGGAAAGCGCGGCCCTCACACCCGTGATAAGCTGATGCCGCACCAGTTCCCTGACATGATGCACATTTCGAAACTTCGCTAGCAGACCCCAGAAGGTCGATGGCGCCTCATCCAGCGGAAACATCACGTGCAGAACCGACGCCAACGAAGCCTTTTCCTGATGCAGCACCCGTGACACCTGGTGAACACGATCCTGCACAGTCGCAAGGACCATGGCATGATCACGGTCCATCCAGAAGAACCCGCCAGCCTCCATGTCCTGCTGGGTCAGGCAGTTGATCCGAACAGCAACACGCTCCTTTTCCTCCTTTGGAGCAAGGTTAGCACCTGCAATACTTGCAAAAAGTAAGATGAAAAGGCCAACAGGCGCATCCGAAACAATGAGCAGCAGCTCAAGAAACTCACATTGAAGTTGTTCGGACAAACGACGCAACTCCCCCATCAAATACTCCTCTCTGGCAGCGCCTCGCTCTGCCTTCGATTTCCAAACATCGGCGTGGCCACGCACTCCAAGCAATTCTTTCTCAAGACTACGAATGCGGTCTCGAAGAAACACAAGTTGTGACGCACCATCCAAGGATGGCCGCAGCTGTGGTACAGACGAAGTGTCAACGGGATCATCACCCGAAGGCCCCTAGAGTAAAAGAAGACAAGGATATGAACAAGCAGACGAATGAACACAGAACTCGGAAATTCATTATGTACAGCAAAAAGCCATTGCATGGCACAAGGATTGTTCATAGATATAATTACAACAAAGGAAACAAAAGCTATCCTACAACTACAAGGCCTAAGAAGCTGCATCCTGAGTAGCCTCGGAGCCGGATTGCCTGCTCTTGGCCTCTCCCTGCTGCCTCAACGCGTACTCAGCCAGCAAGTCAATCAACTTCGGCCCATAACGTTTACAGCGGGCAGCGTAGAGGGCGAAGGCTACCTCGGATCCGTCAGCAGCCGTTGGATTCCGGGAGGTGAACTGATGAAGATCTAGCTCCGCTCTAGAGGCCAGGGCCATCGCCAACCCGACGGACGTACCAATGCCTTTCTGCTTGCACTTGTACACCGTAGGTGCTTCGGCTAACAGCGCATCTGCCAAGGCATCGACATCCTCGAGGGCGACACCCTTGAGGACGATCTCCTTATAGAAGCGCCCAAGAACCTCCTTGGCCTTGGCAAGCGAGCCGACCATGGTACTGCAGTGGTCTTCGACCGCCGCAGCGGCATCATCCAGAGCACTTCCGTGCTCCTGAGCACCACGGTCAAACTCGATGCCTGCGGCATCTAAAGAAACAAAAGGGGCAACGTGAATACAAGGCACAACAAGAAAAGACAAGGAAGCCAAAAAAGGGAAAGACAAAACCACTCACCCGAAATAGCCTTGGCAGCCGCCATTAGCTTGCCGGCTACCTCCTTCCCGCATGAGGCCGTAGTGGTGGCGAGTTGCTCCTCGCGGTCCATCGCCTCCTGCTGCAGGCGCTCCTTGGCCGCAGCTGTGTTGGCTAGCTCCTGCTCGAGGCGCTCCTTCGCACCAACGGCGTCCTCGGCTTTCTTCTCCGCTCGCCCAAGGCTCTTTTTGAGAGCATCAAGCTCATGGAGGGTGGTATGGTTATCCTCTGCAATCAGCAGAACACTTATAAGATTGCAGAAAAAGAAATATAAGAGGAAGCAAAAAGATCAACTCGTGAACGTACCTTGAAGCTGTTTGAAGCTGGACTCCAACGCCAGGTGCTACTACACCAGCTGGTTGGCGCCTTGCACAAAAGGCTGCAAAAGATACTACTCGTCAAAAGAAAGGCTTGGGGGCTACGCCCAAAGAACGAGCAAAACAAGTTACACATACGAAAAATGCTCGGGTGCTCCCCCCGAGACTCAAAGAAAAAACGATCAGCAGATCATCCTACTGATACTCGGGGGCTCCGCCCGAGACAAGAAGCAAAAGGCAAAAGTGATTAGCAGATCACCCGAAAACGCCTGGGGGGCTCCTCCCGTGGCAAGAGTAAAGAAACTTACGTGATTAGACGGTGACTCCGAAGGTCCAACCGAAGTCTTTTGGGGGACAACCACCCGAGCCTCCTGCAGAGAAGGGTTCGGAGCAGCGCCCTCATAGGTGGCCACCGTCTGAGGAGGAGGAGGAACAACCTTCGACTCCCCCACCATCTCCCGAGCGCCATCACTGAAGGAGCCGTCGGTGGAGTGGCTACGAAAGAAAGTGTCAGATAAGTACAAGCAAGCAAAAACAAGTGAGAACAAATCAGCAGCTGGATCAACTTACGAGTCGAAATCGCTCAAGTCAAAGACAGGCGGGGTCCTCCTGCCCTTCTTCTCCTCTTTCTTCTCTTCCTTTTTCCGCTTCGCTGGCGGGTGTAGCGCCACAGCCCGCACGGACATGGCCGGAATAGGAGAGAAAGAGACACCATGACCTCCACTGTGACGTTCAAGGCACAGTGGGTTCCTAGGCGTCGGCGGAGTCGAAGCATCCGACGATTCGCTCGAACTCCTTGTCCGCTTTCGAGTGTGCTCCTCGCTCGACTTGATGGCTTCTTCGGACGGCGACCGCGCCGATGGAAGTTCAGACATGGAGTCCACTACCTCATTGTCCGGTGCATCCGGGAACAATTCGGGCAGTGGAGGCGACATGCCTGGCACCTTGAATTCCTGCGCAAGAAAGAAACAAATTTTCAGCACAAAAAAGTACAAGGAAAACTCAGTCGAAAACGGCCCTACGGGCACGTCCCAGATCTACACCTGCGGAATCGGACGAGAAGCAGAGAACGGAGAAGTCAGCGACTTCCCCGGGATATCCTCTCCAGCCTTGTATTTCAGCAGCGGGCGAAGGATCCCGTCGATATCCCTCTTGGAGAACTCCTCAACCGAAACCCTAGTCGGATCGCGACGACCAGAATAAAGGAACATAGGGTGCCCCTAGCCTGGAGCGGCTGCACCCAACGTTTGAGAAAGGTATGGATGATATCCACACTGTTCACCTCCTTATCTGGAATCATCTGAAGATCCTCCACTTGACGATAGAGCCCCTCTATCTCCACCACCTGGCCATCCAAGATCTGGTTCTTCTAGGACCTCTTCGGCTCGATTTTCTGGGAGGGGTCGAAAGGAGCAAGACCAAATTCCTGTCCGGCCACCGTGCAGTCGCGGATGTAAAACCATCGCCTCCGCCAGTACTGGACAGATTCGGACATAGAAAAGGAGAAGAAAAGAAGGTTGGATTTGAGGGGAATGATGCAGCCCCCAATGGGATAAACACCATCGGAGCCAGATTGCCTCTTCATGGAATAGAGTTTCCGGAAGAGGCCAAACTGCGGCTCGATACCAAGCGAGCACTCACAGAATGTGATGAAACAGGCGACATGAAGAAGAGAGTTTGGCGAAAGATGATGAAGCTGGATGCCATAAAGAAAAAGCAATCCACGGAGAAAATCGTGGATTGGGAAGGAAAGGCCCCGAAGGACAAAGGCGATGAACATAACCCGAAACCCAGCGGGAGGACGGGGAATTACCTCATCGCCGAGAAGTTTGACGGCCTCCCTATCCTGCAGGATCAGGCCCCGCTCACGGAGCTTGCGGAGGTCACCCTCACGCGTTTCCGATCGCCGCCAGCCACCGTCGGTGACATGGGTGGCGGCAGAACCCTTCTTTCCACCAGCAGCATCACTAGTACCACCTGCGGTAGAGGCCTTCTTGGACTTACCCATTGCAGCACGACGGCGACGACGACGAACGCGAAGAAACAAGGGAGGAAAGGCTCGGGGAAATTCCAGTGCGCAGTGAGAAAAGCTCAAAGAAGATGGGAGCAGTGACACAGGAATGGCTGCGGTGAAAACAAACTAACTTTTCCCCAATGATTATAAGGACGAGGACGATGCACGACGACCGTCCATCGGGAAGACCTAGAGACAGCATCAAGATCTGACCGTCCACGTGTCAACACAGAAGTGAACCGTCGCTCCCACGCCGTCCACTATGCATGGAAATCGAGGCGACGCCGTAATTATCTCCATGCCGCGTGTGACCAGTCAATTCAAAGTCAGAAGGTGAGACCCATGTTCGTTCAGTCACGTCACCTCTGGCGCCGCAGACGCTTGAGGTCACCAATCGTCAGCAATGACGTCATCAAGGCTATACAAGCAACGGTTACAAATCTTCGGCTACACAGCTAAAGTATACACCCGAATCTATGATTCGAGTAACTACTCGGGGGCTACTCCTATCAGGAGCGCTGGCCGCACACACGAAGTATGATTAAGGTACTACACCGCTAAACTATTTCTTCGAGTCCTACATTGAGTCTACGACTCCACTACAGACTCGGGGGCTACTCCCATAGGGAGGACTGATTCAAGCATCCGAAAAAAAAATTGTGTCCTACGGACCTGAAGTAAGCAACAGCTGAACTAAAGTCTCCGCTCGAGTCTATGACTCGAACAGACACTCGGGGGCTACTCCCATAGGGAGCGCTGGTCGCGCACCCTATAAAATCTTCGACTGCGATCCTTCGGATCAGCATGCAAAAACTTTTCGGCAACGCTGCCCCAATTAAACGCTCAGTGAGTAACATCCTCCTTGGCCACCCGAAACACCTTCGCGGTGATAAACATTCGGATGTTGTGTCTGTGACACAAATATAAGACCTACATATATCATCTGATGGCCTGGCAACGCACACGACTGCGCTCTTCTAGTAAGAATCCGTGCCAGTAGGTGCGATGAAAAATCCCGACGAACGCGTTGGGTACCTCACTTAAAAGTTCACTGGAATTCCACTCCTATAAGTCCTCCGCGGCCTAGGTCGAATTACGCCAGCATATGTTCCGGGTTCGAGTCGAGGGACTCGAATCTGAAGAAGATCATGTTGTTTTGTCCTAAGACAGTTAACTGACCCTGATCCGTCGGGAGAGTCAGGCACACATATCAACAATCCCTACACACTCGAATTAGCCGCACCCGAAGGATTGAAGAGTCCTCAGCCGAATCTACGATTATTGAACACTAAATCTTGACATGGTTATACCCTTCGGGTACACGATCTTAGCATACCTGGTCCAGCCCAAGGAAGGCCCACGACAAATATGCGCTAGCCCATGAAGATTTTCGGGTGGCCAAGGCCCATGATGCCTTCGGATCCTTGGAGAGCAAGACTAGAGTAGATAGAATATTCAAAGGGGTAAACCCTAAAACATGTAACTGACTCGGTCTTGTACCCGGGACCTGCCTACCTCTATATAAAGGCTAGGAGGGTACGACCTAGATATCTCTCTCGCATACTACCGCATACACACCTCCACGCCAGATTGCATCTGTGCATCCTGTAACCTTCGATTCTACCATAATTAGAGCAGACAAGCAGGAGTAGGGTTTTCCCTCCGGGGGCCTGAACCTGGGTAAACTTCGTGTCCCCTTGTTGTGTTTGCTAACTGTTCCGCGATCTCCAGCATCCCCATGTTCTCCAAAACTCAAGTCCATAACAATGGGCATTGACGAGATTAAACCTCGTCAGTGCCGATGACTATCTTCGCATCGCCGAGTCCACCGCCATTGATTGCTTGTACAGGTTCTGCATGGCAGTGATTGCAGTGTTCGGGGAACAATACTTAAGATCACCCACTGCTGAAGACACTGCTCGGATCCTCACAGTCAATGAAAGTAGAGGATTTCCTGGTATGCTTGGAAGCATAGATTGCATGCATTGGGAGTGGAAGAACTGTTCATTTGCATGGTAAGGAATGTACAAAGGCCACAAAGGAGGTTGCATTGTGTTACTTGAGGCAGTTGCTACACATGATCTTTGGATCTAGCACTCCTTCTTTGGTATGGCAGGATCGAACAACGACATCAACATCCTCAACTCCTCAACTGTGTTTTCCAAACTTGTTGAGGTTCAAGCTCCCCCTGTGGAATTTGAGATCAGAGGGAACCACTACAAGAAGGGATACTATCTAGCAGATGACATCTATCCAAGATGGCCAACATTTGTGAAGACTATCTCAAACCCAATGCTCCCTAAGCATTCTCACTTTGCCAAGGAACAGAAAGCTTGCAGGAAGGATGTGGAGCGTGCATTCGGTATGCTCCAGCAGAGGTTTGCAGTTGTCTGGTTCCCTGCTATGACCTGGTTGAAAGATCAGATGTGGGAAGTGATGAACTGTTGTGTGGCCTTGCACAACATGATCATTAAGGATGAGAGGAAGGATCCAGTGAGTTTGCTCGAGGAGAACGAGCCATACTACAGACATGGTCCTCTTGCCGAGCCTGATCATTAGGTGCCTCCAACCTGGGATGTATTCATCGCCATGCGTCAGGAGATCTGAGATCCGGTGATGCATCAACAGCTGCAGGATGATCTTGTTGAGGACCTATAGATACGCAGGGGCAACACGTCGTAGATGCCTAGCATGATCTGGCCGAACTAGGCCGAACTTGGCCAAAATATGTTGTATTTTTACTGCAGGCCGAACTATGTTTACATTTACGCCGAACTATGTTTAAAATTTCGCTGAACTTTGGTCGTAAAATGTTCTGTATTCATTGTATGCCGAACTATGCCAAAATCTGGACGAATTTGAGCCAAATTTGAGCGGAAACAGGCGTCCCATGAACTTGTGCTGGGCACGCGAGTGGTTAACTCGGCGTACCCTGGCCGAAAACTTGCTTCGCCAGCCAAAGTTCGGTTCGGATTTCGGCCTGCTTTCGCCCAACGAATGGAGATGCTCTAACAGTACGCAAGTGGTTTAATCATCTGCGGAGTCATGTTGAAGGTGGACATAGATTCTGACAGAATATTCTACTCGGGTTGAAGGAAGGGCTACGGTGTAAGGAACCTCAGAACCAAAACCTATTCAGAGGGAAGGCAAGAAGCACTGTTTTCAACTGGCGGCCAGGGTTAGTCGGTCGGTATGATTTGCATGACGTAGTACATCCTAGTCATGATTGTGGATGCTCGATATGGTAATAGCGGCAAGGTGTGCTTAAGCATAGACACATCAAACTTATTTCAGAAGAAGGAGTCTGGCAAACCATTTTGTGGAGGAATTATATTGGATCCAAAGCTTTGTCCCAAGTGGTCTGGAAGTCAGGCGACTCACACTTTTGGACGGGACTGATGGCATCCAAAAAACAGTTTCTACGTTTTGGTTCTTTTAATATTAAGGATGGATCACAGATTAGGTTCTGGGAAGACAAATGGCTTGGCCAAATGCCCCTTAGAGAACAATATCCTGCTTTATATTCGATAGTTAGGCATAAAGGGGATACACTTTCTAGGGTAATGGAATATAATCCTCCTAATGTCTCTTTCCGTAGAAGTCTAATTGGTCCTAGACTACTATCATGGAACAATCTCTTATTGAGACTGTCTATGATACAGTTGTCGGACGGTGTGGACGAATTTAAATGCAAGCTATTACATAATGGTAAATTTTCTGTTGATTTGTTTTATAGAGCTTTGATCCAACCAAATATTCCAGTTGATGATAATAGTAGAATTTGGAAAATGAAAATACCCCTGAAAACGAAAGTATTTGCTTGGTATCTTCGTAAAGAGGTAATTCTTACAAAAGATAATCTTGTTAAGAGGAATTGGCAAGGAAGCAAACAATGTGTCTTCTGTAATCATAATGAGACAATTAGACACTTATTCTTCCAGTGTAAATTTGCTCGTACTATATGGTCAATCACCCAAGTGGCCTCTGGTTTATCTCCCCCTTCATCGGTTGATAATGTTTTTGGCAATTGGTTGAATGGGATTGATGATAAATATGGGACTGTTTTTAGGGTGGGAGTGCTTGCCATTATTTGGTCGCTATGGCTATGTAGGAATGACAAGATTTTTAATAATATGATGTCTTCTCCATTGCAGGTTATCTTCCGGGCCACGACAATACTGCGATCATGGAAAATTCTTCAACGTATGGAGTTCCGAGACTTCTTTGCGGAAGGGTGTAGGCGTTTGGACGCGTGGCGCGGGATATTTTTTCTAGACATGGATGGCAGCGTGACTTACGATTAGAGATATCATAGTCACAGCCTGTTGTGTCATTTATACGTTTGTACTTGTTATTCATTTACTTCTGGTTGTAACTTGAGAGGATTTTCGGCTGTGTGCATCCTAGTTATGCAGAGGCCGGGTGTAAACATCGCTTTGAGTAATAAAACGCCCATTTTCAAAAAAAAAGCATGAGACACAATGAAGGAACATAACACTGAAGGTCACATAGGTGGTACAACAAATGTGCATAGGTGCTGATGCAGTGTTGATGAGTAATAGGTTCAAATTGGTGATAGGGTCTATCGGGATTAACGTCAAGTGATGGATATGAGTCGTCCAAGGAGAATATGCGAAGCTGGTGATGAGGAAACTGTGAATTTGACTCAAGGTGACACAACCGTGATAGTGAAATTCTTTCAAAGTTGGAAGCACTTTCACAGAGGTTGGGTGATTGGTGTGGTGGTGTTGAACGAAATATTTTCTGTTTTCGAAAGCCAAAAATGTGAAATAGCAGTACAGATTTTATTTGATGTGAGGCTGGATCCTTGTCGTTTAGATACCTCTTGCATATGAGGCCACGCTTTCCAGGGTACCTTTCTATTATAAAAAAACTAAAAAGTTCAGATTTCTATTTAGTAGCAACTTGATTTGAAGGGAAATTAGTTTGCTCGAAGGGCAAGCTACTATCATATGATGATCACTTTGTCCTGATCAATTTTTTCTTAACAAGCTTATCTATGTTTATGTTGTTCTTTCTAGAAATACCTAAGGGGGTAAAAAGAGACTTGATTTCTATAGGTCTCTCTTTTTCGCAAAGTGATGATAATAAGAGAAATTATAGCCTAACGAAGTATAATATAATTTGTAGACCAAAGGACCAAGGTGGTTTTAGAATTGATGTACTGGAGATTAAAAATAAATATTTACCAAAAAACTTTCTTTTAAAACTAACTAATAAAGAAAGGATGTGGTAAGAGTTGCTACATAACAAGTATCTAAGAAAAAAAAATCTGAAGTCCAAGATAAATACGATTCTCCTTTTTGTAAAGGACTTATGCATGTCAAGGATGGTTATACTACTAGGTTTTGAAAGATACATTGATGGGAGATACACCATTGGCGCAACAATATCCATTCTTATATAAGATTGTGCAACTAAAATATGTTACTCTTGCAAATGTATTATCTCAAGTATCGTTGAATATTTGTTTTATAAGAGTTCTAATTGGTACTAAGTAGACAAAATGGCTACACTTGTGCCAAGACTTATGATAGTGCATTTATCTAAGGATCCAGATAGTTTTGTGCGTAATTTAGCATCTTCGGTTGTTTTCTCAGTGAAGTCCGTGTACGAAGACCTTATGAATGATCATATGATATTTTTTCGGAAATTTTTATGGAAATTAAAGATCCTACTTACGATAATTTTTTATTTGGTTCCCCGCAAAAGATAATTTGGCAAAAAATAATTGGTTTTTGTGGGTCGGAGGAAACCATAAAACATTTATTTTTATCGTGCCCTTTTGACCATCTTTTTTGGCGTATTGTCAACTTTACTTATAATCTCCCTCCTTCTACTAACATAACTAATATGTTTAAAATTTAGTTGAATGGAGTTAGCATATATAAGGCTAGAATTCACATTGGTGTTTCGGTCTTAAGTTGGTCAATTTGAAGATGGGAATGGCGTAATTTTTAACAATGTGAGAACTTTTAATCTTTCATAGATTATTCATTACATGCTAGGGAACGGGCTGTGGTGGCACGCCGCGCCTGGCACCGTCAAATAGTTGGTCAGAAGTACCGCTGAAGATCACCCGGTATATAATTTAGTATAAATTGTTGTCTCCAGTTGCTGTAGAAGATAATTGTACTATCTTTACCGATGGACAAATGCGACCTAGAAATTACTCGCGGTGCGGATAGCTTCCGTGAAATTATGTCTGGGAGAGTATGTCAAATAGTTATTGCAGAAGAATAAGTATTGGCGAATTACAGTAAGAGAATCACCGGTCACCGAGGAGTTGCGTTTGGAATAACAAAGGACAGGCAATTACGACTCGGAGAATGTGTCTAGAATTACTGCGAAAGAATAGAATAGAAATCGACAAAAGTAAATTACTGCAAAAGAATAATAATGGGGGAAGTACTCACCTCCGAGGAGATACAAATAATTGTGGTCGAGAAATCGCCGACAGAAACCGTCTAAAAAATTTATTAGTCGAAGTCTGGAAAAGCAAAAAAACACCATAGTGAAGACTGTGAAAATTATTGGCTGCATAAAATATGTACATCACGAAATTACAGTGGAAGGTTTAGGTCAAAAAATTACTATTGGAAATTAACGCTCATGCACTGTTGAGAAAAGGCCGTCAAAGAGTTACTGGCGACAAATTAATCGTCAAAAAATTACTGCTATGTAAGTTGTTCGAATTGTAGTCATTTGAATTACCGTATAAAATTATAGTCCAAAAGGTTACTGCAATACAACATGTCGTGAGACAATTGGAAAAAGGTAGAATCAAAGTAGAATCTACAGTACCTAACGTGGACCATTGGATCAAAAATACACGACTAGATACGCAGTACGGCCTTGGCGTCCTGAGTGGCCGGTAAAGCCACGCGCTTTTAATTATAGTTATATATATCACTACAGGAGAAGCTGAATACGCCGACGACCGGGTCCCGTCAGTGTAGTCCCTAAATGCCGTCGGCGTAGGCTGGCCCGACGGCTGCTGCGTCTGACAGCCCGTAGGCGTAGCCCTTCTC
This sequence comes from Avena insularis, assembly GCA_023614405.1. NCBI lineage: Eukaryota > Viridiplantae > Streptophyta > Magnoliopsida > Poales > Poaceae > Avena > Avena insularis. Next base: position 377,497,464 of record CM042685.1, read on the forward strand.
CGTCACAGAAAAGCCGTCCACAGATATAGCTACGCCGTCGGCGTAGATCATATGGGGTCCACCTAGATGACTAACGCCCGTTTGGCTACGCCGACGGCTTTACCGTCGGCCTAGATTTTTTCAAAAAGAATTTCAATTTTTTTTTCAAAAAAAAATCATTTTTTAAAAAAAAAATTATAACATTTTTGAATTGTTTAACTTGTTAATCTCAAGTAGACATTTTTGATTCTAAGTATACTTAGTCTCAAGTCAAATTGCACAATTAGTTAAACTTCCCAACCGGTCACCCATCCTAATACTACTCCAGCCCGAGCACGCTTAACTTTTTCGTTCCTTCCACGTGAGCTTCCGACAAAGAAACTAGAACTTGCTGTAATTATTATCATATCAAACCTATTAACCATTACACTATAATGTTAGACATATTTTTTTTACATTTCATACAATTATTTGAGTAAACAACAATGAATAAGTAATAATAATCTTGAATTCAAATAAAAATAAAATAAATTTTATTTATTTTGCTTTTTTCATTTAAATTTGAATAATTCATATCTACAAATCCGTAAATCACAATTCGACAAATAATATATCCAAATCGATCAGAAAAATGAGAGAAATCCAAATATGACATCCCTATCATATATTTAATTATATATCATAACTTTTAAATATTAGACCAACTGAAACTATGTCAAGATTCATGAAACACCCCGTTTTTGGCACTCGAAAAATAAAAAATGGCTTTTTGGTGCGACGAAAAGGAAAACTTCCTCCTGCAACATTGTTCGCCATCCCATGATATATACGAGTGCACAATATGGACATATTAGCGCAAACTATATCACGATTCTAGCAATAACATTGGTCATTTGACCTAAAATCCAGAAAACCTCGATTGAGATAGGTCATTTTATGAAGGTTTTTTCGAGACACAATAAATATACCAAGTTTGGTATTTTTCCATGCAACTATGTCATATAATATGACACCACGCGAAATTTTTGCATTGTTTTGATCGTTTTTGAATTTTTATGCCCGTTTCAAACTATCGTCAAACTTCCTAAATCGAGGGGCATGATGATTCTTAGCTCGGGGCTGAGCCTCACTAAAATTGCATTATATCTCTGATGAAATAGCATATTGTGAACCTAAAAATGATTTTTGCAAAAAATCATGAGCAATATATCATGTACATGTAGTTCAAATCTAACTCATTTCCTACTGATTCCGCAGGAATTTGTCTTTTTTACGAGAGGTGAGCGAAAAGGTTTGAGATATCCAGGTTGGGAATTTGTCCATTCAATATGGTATAGTATTTTTAAAAAATGTTGCATTATCATTTTGAAACTTTCATTTGGTGGTTGCTTCACAAAAACACCCCGATTTTTGCACTCGGAAAATGAAAAATGGCTTTTTGGTGCGACAAAAAGGAAAACTTCCTCCTGCAACATTGTTCACCATCCCATGATACACATATGTGCACAATATGGATACATTATGGCAAACTATACCGCGATTCTCGCAATAATATTGGTCATTTGACCTAAAATCCAGAAAACCTCGATTGAGATAGGTCATTTTGTGAAGGTTTTTTTGAGACTCAATGAATATACCAAGTATGGTATTTTTCCATGCAACTATGTCATATAATATGACACCACGCGAAGATTTTGCATTGTTTCAATCGTTTTTGAATTTTTTATGCCCATTTCAAACTATCATCAAACTTTCTAAATCGAGGGGCATGGATATTCTTAGATCGGGGCTGAGCCTCACTGAACTTGTATTATATCTCTCATGAAATAGCATATTTTTAACCTAAAAATGAGAAATATATCATGTACATGTAGTTCAAATCTAACTCATTTCCTGCCGATTCGGCAGGAATTTGTCTTTTTTACATGAGATGAACGGAAAGGTTTGAGATATCCAGGTTGGAAAATTATCCATTAAATATGGTCTAGTATTTTTAAAAAATATGGTATTATCATTTTGAAACTTTCATTTGGTGGTTGCTTCACAAAAACACCCCTTTTTGCACTTGGAAAATGAAAATTGGCTTTTCGGTGCGAAGAAAAGGAAAACTTCCTCCTGCAACATTGTTCACCATCCTATGATACACATGTGTGCACAATATGGACACATTATCACAAACTATACCACGATTCTCGCAATAACATTGGTCATTTGACCTGAAATCCAGAAAACCTCGATTGAGATAGGTCATTTTGTGAAGGTTTTTTTGAGACTCAATAAATATACCAAGTCTGGTATTTTTTCCATGCAACTATGTCATATAATATGACACCACGCGAAGGTTTTGCATTTTTTCGATCGTTTTTGAATTTTTTATGCCCATTTTAAACTATCGTCAAACTTTCTAAATCGAGGGGCATGAAGATTCTTAGATCGGGGCTGAGGATCACTAAACTTGCATTATATCTCTGATGAAATAGCATATTGTGAGCCTAAAAATGATTTTTGCAAAAAATCATGAGCAACATATCATGTACCTGTAGTTCAAATCTAACTCATTTTCTACCAATTCGGCAGGAATTTGTCTTTTTCACGAGAGGTGAACGGAAAGGTTTGAGATTCTTAGGTTGGGAAATTGTCCATTCAATATGGTCTAGTATTTTTGAAAAATGTGGTATTTTTATTTTGAAACTTTCTTTTGATGGTTGCTTCACAAAACACCCTGTTTTTTGCACTCGAGAAATAAAAAATATGTTATACGAAAGTATTTGTAATTTTTATGTATTTTTTTGAATAAAAATATATAATATTTGAGTTTATATAGATAGATCTTATTTTTCTGCAAATTTTGATATATTATATGTATTTTTCTGAATTTAAATGATTTAGTTATTTTTTTTAAGATTAATATGGAAAAAAAGAAAAATAGCTACGCCGACGGCTGCCGTCGGCATAGGTCTGAAACGCGTAGACTTGACGCCGTTGCTCTGCCATTAGCCTAATAGGATACGCCGATGATCCTGTTTACGCCGACGGCGGCCGTTGGCCTATTTATTCTACGCCGACGGCAAAACTGGGCCGACGGCTCATCAAGCTTGCCGGCATATAAAAAGGCCGTCGGCCTATTTGGTTATTCCCATAGTGTATGGTGACTTATTGGGTGTAGCTATGGGCGTTTCTATAACCAGAGACCAATGGGAAGGTCTACTAATGGTTGTTCGGGATATGTTCAGTCGGCTGAGAAACAGTATACTAGTCGACTACAGGTTGTCTATTGTTCTTTTTTTTCTTTTCATTTTTCGATGGCTGAGTCTTGTTGCAGCTTTGAGCGATCCTTGTTTGTGTAATTCCTGTGGATGTGATAAACTTTCAATAAAACAATGTGTGCATCAGTTATTGTTCTTCTGTACCAGCAGGCCGGCTGTGACCATGGACAAACCTGCAAGTGGCAACTTAATGTCCATAATGCAAGGAGCAAATGCGGAGATGGTATGTGATGGCTTAGCAGAGAATTTATGTCATGTTTTATTACCATTTGTCGCGTTCTAATAATAGACGTCTCGGTGTTTGATTTCTCAAACTTCCTTTTGACGCCAAGAAGATGGGGTAATGAGATGGGGAGGGCGAGGTAAAATTCTTCGTCTATATAGCAAGCTCGACGCTTGTTACTGCTGCTGGTTCCTTCGTCTATAGTCGTTTCGTGCGTCATGGCAGGAGGAGGAGGAATGCTGGTCCTCGGCATCGCCATCTGCGCTGGACTGATGGCGGCGGTAGGCGTCGAGGCGGCGACCTCGGTTGTCCTCGGCATGGCCCAGTGCCCCAGCTGCTCGAGGAAGAGCATGAATGCTGAGTCGGCGTTCAAGGGTACGTTTCCTGCGCAGTGCTTTCCCTGCTACAACGATAAGTATGTTCTTGAAAGATTATCAAGTGCAATGTGCCGCCTTTCTTGTCATCAGGCCTTAAAGTGGCGATCAAGTGCAACAACGGCAGCGGCGGCGCCGGCGAGTACGAGACCAAGGCCTTCGGCGACCTCGATGGCACGGGCTCCTTCACCGTATACCTCCCCGCCGACGTCGACCTGCCCGGAAGCGCCCGGTGCGTCGCGCAGCTCCACAGCACGGTGAGCGGCGCGCCGTGCTCCGGGCAGGAGCCGTCCAAGATCGTGGCGCTGTCCGAGGGCGAGGGCACCTTCGTCGCCGTCGCTGGCAAGAGAACACGCTCAGTGTCGACGGCACCAGAGTGCGCGTCGGCCAACATCTGCTTCCCGTGCCAGTTCGGACGGAAGCCTTTCTACCTGAAGCCTTTGCCGGACTACGGGATGCCGTCGCCTGTATTCGGAACTCCGGCGCCGAGATGCCTGTGCACCCCTACCCCGGAGCCGGGATGCCAATGCCCGACGCCGGTTTATGGCACGCCCATGCTGGAATACTACCCCCCTCCAACACCGGAGTACGGGACGCCCATGGTGCCGGTGTACGGGACTCCGGCGCCAAGATGCATGTGCTCCCCTACTTCGGAAGCCGGATGCCAGTGCCCTACTGCAGCTCCTGTGCCGGTGTACGGGACTCCGGCGCTGAGATGCCTGTGCTCCCCTACTCCGGAAGCCGGATGCCTATGCCCGACTACAACTGCCACACCGGTGTATGGGACGCCGATGGCTCAACTCCCTCCTCCCACGCCGGTGTACGGGACTCCGACACCGAGATGCCTATGCACTCCTACTCCAGAAGCTGGATGCCAGTGCCCTACTCCAACTCCGGCGATGGTGTACGGGACGCCGACTACTCAACTCCCTCCTCCCACGCCGGTGTATGGGACTCCAACACCGAGATGCATATGCACTCCTACTCCGGAAGCCGGATGCCAGTGTCCGGCTCCAACTCCCACGCCAGTGTACGGGACGCTGATGGCTCAACCCCCTCCTCCCACGCCGGTGTATGGAGTGCCGATGTCAGACTGCCCTCCAGTCACGCCGGAGTACGCCTACGGCACACCCATCTACACTCCCCCCGCCCACCACTGAGTCACTGGCTCCATTAATTAATGGTAACACTGACATAGTAGTGCATTCATCGACAATAAAATGTTACGGGACTTGGGTGACTAATTGTGGCGAGGTGAGGCCTGAGGTTGCACCGAACCAGCTTTCACGAGACGATGGAGCTTGATGTATGTTGTACTGTGCTAGCGAATCCACTTCTTGTGTCCTCTCTCGCCCCGTTGAGAGTTGACTCTCTTTCCTCCCTTCCGCCCTGACCTTCTCCCTCTCCGCCGGAAACGCTGGCTGGCGAGAAGATGGTTTTGGTGGTCTGGCTCTCTCTATACATTGTGGTCTAGGTTGTAGTCTAGGTTTGCTTCCATGTCGTATAGTCTTTATGCTCATCTAGAGTGATCTCCCGGATCACGTGGGCTAGCTCTGATGGCCGATGTTGCTCGGAGTGCTCTCTGCAGTGCTCTGGTGGACAGAGCCGGAGGTGGTCGACGACATCAGGATCTTCGTCAATAAGCTCATGTCTGAGGGAGAACCCAATGAGGTCCCTCTCTGGACGGAAATGCATTCCGCCCCTAAGTTGGGCCTCTGGCACCATCTTTGTCGTCGATTTGTTGGAGATTTGTGCTAACAGTTTCACAGATTGCCCCTTCCACCTCCTTCTTGAAGTCCAATTAAATTTTGGACAATGCCCCCTCTCCTCTCAAGGTTTCTCACGTTCTTATTTTGATTCACAGATGTTTCTTCAAATGGATCTTGATAAAATCTTTTCAACAAACTCATTTGATAATAATATTTATTTTGATACTATTTGTTTAACAATTTTCAGACACTCTTACTTTGTTTCATCTCACATTAACCACAGATTCACATAAGGTACATTTAAGTTTCATCAAGTATAAATAAAAAATAAATCTTGACCACAAATTCATCTCAGATTAACCATAGATTCATCTCAGATTCACGCAAAAACATGTAAGAAACTTCACTGGGAACTTGAAAGAACCATAGAAGAAATAAATCTTGACACATACAAGATTCATATTAGATCCAACAACGTTTCATCATAGATTCTTAGCATTTTTTCAAATGAATCAAGATTCACACAAGACCACACACAATCCAACAGAAAATTGACAATCCATACAAGATTCACAGAGATTCCATACATATTCATGGTACAAAACCATTAACATGTAATCAGATCCGTGCTACACAAACAGAAAATTCCAATAATCTAGAAAAAATTTGAAAAGAAAAGAGCATACCTAGATCCAGAGTCTCCTTTCCTTGATCTGAGGTGAGTTCCTGGAGGCGTTGCGACCTTGACGAAGCTGAAGGTAGCGCAAGCTCCTGGAGGTCTTGGGGCGACACCGTCTTGGGTCGTGGTGGCGCAGGGACATGGGAGGGGGGCAACAAGGTGGAAGGCAACAAGGTGAAGGAGGGGTGGGGGAGGCAGCGAGGTGGAGGAGATGTGGGGGCCGACAAGGTGGGGGCGACGAGAGATGGGGGCGACGGGTCAGGAGCTGGGCTGTGGTGGTCATCTTATCCCCTGGAGTGCCAGTTAATTCGAAATAGAAGGAGGGCTCAAATGCAAATATGCCGTGGACGGTGACTGTGTTGACTTTGCGCGAATCTCCAACAAATATGTGGCAGAGATGGTGCCGAAAGCCTAACTTACATGTGGGAAATCCAAGTTGCTCTCTGGAGTCGATGTCACTGTTGGGGACAAGGCCACTTGGAGTGATGCAGACGGAGCTTCCAGCAACGAAGCTAGCGAAGGGCCTTTGATTTGGCACGACAGACTAGAGGTTGAGGATGAGATGGCACCGGACAGTGGCCGGCACTAGAGCTCCGCACAACCGCCATTAAGCTCATGTCCGCGATCTAGAGCTTAAGATCGATTCCGTTGGAGAGGGACCTCATTAAGTTCTTCCTTTTTATATTGAGGTCATGTATCCAGAGTCGGAGGATTATGTTCTAATTTCCTTTTCTGCTGAGGTTCTCCTTGTACTCCCTCCGTTTCAAAATATAAGATGTTTTAGCTTTGTGAAATAAATATATCTAGACTTATTTTAGTGTCTAGATTCACTCTAAACATGAGTGAACCTATGTGCTAAAATAAGTCTAAATACATTCTCTTCACAAACCTAAAACATCTTATATTTTGAAACGGAAGGAGTACTATGTAAACCCACCACTGAAGACTAATGCAGTGTTCTGGGCCATTCGGGACCCTTCCTGCGTTAAAAAAAAAGTTGTACTTGTAATTTGTTCCCGTCAGGCAATGTAATCTGTATGTTGATAATGTCTCTCTTTTCCTATCAAAACAAGCGCAATGGGCCAACAACTTCCGCGGGCAACATAGGTGAGTCCAGAATTTCTGGTACGGGTGTTTCAAATAATAACATGATGTACTCCATATGTATTTGAGAAATCCTCTCAATGGTATTCTGCTTGAGGAACATATGAATTTACGAAAGCAGTATTGACTGTGCATACTAGAACAACCATCGTATGGGCTATCTACAACAAAATACATGCAAAAAGATTATTTTGAAAACAAAAAAGTGGCAAAAATGGGGTTTGAACCTTGAATCACACGATTAATTGAAGTGAGCCCGCCCCTGGCGGGTAAGCATTCTTTCTCGCTTCAAGTTATTTAGCATATCAGTATTCATATGGATTGCGAAATAATTTTTGTAATGATGAGATTGAAATTCTTTTTCGTCATGCTAAAATTCTCACATAAATATGCAAACAGAAAAAAACTGAGAAAACATATTACACACCTTCAACTTCAAGGCAATCCATGTGCCACAAAATGTCCATATTTTATGAATTATGTTCTTCCTTCCTAATCCGTAATCACATGCCCATTTACAGCCTCACGACCACATGCATTCTGACATTTAGCGAGCGGTGCCTTTATATAGTTTTTTAAACTGCAAATTTTGATTTTTTACATAAAACCACCACTTTTTAGCCAAATGTTCGAAGATCCACCACCGTTAGTAAATTTGGTAAAATGTGAATAAAGATTACGTCGATCCCAGTCTGCAATTAGCAGAGTATGATTGGTCCATTTGAAATTGTTACTGGTTAGCATTTGAAAATGTTCGTACACCAGCGCGCCGCTACTCCATCAGAGCAAAACAATTTTGATTGCGACTTGAAACAGATCTATCGCAAGACAAATCCACTACACCCCTGCAGTAGTGTGGCAGTTTTTGTAATACCTGAGAGGAACATATGTGATTCATGAATGATGGATGTCTGAAATGGATTTCTTAGATTTTTCTAGTAAAATTTAATATATTATTTGAAATTATATAATTTAAGTTATGAATTTCCAAACTTTTCAGTACTAATAGAAGCAATTTTTTTTCATATTTTAATTATTTGAAATAGTGAGTCAAATTTATATTGAAATTTTTTAAACTTTCGAAACACTTTTCGTATTAAAAATATTTCTATTTGAATTTGTATTCAAAAGTTATAAACATTTTGAAAATAAATAGGAGGTTTTCTAGAAAACTACAGGACACCAGGGACCACTACATAATTTGATAACAAAACTCAAAGACCTATTTGCAAAATCCCGTACATCCACGTCAGTCAGCCTGACGGGTGGATCCAAGTGTTAGAAATGTGTCATTTATGTTTATAATTGGTTTTAATGTACATTGCAAACAATTTGCATAAAAATGATCATATTTTACAAAATTTGTGAACGGGGATTTTTGAACATTTGGCTGAAAAGTGATCATATTTTACACCGTGATAGTATCAGGGAATCTGCTAGAATTACCACCGCCGCGCCCTACCAGGCTACCACGAGGGCACGAGACGCTCCTACCCTCCTATCCCCCGAAGGGTATAACTGTAATATCGAGCAACGAGCCGTGAGGAATCATCCTAACACGAAGGCGGATTTGGGAGCGGGAGAAAGGGGAACGGAGAAAGGGATCTCCCGGTAACGCACCATGGACCTCACCGGCGCAGCTGCCCTCGGGCGATCGCTGGCGTCGGCAACCCCGGTGGTTCCGAGGGAGAGGAGGAGGAGGCGGGCGCCGACCAGGGTGTCCTGCGTCGGCCGCGGATGCGGGGGATTCGCCGACGTGGCGCACCTCAGGGGCTACGAGGCGGTTCCGCTGAAGGCGGTGGAGGCGGCGGCGAGGGACCTTTCCAAGCTCCGGGCCATGGGCCTCGTCGCCGGCGACGCCGCCAAGGAGAAGATCCTCTCGGTAAGCCCTCTCCCTCCCTCCCTACCTATCAATTTTGTGGTCCTGTTCACCGTTTATGCTTCGGTTTAGGGTTGCCAAGGATCGATGCGCCAAGAGTAAATTGCAAAAGACTACCACAATTGGGGAATAGTTATCAACCATTCAGAAAAAAAACTACCAAAAACAGGCATTTTGGTAGTTATTTGATAACTATTCCCCAAATGTGGTAGTCTTTTGCAATTTACTCATGCGACAAGCAGCGTCTACCGATTTGTTGCGATTAGTTTGCTGCGTAAGAATTTGAATGGTGGTGACGCAATGTTTGATTTGGTCATAAAGACTGCTCAATTACCGCCAGCAGCTAAATTGCTAGACAGAACGATTTGAATTTCAGTTTCTTGGTAATTCTAGAAAATGCTTTGGAACAGCTGAGCACAAATGCTTTGATTAAACATCAATTTGGTGGTAAATTAGCTAGCTGATAGTTTTGTACTGCACTTGTTATGTGAATTATGATCAAATTGAGCCCTGATTTGTGTGGAGCAATAATTACAGGAAGCCACCGAGCTGCTGATGCAGGAGTTGAGTCAGATGAAGGATGCAGAGGATGAGCTGAAGAAGAAGCAGAAAGAGGAGAAGGCTATGATGAAAGCCCTGAAGAAACAGCAGAAGGAAGCGAAGAAAGCTGCAATGAAGTGTGGAGATGACTCCTCCGATTCAAGTGAAAGCGACTGTGAGGACGAGCAGTCCATGAAAACGAGCTGTGTTGCCACCGTATCGGTGCCTGGAATGGAGCAAGGAATGGTGACCGTACCGGCAGCGGATTTTGACAAGGCTGCGATGAAGGCCATGAAGAAGAGGGAGAAGGAACAAAAGAAAGCCGCAAAGAAGGCCTTAAAGATGAAGAAGGAGGAAGAAAAGAGGATGTCCACACTGAATTCCTGCATGGACGAAGATAGCTCGTCGGAATCCAGCGACAGCGAGTGCGAGGGGGAAGCAGTCAGAATGAGCCGCTGTGCCACCATCACCGCACCTCAAAAAACACAACCTGGGAACACAGTTTTCCCCATGATAGTGCCTCGAATCCCAGACTCTGTGGCACCGGATGCTCAGATCTCTCCAGTGCCAGCAAATGCCATGCAGTGCACCAGCAGCAGCAGCAGCAGCAGCAGCATCGCTCTTGTCGAAAACCCAGTCCTGAACAGAATTGAGGTCTGCGTGGGTGGCAAATGCAGGAAGTCGGGCTCGCTCGCTCTCCTGGGGGAGTTTGAGAAGGAGGTTGGCACCGACGGCTCTGTGGCCAGATGCAAATGCTTGGGGAAGTGCGGGCTAGGCCCGAACGTCCGGCTGCGGAGCGAGGGCTCTGTAGAGAAGGATAGCCCCATCTGCGTTGGTGTAGGCTTGGATGATGTGGGCACCATAGTGGCAGGCTTCTTCGGAGCCGGCGGATTGGGCATATAATGTAACTGATGATGGTCATCTGGGCATATAATGTAACTTGCAGACGTGTGCTGCTAGTCTGCTACTACTGCACAATAATATGTTATGTTGTACGAGTAGATAATCACGCCTTTGACGAGCTGATGTATATTGTCTGAGCTTAATGAGCTGATGTTCACTATAGATTCATGTCATGTCTGGTAATCAAGACTTCAGGTTCAGTGCTCTCTGATTGTCTGGCTTCAGTTTTGAGCACATACTATTTAACTGCAGGGTTATTTTTTTCGAGATACACGAGAAAATTAAAAAAAACCACCACATTATGGGTTAGGGTTTCAAAAAGCCACCACTATACGTTAGGGTTTCAAAAAACCACCACTTCAGAACTAATAAATAACAAAAAACACTGATCTAACTTTGATCCACGGTAGATAGCCAAACTGACCGGTGGGACCTACTGTCAGACTGACGTGGCATATACATTTTGCATGAAAGACCTTTGTACCTTTTTTTTTTAGAAAGGTAACAGTGACCAGGATTCAGAGGCCAATAATATATATTTACTTATTTTCTTATGTTTTATTCCTTCTTTTTCTTATTTTTTTTCACACAACCTGCGTTGACCAATCTAATTGGAGACCCGTACATGGGCGGAGAGGGTAGAGACGGCTGGCCGCATCAGCAGCTCCAGCCACGGGAGGCGCGCGCGGGGCGAACTCCGGCCACGGGAGGCGCGCGGCGAGCTCTGGCCGCGGGGAGGGCGCGGCAAGCTCTGGCTACTGGGCGGGCCACCTCTGGCCGCGGGAGGCGCGCGCGGCAAGCTCCGGCCGCGGGGAGGGCGCGGTGAGCTCCGGCTACTGGGCGGGCGACCTCTGGCCGCGGGAGGCGCGCGCGCGGCAAGCTCCGGCCACGGGAGGCGCGCGGCGGCCGCAGCGAGCTCCGGCTACTGGGCGGGCGACCTCTGGCCGCGGGAGGCGCGCGCGGCAAGCTCCGGCCACGGGAGGCGCACGGCGGCCGCGGGGAGTGCGCGGCGAGCTCCGGCTACTGGGCGGGCGACCTCTGGCCGCGGGAGGCGCGCGCGGCAAGCTACGGCCACGGGAGCCGTGGGGAGGGCGTGGCGAGCTCCGGCCGCGGGAGGCGCGCGGCGAGCTCTGGCAGGGCCGGCGCGCGGTGAGCTCCAGCCAGTGGGGCACGGGCGAGCTACGGCCATGGGAGGAACTGGTGAGCTTCGGCAGGACGACGCACGTGAGCTCTAGGCGAGCTCTAGCAGGGCCGACGCACGACACGGCCGCAGGAGGCGCACGTGGCTAGAAGATTAGGAAAAGAGAAATAAAAAGGAAAAAGGACTTAAGATTAGAATTTATAAGATGTGGAGGTGTTTTCGTAAAGAAATGATGCCACATCATCCTGACAGGTGGGACCTAGCGGTCAGTTTTGTCATTAGACCAGGATCAAACCGGTATCAGTGTTATCTGTCACAAACTCACTCTGAAGTGGTGGTTTTTTAAAACCCTGACGTATATAGTGGTGGCTTTTTGAAACCCTAACCCGTAATGTGGTGGTTTTTTGTAATTTTCTCGAGATACACAGATGGCGGAGTGGTCGATCTTGAGAAGGCCATTTCGAGAAGGCATTTGAGGGTGAAATCTGTTACCAGTTACCACCACGCAGTTTCGACTGTTTCGCACTTTAGTTACAACACATAGCAACACGTCTTACTGAAAACTGGATGATGCCCCGCGCGTTGCTGCGGAACATTTGATTTAAAAATCCAATGTTTTGATACTTGGAGAAACAGTTGTATAAGCCACTTTAAGTAAAATTTGTATGAACGTCCACATAAGATTAGAATAATGTCTCCTGACAAACATTCAACATAGTACATAATTTTATATAAGATGTCCGTTAATTTTTTTTTAACTATGATATGCAGTGTTTGCATACTTATGGAAAAGGAAAGAAGATAAAATAAGTATTATTTGCTCTGTTCAAATAATATATTTTATCTATGTTGGATCCAAGAGGCCTGACAATAGATGATCATACACATTGGACGTTCTTCGGTTATGTGCCCACTGTACTTCCAGACCCGAAGAAATAGGCATTACGTATATTCTGAGCTCAGATGTAACATCTGCAGTGAGGCAATAGGTTGATCAAAGAATATTTTAACAATACTGCATAGATAAGATATAACCTCTATTTTCAGATCCATGAAATTACTATTGCAAATGGATAGATCGGTAGTGAAATCTTATAAAGTCGCTTTTTTTTAGAGAAAAATCTTATAGTCGCTGCTAACAAAGTTGACCATTAGTCCAAGAACCAGTATGTCTCACAATCTTGAACCTTCAACCTGCAAGAAAGAAGATCCATGAATGGATTGGGTGCTGAAAACCAATAATAAATAGATATAAGAATGGCATATTTTCTTCCCATAAAAATTAGTGTCTATTATCTATTATATACTAAAAGCAATATAATGGTATTTTTCTAGGCACCGCGTTAATCCACATCATCCAAATTTATTTTGATAGTTGGATCTATAATATAAGGCTAGGATTTATCAAAGACTAATAGTTACTTAAGTGTGTACATAGTCCGGCTTGACACCTATTTGACACGCTCTGGGGTTGTACCTGATCAAACGTGAAAAAAGACCTAACAAGATCTATATGGTCAAGACGCGTATCTTCATAGGACTCGAGACAACCTACAGTTTTGACGGCAGCCAGTTTACAACGTTTATGCTACGCGAAGTATAAAACCCTAAACCCTAGTTTTGTTTCCCCCTCTCTTTGAAACTACATTCAAATGGTGGTTGAATTTTGAAAACTACAAAATAATGGAGACCAAATGGTTTACAAGGGCCCTGAATATTTTATATATTTTACCAAAGTCTCTAGTGTTTTTTTGAATTATTCAAAACAGAATTCAAATGAAATTTCAAAAGAGAAAACTGAAAACAGAAAAAGAAAAGGATTTCTGGAAGAAAAACCTAAATCTAACCCTACCTAGGCCGGCCCATCTCTCCTTCCCTCTCCCCGCCGCTCGCATGCGCAAGCCAACGGCCCAGCTAAGCACACCTAGGCCTGGTACTGGTTTGTCCATGCTATCAGCATCGTCAACCTCGGGAAGCTCCTGCAGTCGCCACACCGCTTGCCAAGATCTGGCCAAGATCCCTTGTTGCTTTAGACGAGGATAAGGAGCAGCCCTGCACGCCTCTCCCTCCTCAGATCTTATCCTCCCCCTCGCGCGCTCTCTCTCCCTCTCTGCAACGCGCACGCCCGAACCCTATCCCGCCATGGCCGCCTGCTAGCCGTCGTTGCTGGCCTCCCCTTGCCCATCCGCCTCGCTCCACTCCATCTCCCTGCAGAAGGAATCGAAGAGGGGCGTCGTGAATCGTCGCCATCGACCTCTTCTTCCTCGGCACCGACGAGCTCCTTCGCGCGCCCCGCCGTTGTTCCGAGCTCCGACACGCCTTGTCGTCGTCCCCTTCAGCTCCAGGGTGAGCTCACGGTACTCTAAGACCCCTCCAACCCTCCCCTCTCCCTCTGGTTCGAGCCCGCGTCGTAGACCAGAGAGCACTGCCGCCATCCGCCGTGGTTGACCTAGCTCCGATGACCTAATCCCAGCGGTGCCACCACCCACGTGTCCCCCTCGCTCAACTGATTCAAACGCCCCCTCTCGCGTGTCCAGGCGTGCCCTGGTTCGCCGCCGGCGACCACCGTGGCTCCGCCATGAGTGAGGTGGCGCTGACGCCGTGCTTGCGTGGCTTGCTAAGGTGGCCTTAGGCCCAGCAGTCAGTGGATGGGTCTGGCGTCTTCCTCGGTGAGAAAAGTTAGGGGTAGGGCCCTGACGTCAGTATGACGTCATGCTAGCGCAGTAATCCCTTTTTCTTTTTATTAAATGTTTTGTAATTATTTCTAGAATATAAATAAATACCTGTGGGCCACCCTGTCAGCATTTTAACAATTTGCATAAATGTTTTCAAAAATGAATAAAACTATGACATGTGGGCCCGAGTTGGAAAAATAATTTAAATATTCCAAAAATGATTTAAAATGAATTGAAATTTGAAAAATTCATAACTAATTCATTTTAAATCAGAAAAATACAAATAATATACCAAAATGTTCAGAAAAATAAGAGCTATGCAATAGTAACACAATCATACATTGTTAACCAACTTTCATGACAAGTTTAATTAGAAGAACCAATTGAACCCCATAGGTGATTCCGAGGATCCCCCTGTTCTAGGGTTTGGACCTCTCGGACCCCGTTTAAAATGACCAAGCATGTTCTAGGATTCATTTCAACACTATCTAACTTATCATATCATCCATATTGTATGAGCATTGCACATGCCATGTATTGAATGTTGTTTTCTCTTTTCCGGTATTTGGTTCTTTGCGAATAGGAACCGAACCTGAGGCTGAAGTCAACGACATCGAAGATCCATATCTGTCCACTGAAGGATTAGGCAAGCGTAGCCTCTCATTCTGAACCTATGTTTTATAAAGTATATTACTTTCTCGCTATGATGCACACGATTCCAATGTGGTATTTTGTTAGTAGCTAGTGTTACCTATCTGCTGCACTGTTTTCCTTTTGTAGCCTTATACTTCTGATCCACTACTCCTAGCATACCTAGGTTTGGCTTGTGAGCGTTGTTAGAGCTTTTGCGATTGGCATATTAGCCATGCATAGTAACAACGTCTGATCCATTCGAATGATGAATCAGAGATGCCGGAGAATCTAGAAAGGTAGTATGTGGAGGTATCATCGATGGGGATAAACAAACATGCTAAGGCTTGTATGGGAGGCCACGTTGGGTGTGGTTTTTGTAGTCCCATGCTCGCCACCATTAGGATCCGAGTTCTTGCCTCTTGAACCAAGACGAGCGTACAACCACACGGGGCTATGGGAACCCCTCGATTGACTAACTTGCCTAGTAGATTCCATGAGTCACATAATTTGGGCTTTCCATTTGGCATACGCATTGAAAACCTTTTCGAAAGAGGTGGTGAAGGAGGTGCATCATAACAGGTAGGGAAGCATGGACCGGGTTGCTTGGGGTCGATGGAGCCCTTGGTAAACCAACCTCGCCTCACATCTTTAAGTATCGGCTTCAGGATTTGACCCGTTATGGCGGAACCATACTTATTGCATGACTCATGGTATCGGGGAAAGCATGGTAAAGATGTTGGAATTATGCCCTAGAGGCAATAATAAAGATGTTATTATTATAATTCTTGTTCATGATAATGTTTATATTCCATGCTAGAATTGTATTAAGCGGAAACTTTAATACTTGTGTGGTTTGTGAACAACACCGTGTCCCTAGTACGCCTCTATGGACTAGCTCATTGATTAATGATGGTTAAGGTTTCCTAACCATAGACATGAGTTGTTGATTAATAATGAGATCATATCATTAGGAGAATGATGTGATGGACAGACCCAAACTAAGCAGAGCAATTAGATCGTGTCATCGTGTTCGTCTTTGCGAAGCTTTTCTTATGTCAAATATTGTATTTCTTAGACCATGAGATAATACAACTCCCTGGTATCGGAAGAAAGCTTTGAGGTCATCAAACGTCATCCTATGAGAGGGTGATCATAAAGGTGTCTCTCAGGTGATCGGAAAGTGCCTGTTGGGTTGTATGTATCGAGATGGGATTTGTCCCTCCCAAGTCGGAGAGATATACTTCGGGCCCACTCGGTAATCGATATCAACACCGCTTGCAAGCATGTGGTTAAGGAGTTAATCACAAAGTGATATCGGATTACGGAACGAGTAAAGTACTTGCTGTGAACGAGATTGAACTAGGTATGACGCATCGACGATCGAATCTCGCAAGTAAAATATCGCGAGACGAAGGGAATATATATGGGATTGATTGAATCCTGGCATCGTGGTTCATCCGATATGATCATCGATGAATGTGTGGGAGTCAATATGGGTTTCCAGACCCCGCTGTTGATTATTGATAGAAGATCATGTCTGCATATTCTCGAACCCGAAGGGTCACACACTTAACGTGTCTCGACGCTAGGATAGATTGGATAATTGGTTTATGAGTTTTTGTTCGGAGTCTCGGATGGGATCCAGGACATCACGAGAGGTTCCGGAATGGTCCGGAGAATAAGATTCATATAAGGCAGTGCAGTTTTTGGAGTTCGGAATTGTTCCGGGTTAATAAGTATTGTACCGGAAGCTTCTAGAACCTTCCGGAAGGGGACCAACGTGGCCCCACCTTCCGGGAGGGTGCATGGTCCTATGAGGGAGTGCCCTGGCCGCATTGGGCCAGGGGCACAAGGCCCCATAGGGCCCAGCCGGCCAAGAAGGGATAAACCCTAATTGGACCTTCTAGAAGGGGGGGGGTTCCTTGCCCCCCACTCTTCCTCCTTGGCCGCCGGTTTTGGACTTGGAGGAGGGGCTAGGGCTGCCGCCCACCCCTCTATATAAAGAGGGCTAGGGGAGCACCACCCCACACCTTCCCCTCAAGCCTAGTCGCCCTGCTGCCCTCCTCTCTCTCTCCCTCCCGACTGCGTGTAGGCGAAGCCCTGCTGCAGAAACTCTCCACCAATTGCACCGCGCCGTCGCGTTGTAGATCCAACCCATCTCTCCACCATACTTGCTGGACCAAGGAAGGAGGAGACGTCGAGGTGCCGCACGTGTGCATCTCACGGAGGCATCGCCACTTGTGGTGCTAGATCGGATCGGATCGCGAGGAGGAGAAACGAGTACGACTACATCACCCACGTTCATTTAACGCTGTGCGAATCTTCAAGGGTATGAAGATCTAATCCAATCTCTCTCGTTGTTTGCATCTCCTAGATTACATCTTGGCTTCCCTCTGTTCGCATCCGTAGAAAATTTTGATTTACTATGCCGCGAAACCCTTCAAAGGGTATCGAGCTAGATCTATGCGTAGATGTGTTTCACGAGTAGAACGCAACATGGTTGTTGCGGCGTTGATGTTTTCTGTTGCAAGCCTCTTGTTTGTGTTCTTCTTATGACGCGGGATAGTGAGATTGAAGCGGTCCAGGCCAACCTTACGCGACGTCGTTCGCGAGACCGGCTCCGCACTTGACGTGTGGCTTGTTCCACACATGCGGCTGGTGGATGCCTCTTTCTCTCACTATAGTTGTCATGGGTTTAACACCGGAGTTTGGCAACCATAATATCACCGTTGTGGCTTTCCGTAGGTAAGAATCGTTCTTAGCTTGCTACTCCCATAAGCCACGTAAAACATGCAACAACAAAGTAGAGGCGTCTAACTTGTTTTTGCAGGGAGTGTTTTCTGTGATATGGTATGGCCCAAGATGTGATGTGTATATTGTATGCGATGATCATGTTTTGTAATGTTTCACGACTTGCATGTCGATGAGTACACAACCGGCAGGAGCCATATGGTTGTCTTTATAATTGTGTATGACCTGCGAGTCAACTTCTTATACGCCATGTAATAACTTTACTTTATCGCTAAGTAGTTAGCAATAGTTGTAGTTGCTATTCGTGGTGGAGGAAATCATGGTGGAGTGATGGAGATCATGCCGGCACGCACAAGATGGAGATCATTGCGCGGAGATTGGCTATACCATGTCAGATAAAGTTATATGCATGTGATGTTTATCCTTGTATGTATCTTATTATGCTTAGATCGCGACGGTAGCATTATAAGATGATTCCTCACTTAAAGATCAAGATAAAACTGTGTTCTCCCCATGTATGCACCGCTATGAAAGTTCGTCCGTGTCCAAGCATCACGTGATGATCGGGTGCTATAGACTTCAATCACATACAACGGGTGCAAGCCAGTTTTGCACACGCGGAAATACTTGGGTTTGACTTGACGAGCCTAGCATGTACAGACATGGCCTCGGAACACATGAACCGAAAGGTTAAGCATGAGTCATATGAATGATATGATCGACACTTCGTTGTCCACCATTGAAACCACATCTCTTCTCGTGATGATCGGATTAGGTGTGGTGAATTTGGATCATGTTCACTAAACAACTTGAGGGATGTTGAATTTAGTGGGAGTTCATCTAGTAATTTGATTAAAAGTTGAACTAGTTATCATGAACATAGTCTAATTTGTACTTGCAAATATTGTAGATCACATGGCTAAGTCCAACTTCAACTTCAATGTTTTTGCTGAGAAAGAAAAGCTTAAGAACAATGGGTCTAACTTCACCAACCGGTTCCAGAATCCGAGAATCATTCTCTCTGGCGGTCAAAAGGACTATGTCCTTGAGAAAGCGTTAGGTAACCCCTGTTGCAATCAAGGCCGGCTGATGAGAAAGCTGTCTATCAGTCGCGCAAAGATGATTATGGTGTGATTAATAGCACCATGTTGTTTGCTATGGAATCGGACCTTCAAAATCGTTTTGAAGACTATCCCGGGCCCTTTGAGATTCTTGAGGAACTGAAAACCATGTTTCAGACTCAGGCCCGTTCTGAGAGATATGAGATCTCTGAGAGATTCTTTAACTGCAAGATGGAGGAAGGGAGTTCCTAGTGAGCACGCCATAAAGATGTCGGGCTACACTCAACGCCTTTGAGCAACTGGATCAAGAAGATTCCAGAGGAGCTCAAGATTGACAGAGTTCTGCAATCACTCCCTCCCAGCTACAAAAGTTTTGTAGTGACTCATAATCAAATTGGTTCCACTGATACGATCACCGAGCTCTTCGCAAAGCTGAAGGCTGCGGAGGTGGACATCAAAAAGGATAATCATGTGTTGATGGTCAACAAGCCCTCCTTTAAGAAAGGTAAAGGTGCAAAGAAGCCCTTCAAGAAAGGCGGCGGCAAGCGCGTTGCCCCTGTTGAGAAGAAGCTCAGGTCTGGTCCTAAGCCGGACACTGAGTGCTTCTATTGCAAGGATAAGGGTCACTGGAAGCGCAACTGTTCGAAGTACTTAGCGGACAAGAAGGCTGGCACCATCAAAGGTATATTTGATATACATGTTATTGATGTTTTCCTGACTAGCCCTCGTTGTAGTGCCTGGGTATTTGATACTGGTTCAGTTGCTAATATTTGTAACTCGAAACAGGAGCAATGGAATAGACGGCGGCTTGCGAGGGATGAGGTGACGATGCACATTGGCAACGGATCAAGAGTTGATGTGATGGCCGTCGGCACGCTCTCCTTAGTTTTACCTTCGGGATTAGTTTTAAACGTTAATAAATGTTATTATGTGCCTGCGTTGAGCATGAACATTATTTCTGGATCGTGTTTATTGCAAGACGGTTATTCATTTAAATCGGAGAATAATGGTTGTTCTATTTATATGAGTAACATCTTTTATGGTCATGCACCTATTGTGAATGGTTTATTTCTTCTAAATCTCGAAAGGGATGAAACACACATCCATAACATTGAGGCTAAGAGATGCAAAGTAGATAGTGATAATACTACTTATTTGTGGCACTGTCGTCTAGGTCATATTGGAGTAAAGCGCATGAAGAAACTCCATTCTGATGGACTTTTGGAGTGTCTTGATTTTGAATCATTTGACACATGCGAACCATGCCTCATGGGCAAGATGATCAAAACCCCGTTCTCCGGAATGATGGAGCGAGCAACGGACTTGTTGGAAATCATACATACCGATGTGTGCGGACCGATGAGTGTTTCGACGCGCGGTGGATATCGCTATTTTCTCACTTTTACCGATGACTTAAGTAGATATGGGTATATCTATTTAATGAAACATAAATCTGAAACATTTGAAAAGTTCGAGGAATTTCAGAATGAAGTGGAGAACCATCGTAATGTAAAGATTAAGTTTCTACGATCCGATCGTGGGGCGAATATTTGAGTTATGATTTTCTCACGCATCTTAAAGCAAGCGGAATTGTTTCAACTCACGCCACCGGAACACCACAAATAAGAATGGTGTGTTCGAACACCGGAATCGAACTCTATTAGATATGGTCCGATCGATGATGTCTCTTACTGATTTGCCGTTATCATTTTGGGGTTATGCATTAGAAACCGCTGCATTCACTTTAAATAGGGCACCATCTAAATCCGTTGAGACGACACCGTATGAATTGTGGTTTGGTGCTAAACCTAAGTTATCGTTTCTTAAAGTTTGGGGATGCGAAGCTTACGTCAAGAAGTTGATGCCAGACAAGCTCGAACCCAAAGCGGAGAAATGCGTCTTCATAGGATACCCTAAGGAAACTATTGGGTATACCTTCTATCACAGAACCGAAGGCAAAGTGTTTGTCGCAAAGAATGGTTCCTTTCTTGAGAAGGAGTTTCTCTCGAAAGAAGTGAGTGGGAGGAAAGTAGAGCTAGACGAGGTTATTGAACCTTCTCTTGAGTTGGAGAGTAGCGCCTCACCTGAAATTGTTCCAGTGCCGCCTGCACTAATAATAGAGGAAGCTAATGATAAGGATCATGAAGCTTCGGACGATGCTGCTCTGAACGTCGCAGGTCGACAAGGTCGCGTGCCCCTCCTGAGTGGAACGGCAACCCTGTCTTAACTGTCTTGTTAGTAGATGACAGTGAGCCTGCAAACTATGAGGAAGCGATGATGAGCCCAGACTCTGAGAAATGGCTAGAGGCCATGAAATCCGAATTGGGATCCATGAGCGAAAACCAAGTATGGACTTTGGTGGACCCTCCTAGCGACCGAAAGGCCGTTGAGTGCAAATGGATTTTCAAGAAGAAAACGGACGCGGATGGTAATGTTACCGTCTATAAAGCACGGCTTGTCGCGAAAGGTTTTCGACAAGTTCAAGGTATTGACTACGGTGAGACTTTCTCTCCCGTAGCGATGTTTAAGTCCATTCGGATTTTATTAGCAATTGTTGCGTTTCATGATTATGAAATTTGGCAGATGGATGTTAAGACTGCGTTCCTCAATGGCAACATTGATGAAGAGTTGTATATGATGCAACCCGAAGGTTTTGTCGATCCTAAGGATGCTGATAAAGTATGCAAGCTTGAGCGTTCCATTTATGGACTGAAGCAAGCATCTCGGAGTTGGAACCTTCGTTTTGATCAAGTGATCAAGAGATTTGGATTTGTTCCAAATAGCTATGAAGCTTGTATCTACAAGAAAGTGAGTGGGAGCTCGGTGACATTTCTGGTACTATATGTGGATGACATATTGATTATTGGAAATGACATTAACATGCTTAACGATGTGAAGAGTTATTTGAACAAGTGTTTTTCAATAAAAGACCTAGGTCAAGCTGCTTATAGATTGGGCATCAAAATCTATAGAGATAGACAAAGACGCCTGATAGCTTTAAGCCAGAGTACATACCTAGACAAAGTTCTGAAAAGGTTCAGAATGGATAAGGCAAAGAAAGGTTCAGTGCCTATGTTGTCACGTAAGATATTGAGCAAGGCTCAGTGTCCAGCTACAGTAAATGATAGGGAAGCTATGAGCAAAGTGCCTTATGCCTCGGCCATAGGTTCTATCATGTATGCCATGCTGTGTACTAGACCGGATGTGTCCAATGCTCTTAGTTTGACGAGCAGATATCAAAGTGATCCAGGAGTGGAACACTGGATAGCCGTGAAGAACATTCTAAAGTACCTAAATAGGACTAAAGAAATGTTCTTAGTCTATGGGGGTGATGAACATTTCGTCAGAAAGGTTACGCCGATGCTAGTTTCGACAATCGACAAGGATGATTCTAAATCTCGGACAAGATACGCTTATATTTTGAATGGAGGAGCTGTGAGTCGGAGAAGCTGCAAGCAAAGCGTGATCGCGGGATCTACAGAGAAGCGGAATACATGGCTGCCGCAGAAGCCAAGTGAAGGAGTTTGGATCAGAACTTCATCATCGAAGCTTGGCGTGGTTCCAAGTGCATTGGACCCACTAGAGATATTGTGTGACAACATTGGCGCCATAGCACTCGCTAAGGAACCAAGATATCATCCAAAGACCAAGCATATCAACCACAAGTTTCATATAATCCGAGATTATATAGCAGATGGAGATCTGAAGATTAGCAAAGTACATACAGATCTGAATGTCGCAGATCCATTGACTAAACCTCTTCCACGTGTAAAACATGATCAACACCTCAGTGCCATGGGTGTGAGATTGTTGCCAAATGTAAACTAGATTATTGACTCTAGTGCAAGTGGGAGATCATGGAATTATGCCCTAGAGGCAATAATAAAGATGTTATTATTATAATTCTTGTTCATGATAATGTTTATTTTCCATGCTAGAATTGTATTAAGCGGAAACTTTAATACTTGTGTGGTTTGTGAACAACACCGTGTCCCTAGTACGCTTCTATGGACTAGCTCATTGATTAATGATGGTTAAGGTTTCCTAACCATAGACATGAGTTGTCGATTAATAATGAGATCATATCATTAGGAGAATGATGTGATGGACAGACCCAAACTAAGCAGAGCAATTAGATCGTGTCATCGTGTTCGTCTTTGCGAAGCTTTTTTTATGTCAAATATTATATTCCTTAGACCATGAGATAATACAACTCCCTGGTATCGGAAGAAAGCTTTGAGGTCATCAAACGTCATCCTATGAGAGGGTGATCATAAAGGTGTCTCTCAGGTGATCGGAAAGTGCCTGTTGGGTTGTATGTATCGAGATGGGATTTGTCCCTCCCAAGTCGGAGAGATATACTTCGGGCCCACTCGGTAATCGATATCAACACCACTTGCAAGCATGTGGTTAAGGAGTTAATCACAAAGTGATATCGGATTACGGAACGAGTAAAGTACTTGCTGTGAACGAGATTGAACTAGGTATGACGGTACCGACGATCGAATCTCGGGCAAGTAAAATATCGCGAGACGAAGGGAATATATATATGGGATTGATTGAATCATGGCATCGTGGTTCATCCGATATTATCATCGATGAATGTGTGGGAGTCAATATGGGTTTCCAGACCCCGCTGTTGATTATTGATAGAAGATCATGTCCGCATATTCTCGAACCCGAAGGGTCACACACTTAACGTGTCTCGACGCTAGGATAGATTGGATAATTGGTTTATGAGTTTTTTTCGGAGTCTCGGATGGGATCCGAGACATCACGAGAGGTTCCAGAATCGTCCGGAGAATAAGATTCATATAAGGCAGTGCAGTTTTTGGAGTTCGGAATTGTTCCGGGTTAATCGGTATTGTACTGGAAGCTTCTAGAACCTTCCGGAAGGGGACCAACGTGGCCCCACCTTCCGGGAGGGTGCATGGGCCTATGAGGGAGTGCCCTGGCCGCATTGGGCCAGGGGCACAAGGCCCCATAGGGCCCAACCGGCCAAGAAGAGATAAACCCTAATTGGACCTTCTAGAAGGGGGGGGGGTTCCTTGCCCCCCACTCTTCCTCCTTGGCCGCCGGTTTTGGACTTGGAGGAGGGGCTAGGGCTGCCGCCCACCCCTCTATATAAAGAGGGCTGGGGGCACACCACCCCACACACCTTCCCCTCAAGCCTAGTCGCCCTGCTGCCCTCCTCTCTCTCTCCCTCCCGACTGCGTGTAGGCGAAGCCCTGCTGCAGAAACTCTACACCAATTGCACCACGCCGTCGCGTTGTAGATCCAACCCATCTCTCCACCATACTTGCTGGACCAAGGAAGGAGGAGATGTCGAGGTGCCGCACGTGTGCATCTCACGGAGGCATCGCCACTTGTGGTGCTAGATCGGATCGGATCGCGAGGAGGAGAAGCGAGTACGACTACATCACTCACGTTCCGACGAACGTTCCGCTGTGCGAATCTTCAAGGGTATGAAGATCTAATCTAATCTCTCTTGTTGTTTGCATCTCCTAGATTAGATCTTGGCTTCCCTCTGTTCGCATCCGTAGAAAATTTTGATTTACTATGCCGCGAAACCCTTCAAAAGATCATGGTAAACCACCCTCTGCCGGCCTTCCAAGGAAGAGGGCTAATAATTTGGCATTAAGAGTCGGTTGGTATGTGTGGGTAAAGTTGTACACCCCTGCAGGGTATTAATGTTTTTGAAAAGTCGTGTTCACGGGTGTGAACGAATGGACGTGATGATCATATATAACTATAACCTAAGTAAAACTTGTTGATCCACGTGTGCTTAAGGATGCTTCCTCTAGGTTGAGGGGGTGATCCTAGATAGGAGGTTCTGATGAAGCTGGAGATCGTCGAGATCTGGTGAACAAGATGAAGAAGTCGTTATCTTATCCCTTTTAAAAGATTATGAGTAGACGAGTCTCTTCTCTCTCTTGTTTACAAATAAAGATTGCTTTCCGCAAAATTAAATCCAGAGAAAGCCCTTTCTAGCCATAGTATGTAGACACTAGGTTATCTAAGTCTTGTGGAGTACATTCTTGTACTCAGCCTTGCGCCATTGTTGTTTTTCTACAGATGATCTAGTTGCGACTGAAGGTGGCTTCTACGTTGACATCGACGAGTAGTTGGGGGTCTCAGGTAGCATCCTGAGGACTATGAGATGGACGTCGCTTATGTTTATGGCCACTTAGGCCCTTTGCTAAGTTGTTGTGTAGAACAACATATTTTTCTTCCGTTGTGTGATGTAATGTTGGGTCCATGACCTCTGGGTTGTAATAACTCTAATATCGTACTCTGTTAAGAGTTTAAACTTATGTTGTTGAATCCCTGAGTTCTGTAATGCTATCGAATCATACTGTGATATTCTGTGATTGGAGTCGAGCTTATCTTGGATATGATCTGAGGTTAGTTCAACCCTAATCCCGGGGGTGTTACAACCTGCGGCATCACACATGACTTGGCGCCTCCACTAATACATCGTGCATAGCAACTGCGAACAACATGCATGACTTGGCACATCCGCAAGTAGTTGACGAGCATATCACCTGATGAGCCGGATCGAACCCGATCTAGAGGTGGAGGGTACGTCCTATACCGCAGCTGGCCTCGTAAGGACATCACCATTTCTAAACATGACCACGGAGGCCACCGCCATAGAAGACCCATGACCGGCGCCCCAAAATCCAAACTCCTACATATTGACGCCACATCCCACAACAAGCAAAAAGAGGCTAGATTGCCGCCACTTGATCAGGTTGTAGGCTTAGCCACCTGAAGCCACCATCATCCCCCCGCAAGCCGCTTCATATCGCGCTCTATAGGCTCATCGGCCCAAAGAACTTGGTCACCGCGACCTCAGCACCGGCGCCATGGCCAACTCCGGCCTCTAGACCTCACGTAGCAGCGGCATCCCGACCACCCAAGATGGATCCCCGGGATGCCGCTTCGGCGTTCGTGCTCTGCCATACACATCCGGTGTCCAGGGACGCCGCCTTGTTCCGGCAGGAAACCCCTTGTCGCCAGAACAACTAGGGAGATGAGGACCTGTTGTCTGCCATCGATCGGTTGTTGCTTTGTCCGTTGGCTTCCTCTAGTGCCGGCGGGGGTTGGAGGAGAGGAGGAGCGGGGGCTAGGGTTTCACCCACATCCGGTGTCCAGGGACGCCGCCTTGTTCCGGCGGGAGACCCCCTGTCGCCAGAACAACTAGGGAGATGAGGACCTGTTGTCTGCCATCGACCGGTTGTTGCTTTGTCGCCCGAGCCCCCCCTAGGAGTAACGCGAGAGATCCTCTAAAATTTGGGGAGCTCTTCTTTTGGTTTTGAGAGTTTTTGCTTTTGAAATTTTATTATCCAGTTATTGTCGTTGTACACATTACACAACCTGTCGTAGTAATTTTCTTCTTCTTAATAACAGTACAAAGTATAATGGAATTTTCTGTTTTTTTTAGAAATGGACGCTTTTACTACTATGGTAAGACTTTAGGGGCGAGGATTTTGCGTGAAAAAGTTACTGTACTAGGTGCTTGAATGTCCCTTAATCGACTAAGATCAGATGGAGTTTAGTAATAAGACTAGTACTATAATATACTGATATGTCTAGTAGGTAACTTTCTAATCGGCTCAAATCTTCTTGGAAACTAGTACTCCTTTTCGGTCCATCATACTTATTTATAGATCAGAGGAAGTATTAACTTGGTAAGTAGTACGATAGAAAAGAAACCTTAATAGTCAAGTAGTACTAGGTAGTAGAACTGGCTGCAGGGCACTCCGAAGTTGCAGGGATCTGCGGCGTATTCACCGACGACTGCAGCTCCAAGCCCGAAGTTGCAGGGATCTGCGCCGCCGTATCCACTGACTGCAGCTCCACGGCGCCGTTGTCGCCGTCGACGACGACGAGCTGCTGGTACTCTCCAACATAGTTGAGGTGAACCTTGTCGACGACCTCGTGGTGGTGGTTCTTGCACACCAGGTACACCACCGGCTGCGCCACCAGCATCACAACCACCACCGCCCACAGAACCACGGCCATGGCCACCACCGCGGCCACCTTCAACCAGAGACCCAAGCCAAGCGCGTCGTCAAGCACCAGCACAGGGAAGAATATCTGCGACGCCACGCAGCAGACATCGAGCGGGACGAACACGGCCGCCGCCTGCCATAATTTGCCGGCGAGGAGCGCGCGGCTCTTGCGCACGGCGCCGACGAAGACGGCGCCGTCGAGCATCGCCACCACGCAAGCAATATGCGACACCACGGAGACGTATGCCGCGCTGGCGAGGCACATGCCGCCGATTACCTGCAGCGGCAGGTCGACGACCTCGTGGGAACGGTGTAGTAGCTGCACGAGCAGGACCGAGGCCATGGCGGAGAAGACGGTGTAGGACATGGCAAGGGGGAACATGCGGACGAGCCGATCTAGGGGCGCACGGGGGATGTCCCGGAGGATGCGGTCCGTGGCGTCGGGGTCGCCGTCGGTGCAGTAGAGGGAGGCGACACGGGACGGAACACGCCGACGGCGGTGCAGGCGGACGAAAGCACGTGGATGACGCATATAAAGGCGGGCTCGGAGAGAATCAAGGCGGCCAGGGAGAGGACGAAACGGACACCGTCGCCGGCGACGAGGCCGGAGACGATGGCGCTGCAGGCGGTGACGTGGGCGAGCAAGGACGCGGAGAGAAAGGCGGCGGCCGGGACGGCTTCGGAGTTAGGGAGGATAATGGCGCCGGGGGCCACACGGTAGATCTCGCGGCAGATGCCGGTGAACCCGAGGCCACCGAGATCCTGCTGCTCCGGCTCCCACTCCATTGATCCAGCACGTACGGTATATGGTGGTTTAATTTGGGAAAGGAAATCGCTCGAGTAATTAATCAAGGCACACTGAACTCACCGTTAACAACCGTGATTGCACATGTCTTGTATAGGCTCGCTGTAGATTAGCTAGGTCAGTTGATATCTTAACAGATCTCGTTCTCTTATCCGTGTATATGTAACAAACTCTGGTCAGGTCACTTTTGCTAGTTGTCAACCGACGGTTTGAAGATGACCATCTCCTCTCACCTTTGGATCGAACCATACTCCCTCCTTTCCAAATTAGAACGTGTATTAGTTTTGGTTAAAGTCAATCAAAATTAATAAACTCTGTTTATATATTTAGAAAATAGTATGAAACATCTATAACACTAACTCAATGTTATTAGAACTAGCATGATGGCCCTCGCAAATGCGAGGGCACCACCTTTATTTGTTTTTCTATAGAAGAGCATCGTCCTAATGTGTCAAATTTGATGATATATAAAATGTCTCCATAAATTTATGGACTTAATATTATGTGATTGTAAATAATACATTATATACCCGCCATTTTTATAAATGTCACATGCCTAGAAGAGATCTTTCATCGTATTAAAATTTATGGGTGAAATATCGTTTGGAGTTTTTAAAAACACCACGTTAGTAAACATATACTACCTCCATCACAAGGCTTAAGGCTTATATTATTTTTGAAATGTCAAACTATGTAAAGTTTGACCAAGTTTATAGAAAAATATATTAATATTTATAATATGAAATATATATCTTTTGATACATCGTGAAACATATATTCACATGGTTTCTATATAATATCATAGTTCTTGATAGTTTTTTTCTAAAAACTTGATCAAACTTTTCGTAGCTGGACTTTTAGAAAAATATAGGCCTTAATCCTTGGGATGGAGGGAGTATGAAATTTGTGCATGAGATTAAATATGCAATTGGAGCTAGACGTTAGTTTCTATGAGATCGATCAGTATGCAGGGCTAACGTTCTGATTGTTAAATAATTAGGATTCACTTGAGCAATGTTCTCATGATAAGGAGACCATTTTGATGGAAAAAATATTGTTTTGTTAATAAAGCTAAGCAAAAAGAGTTTATCCTCATTAATATATAGGTCAAGTAGAGAACCAACCCGTTGTTGGATGGTTAGGAGGGCAGTGGTACCCCCAGCCCACCAGAGTTCAAACCCTAGGTTTAACGCTTTGGTGTCTCGTAAAGGCGGAATATTCTTTCAGTGAGAGGCGACGTTCCCGTCGATAGCGAGGCGCCTGCGGTGACTTCGTTAATCTTAAGACTCGCCGGCTTAGTCTCTCGGAGGTGCTCACAGGGGTAGGATGTGCGTGCTTGTGTTCATAGGGGTGAGTGTATGTACGCATTATGGGCGTCTGCGTTTATATTGTGTTTCTGAAAAAAAATATAGGTCAAGTAAAGATTAAGAATTCTAATTCTAACTTTATTTGATATGTTTACCTCTTGTCCCTTCATTTTCATATAAATACACAACATTCTCATGTTGTTTTGAAATAAATGACGTTTTAGAAATGATCGGTCTAGAATATACAATCTTGAACCATTTTTACGTTATTACAAAAATTAGAAATATACCATTTATCTCAAATTTAGCAATCTTACTTTATTTTGTAATGTTTCAATAATATATTTTGCATACCAATAACAATAGCAGATCTTCTATCCAATGTATGCAATATTTTATTTAACTACTTTTAAATATCCCTATTAGCCATACTATTCCATAATTTCATTACGTAATCTATCATTGGTATTTTCTTGTCATGTAACATGACGAATAAACTATCATGGATGACATAGTGATGGTATTTTACTTCGATCGTCATTTATTCTACATGATTGCAAATTTTAATGATGCATATCAATAAAAATTAAGGATAAGAAACCACATAAAATTCCGTGCGAATTTTTTATTCAAAAAATAGTTTATTTAATCACACACACCATATGTAAGCATAAGATCTCATTATACATAAATAATTTTCAAAATTTTATACTCAAAACAAAAATTGTGAAAGTTCTGTCTCTTCTCTTGTAGAAATAAAAAATATAGCCACATGGGTCATCCATAAAGTAGAATTTTTTCGAAATGAGGTAATCCTAGCCCTGCATAACAAGAAAGAAGCCTTTCTTTGACTGTGGAATTAGCTTCGCCTCAAACCATGTATGCACGCTTTCCCTCTTCATTGAAAATGTTCGTTTCAATATCACCATTTTCAGCTGACTTTCAAGAACTGATAAAAAGGTTTTCAGAGGTGAGGGAAGCACCAATCAATCACCATATTGTAGTTTATGTATGTTTTGTTAGTGTGTCTTTTTGACAAAGTCTTGATGGTTGATATGGAGTCATATAGAATAAAGGTGTATTGGCTTCGTTTAATTCTAGGTATTTTCATACAGATCAACTTTATTGGTTACGAACTGCTCATGGTTATCTTTTCAAAAATGTCTCCTCATAGAATGGCGATTTGGTGATAAAGTGGCTGGACAGTTTTTCTTAGGAGGATCGTATCTCTGGAATCACCCTGCGCCCAATAACTTAGGTCCTACTCTATGTAGTTAATCACATTTTTAAACATGAGAGGTTAATTAACCTCCTCAAAATTATGTTTTTAAAATTTATATGTTGATTGATATTTAGGTATATATGTACAGTAAAATCAGTCTAATCTTGTAGCCTCTTAATTCTTTCCTTGTGAGGTTGTCGATAGAACTACTATGCCATAATATGCGTGCAAGCATAGGCTAAATCGGATGGCATTTTAAGACATATTAACTTTATTTTGTAGCAATTTATGGAATCTGTCATGGCTTGCATTTTTAAATTCTGACGATAGAGTGATTGGACAGTTCGTCTTAAGAGGACCGTGTCTTTGGAATCACCGTGCATCCAATAAATTAGATCCTATTCTCCAGAGTCATATTTTCAAAACCCGTGGGGTTAATTAAACTTTTAAATATTATGTTTAAAATAATGTATTTGGTGATATATAGGTATATATGTACGTATGAATCGGTCTAATTTTGTAGGCTATTTTATTATTTTTCGTGCCACGCCATCAGTAGAATTCTAATATATTGTAATACGCATGCATACGTAGGTTAATCAGATCTCTTTGCGGTTTTCTTTTTCATCTTCCATCAGCTTCACGTGTGTATCAATCATTTTTGGACCAGAGCTCACGGGCTCAGCTCTAACATAAGAGTCTATGACCGATTTGACATCAGATCCACGCACTCATAGGGGTATACCAAGCTGGACAGAATGGACAACAATAACCTATATTAAAAAGGATTTCACAAAATGACTTCTCGGCATAAAAATTTCACTGTACTAAACATTTAGGTAACGTCTAACAGCAAGGCGCTACACTCTACAGGGTAGCGCCTTGCTGCTAGGCGCTATGCCCCCTGCCAGCGTGGCACCGCCTAGCCCGGCCTCGACCCCACCCGGCCGTGTGACGCCCAGGCGCTATGCCTGGGGCGAGTAACGTCCAGGCGCTATGCCCAAAGTGTAGCGCCTATATGCTAGGCGCTATGCTCTAATATGTAGCGCCTAGCGGATAGACGCTACACTTTGAGACTTAGCCTAGCGCATGACAGCCCCATCCCCACCCCTCTCCATTCACACCCAGGCGCCAGGAAGAACAACAAGGGCAACCGACGGTTCCTCTCTCCCCCTCTCTCAAATCCATGTTAGTTGTATCCAAATCACACAAGTTTAGAGGAGAAACAATAGCAAAAGTGTTTGGAAAAGTAGATACGTTTTGAACGTATCAGCTATTAAAACGGCCACTTCACCATCGAAACCGTAGTCGAAGCCCAGTACCTAGTCCCTCCGGACTCTTGGTTGTCAACGGGATGGGTGCTCAGTGCTAGCGGTGTGCCGGTGCCTTCGGTGTCGGCCAACGCATCCCTTCCCACGGCCATCTTCGTCCACTTCTGGTCCCCCCTCACGCCAGAGGAGAGGGACGACCCCCAGTGGCACCCCCAGTCTGCCGGTGCCTTCGGTGTCCGATTTGCATGTCACCGTTGGATGCCCTAAGAGCATCTCCACTCGGGGACCCTAAAGCTCCTCTAAAGGGCTATCAATGATGAGGGTGCTCAAAATCTCTCCTAGTCGGCCCCTCAATTCTTTTTTCAGTGCCGGCACGGCCCGGTTTGTTATCTGGTACCCCAGGCCAAACCCAACCCATGGGGGGCTAGCGAGGGCGCCGGATGGAGATGAAAACGATGCGGGCCAGCCCTGCCAGTGAGATATAAGGCTCGTCCCCCGAGCGTCATCCTGTCGTCGGCCACGTGGCGACAAAATTGCTCGCTAGTGCGTTCTCCCACCATGTCCTTCCCTCCTTTTCCACCGCTTCCCGCCCGTTCTTTCCACCCTTTTCTCGCTATATGTAGGAGCGGTGTCCATTGCCATTGCAGATCTACACCATGACCAGACTTCACACCCTCTCCCACAATATCTAGGAAGGCGTTCGGAGTTGCTATTAAAACGGCCACCCGCAGTCTTCACCGTCGAAACCATAGTCGAAGCCCAGTACCCAGTCCCTCCGGACTCTCGGTTTCCTAGGGGATGGGTCCTTAGTGCTGGCGGTCTGCCGGCGCCTCCGGTGCCGGCTGGCGCGTCCTTACCCATGGCCATCTTCGTCCACTTCTGGTCCTCCCTCACGCTAGAGGAGAGGGACGACCCCCAGTGGCACCCCGACAACCTCCACGGGTGGACGATCTTCTTCGAACAGCAGCGCGCGGGCCACATCATCTCCTATGACGGCGCCTGCCTGCCGCCAGAGAACAACAATTTCGACTGTCGGTGACAATGGTGGTGCGCACCAGGGCGCATGGTCGACTGGGTGCTCGACTATATCACCGTCGGGAACCACCCGCGCCTGGCTTAAAAGTCTCTAGGCTTGGTCTCGGCGCCAGAATCAACCTCCTCGCCCATCTAGACGTGGCTGCTAGTAGTTCCATCTTTTTTTTGTTCAAACTATGTGTAAGATTGTTTGAACTGTCTACAAAATTGTTGTTAATTTCGTATTTGTCAATTATTTCGAATGTTTAAAGTTTTTGTACGATGGGCACGGCTGGAATTTCTGGACTTTGCCGTGGACAGTTTCTTTGCCGTGTGTCATTTCTGGACTTTGCCGTGAGGGGTTTCTTTGCCGTGTATCATGTATCATGCCGCCGTGCGATGCTTCTTTGCCGTGTGTCATTGGCACACGGCAAAGCACCAGTACACGGCAACGCCGAATTTTTCGGTAGTGGAAGCTAGCGTCTCCTAAAACTGAGATCTATCCGGCGTCCCCCCATATATGAACTAAAAACGGCCGCGCAGATGCCATACCGGGGGGAGTAGAGATGCTATAACTCCGGTTGACGTAGCATCAATTCTTGGGGTATCCGGGGAGTGGAGATGCCCTAACTCCTGTAGACGTACGTAGCATCAATTCTTGGGGTATCCATTACTCCAGTGTCGACTCAGACGGCTGATAAAAGGCCCAAGCCTCTCGGACACAGCCTATCCAGTGTATCCTGTATTAAGACCAAATTTCCCTTTGCCTAGCTCGCACCACCGGCCTTCTTCCTCCCAAGCTCTCGTTCCTTCCTTCTCCACAACCGCCGTGCTAGGTAGCTCTCAGTGTCGATGGAGTGCCAACCGGAGCGGCGGGGTTTCACCATCTTGTGGGAAATCCTCATATTCCTCCTCGTCATCCTCCAAGGCCTCTGCGCCTACGCCGTTGCCGCGTGCATGGTCTGCGACGTCGCCCGAGACGCGTACTTCTTCTCCCGTGCCATCCTCGATTGCCCCACCGGCGATTCCAGCTGCCTTGCCCGTCTCTTCTTCTCGTCGCGCGTGCTCCTCCTCGTCGCGGGCGCTGTCAACACCCAGATCCTCAGCGCCATGTTCGTGGAATCCTTCGCCGCGCTTTGCTTCGACAAAGGCCTCTTCCGCGCCCGCGCCATGGCCATCTTGGCCGGCATGCGCAAGCGTACCGTGCTCACCATCCTCAAGGCGCTCGCCGTTCTCGGTTTCTACGTCTCGGCGATCCTGTCCGCCTTCGGGCTGCTCGATGTTCTGGGAGTTGTCGAGCAGCCGTTCAGCATGCTTCTGGGCGGCGGTGCGCTGTACCTGGGCAGGACGGTGTGCATCACCGTCGTCTACCGCCGCCTGACCCACCACGACAGCGGCTTTGGCGCCGTGCTCCAGGCCGGAAAGTTCTGCGTGGCCGTCATCAGCTTCGCTCTGCTCGGCGGCGGCGTCCTTCCCATGGCCGTGCTGACGGCATTCCCGTCGCAGCTGCTGGCCGCGGGCATGGCGATGAACGCGGTGCTCTGCACGGTGGTGGTGGTGACGCTGGTGGCGCTGCCCGTGGTCTACCTGCTCTTGTAGGATTAAGACCACCCGTTCTAGTCCAGTACCAGTCTACAACAACACTTACCCCAAGTTCCCAACCGGCGAGAACACTAGCGGCGGTTCGACGGCGACGACAATGGAGTGGATCGGAGGTGATGTCACCTAGCTGCAGCCAGCCTAAATATCTAGCTTCTTCTACTACTAGTCAGTTTTTTTTTCTAGCTTACGACGGGATCGCTTGTGTCGCATACTTGTGTGTGTGTGTGTGTGTGTGTGTGTGTGTGTGTGTGTGTGTGTGTGTGTGTGTGTGTGTGAACAACATCTGTTTGTGAATTACTACCTATCCTGCTTTGCTTAATTAAGATTGTGTATCTGCCCTGCTTAATTCACACATGCATGCATGAAATATTGAGTATTCTTCATGTCTTCCGTGGTGTTGTATTATTATCGAAAAGGAGCATACTCTGCGCAATGAAGTAATACTAGCAAAATGTAA
The DNA here is from genome assembly GCA_023614405.1 of Avena insularis. NCBI lineage: Eukaryota > Viridiplantae > Streptophyta > Magnoliopsida > Poales > Poaceae > Avena > Avena insularis. Next base: position 377,532,077 of record CM042685.1, read on the forward strand.
GCACTGAATGACATTTACATATATACACAAGCTGTAAAAGAAAAGGTTCAATATCTAAACAACAAGGTTAAAACAACAAGGTTAACTCCAACAGAAAGTAATAAGATGGCAAAAAGATCTGGTAGTGAGAACAATGGAAATTTCAGAGTCATTTATCTCAGAGATGAGATCGATTAGCGATTAGCCCGCATGCAGGCTGATGCACTACTAAATATCACATGGTCATATATTCCTATGTACAAACTCTAACAACCTTCCGTACTTGTTCATTCGTACTCAGAATTCTCATCACCGACTCCCTATGCCATCCACGACGACATGGACAAAGCGAGGCCACATTTGTTTTGGGTAGAACGCCAGAAGGGTTCATGCTGATCACATGGCCGGTCAAATGATCCATATCCATATCCAAAGACCGAAAGATATAGGTGTCGCCAATCATGACCTTTTTGGCGTTCAGAGGTGGTTGACTACGCTGCATAATTATTTTCCTTTCATGACAGAAAGCATGACACCCAACTTGAAATTAATAAATTGTAAATGACGAAACAGTGCTATTGGTATCTAACAGGGTTTCCAAGAAAATGAACAAAAAAAAGCTTGTATATAGGTGGGTACAAGGTGTTGTGGCACTCCAAACTTCAACAGAAACATGCAGCATCCCGGCGGATTTGGTAGAGTTTGTTCACGGCATGGGTTACAAAAAGGACGAAAATAAGCATATGCAGAGTACACTCCTGAATTATGTTTACCTAGCAAGCACACTTCTCATCAAGCTTAAATAGCCCACTTAGCAAGATGTGTTGGCCGGTCCCACATCCTGGTTCTGGAATTAATTTGCGGTGTCTCCATAAATGTAACACGCATTGGTGGTTCTACTCTTTTGAAGATAACGGTGTTGGTTTTGATCTTGCGGTTTTTCTCTACTTTTTTGATCATTTGCTTTGATTGTGTTGGGTATGTATCCACGGTTTATCGGCTTCTTAAAACGTTTAGCATATGGGTTTATTTTATTTTTGTATCAGCTACATGGATTATGTGACCCATGGAGAAGGTCTAGAAGTAAAATATGGACGCATTTCTATGGGAAACCATAAACCTTTTGCTCGTAAAAGATATTGGACATCTTATTTGTAATTATGAATCATGACCAATTGTTTAGAAAATGCAATACAATCTGAACTAACAAGGCTTGTCAAGCCAGGGTTGGCAGTACATGCATATTGGCACAAATATCGGTTATTTGCTCTCTCTAAAATAACTGCGTGCTTCTGCCGCCGGCTGTGGATCATCACCGGCACCAAAGCAAAAGAGACCGGTAGAAGAGCAAAATGTATGCTGCAAATTCGTTTCTCTTACAGAAGCTGCGAAACTTCGTGTTTTCCGGAATTGTTTGACATAGGTAAATTTACTTGCGACAACTCATGTATAATTTTAAGTTATATATTGATTTTGTGCTTTGAAAAGATAAAAAAAAAGTTGCTAAAAAGGAAAAAGAAGACGACTTTGTTCCTGTACCATCTTTCACGGTTCCACCAAAAACCAAAATGCAGAAGAGCGTGAAGTCCGACCAGTCGTGGCTAGACACGAAGCCATGGCTCACAGTTGGGCTAGCTCCATTTCCGGGAAGCATCACCCCGGGCGCTTACCGTCGAGGGAAGTATCGACTCAAATGGCTAAGAATCAGCCAAAGCACCACGACGCGGCCACCTTCACGTTTCCTTCCTCGATGCAACCTTTGAAGATTAAAAGCAGGCTACTTACTACGTATTCCAAGCAGGTAGTACATGTTTGCTTTTATAGCCTTGTAGCTAGCCATATGCACACCATAGTGTGTAAGGATAAAGTGTGGAAACCTTGAGAGTAAGAGCATCTCCACCGATGCCCTCCACCAAACGCGTGACCGACAATTGCGCCGACAAGCAGTTTGGGGGCACTGGCAGTTTGGGAAGGCTGCCCACACCAGCGCCCCAATGATCAACCCCCAAAACGAGAACAGATAACATTCAAATTGAATAAATTCCTCTCAAATTTATTATTTTTTTACAAAGTTTGAATGGAATTTAACCTAAAACAAACTAAACTAAATTACTAGAGGTGGAGTTTGCGCCTCCATGGCCTACCTGTCGTCGTTGGAGTCGAAGTTGATCAAGGTGGGTTGCGGCCAAGGGTATGGCCAGTCCACCTGCTACTGCGCTAGCGGTGGAGGCGGCGACGTCCCCGACTGCGGAGGAGACAACCCTTGGGCCAGTGTGGATATTCCATCCCCTATGGAGGTGCTAGTCCGATGGCACGAGAAGGTTGTTCTTGGCCACGACAGTCGCCTCGTCGACAATGAGGCTGCGAGGATGGTGCGACGGCATATGTTTGTCACTGTCGTTGCCGCTAGCCTCATGGTCGTGGCATCCCATGGTGACTGGCGAGGAAACTGCGGCCACTACAGGAACAGACTGATAGGCCGACGGCAAAAAGCCCTCGGCGTAGCCCCTTTCGCCGTCGGCGTAGCTCCCTCGGCGGAGGTCTCCCTCGGCGGAGCAATACTGGCCATCGGCGTATAGCTTTGCCGACGGCCGTTGGCGGCCCGTCGGCGTATTAGCCGTCGGCGCACGGCATCCTCGCCGTTACACGGCCGGCTAACGGCGCAGCACGTACGCCGACGGCCGCGCCCTCGGCGTAGGGTCGACACGTGGCGCGCGCTGGGCCTTCCCAGGAGGCGACGTACGCCGACGGCCCCAACCCTCGGCATAGGGGAGCACGTGGCAGGCGCCTGGGCCTCCTAGGCCGACGCTAGGCCGACGGCCATGGCCCTCGGCGTATGGCCCACTGATACGCCGACGGCCAGGCCCTCGGCATAGCGCAGACCAAATGGCACACAGCAAGGCCCTACGCCGACGGCAAGGCTCTCGGCGTATCACCTGCCCAGATTTTTTTTTTCTGCTCTGCAGCGATATATACCAAATGGCACAGTTTTGTTTCACAGCAATATGTACCAATTTTTACAGCAATACTCACAGCAATATGTGGAAATATATTCCATAGCAATTCAAACAACATCACATATGCCATACATGTATCAAACAAAGATCACATCATTCATACATTATTCAAACATGTATCAAACAAGATCACACCATTCATACAGGGGTATGAACATCATCGCACATGCATAGGCAATAACAACCTACAACTCTAGAGGAGACGGGGTGTACCCGAGATCTCCCCTGGTGAAAAGTGGCGACCTCTGCCGAGGGGTGCGTCCAGTAGAAGCAGCAGAAGAGCCACCTGGCGAGGGAGTAGGAGAAGTGTGAAGCTCGGGAGAACCACCTGCAGAATGGCCAGGAGATGGACCATGGTCATGAAGCGGTGTGATCTGACGCCCATCCGGCGAGGCGTGGCCAAAGTGCCGGTTCCCAGAAGCTCCCGTTCCCTACATGTTGCCTACATGTTAGCAACTTGCGAGGCAAAGTAAAGCGATAACCAGTGGGTTATCAAAGAACTTACCGGTGTCGATGCGTAGTAGGTCCTAGCGAAGCTTTCCTTCGATTGCAAAAATGGCGCCGGACCTGGCATGGGAGGCACGGGCCCCAAATCTCTATTCTGCCCAGTTTGAATATTCACCATCATGTCCTGCAAGATAGTTTAGAAGTCAGGCCGTAGTACAACAAACGGGGGGAAGTGGGACTTGTATCTTTTGCAAAAATAAAGGTTCGGACTTACATTTACGTATTGCATGTAGATCGCAAGCGCCTCTTGATGCTGCCGAAAGGCCACCTGATATTCCTCATAAACGGTATCGTAGGCCGCGTCTAACTCAGGCTACAGTTTCAAATACAAGGAATCTCGTCAGTGGTTAGCCATGCAGGAACAAAAGTCATAAAGATGATGAGAACGAGAAAAACTTACATCCTCGGCGGAGCGACGAGGCTGGGTGGTGGTAGATGCACAAATCATCTAGCATGTTTCTAATCCCATCGTGCTCATTGCCATTGAGCCGCTGACGCATCACCTCACCTCTGTCACGTTCGTACCGAGCAAAGTCGACTTGCGTGACATAGTTAGACATGTACCCATATTGCAGAAGGTGTTTGTACATGTCATCCTTTCCCTGACGATGACGCTTAGTGCAATGAGCGCAGGGACAAAGTGCCCGAACCATTGCCTTCGAACCACGCGCTAACTCATTCACTAACAAATGAGTGTTCCGTACCCAATCGTCTGTTTTATTTGTTGCACTAATACGGCCACTGTACATCCACCCATTATCAGCCATCCTCTTCTGCTTTGTTGGGAGACAAACAACAAATATAGCATTTTATATCAAACAGGAGATTAAATGCTTCATATTTTTACGCATTCATCAACCTACATGTCCAATAGGAAAAGAGGGTCCTAACCAGCCGCTGGATCCGTAGATTGGGTAAGTTCTCCCTGGTTCTACCCCGATCCAAGCAGATTTGCTGACACCTCCCGCTGCTCTCCCGATACATGTCTCGACAAAAGCCAAGAGGATGTGCATCCGGAGAACAACGAGGCGCCACCGAAATCCTGTCTCGAATCGAGGTAGAGCCAGGGAGAACCAAACCCAACTACGAATCCGCCGACTGCCCGATAAAAGCCATAAGCGTTACGGTCCAAAATATGCGAGACCACTAATGCATATTAAGTCGCGTAACGCTTACGGTCGGGATGACGCCTAGGTGACGCGACAGACTTGGTGATCTAGACACAAAAATAAAACCTAGGTACAAGAGAGGCGAACAGATTCTCACCCTCGAAGCGTGATCAAATCGTAGAAGATGATCCGGGACCAGTCGTCGAAACACTCCCCACGCTCACCCTCCGGTAACTATAAACAACATACCATATACAACATATATTTAGCAAATTTCATCTATTTTACTAAACATGAACTATTGTACATAAGAAAAACTACATACAAACTATAAACTACTACTACAACCTACTACTAGATACTACAACCTACTACTAGATACTACAACCTACTACTGCAAATTTCATCTATTTCATCTAGATACTACAACCTACTACTACAAACTACTAGTACATAAGAAAAACTACATACTACAGACTATAAACTACTACTACAAACTACTACTTCAAACTACTACTATAAACTAAAACCACAAACTACAATTATTACAAACTAAAACTAAAACTACAAACTAATACAAACTAAAATAAAAACAAGAACAAATTTTAAAAAAACTAACCGGGCAGTGGGGTTGGGGGTGGGGAAGTGGGGGAGGGGTGGGGGTGGGGAAGTGGGGGAGCAGTGGGGGTGGGGAAGTGGGGGAGCAGTGGGGGAGGTGGCCGGGCAGTGGGGTTGGGGTGGGGAAGTGGGGGAGGGGTGGGGGAGGGGTGGGGCAGTAGGGGTGGCTGCGGGGTGGTGGTGGCGGCGGTGTAATGGGGGAAGCGGCAGGGCAGTGGGGAAGTGGGGGTGGTGGCGGGGTGGTGGGGGTGGGGAAGTGGGGGAGGGCCAGGGTGGGGAAGGGCCGGGGTGGGGCTAGCGGCCCAGCCGAGGCCGTGGGTGGGGTGGTGGTGGCGGGGTGGTGGGGGAGGGAAGTGGGGAGGGCAGGTGGGGGAAGTGGGGGAGGGCTCGCGGGAGGGAGAGAGGGGGCTTGGGGAGGGGTTGGGAGGCGGGGAGGGGGGCGGGATGGGGAGGGATTGGCGATGGAGCAGGTGGCCAGGTGCCATGGTCAAAAAAGGTGATGCTCGCCCCTAGGCGTTCCTCCGACAGGTAGTGGCCGTAGCTCTCTCTTGTTTTGTGTTTGTTTAGGTCATAGGTTGATGTAAAACCATGTTGGTTCACAAGTTGGGGCACAATCCTACCCGGGTTCACCTCGACGGGGAGATTCCCCCCTTATACGGGTCCGGAACCTTCGCCTCTAGGTTAGAGCGCATGCATGCGAGGGGGGACACATGCAAGCACCTATACCAACCTCTCACCACACTCACACACATATGCTAGGGTCACATGCAAGTTTTCATCTCATTCCAATGTTCTCGTGGTCTTCCTCGTGAAACCACGATCTCTGCAAGACTTTCGGATCGTCTACCCCTAGACGTTCCTCTGACAGGGTTAGCCCGGCGTAGCTCTCTCTTGTTTTGTGTTTGTTTAGGTCATAGGTTGATGTAAAACCATGTTGGTTCACAAGTTGGGGCACTATCCTACCCGGTTTCACCTCGACGGGGAGATTCCCCCCTTATACGGGTACGGAACCTTCGCCTCTAGGTTAGAGCGCATGCATGCGAGGGGGGACACATGCAAGCACCTATACCAACCTCTCACCACACTCACACACATATGCTAGGGTCACATGCAAGTTTTCATCTCATTCCAATGTTCTCGTGGTCTTCCTCCGGCGAAACCCTGATCTCTGTGCGCACTCGGATCGTCTACCCCCCTAGACGTTCCTCTGACAGGGGTAGCCCGGCGTAGCTCTCTCTTGTTTTGTGTTTGTTTAGGTCATAGGTTGATGTAAAACCATGTTGGTTCACAAGTTGGGGCACTATCCTACCCGGTTTCACCTCGACGGGGAGATTCCCCCCTTATATGGGTACGGAACCTTCGCCTCTAGGTTAGAGCGCATGCATGCGAGGGGGGACACATGCAAGCACCTATACCAACCTCTCACCACACTCACACACATATGTTTTGTGTTTGTTTAGGTCATAGGGTGATGTAAAACCATATTAGCTTCGCCTCGACGGGGAGATTCCCCCTTATACGGGTCCGGAACCTACGCTTCCGCATGCATGCGAGGGGGGACACGCACATGTGATTGAATCTTTGAACAACTTCACAAAAATTTGTGAAATATAAATTTCATGCACATGTGATAATAACACACAAACATGCAAATTTCTCAACTTGTGAGAAGATTCGACATTTTATGTGGGCGTGAAGACTATTATTCGGAGGCTACGAATCCATCCAATTGATAAAATAGAACCTAAATAATTGATACTAATAAATAAATACAAATAATTTGGTAAGGAAAAAAAAGGTGCATAGGTACGCCGAGGGTCACCGTCGGCGAGGCGTGACGTCGCCGAGGGTCACCGTCGGCGTATCCTATCCGACAATGCTCTCGGCGTAATCTTGGCGCCGTTAGGGCCTTCCTGGCCTGGACTGTCTAGTGCCACGCGCCACCGCGTCGCCGAGGGCAACGTTACGCCGACGGTCACCCTCGGCGTACCTGCCGCTCGCACGAGGGCTCGGAAGCTAGGCTGGCCTGGCCCTGTGCTACGCCGACGGCCCCGACCTTTGGCCGTCGGCGTAGCATCCGGCCGTCGGCACACAACTCCATTCCTGTAGTGGGCGGTGCGAAAGGCGAGGGAGGATAGAGATGCGAGTGTGGCTGCACCGGTAAGGGTCCTAAGGGAGGGGTGCTTCTTATTATAGCCCAGGAAAGTGGGCAGAATCACCGGCATGCTATTACCCCGACTCGTCAAGCGTCAAGCGGCGGCATCTGTGCGACTGGTGTATGAAACCGGCGAAGTTGGCATCGGCGCAGGTCTTTAATTTTGTTTACCGGACATTTTTGGCTACCAAGGTGACCTAGCGCGGCTATTAATGTTGCGTGGTTTGCCCCCATCCCCTGCACGTACGGCCCCTGTGCATTGACGGCGGCTCAGTAGTGCCTGCTAGATTCTTGGGCGTCGGGGTTGTCGGCACGGGTTGAGGCTAGGTACGGGTCGGTTTTTAGGCCGCCACCCCCAAAACCCGTTGGTGGACGCCGGTGAAGATACTCTAATAAATTGATTTATTGTCCATGAATCTTCAGCTAGGAGCACATGTATTTTTACTAACCCCGTTTCAACCAATAAGACCTATTTTTTTTAAAAAAAGTTAAATAATGTTTAGTTTGACCAATTTTTTTAAAATAAATCATTAACATATATAATACAAAATCAATTCCATTACTAGATACATCATAAAATATATTTTCATATGATATCTATATAGTATTAATGTCGTTAATAATTTATTTTTAAAGTTTGGTCAAACTTTACATACTCCCTCCGTGACGGTTTGGAGGGCGTCTTACAAAAATCATGCGTTTTCAAAACTCCTCTCCTCCTAGGCGTGTTAGACTTAATCACAGAAATATTGCCCCCTTTTTTCCTTCCCACTTTCTACTCTATGCAGCCAAGAAATTAATTCTTGCATCAAAATCCACCAATGCATGCGCCTAAACTCCTCGTTTCCATTGAGTAATTACATTTAATAGGGCACCGAATAATTAATGAGACTATTTTCTCCCAACGAATTTGCATGTTTTTGACATAAATCTGACCCCAATCAGCGTCCACCTAGGTCCCAATAATCTCTCTAAAACGCCCTCCAAACCATGACCGAGGGAGTAGTGGGACTTCTGAAAAAAATGACTTATTAGAAGGCAAATAGTAGTTTATATTTCATAGAGATTAGGCTCTTCATAATGGGTGTTTCTTAGCGGTGTATCCTAGACACTTTGTCTATGTGGCACTATAGTTAATGAGTAAAGAGAATGATGTTGTATCTTAGCTAAGAAACACCTCTTGCACAAAATCATAGACAAGTATGGTTAGGACAATCAAATGTATGCATGTCATCTAAATCATTAAATATAGAAATACCACTTACTACTCCGTAAGAAAGAATGCATTGAAGAAGTTGTCTCTTAACCATTTATTTATTCTAAAATAACATGTTAAGATACATCTCATTGTGAAAGGTTTTAGATTGATTAGCCGGCATGCAGCCCGAGGCTTTACTTATTTACTTGTCCGCGTTTAATTAGTCTAGACATGAATGTCTCATGTATGCTTGGTCCTACTCTTGCGATGATGTGTAAAACTTTATGCAGTTGCTTTCCTGCTATTATGTGTCTTGTAGTAATTGAAAGTTCCGTTGATGAAGCGGGTGGAGAGCCCTTTCATTAAAAAAGATTTTTTTAGCAACCGACAGGAGCACTGCCTATTCTATTAGTAGCGGGGAAAAGTTCACTGTATAGGAAGACATTTTAAGAGATGGAAAAATGCCAAAACCACTAAAAACCAGAAAACAAGGAATCTAGTCAGTCTCGGGAGGGATAGCCGGCATATAGGTGGCAAACGCAGTCCCCCTTTGGCGGATGTCATACCTAGCGATGGAAGCTACCTCGATGTAGGTAAGGTGTTTCCCTGTGAAGACTCTGCGGTTTCTTTCCTTTCATGCATTCTAAAGGATGTATAGCAACCGTCCGCTAAGTCGGCGTTGTTCGTCTTTAGTCTTCCCCTTGAGCATATCGTCCCACCAAGTAGAGATGGAAGGGAACGTTTGGCCGTGGTTTCCCGTACGTGTCCTCGCTGTCCCAAGATTACGTAGTGGTCCAGATCGCCGTCGTGAAGGGGCAGTCTTTGCAAAGATGGGCAGCAGTTTCGGGGGCAGATCCGCAAAGCAGGCATGTGGGGTCATGAGGCCATCCTCTGGTGGCAAGCATGTCCGCAGTCAATAATTTTCCGTGCAGTGCAAGCCACGAGAAGAGCTTACATTTCGTCTAAGCATGTGCAGACCAAATCTTCTGGGCCTTAAACTTTGGGAAGCATCCGTTGAATTGTGCATGGTAGGCCGAAGTAGCACCGTGGATACTGTCTTCAGTCAGCATCCATCTAATGGAATCACATTGCGTCGATAGCAATTGAGTATCCTGGGTGAGATCCCACACTTGCAGATATTGAGCTAGCTAGATGGGTGAGTTGAGACGAGCGACCGAGCGAATCCAGTTGTTATTCCTAAGCTCTTTGAAAACCGTCCTTTTCTTCCTCGTGGCTATCTTGTATAGGTCGGGGGCCCAGAGCCGGATAGGGCCCATGTCACTCCAGTTGTCGTGCCAAAAAGAGGCCTTTTCGCCATTTCCTATTGTGATATTTGGGGATGCTCTGAAAAGTGCCATATCCACCGAGTTGCAGGGAATCTTTGAGCTAGCCTAGGTGCGCTCGGGGTCGGTCCATTGTAGCCATGGCCATCGAAGCGTTAACGCCCTCATAGTGCTGTAACATCCCAAAAATACGAAACTTAGATCAACAAACACTAATCATCAAGTTTAGGGTTAACAAAAACTTTTCTAAATCAACTCATGAATGTATGCATATGAGAATGCATAGATTTTTGAAATCCTTTAAACCCACCTTGTTTGTGTGATCCATTGCTTGTAAAATGTTTCTTAGGTGAAAATAACATCATCTAAAACATTTCCCATACTTTTCCTAAAGACAAGTAAATCAAAACAAATATATTAAGTGAATGGTCATTTTGACCAATTTAACTCCCATGCCTACTTTGGCTATCTCAAACTTTCAGAACCTAACAGAAACTTTTCTGGATCTTTGCACCCCTTGAATGTACTCACAACAGAGTGTCAAGGCCCACTTTGTGATCATCCAGAAACTTTCAAATGCATAGTTTAAATGACATTTCAAAATTGAATCTTCTTCATATGGGAAGATCCCACTTTTTCAAAACCCACTCAAACAAGCTCAATTTTCAAAACCCAAGCATCTGCAGACTCACCAGAACCAATCTAGCAAACCCACCAAAAATCATTTCAAAATTCAAAACTTGATTTCATGCGGCCATTTCATCAAACAGGTGGCAGGCACAAATCAAACAAAACCACAAACACTATAGTGTGCAGTGATTCTTGCCTAACTTGTTCCCTAGTTAGCTCACACACAACCCAGTAGATCATCTAGACAGATTAGCCCAACACTAGCACCCCTATGAGCTTGCCATTGCCATTAATGGTGAACAACCGAGCACACCCATGTCACCCCATTGTGGACAGCAAGCTAGGAGCAGCAGCAAGCCTAGCCAGCATGTCTGGGAGGCAGCCCACCGTCCACCGCCACTGCCTGTCCCAGCCGCGAGCGTTGCCAAGCCACAGACCACGCAGACGAGACACGCCCAGACCTTGCCGGCGTGCGCCAGAGCGCCACCCGTGACCAGCATCCACGACAGCGCGCCCGCCCTCACCGCAAGCACACGATCACCATCGACCCCAGACACCCCCGTTTGCCGCCCCGTGCCATATAGCCACCGCCCGCCGTCGAAGACGCCGCCTCTGCCGCGCAGAGCACCGGCCGTTCCAGACCAAACCACACCGCCCCATGCCTCGCGACCATGCCGTGAGTATCGCCAGGAGACACAGCACCGTCCCCTACCCGTGCCCATGCCATTAGCCGCCTGTAACATCGCCCCCGACGAGCTCACCTTGCGCCCCGACGGTCGCTTCGCTCGACTATAAATAGTGGCCACCCCCACACGAATTCATCACACCATCTCACTCCCCTCTCCCCACTGACCGTGCCACACCATCCTCAGAGCAAGGCGAGCACCACCTCGCCGGAATTTCACCGGAGCCCGCCGCCTCTGGAGAAGAAGGGAGCCAGCGATTGGAGCCGTCCCAGGAGAAGCCACCGGTACCAGGAGGTTCGCCGTCGTCGACTTTGTCGTTCGCCCGCCTCGCCGACCCTCGCCCGTACCCCGGTGAGCCCCCAGCACCCCTCACTGGCCGCGCTAGGTTTCGTTCTCGCTGGAGCTGTCTCGCGTCGACGATGACCCCCAGCCGTTGGATTAGAGCTAGATCGAACGACCCACATCACCCCATACCGCTTCGCCCAGCCCGTGTCAGCGGCAGTGGGGATACCCACTTACGCAGCCAGCGGGAGCACTACTAGCAGGCCCGTTAGAATTTCCAGCGCCCAAACAATTCAAATTAAACCTTTTTCTATTTCTTTTCAAACCCACTTCAGCACCCAACTTTAAAAATCAACCTAGATCGATTCAGTGCATCAAATTGGGTGAAACCAATTTTGTTGGAAAGGTCTGTGAATGCTTAATCCAAGCCCGTTGGATTCAAGTCATTTGGATCAGTAGATCAACCATAGCAAAAATAACAAGGCAGAAGCTTTTCTGCATTCAAACATTTTTCAAATTTAAACCATAAAAGCTTTTGAGTTGATTCCAACTCTCAAAAATAACATTTAACCATACCTTTCAGAATATATAAAAATATATAGGTTTACTTGTAGAAATAATCTTCAAGGAATAAAAGAATTCTTCATAAGCATTTCTAGCCACTTTAAGTAATTAAAATAAAATGGTAAAACATTATTAAATTGTGACACCACTTTAAATCACATTCTCTTGGACTACAATATATGGTGATGACATGTGTCAACATGATCCCATGTTTAGTTTGGAGAATATTAAATCTTAAGTAGTTTCTCAATGAGTAGAAATTACTTTTCTAAAATAAAAAGATTTAAACCAAGCCTTAACCTTGTAATGTTAGAGATGATGCTAGATTATCTATAGGACCCTTGTGTGTAATGATTGCAAGTAGTTAAGTATTGTTTGGTGATTGTGTACCCCGTATTTATTCATAAACGCTAGTACCGACCAAGGATACGAGGAGGAAGGAGGATACTACGAAGAGGAAGCCGAGGAGAACTTCAACCACTGCTCTGCACAAGGCAAGCTAACACTTGCAAGATACTATACCTATGCAAGCTTATATTGACATTGATGCAAGCTAACCCTTGCAAAATCCCCTATTATTGCCACAAACCCATACTTGTGATATGAATACTATATGCCTTAAGCATAAGTGATCATACCCACTTGTTAAACCAATCCTAGTTTTATAGCAAGCTTCTTACTTTATTTCTTTATCAAAGCTTACTTAGAGTCTACCTAAGAGTTTGGTAGATATTAAACAGTTGTGCTCAAGGTTGCCTAAAGAGCATAAAATCTGGCCTAAGCTAGAGACCCTGATCTCAGCCTAAGATATAATGTTGGACTTAGTGAAACTCCACTAGTTACCACCCCTCGTCATTATTACCCCCACCTGTAGATGCTAGTGCTAAGCATAAAACTTGATCAACCTTAGATGGGAATACTTGGTGGAAAAATGGTTATGAAAACCTTGGAATGATGGATCATTCTACTGAAATGTTTTGGACATGTGTTTCCGAACACTTGATGATTTTGGTGATAAAAATGTTGAGGCATGAGCCTTAGCCCTTTATAAAACTGATGGTTGTCTGGATGCGATACCATTCCAATTTTATCGTATAACCACAATACCCGAATTTTGGGTAGGGCTTGACTGGAAACTTATATACCTTAGTATTAGTTCCCTCACGGCCAAGGTCTGAGCTGAGGCTACCTTGTGAAGATTGTCCACCTGTGCAGTACCCAAGATGACAGTGGTCATGGTTGGGAGGCCAAACTCACAGGAGAGGTGCTGATACTAGGGAGTGTAATTGAAAGGTTAGGATTGATTATCCGCATACTGAGTATGGTGAATTCAGGATTTGTTCTTGACAGATGTATCAAATGTTGTGGCGAAAGTGTACAATCTCTGCAGAGTGTCAAACTATTCGAATAGTCAGCGTCATGTTATGGACGATTGATGGCCATCTTGTTCCCCCGTCAGACTCTTTGAAAATGACTTGTGAAACGAATTGAGACTTTGACTTGACCACAACAGAGTTGTGACTTGAATTACAAGATCCCACTTAGGATTTAATAAATTGTGACTAGTTTTGGAACTTAGTAAGGATAAACCTGGCTTTTTGCAAAACAACCCTAGAGCCTAGTGTCCTATTATCCAAAAACCCCTTACCTGTTAATATTAGTTTGCGAGTACTTAAAGAGTACTCATGGCTTTGTCCCTGGCTATTCCCATGGCCAGACTATGAAGAGGATTACCTGGAGGATGGACCCGAAGGTTCGACAACTAGGATCATCTCCATCCCATCACATTGCCTGTGACCCCGAAGATGGAGCTTCGCCTACGCTACCGTTATTATTCCGTATTCCACTGCTTGATGTTGTATTAAGAACTGGATCATGAGATCCCTATTTGTGTAAGAACTTATGTATCGTTGTAATGGATGAAGTACTATGGTATCCAATTATGTTATGTCTCGCAAAAATGGTAATCCTGGGATTGCGATGTATGGCATAACAGGCATCTAGGATTGAAAAATCCGGGTGTTGACAAGTGCGCTGGCAATCCAAGGCCGCCCAAGTCCTTTGGTCTACATGTAGGGTTTCGTAGCATGGAAAACAAAAAATTTCTACCGCATACAAACAAACAAGCCAAGATCTATCTACTAGATTGTAGCAACGAGTCGATGGAATAACTCACCCTCGAAGATTCCAAAGTGTTTAACGAGAGCGGATTCTCGTGGGTGATGTAGTCGTACTCTTCCCGATCTCAAGATCGCGTAGACGATCCTTCCGGCGCTGCGTTCCGGCAGCGCTCCCGTAGTCGGTCACACGTTCGGTACTCGACGAAGACCTTCCTCTCCCTTGTTCCAAAGAAAATGGAGGTTGTAGCACTCTCCTCGCGATTCCATCCTGGCAGTGGTGCAGTAGAGGGGAGATCTCGCAGGGCTTCGCCTTAAGCCGGAGCGAGTATGGTGGAGTATGAGAGAGTCCCTCGGTGTTCTAGGGTTTAGACACACCAAGGAGGGGGCAAGCCAGCGGCTAGGGATTAGCTAGACGGCGGCTAGGGTTTGCCCTAGGGCCGGCGGCGGCTATGGAGGCGGCGGCGGCTTGGGGCTAGGGTTTGGAGGAGAGGATCTTGTGTGTCAAGGAGGGGAGCCCTGCCCCTCCTTATATAGGTGGAGGGGGCCGGCCGGCCAAGGGGAGGGAGAGGAGTCCCTCCCCAACTCGGCTTGGGTGGGCGCCGCCGGTTGGAGGAGGAACTCCTCCCAACTCGATTCCCACTCCTCCTCTTTTCCTCTTTCCAAATTTAGCCGTTTGACTTTTCAAACTAGCTGTTTGACTTTTCAAACTAGGATTTGAATTAATCCTTTATTTGGTTCAGCGATGACACTTAGTACATGATGCAATCATACCAACTTGATACAACACATTCATGTACCCTTCCTCCGAGTCGGACATTCCGGAACATTCTAGAACATTCCCGATGAAAACACCGGAACCATTCCCCAACTCCGAAACGAGACTTTCCTTATATGAATCTTATTCTCCGGACCATTCCGGATCTCCTCGTGATATACCGAATCCCATTCGAGACTCCGAACAACATTCGGTATCTTTCTCATCATTCCATAACTACTCAAACAACGTCGAATCCTTAACTGTGTCTCCCTACGGTTCGTGAATTATGCGGACATGATCGAGACACTTCTCCGAACAATAACCAATAGAGGAATCTGGAAATTCATATGGCTCCCACATATTTCAACGATTACTTTGCGATCGAATGAACCACTTACATACGATATCAATTTCCCTTTGTCTCACGATAGTTTACTTATCCGAGGTTATGATCGTCGGTATCTCTGCATACCTAGTTCAACCTCGTTACCGATAAGTACTCTTTTCTCGTTCTCGTGATATGTGATCCCTTGTGAGCCAGTCACATGCT
Organism: Avena insularis; assembly: GCA_023614405.1. Classification (NCBI taxonomy): domain Eukaryota; kingdom Viridiplantae; phylum Streptophyta; class Magnoliopsida; order Poales; family Poaceae; genus Avena; species Avena insularis. Next base: position 377,547,532 of record CM042685.1, read on the forward strand.
TGCAAGCTAATTGGATGACATTTCACCGAGAGGGCCCAGAGTATATCTATCCGTCATATGGATGGACAAATCCCACTCTTGATCCATGTGTTTCAACCAATACTTTCCGAACACTCAATGCCACCTTTATATCCACCCAGTTACGATGTGGTGTTTGATGTCATCAAAGCATCCATCCGGCAAAGGTGATATGCATGATCTCATGGTCGAAGGAATTAGATTACTATGTATCAGAAAGCATATAGCAATTGAACTATTAAAATGACTTGATCTTTATGCTACGCTTATCTATAGGAGTATGTCCATCATATCATTCTCCTAACAATATGATCTTGTTGTTAATAACATCTCAATGTTCATGATAGGGAAACCACAATCATCTATTAACCAACAAGCTAGTATTATATAGAGGCTTTACTAGGGACTTCAAATTAAGTTTACAAATCACACAAGTATTAATGTTTCCTTGTTAATACTATTATAGCATGAATGTAAACATTTATCATAAACACAAAGATATAATAATAACTACATTTATTATTGCCTCTAGGGCATATCTCCAACAGTCTCCCACTTGCACTAGAGTCATCTAATCTAGATTACATGGTAATATACCGAACACCCATGGCAGTTTGGTGCTGGTCATGTTTTGCCCTCGGGAGAGGTTTAGTCAACGGATCCGCCACATTCAGATCTGTGTGTACTTTGCAAATCTTTATATCCCCATCTTGGATATGTTCTCGAATAGCGTGAAAACGTAGCTTGATGTGCTTCAGCTTCTTGTGTGACCTTGGTTCTTGCGCATTGGCTATGGCGCCCATGTTATCACAGTAGATAGACATTGGGTCCAGCGCACTAGGAACCACACCCAGCTCTGTAATGAACTCTTTCATCCATATCGCTTCTTGTGAAGCCTCCGAAGCAGCCATGTATTCCGATTCAGTTAAAGATCTCGCCACAACGCTTTGCTTTGCACTCCTCCAGCTAACTGCTGCACCATTCAAAACAAATACGTATCCAGATTGTGATTTAGAATCATCCGGATCGGTGTTCCAACTAGCATCGGTGTAACCATTAACAACGAGTTGTTCATCACCTCCATAAGAAAGAACCATATCCTTAGTTCTTCTTAAGTACTTAAGGATGTTTTTGACCGCTGTCCAATGATCCACTCCTGGATCACTTTGATATCTGCTAGTTAAACTAACAACATATGCAATGTCGGGTCTAGTACATAGCATGGCATACATTAGAGATCCTATGGCTGAGGCATAGGGAGTCTTACTCATCCTTTCTCTATCTTCTGCCGATGTCGGACTTTGAGTTTTACTCAAGATCGTATTGGGCAACATGGGCAAGAACCCTTTCTTGCTATCTTTCATTCCAAACCTCTTTAGAACTTTGTCCAAATATGTACTTTGTGACAATGATATTTGGCGTTTTGATTTATCTCTATAAATCTTTATGCCTAATATGTAAGCTGCTTCGCCAAGATCCTTCATTGAAAAACTATTATTCAAATATTCCTTGACACTATTAAGAAGGTCTACATCATTCCCAATCAACAATATGTCATCTACATATAGTATTAAGAATGCTACAGAGCTCCCACTCACTTTCTTGTAAATACAAGCTTCTCCATAAGTTTGTATAAAACCAAAACTTTTGATCACCTTATCAAAACGTTGATTCCAACTTCGGGATGCTTGCTTCAATCCATAGATGGACCGTTGAAGTTTGCATACCTTGTTAGCATCTTTAGGATCAACAAAACCTTTGGATTGCATCATATACAACTCTTCATCAATGTCTCCATTGAGGAATGCTGTTTTGACATCCATCTGCCATATCTCATAATCGTAATATGCAGCGATTGCTAACATAATACTCACAGACTTTAGCTTCGCTACTGGTGAGAAAGTCTCATCGTAGTCAACTCCTTGAATTTGTCGAAACCCTTTTGCGACAAGTCGAGCTTTATAGACAGTAACATTACCATCAGCATCTGTTTTCTTCTTGAAGATCCATTTGTTCTCGTGACCTTCCGGCCATCCGGTAAGTCCACCAAAGTCCATACTTGGTTTTCGTACATAGATCCAATCTCGGATTTCATGGCTTCTTGCCATTTATTGGAATCTGGGCTCATCATCGCTTCCTCATATGTCTCAGGGTCATCGGTGTTGTCCACCAACATGACACTCATAACGGGATCATACCAATCTGGAGTGGTACGAGTTCTCGTTGACCTGCGAGGCTCTGTAGCAACTTCAACCGAAGTTTCATGATCATCATCATTAGATTCCTCTCTTATTGGTGCAGGCACCACAGGAACTTCTTCCGGTGCTGCGCTACTCGCAATTTCGAGAGAAGGTTCAACAACCTTGTCAAGTTCTATTTTCCTTCCAGTCACTTCTTTCGAGAGAAATTCCTTCTCTAGAAAGGATCCATTATTGGCAACGAAGATTTTGCCTTCGGATCTATGATAGAAGGTATACCCAATAGTTTCCTTCGGGTATCCTATGAAGACGCATTTTTCCGCTTTGGGTTCAAGCTTGTCCGGCTGTAACTTCTTTACATAGGCTTCGCATCCCCAAACTTTAAGAAACGACAATCTAGGTTTCTTCCCAAACCATAATTCATACGGTGTCGTTTCAACGGATTTAGATGGTGCCCTATTTAAAGTGAATGCGGCTGTTTCTAATGCATAACCCCAAAATGATAGCGGTAAATCTGTAAGTGACATCATAGAACGAACCATATCTAAGAGAGTTCGATTCGACGCTCGTACACACCATTCTATTGTGGTGTTCCCGGCGGTGTCAATTGCAAAAGTATTCCGCATTTCTTCAAATGTTCGCCAAACTCGCAACTTAGATATTCACCTCCACGATCAGAACGTAGAAATTTAATCTTCTTGTTACGTTGATTCTCTACCTCACTTTGAAATTCCTTAAACTTCTCGAAAGTTTCGGACTTATGTTTCATGAAATAGATATACCCATAACTACGCAAGTCATCCGTGAAGGTAAGAACATAACGATAACCACCGCGATGCTACACTCATTGGACCACACACATCGGTATGTATGATTTCCAACAAGTCCACTTTCGCTCCATCATACCGAAAATGGAGTCTTAGTCATTTTACCCATCGACATGCTTTGCATCTATCAAGTGATTCAAATCAAGTGATTCAAGAAGTCCATCGAATGGAGTTTCTTCACACGCTTCACTCCAATGTGACCAAGACGACGATTGCCACATATAGGTCGAGTTATCGCTCGATTTCAAACGTTTAGCCTCAATGTAATTAATATGTGTATTTCCACTATCGAGATTCAATAAGAATAGACCATCTATCAAAGGTGCATGTGCATAAAACATATTACTCATATAAATCGAACAACCATTATTCTCGGACTTAAACAAGTAACCGTCTCGCAATAAACAAGATCCCGATATAATGTTCATGCTTAACACAGGCACCAAATAACAATTATTTAAGTATAAAACTAATCCCGATGGTAGATGAAGGGGTAGCGTGCCGACCGCGATCACATCAACCTTTGATCCGTTTCAACGCCGATCGTCACCTCGTTCTTCGCTAGCTTCCGCTTATTCGCAGCACTGCTTTCGAAGTTACAAATATGAGCAACCGAACCAGTATCAAATACCTGTGCACTACTACGAGTACTAGTGAGATACACATCAATAACATGTATATCAGATATACCTTTCTTCTTGATGTTGCCGTTCTTCAAATCCGCCAAGTACTTTGGCAATTCCGCTTCCAGTGACCTTCTCCCTTGCAGTAAAAGCACACAGTATCAGGCTTAGGTCCAGCCTTGGTTTTCTTCGTCGGTGTGGTAACTTTCTTACCACCCTTCTTGAAGTGTCCCTTCTGCTTGGACTTGCCTTTCTTGAATTTGGTGGTCCTATTGACCAACAACACTTGGTGCTCTTTCTTGATCTCCACTTCTGCAGATTTCAACATGGCAAAGAGTTCTGGCAACGTCTTGTTCATGTTTTGCATATTGTAGTTCATCACAAAGTTCTTGTAACTTGGTGGCAGTGATTGGAGGACACGGTAAATCCCCAAAGCATTGGGAATCACTATACCCAAGCTTTGAAGTTTGTTTATGCCCAGACATCTTAAGCACATGCTCACGACGGAGCGCCCTCTTCCATCTTGCAGTTAAAGAACTTTTCAGAAGCCTCATAGCTTTCAATTGCCGCATGAGTCTCAAAGATCAATTTGAGATCCTCGACAATATCATATGGGTCTGAGTTCTCAAACCTTTTCTGAAGCTCTGATTCTAAACCATACAAGATAGCACACTGAACTGTGGAGTACTGAGTCTTCCGAGTGAGGTAAACATTCTTTACTTCATCGGCGGCATCAGGTGTGGTCACCTGATGCATCCAGCACATAGGTCAAATTACCACTGTGAGGACAATCCTCAAATTGCGGAACCAATCCATGATTGCTTCCATTGTTTTTCAACTTTTCTTTCTCTAGGAACGCATTAAAATTGATGGTAGGGGCTGCCATTGATCTACAACATATTTGCAATAGTTTAGACTAAGTTTATGACAAATTGAGTTCAATTAATAATAAAATTAATCCAGGTGAACTCCCACTCAAAACAATATCCCCCACATTTTTTTAGTGATCACACGAACCAAATCCACCACATCAACACCGATCATCACGAGAGTTGATATAGTTTCAATGGCGAACAATCGACATGTTCATCATATCTACTATATGATTCATGTTTTACCTTTCGGTGATCCGTGTTCCGAGACCATGTCTGTACATGCTAGGCTCGTCAAGCTCAAACCTTAGTTTCCGCATGAGCAAATCTGGCTTGCTCACGTTGTATGCACTTGCAGAATCTAACACACCCGATCATCACGTGGTGCTTCGAAACAACAAGCTTTAGCAACGGTGCTAACTAAGGGTGAACACTTTATGACTTGAAATTTATGTGCATGAGGGATCATCTTATAATGCTACCGTCGTCTACTAAGCAATACAAAATGCATAAAGGATTAACATCACATACAATTCAAAATATGTGATATGATATGGCCTTTCTTCTTTGTGCTTCCGATCTCCATCTTCTAGCACGAACATGATCTCCATCATCATCGACATTGCATCAAGGTTAATGACGCTTCTCCATGGTTGTCGTCCACCGGCTTCAACTATTACAACTACTTTGAATAGACACGCGGGTCTTAACATAAATTAAAGACAACCATATGGCTCCTGCCGGTTGCCAACTTACAATAAGGAACATTGCATACATCAAATATAATCACAATCATGGCCATATCACATCACAGCACACCCCTGCAAAACAAAGTTAGACGCCTCTACTTTCTTTGCATGTTTTACGTGGTTTGGGGCTTTCAATAAGTGTCATTCTAACTTACAAACATGAACCACAGCATTGATACTAGTATTGTTAATCACCCGTTGTAAATTGGATCTTAACTATGCTAGGAGAAACAGGCACCCGCAAAGCCACTTATGCAATACAAGTTGCATGTCAAGCGTGGAGCAAGTCTCATGAACGATGTCATGTAAGGTTAGCCCGGGCCGCTTCATCCCAACATCCCGCAAGATGCAAAGTACACAAGAAGCAATCGACAATAAAAGCATCAATGCCCACAATGACCATTGTGTTCTACTACTCTGTGCAATGATCTACATATAGACACGGCTCGATACCCTGTAGGGTTTCGTAGCATGGAAAACAAAAATTTCTACCGCATACAAACAAACAAGCCAAGATCTATCTACTAGATTGTAGCAACGAGTCGATGGAATAACTCACCCTCGAAGATTCCAAAGTGTTTAACGAGAGCGGATTCTCGTGGGTGATGTAGTCGTACTCTTCCCGATCTTAAGATCGCGTGAGCGATCCTTCCCAAGGCGCTCCATGATCAGGTCCCGCAACGTGGTCACATCGTACTCGACGAAGACCTTCCTCTCCTTGTTCCAGCAGGCGGAGGTTGTAGCACTCTCCTCGCGATTCCGGCACAACGGGCGTGGGAAGTAGAGGAGATCTCGCAGGGCTTCGCCTTAAGCCGGAGCGAGTATGGTGGAGTATGAGAGAGTCCCTCGGTGTTCTAGGGTTTAGACACACCAAGGAGGGGTCAAGCCGGCGGCGGCTATGGAGGCGGCGGCGGCTTGGGGCTAGGGTTTGGAGGAGAGGATCTTGTGTGTCAAGGAGGGGAGCCCTGCCCCTCCTTATATAGGTGGAGGGGGCCGGCCGGCAAGGGAGGGAGAGAGTCCTCCCCAACTCGGCTTGGGTGGGCGCCCCGGCTGGAGGAGGAACTCCTCCCAACTCTGCTTTCCACTCCTCCTCTTTTCCTCTTTCCAAATTTAGCCGCTTGACTTTTCAAACTATTGCTTTGACTTTTCAAACTAGGATTTGAATTAATCCTTTATTTGGTTCAGCGATGACACTTAGTACATGATGCAATCATACCAACTTGATACAACACATTCATGTACCCTTCCTCCGAGTGCCGACATTCCGAACATTCTAGAACATTCGATGAAAACACGGAACCATTCCCCAACTCAAACGGGACTTTCCTTATATGAATCTTATTCTTGGACCATTCCGGATCTCCTCGTGATATCCCGAATCCCATTTGAGACTCGAACAACATTCGGTCTCTTTCTCATCATTCCATAACTACTCAAACAACGTCAATCCTTAAGTGTGTCTCCCTACGGTTCGTGAATTATGCGACATGATCGAGACACTTCTCCGAACAATAACCAATAGAGGAATCTGGAAATTCATATGGCTCCCACATATTTCAATGATTACTTTGTGATCGAATGAACCACTTACATACGATATCAATTTCCCTTTGTCTCACGATAGTTTACTTATCCGAGGTTATGATCGTCGGTATCTCTGCATACCTAGTTCAACCTCGTTATCGATAAGTACTCTTTTCGCTCGTGATATGTGATCCCTTGTGAGCCAGTCACATGCTTGCAAGCTAATTGGATGACATTACACCGAGAGGGCCCAGAGTATATCTATCCGTCATATGGATGGACAAATCCCACTCTTGATCCATGTGTTTCAACCAATACTTTCCGAACACTCAATGCCACCTTTATAGCCACCCGCCACGGTGGTGTTTGATGTCATCAAAGAATCCATCCGGTAAAGGTGATATGCATGATCTCATGGTCGAAGGAATTAGATTACTATGTATCAGAAAGCATATAGCAATTGAACTATTAAAATGACTTGATCTTTATGCTATGCTTATCTATAGGAGTATGTCCATCATATCATTCTCCTAACAATATGATCTTGTTGTTAATAACATCTCAATGTTCATGATAGGGAAACCACAATCATCTATTAACCAACAAGCTAGTATTATATAGAGGCTTTACTAGGGACTTCAAATTAAGTTTACAAATCACACAAGTATTAATGTTTCCTTGTTAATACTATTATAGCATGAATGTAAACATTTATCATAAACACAAAGATATAATAATAACTACATTTATTATTGCCTCTAGGGCATATCTCCAACACTACATACCGTCTTCTAGTTGACAAGCGCCTTGCCTTTAACCGCGTGCTCCCCTCCGTCGCCCGCCCAGACGAAATTCTGGACGATCTTTGTAATTTGCTTACGTGCCCACTTAGAGAGTGGGATGGCGGTGGCATGGTATGTTGAAGTGGCCATAAGGACGGACTTTGCCAGGGTTATCCGTCCTGGCCGTGCAATGTTCTTACCGAACCATCCCAGAAGTTTCGGAGCGATTTTCTCGAAGAGAGGCTGGAAGTCCACTTTGCGAACGCGGCGGATGTGGAGCGTAAGGCCTAGATACCTTCCAGGGAATGCGGCAATCTTGGCAGGAAGGCGGACACAAGACTTCCTCGATGTTGATTTTCCCACACTGTACCGTGAAAACCTCTGTCTTAGCCACATTGGTGACCAGTCCGCTAGCCTTGCCGAAATTGTTAAGGATCACGGAGATGGCATCAAGCTCCTCTTTTATTGGGTTGATAAAGATTCCGGCACCATCGACATAGAGGGAGACTCTGCAATTCTCCACTCTAGAGAGTATAGGGCTGAGGATTCCGCAGGTATTGGCTTTGGATAGGATGCGTTGGAGAGGGTCAATGGCCATGATGAAGAGCATGGGCGATAGCGGGTCACCTTGCCTTAGTCCCCGAGCATGCCAAAAGGCCATTCCGGGGTTTCCATTGAGGAGAACCCTCGATGATGCGGAGGCCAGGGAGAGACACACCTAGTTGCGCCAGTTCGGGCGAAAACCTAAAGCAGTCATCACCTCTATGAGGTAGGCCCATCCGACCGAGTCGAAAGCTTTGGAGATGTCCAACTTTAGAAAGAGGCTCGGAGTCTTAGAGGAGTGGAGATCTCTGGTTAGGTTCTGCACATGCATAAAGTTGTCGTGGATGCTTCTCTTCTTAACGAAAGCGCTTTGGCATTTGGAGACTATATCCGGTAGCATAGGAGCTATCCGGTTTGTGAGAAGCTTGGAGAAAATCTTCGATATGTTGTGGATGAGGCTGATTGGCCTATAGTCGCCCACTGTCGCGGCATTGGTTTCTTAGGAATGAGGATGATGTTTGCGGAGTTTATAAGGTTGACGCAGTTGGTCCTGAGCTTTGACATATGGATGATAGCTCTTGTGACATCGATTCTGATAATATCCCTGCAAGATTTGAAGAAGGCTCCAATGAATCCGTCGGGGCCCGGGGCTTTTACCGAGGGTAGGGAGAAGACCGCCTCTTTTATATCGACATCGTCAATAGGGGCATCCATAGAGGCAATAATAAATGTAGTTATTATTATATCTCTGTGTTTATGATAAATGTTTACATTCATGCTATAACAGTATTAACCAGGAAACATTAATACTTGTGTGATTTGTAAACTAAAATAGAGTCCCTAGTAAAGCCTCTTCATAATACTAGCTTGTTGGTTAATAGATGATTGTGGTTTCCCTATCATGAAAATTGAGATGTTATTAACAACAAGATCATATCATTAGGAGAATGGTATGATGGACATACTCCTATAGATAAGCGTAGCATAAAGATCAAGTCATTTTAATAGTTCAATTGCTATAAGCTTTCTGATACATAGTAACCTAATTCCTTCGACCATGAGATCATGCTTATCACCATCACCGGAAGGATGCTTTGATGACATCAAACACCACACCGTAACTGGGTGGTTATAAAGGTGGCATTGAGTGTTCAGAAAGTATGGGTTGAGACACATGAATCAAGAGTGGGATTTGTCCATCCATATGACGGATAGATATACTCTGGGCCCTCTCGGTGGAATGTCATCCAATTAGCTTGAAAGCATGTGACTGGATCACAAGGGATCACATACCACGGGAACAAGAAAAGAGTACTTATCAGTAACGAGGTTGAACTAGGTATGCAGAGATACCGACGATCAAAACCTCGTATAAGTAAATTATAGTGAGACAAAGGGAAATTGGTATCGTATGTAAGTGGTTCATTCGATCGCAAAGTAATCATAGAAATATGTGGGAGCCATATGAATTTCTAGATTCCTCTATTGGTTATTGTTCGGAGAAGTGTCTCGATCATGTCCGCATAATTCACGAATAGTAGGGAGACACACTTAAGGATTCGATGTTGTTGAGTAGTTATGGAATGATGAGTAAGAGACCGAATGTTGTTCGGAGTCTCGTATGGGATCCGGGAAATCACGAGGAGATCCGGAATGGTCCGGAGAATAAGATTCATATAAGGAAAGTCCTGTTTCGGAGTTGGGGAATGATTCCGGTGTTTTCACCGGGAATGTTCTAGAAGGGTCCGGAAGGTCCGACACTCCGGAGGGGAAGGGTACATGAATGTGTCATGACAATGTGGAATGGTTGCATCATGTACTAGGTATCATGGCTGAGCAAAATAAAGGGAGAAATCAAATCCTAGTTTGAAAAGTCAAACGCCAATTTAAAAAGTCAAACGGGAGTTTTGCTTGGTGGAGGAAGAGTAGGAAACCTACTTGGGGAGGAGTTCCTCTCCCTCCACCCGCCGGCCAAGGAGGACGACTTTGGGGAGGACTCCCTCCCCTTGGCCGGCGCCCTCCCACCTATAAAAGAAGGGGCAGGGGCTGCCCCTCTTCCCTACACCCAACACCACCAAAACCCTAGCCCTAAGCCGCCGGCGCCACCACCCCCTGCGCCGCCTAGGGCACCACCAACTCGCCGAGTTGGGGTGATCCCAAACCCTAGCCGCCGGCTAGCCTCTCCCCTTGGTGCCCTCTAAACCCTAGATCGCCAAGGCCACTCTCATAGTCCACCATACTCGCTCCGGCTTAAGGCGAAGCCCTGCGAGATCTCCCCTCTACTTCCAATACCACGCTGTCGTGATGCCGGAATCGCGAGAAGAGTGCTACAACCTCCGCTGCCTGCTGGAACAAGGGAGAGGAAGGTCTTCGAGTAATCAACGCAGACCGATCATGAAGCGGTGTTTAACACAGCGCCGGAAGAATCGTATACACGATCTTGAGATCGGCAAGAGTATGACTACATCACCCACGAGAATCTGCTCTCGTTAACCGCTTTGGAAGCTTTGAGGGTGAGTTCATCTATCGACTCGTTGCTACAATCTAGTAGATAGATCTTGGCTTGTTTGTTTGCATGCGGTAGAAATTTTTTGTTTTCCATGCTACGAACCCCTACAGCAAGGTCATGCGGGGTGTAACCTAGACCGTCCCAGCTGAGACTCATCTGCCTAGGAGCTTTGGTTCCGAGTTGGTCCTTGAAGTGTTTCAGCAGGACCTCCGCTTTGTCGTCTGTCGTGATCGCCATTCCGGCGTCCGAAGCGAGGGATTGAATGTAGACTTTTCTTCTGCGCCCATTAGCTCTGGTATGGAACAACTTTGTGTTTGCGTCGCCCAAGCGAATCCAGGTGAGTCTTGATCTCTGACGGAGCTTTATTTTTTGGATGGTAAGGAGGCCAACATATGAAGATTTCAGCCGTCACCGCAGCTCCCTTTCATCGTCTGATAGAGGCCTAGATTCGTCAGCAAGATTCTCTCTTGCCGTCAACAAATTCTTTTAGCTTATTTGCTTCCACGAGATGTCCAGCCTCAAGATCAGCTTCATAAGAGAGATAAATAAAGGCATACTAGTATAAGTTATGACGAGGAGGATAGTCTGGATTGTTACTTCATGTGCCGGCTTGAGGCTAATGACATGGGTGAATTGATTGTCTTTTTTGCAGCAATGACAACTATTTTTATTTTTTTGTGAAATTTTACCGATTTCTTAATAATCATCAACAGTAGTATAAAGAAGCGTAGAAGTAATAAAAGTTACAAATATTATCATTGGATCACGTAACGACGACTACAAATGCTAGCACGAGCCGAAGACGTGTCGTCGTCGTAACCCCTCCATCATCGGAGTCGGGCAAAGATTGTTATAGTAGACGGACAACAAGTCATCGTGTTAAGGCACCGAAGTACCAGCGCACCCAGAGTAACAACCATCACCGAAGATAACAATCATAGATGAAAAAAACTGACCTCAAACCACACCAAAAAATATAAAAAACGACCAAACCATAAAAGATCCGTTCGGACACACGACCAAATCCTAGTATTATTAACTTGCTAGTTCATTGACTGTGCATGTCGATGCATGAGAGATAGGAGTAGGACTACTACCCCTGTACCAAACTTGCACTGGTGGAGAACGTGCCATGCGTCCCGGTTGGTAAGGGGCATTAGTCTCGGTTGCCCAACCGGGACGGGGCAATCGGGACTAAAGCCCTAACCTTTAGTACCGGTTGTCCCACCAACCGGGACAAATGGGTGTACACGTGGAAGCGGCAGAGGGCGAGGGGGGTGGAGCAACCGTCCCGGTTCGTAACACGAACCGGGACAAATAACCTTTTGCCGCGACAGAGATTTGGCACATTTCTCTGTCGCAGCAGAGAATTTATTTTGGCAACTTTTGTTGCCGCGGCAGCATTTTGGCCACTTTTTGTGCCGCGACAGAGAATTCATTTAGGTTGATTTATTGTTTATTTAGTGTTCTGCACTCATCAATGAAGGAACCATTATATTACACAAGATCATCATGACAATATTACATTCGATACACGGATCGGGTTCATGCACTACATACAAAAGTTGCTCTTTGTACAATCCCTATTGTCTATACACAGCCGAATAGTATTCCCCTTTTGGGTCTAGGACTTCTGCATCCAAGAATCCCGCCAATTCCTCCTGAATTGCTCGTACGCGATCCTTTGGCAGAAGACTGTCCCGTAGACGTTCGATCTGATTTAAAAAAGGAGTCAACCTATATGAATAAAATTAAACACAATTTGATTGTAATTAAAAACTATGAAAATTGTTTACGTACGTGGAGTTGCTCTAAATTTCTGCCCTTCTCATAGCACGTCTGCCGGATGAACTCGCAAACATAGTATCCACATAGATTGTTATCTGGTCCCTGCGTCAGGCACTTTACGAGAACATAGTTCAATCAAAATAATAATCAAGCATGATAATAACTGTATTAAAACTAGAAACAAAGAGATGCGCGGATATAGCTAGTGGTTCTTACATCTAGTGCTTCAAATGTAAGCTCCACTTTCTAAACACCCCTAGCCTTGTTGGTGAACCGTTTTCAAGCGCTGTCCGGCGAAGAAAACAAATAAAATAAGTTATTAATTACTTGATATCATAAAATTCACGAACGTTGCCGATATAGTGTCATAATGATTAGAATTACCGCTGGAGAAGTATCTGCATGTCCTTCCACTGCTCAAGGGGTTTATGTTTCGAGTCCATGACTAGTACACGACCTTTGTCAAGTTGAATGATTAATAGAATATAGTGGAAGCTGCGAATGCATAACTAATCAATTATATACTTAACATCGAAGTTAAATAGAAAGTGTATACAAGACAATAACACTCACTCGAAGTTGTAAGGAAAAAGTATTTCCCTTCTGGTTTCTTGAAACCTTAACGCGTGTACTATATTATCCTCCGTATCCTGGGGGTTTGTTTTGAGATTAACTTGATGAACCCAATATGGGTCAATGAAGCCAATGTCATAGATTTGTCCTCTGCTGCATTCAAGAATCTTCATTCTGCATATTACAGTATGATTATATACATGCAATAAACAAGGTGAGATAGCTGGAGACTAAATTAATTACAGAATTAGTACTTACAGACAATAGGCACTCATGATCGATTTGTCCAAGGCGTCTTGATTGAATAATTGAAATAGTTCATCAAATTCAATGGATATCATGTCATCTATATCTTCCCCATAATGCTTTTTTGTAACCTTCAGCACTATCCAGTTAGCCCCGGCCTTTGTGGCATGCAAGTACCAGTTATGCAATCTTCGCATTTTTGTTGGAAGATTATTTACCTCCTCAGGTTTGACGAGAGGTTTGCCGTACTGGTATTTGTATGCTACTTAACTCACGGGGAAGTACTCTAACTGGGATAAGTACTGGGCAATACTCATACCTTGAGCAGCTTCTCCAGACAGTAACTACCACGGATCATACTGCTCTTCGGCCCCATATTTGCGCGACCCTACATTGGTTTGGGAAATCACCTTGAGAGGGGCGCAAGACTGTTTTGCTTGTTCTCCGAGCTGGGCAACAGATCTATCGCTTGCATCAGTACTGCTCTTCGAGGCTTTTTGTGCCGCATGTGACTTGAGAATAGAACGCTCATAGTCTGATGACAGCTTTGGCTCGGGTTGATGAAGAGACTTTAGCATTTTCAACACTTTGCCTTTTTCTTCTTTGGTGCTGGGAACTCTGGCTCTTTCGGTCGCATCAGCTTAGCAAAAAACGCTGTTGTTTCCGCATCAACAATCGCCGCAGTCTCCTCTTCAGTACAGTCATAATCTCTCTTGGGAGGAACCTTTGGTACTTTTGGAAGAGGCTCTTGTTTACGTTTCGGCGATCGCTTACCAAGACGCAGAGTAGAGGTACGCTTACGCTTTTTATCCCGAGGCGCCGGCGATGGCTCCCGCGGCGATGGCTGCGCCGGAGATTGGTGAGGCGACGGAGCCGGGTGAGGCGACGAAGACGGCTGCCGTGGCGGCGATGACCTCGCTGGAGACGGGTGAGGCGGCAACGAAGATGGCCTTGGCGCGTGATTTCGAAGCACGATACATTCCTTTGGCCATAGAATGGTGATGTTTTTTGCGTCTCCCAGTTCAGTCACATCCCCTTCACCTGCAGGGTAGTCAAACTTCAAAACTTCAATGGTGGGCATGATTTCATCCACCCCGACAACAACGTAGCCCTCTGGAACTGGACGACAGTGGTAAGTTGGTGTGGGTCCAATTGGTAAGGCATAGCCGACCGCCACCTTCATTGATATGTTCACAACTTTGACATGTAGCTCGCAGTGTGTCATCTCTATGATATCATCCACTGGGTAGCCAACAGGAGGCATCGTCGGTGCACCATCGACATCGCCATTGTCATCACCCGGGACCTCGGTGGAAGCCACACTGCTTTTTCGATTATTCGATAGGCCGGTAGCATCGAATGTAGTGTGCTGCTGAGATGGGCTGGTAGTACTTTGCTCTTTAAGTGCGTTAATTTCATCTTGTTGTTTCTTTATTCGTTCTTCAATTATATGCATTCGCTCTTTCTGAATATTTGCTTCAACTTCTGCCCTGTCCTTTCTCCTCTGATGGCTTCTATCAGGATATTTCTTCCTCTCTTCGGGAAACCCAGTCCTCCATGGTTTGGAGCCGCTTGTGCCTCGTGTTCGTCCATCATGTTCCTTATTTCCAAGGGCGAGTGTGAGCTCATCATTCTCTCTATCGGGAATGAAGTCCCCATCTTTAACAGCCTTTATTGCTTTTCTCATCTTCTCGATTGGCAAGGGGTCTTATTTATGTCGTATGTTATATATACACTTCCCTTTCGAGTCCAACGTTCCCCCATGCCCGTAAAACCAATTCCTTGCACGTTCTACCCAATCGCCTGTCTCTAGGGTGATCTTTTTAGCACGCAGTTCATTCTCAAGTTTCTCCCACTTAGGAATGCCAGCCCTGTAGCCACCTTGCCCCATAGTATGGTGATACTTCTGGTTAGCAGCATTCAGCTTATTCGTTGCAGACATTTTCTTAGCTTTTTCTGATGTCTTGTAATTCACAAACTCAGCCCAGAATGGTTTTATCTTCTCAAACTGAATATTCTTGAAATCGGGAGTCTTCTCTTTCACGACATAGTCAAGGTGCAATCTTTTCTTCCAGTTGGTGAAACCTGGGCCATCTTCTTCAAATCCCACTCCGACCTTAGCCTCCATGGATCTCCCATGTTCTATATGCCCTCAATCGATCCTCCGCATTTGGATCCAGCTCTATCTTCGGTAGTTTGAAATTAACCATGAGCCTCTTCCACAGTAAATCTTTGGCGTGATTAGGGACAAATAAACATGTTCCCTCTTCTTCCGCATCAGCAGACCTATTCCAATTTCGAATGGTGATCGGGATTAAGTCCCTAACGATTACTCCGCATTGTGCCACAAATTTGTTCGCGACAACTTCGGGAGCCGTTGGTTTGCCGTCTTCAGCGACATCTTCGATCCTGAACCTCTCATGGTCTTGCAACTTTTTGGTTGGGCCTCGTCTGCTCTTTTCAGTAGATTTGTTCGATCCGGAGGGCTAAAAGAAGAAAGATCGTCGTTACTATTTCTATATAGATAGCAGATGATTAATTAATGAATTAATTATATTACATGCACCTCGCCAGAGCGGTCGTCTTCTCGATTACACAAGGCATCGCCTTCTCCCTCGCGGAAGGCAACACCTTCAACCTCAAACAAGTCATCTATTCCAGCAAAAAGAGGATCACCCTCACCGGAGTTGTTCAGAAACGTCGATACATCTAAATTTTCTTCCCCGCGGATCACACCTTGGATCAACTCTTCCTTTTCTTCGTCTTGACATGTGGGTCCATATTTTCTGCATAGGTGGAAAATGGATAAGTCAAAACGGATAAACCCTAATTCAGAGAAACCCTAATATATACATACACAATAATAAAAATATATACATACACACTAAAAGGGAAGGGGCGGCTAGAGCGCGTGGCGATGGACGGAGACGGAGGCGCTATGGCGGTCGGGGAGGAGGGATAGGCAGAATGCTCAAACAAGGATGATGATATGACAAGTTGAATTGCATTGAAATGAAACCCTAAAATTTGCTCGGCAATTTAAACGGGGTTCCGAGGGTTGAAAACCCTAACTCGGGAAACTTCGGAAACACATGAGAGGGGTTGATTTAGTTCTCTAATTAAACTTGTCATTAAAGTTGATTAGCAATGCATGATTATAGCTTAAAAAGGTAGAACTCATTTTTCTGAACATTTTGATTAGCAATGCATGATTATAGCTTAAAAAGATAAAACCAACTTATATACTTTTTACACCCGGGCTACAGCTAGCTAGAGAGACAGACAATTGGCCCCTAGGCCAACTCATCCTCCACGTAAGGTGGTGGGACCCAGCCAGTTGATCGGGGTTGACCACATGCCGACGCCGGGGTGACGTCACCGTGATGTCATTGACGCCGGTGAGCCTCAGAACGATAAAGGGGACGGCAGTGGAGCGCGAGCTAGGCCGTGTGCGTGTGCGTGCTAGAGAGAGGAGGTTGAGGCGAGTCAAAGAGTAGCGGCGCCGCCTCAAAAAGGTCACCGGAGAGGAGAGCACGACGACGATGAGCGGTGGCGGTGGCAGGTGGTCGACGGGGAGGAGGAACAAGAGCGAGAGGGGGCGAGAGATAGGGTCCACGAGAACCAGCAGCTCACCACGACGGCCGGCTACTAGGGCCGGCTAGGGTTTGGCCAGAGAGGGAGAGAACGCACGCGAGGGGGAGAAAGAGGGAGAGAATGCACGACGATGCACGACGGCCAGGTGACGGGTGGCGGGCCGGGCGACGCCTCTCCATGTGGCCACGTCGGATCATATCAACTAAAATAATCATCAAATATATATCATCACTAGTGCGCGCGCGTCGGGATCTACATCATCTAAATACACACCTAAATCATCTAACAACTATACACCTAAAATCTAAATAATATATACATACACCTAGAATAATATATACCTAAAATAATATATACATACACCTAATAAAATAATATATGTCAAAAAATACATCTACACATGTCAAAAAAATACACATGTCAAATACATACACCTAAATCTAAATACATCTACACATGTCAAAAAAATCTAAACACATCTGCCTAATATATACATACACCTAAATCTAAATACATCTACACAGGGTATACCATTGTGGACGCTGGGCCTTGGTCGACCGGGAAGGACGTGAGGGGCGGTGGGAAGGACGCGCGGCGCGGCGTGCTGGGGAAGGACGCGGGCGCGGCGGCGCGGTCGGGGAAGGACGCGGGCAGCACGGTCGGGGAAGGACGCGCGCGGCGGTGGCAGCCGGAGCGCTTCTGGTGAGGATGACGGAGACGGCCGAGGGCGCGTGGCCGGAGACGAAGGCGGAGGCAGAGGTGGAGGCACTGACGACGACGGAGGGCGCGGGTAGCCTGGCGGCTTCGTCGATGAAACCAGAGAAGAAGCAGAGAAGTGAGATGGGAAAGAAGAAGAAGAGGCGCGCAAGTTATAAAGGGGAGGAAGTATACGTCCCGGTTGGTGGCTCCAACCGGGACTAAAGGGTCATACGTCCTGGTTGGAGCCACCAATCGGGACGTATAGTCCACTTTTTTTCAGCAGCCCAAGGGGCGCGCGCAGGGAGTCTTTAGTCCCGGTTGGTGGCTCCAACCGGGACATATGACCCTGTTTTCAAATTTTTTCAGGAATTTTCTCTCTGTTTCCGTCTTATTTTTTATTCTGGGGTTTAAATTTGTAATGTTTTTTAAATGATAATTACTTTGTAATTTAGAAAAACTTTAAACATAAAAAGTGTTTGAATTTGAATAACTAATTCGAAACCATTTTCTGTTTTTAAAAATAATTAATGTAACCATTTAAACTATGAACCATTTAAAATTAAAAATGAATTAACTTATATTTTTTGAATATTAATTTGGAATTTGGAAAAACTTTAAACATAAAAAGTGTTTGAATTTGAATAACTAATTCAAAACCATTTTCTATTTTTAAAAAATAATTAATGTAACCATTTAAAATATGAACCATTTAAAATTAAAAATGAATTAACTTATATTTTTTGAATATTACTTTGGAATTTAGAAAAACTTTAAACATAAAAAGTGTTTGAATTTGAATAACTAATTCGAAACCATTTTCTATTTTTAAAAATAATTAATGTAACCAGTTAAACTATGAACCATTAAAAATTAAAAATGAATTAACTTATATTTTTTGAATATTAATTTGGAATTTAGAAAAACTTTAAACATAAAAAGTGTTTGAATTTGAATAACTAATTCAAAACCATTTTATATTTTTAAAAAATAATTAATGTAACCATTTAAAATATGAACCATTTAAAATTAAAAATGAATTAACTTATATTTTTTGAATATTAATTTGGAATTTAGAAAAACTTTAAACATAAAAAGTGTTTGAATTTGAATAACTAATTCAACACCATTTTCTGTTTTTAAAAATAATTAATGTAACCATTTAAAATTAATAATGAATTAACTTATATTTTTTGAATATTAATTTGGAATTTAGAAAAACTTTAAACATAAAAAGTGTCTGGATTTGAATAAATAATTCAAAACCATTTTCTATTTTTAAAAAATAATTAATGTAACCATTTAAGCTATGAACCATTTAAAATTAAAAATGAATTAACTTATATTTTTTGAATATTAATTTGGAATTTAGAAAAACTTTAAACATAAAAAGTGTCTCGATTTGAATAAATAATTCAAAACCATTTTCTATTTTTAAATAATTCAAAACCATTTTCTGTGTTTTAATTTGGATTTGAATTAACTTATATTTTTATATATTAATGGCTGGAAAAAAGGACGGGAAATAATGGGCGGAAAGAAAATTTTATTAGGATAGAACTGGAATTAAAGTACATAACGCAACTAACACAAAGTTACATAGAAGAACTGAAAATTAAGATACATGGCCAGATTAAGCCACAATTGGGCAAACTTGTTTTGCAATGTTGGAGTGATTCAGTCATGCTCCTGCCTACACCTGTAATACTCGCCACTGTAGTCGTCAGATTTCGCCACGCCACGGCCGTCAGCTGCCGTCGTGGTTGCCAGTAGTTGAACCTTGAAGGCTGAGTACGAGTGGGCTGGACTTGAGGGTAGCGCAGCGGGCTAGAGTCGGCCGTGTCGTGAGCCATGACGCCTAGAGAGTCCGACCGCCACCACAACCGACGGCCGACCTCGTTGAAGTTTGGAGGAGGTGGGCCATCCTCCTCGTGTTCGGGCGGCGCCTCTCACGCCGATCCACGAAGAAGGCTTCCCAAGTCGGGAAATAGTCGGGATGCCATCTGGGATTCCTCCGCTGCTCCGGCGTGAGCTTGAAGTAGTAGTGGTTCGTGATGGCCATCCGACACGCCAAACCTAGAGGGATAGGAGGAACTGCACGCCCGTGTTTCAAAGATCTAGCCGACGGGGACACAAGAGTTCAAGGCGTGGGGTAGTTCGAGGTGCAACGCGCCTCCGCCTCCCTGGGAGTTAGTGCTACGGTGGAAGTCATGGGAAAGAGTGATGAGGTTTGCAGATATGAGTCTAGAGATGTGAAATGACAATGGAGGCCAACCCTATATATATATATATAGTGAGAAATGGCAGGAAGATAACTAGAGGGAAGAACTGGCGGGAGAAATGCCGGGAAAAATGGCGGGAAGAAAAATGGCGGGAAGAAATGGCGGGAAGAAAAATGGCTCATTTAGAACTTGCATTGGATCTCTTAAGAAACCACATATTGCGAGTCTAAAAATGGTTTTTTCAAAAAATCACGGGCGATAGATCATGTACATGTAGTACAAACCGGCCCCACTTCCTATCGATTCGGCAGACATTTGTCCTTTTTACCCGGGATAGACGAAAAGGTTTGAGATGTCCCGGTTGGTAGATAGTTCATGTAAGGTGGTATAGTATTTTAGGAAAATAGGACGGTAGCATTCTGAAACGGCATTTTGGTGGTTACTTCACAAAATGACCCGTTTTTTGCGATCGGAAAATGGAAAAGGGCTTTTCCGTGCGACAAAAAGGAAAACTTCCTCCTGCAACGTTGTTCTCCATACCAATGTCCACTCGCATGCATAATATGGGCACAACATCACAAACTATGCCGTGATTCAGTATATAACATCGGTCATTTGGACCGAAAGCCATGAAACCTCGAACATGATAGGTCATATTGTGAAGGTTTTTTCGAAACATGATCAATATACCAAGTCTGGTATTTTTCCTTTCAACTATGTAACATAATATGACACCACGCGAAGGATTTTCATTATTCGGATTTTTTTTGAATTTATTATGCCCGTTTTGAGTTATCTGAATTTCTAACTATGGTCGAACCGGTGTGCATGAAGATAGGGGACGAGCATCGTTAGAACTTGCATTGGATCTCTGAAGAAACCACATATTGCGAGTCTAAAAATGATTTTTTTTTCAAAAAATCACGGGCGATAGATCATGTACCTGTAGTACAAACCGGACCCACTTCCTACCGATTCGGCAGACATTTGTCCTTTTTACCCGGGATGGACGAAATTTTTTGAGATGTCCCGGTTGGGAGATAGTCCATGTAAGGTGGTCTAGTATTTTAGGAAAATGGGACGGTAGCATTCTGAAACGGCATTTTGGTGGTTACTTCATAAAACGACCCTTTTTTGCGTTCGGAAAATGGAAAAGGGCTTTTCCGTGCGACAAAAAGGAAAACTTCCTTCTGCAACATTGTTCTCCATACCAATATCCACACGCATGCATAATATGGGCACAACATCACAAACTATGTCGTGATTCAGCACATAACATCGGTCATTTGGACCGAAAGCCATGAAACCTCGAACATGATAGGTCATTTTGTGAAGGTTTTTTGGAAACATGATCAATATACCAAGTCTGGTATTTTTCCTTTCAACTATGTCACATAATATGACACCACGCGAAGGATTTTTATTGTTCGGATTTTTTTTGATTATATTATGCCCGTTTTGAATTATCTGAATTTCTAACTATGGTCGAACCGGTGTGCATGAAGATAGGGGATGAGCATCGTTAGAACTTGCATTGGATCTCTGAAGAAACCACATGTTGCGAGTCTAAAAATGATTTTTTCAAAAAATCACGGGCGATAGATCATGTACCTGTAGTACAAACCGGACCCACTTCCTACCGATTCGGCAGACATTTGTCCTTTTTACCTGGGATGGACGAAAAGGTTTGAGATGTCTCGGTTGGGAGATAGTCCATGTAAGGTGGTCTAGTATTTTAGGAAAATGGGACGGTAGCATTCTGAAACGGCATTTTGGTGGTTACTTCATAAAAGGACCCGTTTTTTGCGCTCGGAAAATGGAAAAGGGCTTTTCCGTGCGACAAAAAGGAAAACTTCCTGATGCAACATTGTTCTCCATACCAATGTCCACATGCATGCATAATATGGGAACAACATAACAAACTATGTCGTGATTCAGCACATAACATCGGTCATTTGGACCGAAAGCCATGAAACCTCGAACATGATAGGTCATTTTGTGATGGTTTTTTCGAAACATGATCAATATACCAAGTCTGGTATTTTTCCTTTCAACTATGTAACTTAATATGATACCACGCGAAGGATTTTCATTGTTCGGATTTTTTTGAATTTATTATGCCCGTTTTGAATTATCTGAATTTCTAACTATGGTCGAACCGGTGTGCATGAAGATAGGGGACGAGCATCGTTATAACATGCATTGGATCTCTGAAGAAACCACATATTGCGAGTCTAAAAATGATTTTTTCAAAAAATCACGGGCGATAGATCATGTACCTGTAGTACAAACCGGACCCACTTCCTACCGATTCGGCAGACATTTGTCCTTTTTACCCGGGATGGACGAAAAGGTTTGAGATGTCCTGCTGGGAGATAGTCCATGTAAGGTGGTATAGTATTTTAGGAAAATGGGACAAGAGCATTCTAAAACGGCATTTTGGTGGTTACTTCAATAAAACGTTTTTCGCTTTTCGGAAAATGGAAAAGGCTTTTCCATGCGACAAAAAGGAAAACTTCCTCCTGCAACATTGTTCTCCATACCAATGTCCACACGTATGCATAATATGGGCACAACATCACAAACTATGCCGTGATTCAGCACATAACATCGGTCATTTGGACCGAAAGCCATGAAACCTCGAACATGATAGGTCATTTTGTGAAGGTTTTTTTGAAACAGGATCAATATACCAAGTATGGTATTTTTACTTTCAACTATGTCACATAATATGACACCACGCGAAGGATTTTCATTGTTCGGATTTTCAATATACTAAAGGTTCATCTTTAGCCCCGGTTGGAGGGATTTACAGTGGGCCAGCAAAGCACTAATGATAGGAGTGAGTGTCGACATTATGTCGTGCGACGTGTACCTTGTCCCGGATGGTGTCACCAACCGGGACTAAAGATGAATCTGTAGTCCCGGTTGGAGACACCAACCGGGACAAAACACGAGTCAACACTAATAATAGGGGTGAGTGTCGACATTATTTCGTAAGTGTCGACACTATGCCGAGCTGCTTGTACTATAAATAGGCATCCTTGCGAGTCCAGTCCTCCAGCCAGTTTGAGGCATCTCCAAGATGGTTTTCGAGAGCAGGGACACCACTACGGCCAGTTCAGGGAGATGTCGACGTGAGCCTGGTCCTCCGCATCTCCGAGAAACTGGTCATAGAGGCACTCCCTAATATGTGAAATTAGTTAGCTCCCAGGCGTATTGATCTAGTTAGAGAAGTTACAAACTGCAAGATGGTTTTCGAGAGCAGGGACACCACTACGGCCAGTTTCAGGGAGATGCCGACGGATCCCAGTCCTCCGGCATGTCCGAGAAACTGGTCATAGAGGCACTCCATAATATGTGAAATTAGTTAGCTCCCAGGTGTATTGATCAAGTTAAAGAAGTTACAAGCTGCAAGATGGTTTTCGAGAGGGATTACTACGACTGTTGAGGAGATGCCGGATCGATCCTCCGATCTCCAAGAAACTGGTCATAGAGGCACTCCCTAATATGTGATCGCGCGCGTTTGGAGATCAGATCTTAATGGTAAGTACGAATCGGGACAACTTCTTCATAGTCCCGGTCCAGCCACAAAACGGGACTAACACTCAAGACATTTATTAATATTAAAACCGAGACTACAAAACCGGGACTAAAGGCCCCCCTATATATAGTCCCGGTCAAGCCACAAACCGCGAAAGATATCCTTCGGTGAAGCCACAAACCGCGAAAGACATGAACTAGAGTTACATAATATGAGCATGAACTTCTTGGCATATGTCCTTCCTTATGATCGCTTCAGACATAACCATGGAGCATCTTCTTTACTTAACGGAATGCTTGGGTCAGTTTTCACTGTGAAGGGCGGAATTTCATCAAACTTATTATAATCTTCTGACATGTCTGTCTTGTCCTCGATTCCCACAATGTTTCTTTTCCCTGAAAAAACTATGTGACGCTTTGGCTCATCATATGATGTATTCGTTTGCATATTTTTTCTTTTTTCGATCTGGAGGACATGTCCTTCACATAGAAAACCTGAGACACATCATTGGCTAGGACGAATGGTTCATCTCTATAACCAAGATTGTTGAGATCCACAGTTGTCATTCCGTACAACTGGTCTATCTTTACCCCTTCCCCATTCAGGTTGACCCATTTGCAGCGAAACAAAGGGACCTTAAAAGAGACTCCATAATCTAGTTCCCATATCTCCTCTATGTAACCATAATATATGTCCTTTTGTCCATTCCCGTCTATTGCATCAAAGCGGACACCACTATTTTGGTTGGTGCTCTTTTTATCTTGGGCGATCGTGTAGAATGTATTCCCATTTATTTTGTACCCTTGGAAATTCAATACAGTAGAAGATGGTGACGCGGCCAACAAGTATAGTTGATCTCCAACAGTGGTGTCATTCAAGAGATGTCTCTGCATACAACCACCGAAAGACTTCATGTGTTCATCTGTAATCCATGATTCAAGCTTCCCCAGGTTTTTGGAGCGTACAATATTCTTGTGTTCGTCGATATACGGAGCTGCCAAGGTGGAATTATGTAGAACGGTGTAGTGTGCTTTAGTGAAAGAATCCCCGTCCCTACATATCATTGCTTTCTTTCCCAGCGTGCCTTTTCCACTTAGTCTTCCCTCATGCCGCGAGTCAGAAACACCAATCGTCTTAAGGTCAGGAATAAAGTCAACACAAAACTTAATGACCTCCTCTATTCCATATCCCTTGGAGATGCTTGATTCTGGTCTAGCACGGTTATGAACATATTTCTTTAATACTCCCATGAACCTCTAAAAGGGGAACATATTGTGCAGAAATACCGGACCGATAATGGCAATCTCTTCCACTAGGTGAACCAGGAGATGCGTCATAATATTGAAGAAGGATGGTGGGAACACCAATTCAAAACTAACAAGACATTGTACCACATCCTTCTGTAACCTTGGCAGAATATCTGGATTGATTACCTTCTGAGATATTGCATTGAGGAATGCACACAGCTTCACAATGGGTACTCGAACATTTTTCGGTAGAAGCCCCCTCAATGCAATCGGAAGCAACTGCGTCATAATCACGTGACAGTCATGAGACTTCAGGTTTTGGAACTTTTTCTCTGCCATATTTATTATCCCCTTTATATTATATGAGAAGCCCAACGGCACCTTGATACTGTAAAGGACTTCAAAAAAGATTTCCTTCTCTGCTTTGGTAAGAGCATAGCTGGCACGACTTAAGTGACGCCCTTTATCCGTCTTTTTCTGTGTATGCATGTTCTTTGGGTCTTTCATAATTTGTTGGTCCTACCGTGCTTCTGGTGTATCTTTTGTATTCCCATACACGCCTAGGAATCCTAGCAGGTTCACGCAAAGATTCTTTGTCACGTGCATCACGTCGATTGAAGAGCGGACACGCAGGACTTTCCAATATGGCAGCTCCCAAAATATAGATTTCTTCTTCCACATGGGTGCATGTCCTGTAGCGACGTCGTTCGGAACTGATTGACCGCCGGGAACCTTTTCAAAGATTACTTCTATGTCCTTGACCATACCAAATACATCATCACCAGCAGGGAGTTCATGCTTCTTTCGGTGATCTGCCTCACCTTTGAAATGCTTGCCTTTCTTTCTTACGGGATGATTGGTCAGAAGAAATCGTCGATTCGCCAGGTACACAACCTTCTTGCATTTATGCAAATATGTATCTTCAGTTTTATCTAAACAGTGTGTGCATGCCTTATATCCCTTGTTTGTTTGTCCTGAAAGGTTACTAAGAGCAGGCCAATCATTGATGGTTACGAATAACAACCCTCGTAGATCAAATGGCTCCTGTTTGTTCTCATCCCACGCATGTACACCTGGTTTGCCCCACAACTGTAAGAGTTCTTCAACTAATGGCCTAAGGTACACATCAATGTCGTTGCCCGGTTGCTTCGGGCCTTGGATGAGCACTGACATCATAATGAACTTATGCTTCATGCACAACCAAGGAGGCAGGTTATAGATACATAGAGTCACGGGCCAGGTGTTGTGACTGCATCTCTGCTCCCCAAAAGGATTCATGCCATCCGTACTTATACCAAACCATAAGTTCCTTGCGTCACCTGCAAAGTCTGGGAAGTCTCTCTCGATTTTTTCCACTGTGACCCATCAGCAGGGTGTCTCAACTTCCCGTATTTCTTACGGTCTTCTTTGTGCCATCGCAACAACCTGGCATGCTCTTTGTTTCTGAACATGCGTTTCAACCTTGGTATTATAGGAGCATACCACATAACCTTAGCAGGAACCCTCTTCCGGAGGGGCTCTCCCTCAACATCACCAGGGTCATCTCGTCTGATTTTATACTGCAACGCATTGCATACCGGGCATTTATCTAAATTCTCATACTCCTTACCGCGGTAGAGGATGCAGTCATTAATGCATGAATGTATCTTTTGCACATCTAATCCTAGAGGACAGAGAGTCTTCTTTGCTTCGTAGGTACTCTCGGAAAGTTCGTTATGTTTTGGAAACTTCGGCTTCATTATTTTCAGCATCTTTTCAAATGAGGAGTCAGTTACACCACACTCTGCCTTCCATCACAACAATTCCAGTGTGGTACCGAGCTTTGTGCTGCCATCTTCACAATTTGGGTACAACAATTTCTTGTGATCTTCTAACATGCCCTCTAACTTCAACTTCTCATTTTCTGTTTCACAGTCTCGCTTTGCATCAGAAATGACCCTACCAAGTTCATCAGCCGGCTCATCTGATGTCCGTTCTTCACCTCCTTCCTCTCCATTGTCTTCCATTGCAGTATCACTGTATTCAGGAAACATATGATGATACTTGTTATCATCATCTTCTTCTTCACCATCTTTCATCATAACCCCTCTTTCTCCGTGCTTGGTCCAGCAATTATAGTTGGGCATGAAACCTTTCATAATCAGGTGACCGCGAATGATTTTCGAGGAAGAGTACTCCTTGTTGTTCTGACATTGAACACATGGACAAGGTATAAAACCATTCTCTTTGTTTGTTGTAGCCACATCGATAAATTTATCCATGCCTTTCATATACCCGGCTACGCGTCGGTCACCGTACATCCATTTCCGACCGTTCATCTGCATCATATAAGTAAGTTTATCAAAAAACAGGACATCATAAATAGTGAAATAACCAATTCACATCGACACATGCATTGTATCAATGACAGAGAAAAGATAAGATTGCTAACCTCGATCGAGGGAAATAAAGAGGATAAAGCTCAAGTGCGTCTCGGACACCTTCTATATTTTTGTTCTATGAGAAATTGAACGGGATTATTCACTCAAACATTTCATCAAACACCTTGAATGCATGCATAGGGGAGAAAAAACTAGCACACCCCTCACACCTTCCACCAAGAGAAAAAACAGAGTGGAGGCAGAGGGGGCTGGGGCGTTGCATTTATAGAGGGCGGGAGCATACGTCCCGGTTGGAGTCACCAACCGGGACTAAAGGTGTGTGCCACGCCACGTGGCTGTCGCCAAACCTTTAGTCCCGGTTGGTGTTACAAACCGGGACGTATGCCCCCTTACCAACCGGGATGCATGCCTCCGGGCTCCGTGCCCGCTCGAACCGGGACGCATGCCAGTATTAGTCCCGGTTGGTGACGCTCTGAGGGGGCGTGAACGGATGGCCTGTTTTCTACTAGTGTTGTGATTTTTGTTTTAAGGAAAAGCCATCGACCCTGAAGGCTGAAGCAGTCTGAACAAAAACAGCATCAAATTCCTTAATAGGTTCGTTTGTTATTAAGAAAAAAAATACTTCTACTTGTGCACATCTGTCTGTGCATCATGCCAACAACATCTGTGCCTGCATAATCATATCAACAACATTTGTGGCCTACGTATGTGCATGTCATTACAGAGTTAACTTCCGTTATTCAGGCATTGAGCCAATGGGAAGCTATGGTACGTGATGTCAACGCAGAGTAGAGATAGACTAGAGGGGCAATGCAATTCCTCCCGTAGGAGGGGCCCCCGGCACCATCATTGACGTCCATTAGTTGGAGATTCGTGAAAGTCAACCTGCTAGACCTGCCTCGCTCGCTCGCTCGCCTGGCTTGGAAAATTGCTGCCTCGCTCGCTCGCATAGTTGCGCCTGGTACCCAAAAAATCTGCCTAGCTCGCTCGCGTCCTGCCTCGTCCCACTTAATGTTCTCGCTAGGTGGCCGCACTGTGCTCGTCTTCCTCACCCCTCCACATTCTCTCCCCTGCCATATTAAGCCGACGAACCCTAGAACCAGCGGCTCCGTCGTCCTGCGTCGCCCTCGTGCTCTGGACGTGCTCCCCCTCGTGCTCCAGAGGGTCTGCCGACGGCTATTGCTCCGCCGTATCAATCCCCCCTCTT
This sequence comes from Avena insularis, assembly GCA_023614405.1. NCBI lineage: Eukaryota > Viridiplantae > Streptophyta > Magnoliopsida > Poales > Poaceae > Avena > Avena insularis. Next base: position 377,575,675 of record CM042685.1, read on the forward strand.
CCACCTGTCTTTCACTCCCTTCCCCTATCTTTCACTCCCTTCCCCCTACTCGCTGTTCTTCGATCTGTTGAGTGCTCCGCCCTATCAATCCTCCCTCTTCCACCTCCTCCGCCTCGCTGATACCACTCGTCGAGAGACCCCTCAATGGCGTCTGCACCTCCTTTCCGCATCCGTGTATTCTGAGGAGGAATCGTAGTGGCCGTGATTTCAGCCATAGATCTGTCATAGAGTTGATCTGCTTCCTCGCTAAATCGGAAGGTATTGTTTTAGGATGCCTCAGTTCTTTAATCTTTTATTTTTTTCGCATGCCATGTATACCTGCTTGCTCCACAATCGTGTGAGTCATAATCGTGTGGCGTACATTTTTTGTTAATCGGTACTAGTCCTTGAATCGTCAGTGCAGAGCCCATGTTGCATCATTTATAAATTTCTGTGATTGAATGTAACTGTTCCGATTGTAAAAATCTCGAGTTCATGTTCTTATAGGATTTACTGAATGTGCTTCATAGATTCAACATGGTTTCATATAGGATTCATCAAATGATCATACACAAATATTAAGAGAACTAATCCTACATGCAAGATCCAACAAAACTTCAAAGATTCATACAAGATTCAGTAGATTACTAGTCCTTGACACTTACTCTGTAAGCTTGTATGAATCTTTTGTACTGCTGGTAGTTCTCGCCTCCTGTGCTCTGTAAGATGTTAAGTTCAATCAGGTGGTAAGCAAAGTATATTATCTTATTTGAATTACTCCCTCTGTTCAGATTTTTCTAGATTCGTATGTATCTAGACACGTTTTAGTATATAGATAGATACATGTGAATCTAAGCAAATATCCGACATATAATTTGAGACGGAGGGAGTATCTTTTTTTCTTACAAAGCATCCATTCAATGACAGGTAAACCTTTACATCTAACATTTTAGAAAGACATGGGCAAACTCGAATAAGCCGGTTGGAACCTGTGCTCCAGGTAGCTCTTTGTTTTATTAAAACTTAGAAAACTTGAATCTGAAGTTTCAAAAAAAAATCGGGAACAAAATACGGGGATGTAGCGAACATGTATTCTATCAGTGTGTACATTTTCAGCTTGAAACACTTGAGATTTTGGGTGACACAACACATAGTGGGCTACACCCAGGTATTATTTTTTGAATTGTTTTGAAACTTTCAAAGTTTTTAAAGTTTAAGAAAAGGACTCCGTGGAGCGCACATGCCCACTCTGGGCAAACTACATTTTCAGATTGATAAGTATTTGTTCGGCACCCTCTTAATCACATGATAGTAATATAACCTGGGCAAACTGCAATATATAGGCAGAAATAATTGCAATGGCATTTATCTAATTAACCCTTAATTTTACTCCCATGCTCCGTGCCACAATTTCAATTATCCTTTACTCCGTTCCCCTTCCCAAGATGTTCCGAACATTGTATACAGTAGATTTTAAAAACAAATCTAGCTTACCGTCCTTGATTTGTCCCTAAAAGATTCTTCTTTTGCTGATGTAGACGAGCAGTTAAACTATAATGAGTTGAATATGATGTTTGATGTCAGAGAGAGAATTTCAAGAATCGACAACAATCTATCTGTATAGGTGAATCATTACTTTCAACCCGTTTCCACTTTTCTTTAGCCAAATGTGAAGCTGCTCAATATCTCAATCATCGTACATCACCTATGCGGAGAAGCATATTCATATTTAGTATACCCAGTAAAGTCACAATCTCTTACCAGCCTGAATTAAAATTCCAACAATACAGCTGTTGCACGCTGTGATGTGATGCTTATGCAGACTGAAGATCTAAAATGAATTGTACAAGGGATCTTACTGTATGCATTTTCTTTGCTACATCATAAGATTTCACAACACCTTCATAAAATCTGATGACAGAGAAACATCTAAGCCACCTTACAAAATTAGATGATAACAGATGCATAGAATTACATAAAATAGGAAACTTACGCTTTATCCAAAGGCCACCAAACTTTTATTCTCTGTCCGACCAAGTCTTTACTGCTCGAGTCATGGGTTGAACACTGCACGCATTAATTAATTGTTAGTAGAGACACTAGGAGGATACTTCTATCAGAAACTCTATTTATTCACAGTCCTACAAAAATACTGGAGATTACCTTTGCTAAACAAGAAACCAATCTTGACTTATGTCTTTTGTAGGACCCATTCAGATTAGCCAGATCAGCAGTTCTCCTGGTACTGTTCTCATTAGTAGACTTCTGGGAAAATTTTAATAGGACGGCAAATTAGAATTAGAATTTCACCAATAGGTCCCACAAATACAATCACATACCATAGGATGGAAAGAAATTACCTTTCCATTTCTACTTGAGACTTTAGTATGAGATTTCTTATCAACATTTTTCCCTTTGGATACAGGGGTTCTGGTATTGATAGTAGATGCTACCAAGTCTGTATCTGTTGAGTCAGTTCTACTTTTCTTCTTCAACTTTTTTACTGAATTACTGTTTTTCTCTGTGCTGACAGAATGCACTAAAGGCTTGTCGATGTCTTTACTGCCTTTTGCTGAGTGCGGTCTACTCTTTGAAGCTGATCTTTTTTGTTTTGGTGTCGAAAAATCCACTGGCTTCTCGTTGCTCTCTTTAACATTCATCTGATGCTTCTTTGGTTTGCTCTTTACCTACTCCTCCAAATTTTATTGGTTATCTAAGTTTATTTCTCTTAATAACCCCAGTACATCATCATCTATTCCAGTATTTACTGAATCAGATGCTGCCTTCTGTTTTCTCCGTGCCTTTTTTGCTGCTCGAGATTTCAGAATTTGGACAATTTTCCCTAGAGGTATTTCGTTACCAAATTCATCAGTCTCATCTATGAGCATGTTGTCTTCGGGAGATTCAACCTGAAGTACATAAAGCACTAGAGGAGTCAAGGTCCAGTAGACATTTGAAGTGGAATCATAATACAGAGAGTTAGACTTTTGCTGTGTACCTCAGCAATATTTTCTGCCATAAGAGCCTCAAAATGGGCCAGTACATTCTCACATCCCGACCACTTCTTCTCATTATTCACCTACAAAATAACCAGTCAATTATTACAATCAGAAGCGTATGTAGAAATGGGAAGGAACTTGATGCCTCCTGGTAACCGTCAAAGATTCTTAACAAACATGTCGCATCATGATTTGGTAATGCACACACCACAAAGTTTTCATTTTGGTCATTCTGAACTGGCACATAAAGTTGCAGAGGAAATGGAACCGTTTGACTGTCAGATATATTTATTTCATCTGGGCATAACTTCTTTGCAAGAAGAATACCAAGATGACATATAGCACGTAGAAAACTTGGATTTAAGTTTCTAAAAAGCAATTTTAATCTGTACATTATGAAGCTCGTAATATAACTAAAAAACATAATCTACAAGCCTAGTTAAACCAGAATAACTTGTTAAGGCCAGGAACAACTTTTCTCCCTGTTCAGTGAGCAGCTAGCATCTTCAAAAAATTTAGACAACTCCATATATTCACCTTCTTCTAAGTCACGCGAACCCAAGCATAATGTTCGCAATCCCAAATAAGAATACATTTCTACTGCGTCAAGGTAGGTCTTAATTTCTACTGCCTCAAGGCAGCATGCTTTCTATGGTTTTTGTTTGTGAATATCTGTTGGCTGAAACAATTTTGTCAATCATGTTAATCTTGTATCAGAATTATGAATCTTGTATGAAACTTCTGAATCTTGTATGAAACTTCTGAAAAAATGTGCATGTTTCATTTTAAGTCTCCACTTAACACAGTACAAGAATATGGTATTGAATTTTTTGTAATCAATTTGTTCCTCTGATATACCTATGAACTAGTTTTATAGATAGATAAGAAGTGTTAATTTCCCTAAGTTTACGAATTTTTACTATCATGCTACTCAACAGGACGCTTGAATTTATTATACATTCGCTTTACTACATGTTAATGGGATTCTCAGTCCTTACCCCATTTTTGTCGAAGTTAGTTTTTTTTGGAACCATCGTCTGTGCATACATTCATTTTTGTAATATCTGATAAACTTGATTGTCTGTAGGATCTATCCCATGGAAAAAGATGAGGATCAGGATGCTGAATTGGACCTTCCATCCGGTCATAGACGCAGACCTGTTAGGAACTGTGTAAGGAAGGTTAGAGTTAGTACAACTAGCTCTCAAACCAGTGGAGAGGACTGTGGAAGGAATGTGAAAGCCAATTTCCTACTACCGACCAACTAACTCATCCGGTCATAGATGCATCGATACTAAGTGATCAGGTACCAATCGAATTGTCTTCACCATAGTTGCAACATTGGTTTTTCCTACTACCGACCAAATCCTTTTACTTTCTGACAAGCCAATTTCCTTTTTTATATTCTATTCAAAACTACAAACAATCCAATGAGAAATAGTGAAGAAACAATAGTGATATTTTTCCTACTTGTTTCATTTTTCTATTCCATATCATTTTTGTTCATGTTTCTTACTAGTTTTATCCAAGTTTCGCTAATTTAAATGGTTGACAGTATTTATATCAGTACCAATTAGTGCTGCAAGTTATAACAATTCTATCCCTATGTTCATATCAAACATAAATTAATGTTACCATGTATCTTTAGAAGTCAAATATCTAATGGAAGTATGGCAACCAACAGTTCACATCATTAAGTTCCACACAGTTTTGAGAGCTAACAACTGCTCTAAGCATGAAGAATAGTTCTTATAAAAACTTCCATAATGTGCGGAAACTTTGACTCCGCACAGTTTATCTTCATGTTATATTACCCAAAGTTGGGGAAACTTGCTTCAATTTTGATAAATCTAACTCACATGCCTCATGACTTACGGAAGACATGCTTTACTCCTTTTTTACTTTGTTTAATACTCATGAAGTTTCTTCAATCTGTGTTTTTTTCTTTGCATCGTAGATTTTAAATGCAGGTATCCTAAATTATTCTTTAAAATTATGTAATAGATACCATTTGATGAAAATTACCATTCAATGGTAAACTTTTTATAGTGTTCAGTTCTTATGATAAATGAATATTAATACCATTCGATGAAAATTACCATTCAATGGTACACTACCATATATGAACTAAAATTTGTAATATTCTTCTTTTAATACTCTCATTTGATTTCAACAACAAAAGACAAACCAGCATGCAAAACATAGATGATAGCCGGATATTTCATATCAAATAATAGGATAAAAATACTATTGAAAGTATGGCAACCAACAGTCCTCCTAGTACCATACTTCCGTCTGTGTAGTTCTGCATTCATCCGTGTCATATCTTCCAAACAGTTCATCATACCGTTGTGCTCGTGTCAGCATGATTTATTGGGTTGGGAATTGTGAATCTTTTCCTCATATTGAGCAATACACTGACAATGGAAAACAGAGCATACATGTAGTCTGACGCCCATCACTGCCACTACGTACCTTGCATGTTTCTTATATTTTTCATTTTTTCCTTGAACCTATGGTTTATAGCCAATATAAATGTGAGGCTCGTACAGTGTTGTAATTAGATCAATAATCGATTGTCTTTCTTAAAAAAACCACGTCTCTGCGCCATTTAATAATCTCATAAATTAAAAAACACGTATTATTTTTCTTAAAGAATGAATCACTTTTTAATCTTCAATGAAACCTGACCTCAAGTTATCCTTACCAAGTATGTACTGTTTCATATTCTTACACGTGAAATAAAGAAAAAACATCAATATTGTCAACACCCGGATTTTTAATCCCAGATGCCTGTTATGCCATACATCGCAATCCCAGGATTGCCATTTTTGCGAGACATAACAGAATTGGATACCACAGTACATCATCCATTACAAACCATATATAAGGTCTTACACAATTAAGGATCTCATGATCTAGTTCTTAATACAACTTCAAGCAGCGGAATACATAATAATAACGGTAGCGTAGGCGAAGCTCCATCTTCGGGGTCACAGGCAATGCTGACAATGGGAGATGATCCTAGTTGTCATAACCTTCCTGGATTCCATCTTCCAGGTACTCCTCTTTATAGTCTGGCCACAGAAATAGCCAGGGACAAAGCCATGAGTACTCTTTAAGTACTCGCAAACTAATACTAACAAGTGAAGGGGGTTTTTGATAATAGGACACTAGGCTCTAGGGTTGTTTTGCAAAAAGCCAGATTTATCTCTACTAAGTTCAGAAAGAAACGAGTCACAATTTTATAACTCCTAAGTGGGATCTTGCATTTCAGGTCACAACTCTGTTGTGGTCAAAGTCAAAGTATCAACTCATTTCACAAGTCATTTTGAGAAGTCTGACAGGGGAACAGTATGGCCACTCCAACTGTCCATAACCGCGGACGTGGCTATTCGAATAGTTTGACACTCTACAGAGATTGTACACTTTCAGCACAACATTCGATACATCCGTCAGGAGTAAATCCTGAATTCACCATACTCAGTATGCGGATAATCAATCCTAACCTTTTAATTACACGCCCTAGTATAAGCACCTCTCCTGTGAGTTTGGCCTCCCAACCATGACCAACTGTCATCTTGGGTACTGCACAGGTAGACAATCTTCACAAGGTAGCCTCAGCTCGGACCTTGGCCGTGAGGGAACTAATACTAAGGTATATATGCTTTCAGTCAAGCCCTACCCAATCTTCGGGTATTGTGGTTGTACGGTAACATTGGAATGATATCGCATCCAGACAACCATCAGTTTAATAAAGGGATAAGGCTCATGCCTCAACATTTTCATCACCAAAATCCTCTGGTGTTCGGAAACATATGTCAAAACATCTCAGTAGAATGATCCATCATTCTAAGGCATTCATAACCATTTTCACCAAGTATTCCCATCTAAAGTTGATCAAGTTTTATGCTTAGCACTAGCATCTACAAGTGGGGGGTAGCACTAATGAGGGGTGGTAACTAGTGGAGTTTCAACTAAGTACAACCTTATATCTTAGGATGATATCAAGGTTTCTAACTTAGGCCAAATTTTATGTTCTTTATGCAACCTTCGGTTATATCTTTCTAGGATCTACAAGTCACTTAAGTCAACTCTAAGTTAAAGTTTTGGTAAAGAAATAAAGTAGAGGCTTGCAAATAAAACTAGGATTGGGTTATCAAGTGGGTATGATCACATATGCTTAAGGCATATGGTTGGCATGGTAGCAAGCACGTATTAGCTTGCATAGGTCGACTAGTACTGTTAGGCTTGCAAGTATGGGCTTGCACAATATCAGTATAAGCTTGCAAGTGTTAGCTTGCACAATCAACTAGTAGCATTAGGCTTGCCTTGTGCAGAGCAGTGGTTGAAGTTCTCCTCGGCTTCTTCTTCGTAGTATCCTCCTTCCTCCTCGTATCCTTGGTTGGTACTAGCGTCTATAAATAAATACGATGTACACAATCACCAAGCAATACTTAGCTACTTGCAATCATCACACAAAAGGGGTCCTATGGATGATCTAACATCATCACTAACATTACAAGATTAAGGCTTGGTTGAAAATCCCTTTTTATTTTTAGAAAAGTAATTTCTACTCATTGAAAAACTACTTAAGATTTAATATTCTCCAAACCAAATATGGGATCATGTTGACACATGTCATCACCACATATTTTAGTCCATGGGAAAGTGATTTAAAGTGGTGTCACAATTTAATAAGGTTTTACCTTTTTATTTTAATTAAATAATGTGTCTACAAATACCTATGTGGCATTCTTTAATTACTTGAACATTATTTCTGTAAGTAAACCTATATATTTTTATATATTCTGAAAGGTATAGTTAAATGTGATTTTTGAGAGTTGGAATCAACTCCAAACTATTGTGGTTTAACTTTGAAAAATGTTTGAATGCAGAAAAGCTTCTGCCTTGTTATTTTTACCAAGGATGATCTACAGATCCAAATGACTTGAATCCAACGGGCTTGGATTCAGCATTCATAGACCTTTCTAACAAAATTGGTTTCATTCAATTTGGTGCACTGAATCGACCTGGGTTGATTTTTGAAACTGGGTACAGAAGTGTGTTTGAAATAAAAAGAAAAAGGTTTAATTCAAATAACTGGGCTGCACGGGAAACGATCTTTGGGTCACCTGCTAAGCGCGCTCGCAGTTGTTTATGGCTATCCCCACGCGCCAGTGACACAGGGGGGTGCGAAGCGGTATGGGACGCTGTGGTGCGTTCGATCTGGTTCTAATCCAACGGCTGAGAGTCATCATCGATATTGGGCAACATCGGCGAGACAGAAACCTAGCGCAGCCAGTGGGGGTCATTGGGGGCTCACCAGGGTGCGGGCGAGGGTCGGCGAGGTGGGCGAACGACGAAGTCGACGATAGAAAACTCAGGGGTGGTCGCGGTAGCTCCTGGGGTGGACGAAATCGATGGCGCCCTTCTCCTCCAGAGGCGGCCTGCTCCGGCGCAATTCCGGCGATGCGCTGCTCCCCTTTTTCCGGGACTGAGGTGGGGTGGTTCTGGGTGAGAGAGGAGTGGAATGGTGTGAAGAAATCGAGCGGGGGAGTCCTCCTTTTATAGGCTCGACGGCGAGACCGAACGGGATGGGTAGGCGACGGTGGCGACATGGCTATGGGCTGCTAGAGGCATGGCTGGCGGTGGCGATCGCTTGGTGGTCTCCTGGTGATGCGTTATGGCTTTAATGCGCGAGTAGGGGCGGTGCGGTTTGGTCTGGAACGGGCGATGCTCTGCGCGGCAGAGGCGGTGTCTTCGACGGCGAGCGATGGCTATGCGGCACGGGGCGGCGAACGGGGATGTCTGGCAGTCTCCTGGGTCGGTGGCGATCATGTATGCACGCGGCGAGGGCGGCGCGCGGTCTGTGGGCTTTGGTCGAGGGTGGCGCTCTGGCGCACGCTCGGCATGGTCGCTGGCGAGCTGGGCGCATTCCGTGCGTGTGGTCCAGTGGCTGGCAACGCTCGCGGCTTGGACAGGGTGTGGCGGTGGACGGTGGGCTGCCTCCCAGACATGCTGGCTAGGCTTGTTTCTCCTCCTAGCTTGCTGTCGACATGGGGGTGACAAGGTTGGCTTCGGATGTTCACCATTGATGACAATGGCAATCTTACAGTGGGGCTAGTGCTTGGTTTAGCTTGCTAGATGATCTACTGAGATGGTTGTGAGCTAAAGAGGGAACAAGTTAGGCTTCAATCACTGCTCATTATAGTGTTTAGATTTTGTATGATTTATGTCTGCAACCTGTATGATGAAATGGCCGCATGAATTCAAGTTTTGAATTTTGAGAAGATTTTTGGTGGGTGTGCTAGGTTGGTGCTGGGGAGTCTGCAGATGCTTGGGTTTTGAAAGTTGAGCTTGTTTGAGTGGTTTTTGAAAATGTGGGATCTTCCCATATGAGAAAGATTCAATTTTGAATTGTCATTTAAACTATGCATTTGAAAGTTTCTGGATGATCACAAAGTGGGCCTTGGTACTTTGTTATGAGTACATTCAAGGGGTGCAAAGATCCAGAAAAGTTTCTGTTAGGTTCTGAAAGTTTGAGGCAGCCAAAGTAGGCATGGGAGTTAAATTGGTCAAAATGACCATTCCCTTATTTTATTTGTTTTGATTTACTTGTTTGTAGGAAAAGTGTGGGAAATGTTTAGATGATGTTTATTTCACCTAAGCATCCATTTACAAGCAAAGGAACACACAAACAAGGTGGTTTAAAAAATTCCAAATGAAATGCATACTCACATGCATGCTTCCATAATTTTGTTTAGAAAAGTTTTTGTTAACCCTAAGTTTGATGATTAATGTTTGATGATCCAAGCTTAGTATTTTTGGGATGTTACAAACCTTCCCCCCTTAAATAAAATCTCATCCCGAGATTTGAATAAGGACGAAAAAGATTACCTAGGATTTGAAGAGATCGGGAAACTCCGTCCTGATGTGATCTTCGCGCTCCCAAGTAGCTTCCTCTTTTGTGTGGTTGCTCCACTGAATCTTGAGAAACTTGATGCTTCGGGTTCGGGTAGTTCTGAAGGCTTCTTCCAAAATATGGATGGGTACTTCGGGATAGGTCAGGTCATCGTTGATCTCTATGGTCTGGTGATCGATATTCTTGAACACTTCGGTCTTCTTTGGAACTTCAAGACACTTGCGAAGTAACGAGATATGGAACACATTGTGCACTGCTGATATCTCTTCGGGTAGTTCCAGTTGATACGACACTTCTCCTCGATGGTTCAGAATCTTGAAAGGTCCAATATATCTGGGGCTCACTTTCCTTTGAGTTGGAAACGCTGCATTCCCTTCAATGGCGACACTTTCAAATAAACAAAATCTCCTATGTTGAAGGCGAGGTCTCGACGTCTCTTGTCGGCGTAACTCTTCTGTCTGGACTGGGCTGTCTTGAGGTTCTCACGAATCTTGTGAACCTTCTCTTCTGCTTATCGTAGGATGTTGGGTCCGAAAATCTGACTCTCTCCTACTTCCGACCAATTCAAAGGGGTGCGACACTTTCTTCCGTACATGAACTCAAATGGGGACATTTGCAAACTGGCTTGATAACTGTTGTTGTATGAAAATTCTGCAAATGACAGACAATCTTCCCACTTGGATCCATATTCTAACACACATGCTCTCAGTATATCTTCGAGTATTTGATTTACTCGCTCCGTTTGTCCATCGGTCTGAGGGTGATACGCGGTACTGAAATCTAGGCGGGTTCCTAAACCTTCTTGAACTTTCTTCTAGAAATCTCGAGGTGAACTGAGTTCCTCGATCCGATATGATGTTCTTGGGGACTCCATGCAAAATAACTATTCTAGCGATGTACAACTCCGCTAGCTTCGAACTCTGATAGGTGCTCTTGACGGGCAAGAAATGGGCGACTTTGGACAATCTGTCCACTATGACCCAGATAGAGTCATTTCCCCTACTAGAAGTAGGCAGTCCAGTGATAAAGTCCATTCCAACGGAATCCCATTTCCATTCTGGAATCTGCAAGGGTTGCAACAATCCAGCGGGTCTTTGATGTCCTGCCTTGACTTGCTGACATATATCACACTTGGCGATATAGCTTCCGATTTCTCTCTTCATCTTATGCCACCAAAATTGCTCCTTCAAATCTTGATACATCTTCGTTCCTCCGGGGTGGATAGAAAAAAGAGTATCATGAGCTTCCTTCGAATAACTTCTTTCAACTCAGAATCTGTTGGTACACAAAGGCGCCTTTGTAGCACGAACTCCTTCTTCGTCTTCGGTGAATCCGCATTTTGCCTCGCACCGATATGACGCTTGATTCCGTCGATACTAGCATTTCCTTTCTGCGCCTCTTTGATCTGGCTGATCAAAGTGGGCTGAAGTTCTATACTAGCCAAAAATCCTTCGCTCACTAATTCCATTCAAAAATCTTCCATCTCCTTGTGCAAGCTTGGTTGCTCCTTCAAAATCATGGAGTTCAAGCGGCACGGCAATCTGCTAAGGGCATCGGCTACCACGTTGGCTTTACCAGGGTGATAGTGAATGTCCAGATCGTAATCCTTGATTAGCTCAATCCATCTCCTATGTCTCATATTCAGCTCCTTCTGAGTGAATATATACTTCAGACTCTTGTGATCCGTATAGATCTCACAACGATTTCCCATCAGGTAATGTCTCCATGTCTTCAGGGCTAGAACTATGGCTGCGAGTTCGAGGTCATGGGTTGGGTAATTTTGCTCATGTTGCTTCAATTGTCGAGATACATAAGATATAACTTTGCCTTCTTGCATGAGCACACATCCGAGACCGATCTTGTATGCGTCACAATACACATCGAAGGGCTTCGAGATATCCGGCATGATCAAGATTGGGGCTGAAATCAATCTCCTCTTGAGTTCTTAAAAACTCGCTTCACATTTGTCAGTCCATTCAAACTTCTTGTCCTTCTTCAGTAATTGGGTCATAGGTCTGGCGATACTCGAGAATCCTTCTACGAATTTGCGGTAATATCCCGCCAATCCGAGAAATGCACGGACTTGGGTTTGAGTGGTTGGAGCTTGCCAATCTTCTACATCTTTTACTTTGGCAGGGTCAACGGCAATTCCTCCGGCTGATACAATGTGACCGAGGAATCCTACCTCCTGTAACCAGAATTCACATTTGCTAAACTTGGCATACAAATGATGCTCTCTAAGGGTTCCAAGAATGGTACTTAGGTGTAGATCATGTTCGTCTTCTGATTTGGAGTAAATCAGAATGTCATCGATGAAAACAACGAAAAACTTATCCAGGAAGTCCATAAAAATCTTATTCATGAGGTTCATGAAATAAGCGGGGGCGTTGGTTAATCCAAAAGACATGACAGTATACTCGTATAGTCCATATCTGGTGGTAAAGGCAGTCTTTGGAATATCCTCTGCATTTAATCTTGAGTTGATGATAACCAGTTCTAAGATCAATCTTAGAAAACACTTTGGCACCGGTCAACTGATCAAACAAATCCTCTATTTTGGGCAAGGGGTACTTGTTCTTGATGGTGACATCATTCAACTTCCGATAATCCGTACACAAACGGTTACCTCCATCTTTCTTGTCCACAAACAAGACATGTGATCTCCATGGTGACGCACTTGGTTGAATCAATCCGATTTCTAGCATGGCATCCAGTTGCTTCTTCAGTTCTTCTAGCTCCGATGGGTTCATACTATAGGGTCTCTAGGCTATGGGTCTTGTTCCGGGGATTAGTTCGATGATAAACTCGATATCCCGATCTGGGGGCATACCGGGCAAAACATCTGGAAATACATCGGGGTATTCACAGACTATCCGGGCTTGGTCAATGGTAGGTTGGGCTATACTCTTATTGCATTTGAATTGGCGAGGTAAGGTTTCAGATATATGCTCGACTGATATTCCGGCTGTACTGGTCATGGTGATGGCTTTCTTGGCACAGTCAATCAATCCTTTATGTTTGGACATCCAATCCATTCCTATTACTACTTCCAAACCTTTAGTTCTGAGTACTATTAGATTAGCATAAAAATCTATGCCATGGATTCGGATAGGGACGGCTTTGCAAATTTGCCTAGCCTTGGTGGTTGATCCGGGAATTTGCACAATCATTACATGCTTCAATTTGGTTGGTTGAATTTTACTAGTGCATGCAAATTCTTTGGTGACAAATGAATGCGATGCATCAGAATCAAACAACACTCTTGCAAGTACTGAATTAACAGAAAACATACCCAGCACGACGTCTGGCGCTTCCTGAGCTTCTTCAGCATGCATGAGAAAAAGACGGCCATTGCGGTTGAGTGAATTCCCTGGGGCAAATCTTCTTCCGGGATGAACACGACGTTGTTGCTGAGCTGGGGCATTGGCATTGGGTGCTGCGGCATTCTTCTTGTTGGGGCACTCGTTGGAGTAGTGACCCTTATTTCCACAGTCATAACAAGTCACTTGCGACTTGTCCTTTGCCGCAACAGGCACAGCATTGCTTCCAGTCCTCGAGGCAGTGTTGGTGGAAGAATTTTTGGTGTTGAACTTGGGTGGGGCACGGTTGAAATTGCTAGAGTTGTCGGGGTTGTTGTGATTTCCTCCGGTTCTAGGGTTTCCACGGTTGGGATAGGTGGGACGGTTCATCAGGGGTCTGTTTGTTCTTGGGGCAAATCCTGGAGATGGGTTAGGGCGATACTTTGGGGTCTGATGGGTTCCTGGCTGATGCATCATACGACGCTTGCGGTTCTCATTGGCTTGGTTGATCTTTCCTTCCATCTGGATGGCAGAGTCGACAAGGGCTTCAATATCCGCAAAGGGGATATTGACTAACACTGTCTGCATCTCATCATGCAGACCATTCAGGAATCTTTCTTTCTTCTTGGCTTCCGTGTCGATCTCATCCGGGGCATACCTAGATAATGACAACAATTTGTCACGGTATTCCACTACAGTCATCCTTCCTTGCTTCAGTTCTCTGAACTTGTCTCTCATCCTCTTGATCAAATCCGGTGGCACATGGGTTCTGCTGAACTTGACCTTAAATTCCTCTCAGGTCATCATCGGTCCTCCGGTCATTGCACGAACACTGTTCCACCATGCCCTGGCATCTCTGGCTAGATAGTGGGTGGCAAACAGAACTTTCTCGTTGGCTTCCACTCCGGCGACTTCTAGGTTATTTTCCATGGTTTGCAGCCAATCATCTGCGTCTAGGGGCTCTTCTGACTTGGTGAAAACAGGTGGGTTGGTATTCTGGAAATTCTTGAGCTTAGATCCATGGTTATCTTGATTTCTGTGGCCTTGGTTGTTGTGGGCTAGCTGAGATATCTGTTGCAGAGTGGCTAGGTTGGCTTGACGTTCCGCTCTTTCAGCTTCTCGGTCAGAAGTCAACATTTGCAGGATCTGCAACATCGGGTCCGGGGATGAACCACTTCCTCCGTGTGGCATCTGAAGATTGAGATAGATTATGAGAAAAGAGGGAAATTTCTAAGGTTTCGGGGACTTTGAAAAGTTTTAAAGTTTGACTCAGATTTTCTAGCAACTTGCTTTTCATTCATTCATCCACACGATACAACACACACCACAACAAGGAAAAACAGATGGTTCTAAGAACCATTCTGTAAACTACGATACAGTGGGACCGAATACTACTCACTATGCTAGTGCTCAAGTGCTACTACTCCTTGGAGTCTGTGGCTTTATCATCTTCATCATCATCGATGAAGGCGAAATCATCTTCATCGGTGAAGAAGTCCATGGCCTGATCCTCCAGAAAATCATCATCATCGCTGAGATAGGAGTAGGGGTCTCCACGAAGATCCTCTCCTACATTCTCCCTTTCCTCCAACTGCATGTCTCTCTCGTGGATGGTCTCTTCCAAAGATGAGATGCGATGGCGGAGACGGGCAATAATGCGCTCCTTCTTGTCGAGCTGACGATGACGAGACTTGCGATCCTTTGCTAGCATGGCGATGGTTCGATCCTTCGTCTTGATGATGGCAGACTTGTGGTTGGAGTAGTCACGGCAGTTATCCAACTCCTGCTGACGATCGTACATCATGAATCTAAGGTGGTCCAATTGAGTCTTCAGCTCGGGGTGGTATGGGGCTTCCAATGGTTGTCCATTTGCATCACGCCTTGGGCAGAACTCAAAGCGGGTTCCCTTGATCTGATTGATTTTCTGCCCACAAAGACGGGCAAGAGCTTCCTGCATGGCCCTGGCAAGTCCATCGAGCCAGTTGTTCTCTCTTAAGGTAAACTGAATTCCCTCAGCAGTGGGAGGTTCAATCTTTCCTCGGAGACTTGCAACAATTATCCCTCCTTGATCATTGAGCTGAGCTCCGAAGAACTCGGGGTGCGGACACTCCAGAAGTTCCGAAAGCTGGTCCAAATCCCTCTCAAAGATAAGGTCTCCTCCATTCCACAACTTATAAAACCTGTTGTACTTCACGTCCATCTATAAGAATATAGGATGAGTAAGTTAGTAGAGTGATCAAGTGTGTCAAAATTTTATGTATTTTGTAAGAGTTTTTGAGGAACATGAATTTTCACGAAAAATCAAAGGGATAAGAATGATAATAAGTTTTTGTAAATATTTGTTTTCTTTGGTTTTGAAACTAAGTTTTTGGTTAAAACGTCCAGTCTAACTAGGGTCTCCTATGGTCAGGATGGCTTTGATACCAACTTGTCAACACCCGGATTTTTAATCCCAGATGCCTGTTATGCCATACATCGCAATCCCAGGATTACCATTTTTGCGAGACATAACAGAATTGGATACCACAGTACATCATCCATTACAAACCATATAAAAGGTCTTACACAAATAAGGATCTCATGATCCAGTTCTTAATACAACTTCAAGCAGCGGAATACGTAATAATAACGGTAGCGTAGGCGAAGCTCCATCTTCGGGGTCACAGGCAATGCTGACGATGGGAGATGATCCTAGTTGTCGTAACCTTCCTGGATTCCATCTTCCAGGTACTCCTCTTCATAGTCTGGCCACGGGAATAGCCACGGAGAAAGCCATGAGTACTCTTTAAGTACTCGCAAACTAATACTAACAAGTGAAGGGGGTTTTTGATAATAGGACACTAGGCTCTAGGGCTGTTTTGCAAAAAGCCAGATTTATCTCTACTAAGTTCAGAAAGAAACGAGTCACAATTTTATAACTCCTAAGTGGGATCTTGCATTTCAGGTCACAACTCTGTTGTGGTCAAGTCAAAGTATCAACTCATTTCACAAGTCATTTTGAAAAGTCTGACGGGGGAACAATATGGCCACTCCAACTGTCCATAATCATGACACGGCTATTCGAATAGTTTGACACTGTAGAGATTGTACACTTTCAGCACAACATTCGATACATCCGCAGAACAAATCCTGAATTCACCATACTCGATATGGATAATCAATCCTAACCTTTCAATTACACGCCCTAGTATAAGCACCTCTCCTGTGAGTTTGGCCTCCCAACCATGACCAACTGTCATCTTGGGTACTGCACAGGTGGATAATCTTCACAAGGTAGCCTCAGCTCAGACCTTGGCCATGAGGGAACTAATACTAAGGTATATAAGCTTCCAGTCAAGCTCTACCCAATCTTCGGGTATTGTGGTTGTACGGTAACATTGGAATGGTATCACATCCACAAAACCATCAGTTTTATAAAGGGCTAAAGCTCATGCCTCAACATTTTCATCACCAAAATCCTCTGGTGTTCGGAAACATATGTCAAAACATCTTAGTAGAATGATCCATCATTCTAAGGTATTCATAACCATTTTCACCAAGTATTCCCATCTAAAGTTGATCAAGTTTTATGCTTAGCACTAGCATCTACAAGTGGGGGGTAGCACTAATGAGGGGTGGTAACTAGTGGAGTTTCAACTAAGTACAACCTTATATCTTAGGATGATATCAAGGTTTCTAACTTAGGACAAATTTTATGTTCTTTATGCAACCTTCAGTTATATGTTTCTAGGATCTACAAGTCACTTAAGTCAACTCTAAGTTAAAGTTTTGATAAAGAAATAAAGTAGAGGCTTGCAAATAAAACTAGGATTGGGTTATCAAGTGGGTATGATCACATATGCTTAAGGCATATGGTTGGCATGGCAGCAAGCACGTATTAGCTTGCATAGGTCGACTAGTAGTGTTAGGCTTGCAAGTATGGGCTTACACAATATCAGTATAAGCTTGCAAGTGTTAGCTTGCACAATCAACTAGTAGCATTAGGCTTGCCTTGTGCAGAGCAGTGGTTGAAGTTCCCATCGGCTTCTTCTTCATTGTATCCTCCTTCCTCCTCGTATCCTTGGTCGGTACTAACGTCTATAAATAAATACGATGTACACAATCACCAAGCAATACTTAGCTACGTGCAATCATCACACAAAAGGGGTCCTATGGATGATCTAACATCATCACTAACATTACAAGATTAAGGCTTGGTTTAAAATCCCTTTTTATTTTTACAAAGTAATTTCTACTCATTGAAAAACTACTTAAGATTTAATATTCTCCAAACCAAATATGGGATCATGTTGACACATGTCATCACCACATATTTTAGTCCATGGGAAAGTGATTTAAAGTGGTGTCACAATTTAATAAGGTTTTACCTTTTTATTTTGATTAAATAATGTGTCTAGAAATGCCTATGTGGAATTCTTTTATTACTTGAACATTATTTCTGTAAGTAAACCTATATATTTTTATATATTCTGAAAGGTATAGTTAAATGTGATTTTTGAGAGTTGGAATCAACTCAAAAGCTATTGTGGTTTAACTTTGAAAAATGTTTGAATGCAGAAAAGCTTCTGCCTTGTTATTTTTACCAAGGATGATCTACAGATCCAAATGACTTGAATCCAACGGGCTTGGATTCAGCATTCACAGACCTTTCTAACAAAATCGGTTTCATTCAATTTGGTACACTGAATCGACCTGGGTTGATTTTTGAAACTGGGTACAGAAGTGTGTTTGAAATAAAAAGAAAAGGGTTTAATTCAAATAACTGGGCTGCTGGAAGCGACATCTTTAAGCGCCTGCTGGCTGTTTATGGCTGTCCCCACGCGTGACACTGAAGTGGGTGACGGGCGGTATGGGACGTTGTGGTGCGTTCGATCTGGTTCTAATCCAACGGCTGAGAGTCATCGTCGACGTTGGGCAACATCGGCGAGACAGAAACCTAGCACGGCCAGTGGGGGTCGTTGGGGGCTCACCGGGGTGCGAGCAAGGGTCGGCGAGGCGGGCGAACGACGAAGTCGACAACGGCGAACTCAGGGGTGGTCGCGGCAGCTCCGGTGGTGGACGAAATCGATGGCGCCCTTCTCCTCCAGAGGCGGCCTGCTCCGGCGCAATTCTGGCGATGTGCTGCTCGCCTTGCTCCGGGACTAAGGTGGGGTGGTTCTGGGTGAGAGAGGAGTGGAATGGTGTGAAGAAATCGAGCGGGGGAGTCCTCCTTTTATAGGCTCGACGGCGAGACCGAACGGGATGGGCAGGCGACGGTGGCGACATGGCTACGGGCTGCTAGAGGCATGGCCGGCGGTGGCGATCGCTTGGTGGTCTCCTGGCGATGCGCTATGGCTTTAATGCGCGAGTAGGGGCAGTGCGGTTTGGTCTAGAACGGGCGATGCTCTGCGCGGCAAAGGCGGCGTCTTCGACGGCGAGCGGTGGCTGTGCGGCACGGGGCGGCGAACGGGGATGTGTGGCGGTCTCCTGGGTCGGTGGCGATCATGTATGCACGCAGCAGCGGCCGAGGGTGGCGCTCGGCATGGTCAAGTAGCCGGGGTGATCCGTGCGTGTGGTCCAGTGGCTTGCAACGCTCGCGGCTGGGATAGGGTGTGGCGGTGGACGGTGGGCTGCCTCCCAGACATGCTGGCTAGGCTTGTTTCTCCTCCTAGCTTGCTGTCGACATGGGGGTGACAAGGTTGGCTTCGGCTGTTCACCATTGATGACAATGGAAAGCTTACAGTGGGGCTAGTGCTTGGTTTAGCTTGCTAGATGATCTACTGAGATGGTTGTGAGCTAAAGAGGGAACAAGTTAGTCTTCAATCACTGCTCACTATAGTGTTTAGATTTTGTATGATTTGTGTCTGCAACCTGTTTAATGAAATGGCCGCATGAATTCAAGTTTTGAATTTTGAAAAGATTTTTGGTGGGTGTGCTAGGTTGGTGCTGGGGAGTCTGCAGATGCTTGGGTTTTGAAAGTTGAGCTTGTTTGAGTGGTTTTTGAAAATGTGGGATCTTCCCATATGAGAAAGATTCAATTTTGAATTTTCATTTAAACTATGCATTTGAAAGTTTCTGGATGATCACAAAGTGGGCCTTGATACTTTGTTATGAGTACATTCAAGGGGTGCAAAGATCCAGAAAAGTGTCTGTTAGGTTCTGAAAGTTTGAGGCAGCCAAAGTAGGCATGGGAGTTAAATTGGTCAAAATGACCATTCCCTTATTTTATTTGTTTTGATTTACTTGTCTTTAGGAAAAGTGTGGAAAATGTTTAGATGATGTTTATTTCGCCTAAGCATCCATTTACAAGCAAAGGAACACACAAACAAGATGGTTTAAAAGAATTCCAAATGAAATGCATACTCACATGCATGCTTCCATAATTTTGTTTAGAAAAGTTTTTGTTAACCCTAAGTTTGATGATTAGTGTTTGATGATCCAAGCTTAGTATTTTTGGGATGTTACAAATATTTCATTGAAACATGTATAGATCATTGCTGAATCGACATCATCGCGCTGGATAGTACATGAAGTAGTTGGTAATCGTTCCCTGTCGTGCTCCATAAATTGCGCCCCCAACAGCTAGTTACACATTTGCTTCTAGTCTCTTGCTACAAACACCCCATCCTCGACGATGCCTCATCCTCCCAAGACATCCAGGTTTTCCAGAAATCGAACACTTTCCCTGCCCTCTCGCACCGCTGCCAACACTCCAGCTCCAACGAACGCGAATATCCCCCATCCAACCTCCCATTTTCTAGAACTTTCTGCCTCTGCTAGCGATGTGACGCATGCAGTCCAAGAGGAGCAGCAGGAGGTGGAAGAAGCGGATGACGAGCGGCAACTTGAAGAGGATCAGCAGCAGCAGCAGCTGGAAGCATAGGATGAGGAGGAGGTGTTCAACAGGTCATACTGGAATCCATCCAGTCTTTCCAAGATGACAGGGACCTCGAGGAGCAGGCGCAGAAGGATCTGAATTGCGCCATCCAGGTATCACTGCAGTCTGTTCGGGAAGAACATCAGCAGCAACAACAGGAGCAGCATGATTTGGAGCAAGCCCTCCAAAACTCCATGCATAGTGTACCACTTCGCGGCCAAGAGGATGAAGAGGCTTCAACCAGCAACCAGGCCGGTGTTCTGAAGGCCAATAGCTCCAAGAAGGGCAAGGAATAGATCATCTACATTTCCTCCGACGAGTCAGACGACGATGACAGTCTTTGATGTAGTGTCCTTGTTGTTTTATTTCAAGTCTTGGAGTTACTTCAAAAACTATGTTACTTTTGGTTTGTAGCTATGTAGTTTTTAGTTTGTCACTACTGTGTTCCTAGTGTATGGTCATTACAATGCATTACTAGTTTCAACTTTTGACAGATATAATCTTGTAATCCCTATTATGGTGAACTTGTTATTTCTTGTATGAAGTAATTGCTTTAAGCCGAGCTATAATAAGTTATTATTTTCTCCATGAAAATAATATGGAAATGTTTATGAAATCAAACACATATTTCTGCAACTTTTATCATTGCGGCCGCGAGACATCATTTCGAGTGCTTACAGTATGAATCATCATTGTATCCTATATCTATCACCGATCAATCATTGTATGCAACTACTAGTTTCAACCATGTTTGAAATTTTCAGCAAGACAACGTGTCTCTAGATAAAAAATGGCATATCAAGTTTAACAACAGGCAGCTATCGTACTTGTAAACTGTAGGTTTGAAAAAACATTTTACAAAAGAAGTGCATATATTCTAAAAATAAAAGAAGTGCATATATTCTAAGCATACACGTACTAATATGTGCGCTCAATATCCTTACCGCACGAGCACTTCTCCCCTTTCTTAACCTATGAATCAACTGTGTACCATCTATTTATCATGGACAATTATTGCTACCCGCACCGGTATTCTATCTTGTTTGAATATGTCATTAAGATAATTTGCGTTCAATCCATCTGGATTGACGAACTATGTTATGCACGCAATATCATTTTTGCGCAATGATGTTTTACCCTCATGGTGCTCACAATCAAATGTGTATCCTCAAGGATCATGGAATCCATTTAAACAATTCGACCGCATTCTAGAAAGGCAAGTTCTTGTATTCTTTCAGTAGATGCATTTCTTTAGTAAAATGGTTTTTGAAACCTTACATTAAGAAGTAAGATAGTCGTGTGGTGTTAAACTTGATATACTATTTTGTATCTAGAGTCACGCTGTCTTGCTGATAATTTCAAACATGGGTGACTGGAGTAACTGCATACAATAATTGATAGATGATCCATATATGATACAATGATGATTCATAATGTCGGCACTCGAAATCATTTCTCCCGGTACAGTTATTGGGAGTAGACAGAAGTTGCAGAAAGATGTGTCCACAAGATAGATTAAAGATGTTTGAAATTTACTAAACCATGCTATTAAAGATCTATTTCCAGCAGAACAATTCTTCATGTTCCTCTCTAGTTACATCTAGCAATCCAGTTTCAATTAAGATTTCCCTCTTTTTAGTGAAATTTCCATAAAATTTCCAGTATTCTATTTTTAGTTGGCCCATAAAGCTCAATAGTTGTTTACATATGTTCCTATGTAGTTGCAATAAAATTGAATCCTTTAACAGTTAATGTTCATTGGGAAGACTACTTTTCCATATGTATCCTTTAAGTAACTAGTTTTTTATTTCAAAGATTTACGAACCTTTCCCGCTCTTTTCATGTCCTACAATATCAAGAGTCATGCAAATGAGATGCTGGTAAAATTTATGTACATTTCATACATAAGCATCTTCATTCATAAATCATACGTGCTTACACCCCGAACCAAATATAGAAAGTCAACCTAAATAGTAATATTACTTTAGCTGTTGAAAAAACAAAATAAGGATTACATGCTTAGATTCCCGATTAAAGCATTCTCTTCTTCCCCTCTTGACTTTCTATAGCTTTATCTTCTGTTCTCTTCCTTCTTAAATTTGATACAACGTCAAGGCTTTTCTCTTCAATTGACTTTGAAGTTGCTGGGGAAGAAGATGATTCATCAACTTCCTTCTTTACCTGAACATTACCAGCTGTGAATTCTTCCTCGCTGTCAGCAACTTCCTCACGAACTCTAATAATAGCATCAACCTGTAGGGGATCCTGCGAAAATGCCCATGTCAAATAAGGTAGAATAGAAATAAAAACAAAGATATGCTGAAAGATGGATCAAGATTTCAGTACCTTATTTCCAACTGCAAGACCGGTTTCTTGGATCATTTCAATTGGCCCGTTGACAGATCCATTCGATACAGCATCAGAGGCGAAATCGCTGTCCTCTCCTCCAGACTCCAAATCAGCATCGTAACCAGATAGCAAGGAAGAAGAATACAAAGAAGATCTAGTAAAATCAACTTCAAAGCTGTAGTGTTTTTGAAACAAAAGAGTAGATCTGAAAGGTCTCACCCTGCTTGGCAATGGATAATTATCCAGTTCACCAGAAAGATCAGATGTCTCATCTGTGATGCAGGAATCCACTTTTTGGCTGCCTCCTGACATTTTCTCCAAAGGAAGGTGGCTGTTTCAGAGAAGCTTCACTCTGCACCCTTTTGGTACTACCATGTATCCTATATAGATCCAAAAAAAATTCGAAATTTTCCCGCCCTTTTCATTCCTGCTAATTTTTATAGCCTGCTCAATTCTATGTAGTTCGTACTTTATGTTACCTAAACGGAACTTCAATGTTTCTTGTATGGGTTGAATTTTCCTTGTCAGAATGGACGTGGGTTGTGGGTTGAATTTTCCAGCAGGAGCTAAATTTCGGGACCCAGGTACACTGCAATACACGTCGAATCGATGGACATCCCCATTTTTCTGTGCCCTGAATAGTGTACTTGGTCACTCTTCCGATTGCGTCAGCAGTGACATGTATGTGCAAAATACTGTGCACCACAGCCTCTATTGCAACAGTTCTTCCTAAGTGCTACGAATCCGCTAGCCATCCCTGCCTGACATTTGCTTCCCCAAGCTCGTCCTTCTCCATGTCCCTCCTGCCTGCTATGAATCTAAGTAGCTCCCTGAGTACTAACTAGGCCCTCCCTCACTTCTCCTTGGCCCTCCTGCCTTCTCCATGTCCCTCCTGCCTTTTACCTACTTCTTCAAGTTCCTCCTTGAGTACTAACTAAGCCATTGCTCCCTCATACCTCATCTTCCAGAGCCATTGCAGATAACAAACATCTGAAGAATGCACATAGGGTTTCTTCAGGATACAGGTACCGCTTTCATTTTTACGGCATCAGTTATATCTCATTATATCCCCTGTAAGTCATCTTGAGAAACTTGTTCTCGCAAATTTGACTTTGGAACCTTGTACCCTTCTCTCTCCAACATGTATCCATATATGTTGATTGTATGAACTTTCATCTTTCTATGGACCCTAACATGCTATCTGAAATTATCGTTTTCATACATAACATAGCAAGTCCATATATTAAATAATCCCAAACCCTGTCGGTTTTTTATTACACCTTCTATGTTTGTAATTGTTCATATTGAGTATATTTCACATTGATTTTGTACAATTAGTCCAAGTGAAACCAAAATGACAATAAAACTCGGTTGTAACTTGTATCAAAGTTTTATGAAATCATAAAACTATACTGAAACCTACATGAATCTTATGAAAATCATAACGAAACTCAGCTACAACTCATATGTAAATTTTTTGTAATCACGAAACCGGTATGAAATCGATATGAAACCTGCATGTACAAATGAATGATTTTGAGATTTTTATAACTGTTTCATTCAAGTCTCACAAAAATGAAATCTTATTTACCAAAAACATATTGAAAGTTGATATTTTTTCAAGAGTTCGCTGAGTAAAAGAAGATGGTGAAAATTGATATGAAATTGGATAATATTTGTAATAGTGTAAATGCCAACTTATGACACCAATAAATACATATGTGTTTACCAAAGGGCTGCATTTTCCAAGCATGCACTAAACAAACCACTGTCTGTGTGTAACATAAAAATATATGAGTGCTTTTGAGATTTTCATAACTGTTTCATTCAAGTATTACAAAAATGAAATCTTATTTACCGAAAACATATTGAAAGTTGATATTGTTTCGAAGAGCTCGCTGAGTAAAATAAGATGGTGAAAATTGATTTGAAATTGGATAATATTTGTAATAGTGCAAATGTTAACTTATGACACCAATAAATACATATGTGTTTACCAAAGGGCTGCATTTTCCAAGCATGCACTAAACAAACCACTGTCTGTGTGTAACATAAAAATATACTCCTGTTTATGTAGGCACTCGTTTTATTTGCACGTACTCAGAAAAATTATTGCCATGATCTGATATCCATTGCTATGCTTTTGACTTAAGTTGATTACTGGTATGAATACATACATAATAAGAATTGAACTATGTCGTTATGTTTCATGATAAAACTTATTTTTGTCATTCCATTATGAGTTCAAAGTTGTTAGACCTTCACTGAAATGTCTGGCTCAGATATATCTGGTTATGGTGAAGCCACTACTCATAGTTCTCCAAAGCGCATTGCCCAAGTTATCTCAAAATTTGGCGTCTTGAAGAGGAAAATTGTATGTGATATAGGATTCCAAGGGATGCTAAAAGTGCCAGAGATCAATAATTTAGATAGGAAGTTCACCATCAGGCTGTTAAATCAAATTGATATTAAGAAACAGGCCTTCAAGGTAAACGATGAAACATTCATAGACATTTCAGCTAAAGATGTTCATCGTTATCTTCACATACCAATGGGCCCAAAATTGTTATATGGACTTGAGGATAGATCAGAATCCGAAAAAATGGACTTCATTAGATTTGGCATTGGTTCAACATCATTTGATATAGATGAGAAAAACAGCTTGAAGGCTGTTGAAGAGATAGTTAGCGCAGATTATCCAAATGGTATGACTGAATTGCAAGTTGATCAATTCAAGGTGTCTTTTGTTTGTTTTACAATGGGAAATTTCTTGGTAGCAAAATATAGCTCCAACCATGGCATTAAAGATTTCTGGGGATGTTTATTGAATCCATCGGAGATACCTTTGTACAATTTTTGCCAAGCTGTAGTGGATGAAATTATTGAATCTGCTAGGCATGTCCAAAGGGAAACCAAAGCAAAAAGGACAGTCAAGAATATATCAGGATGCCATCTTTTATTGCAGGTTTTTACCAAATTCTTTTGTAACCTTTTTCGTATCCATAAGAAAAACATGATCTGTATGTTTTAAATTTCTTTCTTTCTTCCAAACAGGCTATGTGTCTTGACGCACTAAACCTTGGCCCTGAAAGCATCCGTGTAATTGCTATTCCTAGAATAGAAGTTTTCACCTATGAGAAATTGCAGCTAATGATAAATGCTCTTCCATCCAAACCAAATTATTATAAAGCAATTCACTCTGCCAATAATTCAAGCCAGAAGGTAAACTTTTAGTCTTATTACCAAAGTACATTGATTTTTTTCCCGTTGTCTTCTGAAATATTCTAATGTGTTTTCTTTGTTTCACTTCCAGTTTCAGGCAGGTAACTATGATATAAGAAGTTTGTCACCTGTTACCCAAGGTCAAATGTTGCCGCAAATTTCAATAATGCCAAGCTCCATGAACATTGTGTCCAACCCACCAAGCACTCAGTTCTTGGCTGCCTACACAAGAGGAGATACTGAGAGAAGGGTATGAATAATTTATTTTTTGAAGTTATGTACTAACAACTGTTTCAACATGTCTCCACCACTGTAACACACTGTCACTCCTCAATTTTATCTTATTATATTAAAGTATATTATATTACGTATTTTCCTATATTTTGTTCCAGTACTAATCTTAAATATAATTTTTTGTAATATTTTAGCTCAACGACAAGCAAATCAATGACTTGAGGCTACACAATGCAAGAATGAAACTTTTCATAAATAACTTCAAGACTAATTTTGTAGCCGACATAAACCATTCTGTCTTTAATAATCCAATAATCAAGAACACTTTTGAGAAGAATGTCGATTACCTTATGAAAAAGGTCCTGGACCAAGTGCTTGTATTATCAAAAAGTATACATGATCATTCTGAAGTTCGTAAGACTGCAACGTTCATATCTCCATCATTGTATACATCATCCAAAGCATCTTCGGACAATATATATCTGGACATGAATCAACCATTGATAGTAAGTAATCTTGTTCAAAAGTCAATCTTAGTTTTTTTCTTACATGTGAAAATATTAATGGTAAGATTGAATGCATAGGTACATCAATTAAGAGGCTGAAGACAGATAACCTCACAACTGGTACAATACAAAATAATATTGAGCCTTTTAGAATTCGTAGTTTTGATCCTTTGTAGCAATTTGTGTTACAAATTTTATGATAAATTCTGAATTTCAGGGAAAAACTTACTATAGACTTGAACAAAGTAGCTGCCAACTCGGAGTCAGCCCTACATACTGGTATCAAATGCACATCAGATGTAGATTGAGTCTTTAATTTTTTTTAATGTATACAGAAGTTTTGTCACACATTCAACAAATTTAACTAAGTATGAAGACCATATTTTCAACCTCGAATGTTGCATTGTACCATATTTTCATGCATCCTATTGCCAGAAGAAGCATTTTAGCGGTTTCTTATTTTCTTTTGTTTTCTTATATAATTTATATTGATATTTGGAGATATACTTTTCTTTAATGTTTACAACTTTTCGTCACACATCATGAACTGTAACAGTTTTTTATATAAGTTGGAATGTTTACAAGTTTTCATATATAATTGAGTGTGAGGAGTACTTATCTTTCTATGATGGCTAACAATTGTTTTTTGGAGATATGTCTTCTTACATTTTCTCTCTTTATAGGCATACAATTGAAATCATATTCTGAATCGGCCTATGTTACTCCGGATATTAACCAACTGAAGAGAAACGATCTTACAACTGCTTCTCATTTCACCCCCACTGGTTTTGAAAAGAGGAAGTTTTTAAATTTAATACCTAGATCTGGATCAACATCTAATCCTTCATGCAAATATTTAAATCAAGTTGAGTTCAAAAATACTATTGGTTTGCTAAATGAATCAGTTCATTCTCGTTCAAAAATAGGCAATGACTCTGACATTGCTCAACTTGAGGAACTATTTGAAGAGCCAGATGGTCTTGACTTGAATGAGATGCCTCTAACCGATGATCTCACATATTCTCCAATAACTAAAATCCTCGTAAACAAAGGTCGAATGGCGAAAAACCCTTGGTTCTATGGTGTTCCTAAAATTCACGTAGACACAGAAGTTGTTGATACATTATTTAACTGGTTAGGGGTAACAGATTCAGAATGTCTTGACAGGTAAAACAAATTTAATTCTGCCTTGCCAAATTACACATTAGGTTATTCTATTTAATATATTTTACCAATTCAATTTATTTTATCTGTCTAAAGCTACTGGATCAACCATTCGAACCCTAAAACATTGAAGATTGTTGGGAATGACTTCAAGAGTGTGTTAGCACGAGGTTATAACTTCACAAATGATCTGTTGGACCTGGCTATCAAGATTTGGTCAGATGGACTATTGTATGTATGGTGAGGGTGTCAAGTTGAGATGGTTGCATCCCTTCGAGACTGATTTCGCGGTAAATGTCCTTCTCCTTATAGTGTCTGTCCAGTTATCTATGACATTAATACAATTCGACAGCTATCACGGTTATACATACTTACAGAGAAAGGTGCTAAATTCTGAGGATTTCCTCAGTAGCAGATCCATAAGGTTGCAACTTACTGGGAAATCGATGGAGTACGACATGTCAAATTGTGAATGGTTAACTATTTCACATGACCCTGTTTATTTTACTGTGAGGCTAAACTACATCAATTATTCCATTTATATAAGTACTATAATGTTTATTTTACTTATGCAGATTGCCATACCTAACATTCCTAATCACACTTGGTCATCATATTTCTGGGATATGAAGCAACATATTGTTCATATAGTGGATCCCACTTTTGAAATCTCCAGGGCCGCTGAGATCCATGACTTGCATAATCCCATTGTAGAGAAGCTTCAACGGGCAATCCAAAAGAGCTTAGCTGCATCATACGATGGCTAGGAAATTGACTAGAGTAATTGGCATAAGAATTACGTACAACCATTTTTGCCGGAAAAAAAAGGCCAGTCTCTCCATTCCTAATAATATTTCTTTAAGTCTAGCCTACAAATTAATAATGAGCATTTATGTTATGTTTTACAGCAATGAATCTGGAATGTTAACTTTGTTGGCAATGCGCCAATTCAACGGGGCAAGATTTGAATTGCCTCAAACTGAGGTATTTTGTTATTTGCAAACTAGCTACTTGACTGATACTGCCTATTATCCAATAGAATAAAATATATAGGTTTTTATAACAATCAATAAAAAAGATTCAATTTTTTGTTTTGTATGCTTCTTTGAGGTGGTTTGCAAAGGAACTACTCTACAACATGTTAGGCATTCAGGGCAATAGGGGTGTACTGCCAGATGTTTTCATTCAGTCAATCGAGTAGAAAACTGATTCAAGATCTATCTACCTCTGACAGAATTGGTTAACCAACTGTGTACAATCATGTAATAAAAACGAAGTACTGCCCAGAATGTTTATTAGTTATGGATGATTAATTATGTCTGTAACACATCATATTACCATTTTCTGAACTAGTTAAATGTTACCCGCCATCATGTACTATGTTCACTGTTTTCGTCCATTTCCTTTTGAATGTTATGGAAATTTAGAAATCCATGAACCATTTTTACGTCGTACGATTTGCTTCATACAATTAAACGAATAATCTGTAAACCCAGACTATTTTAATTCCATTGCACTTTTGCAACAGCTAAGTTTCATCAAAACCTCTACCACAACCGGCGTTCAAGCATATAGACCATGATACATATATGTTGTATATGTTTTCACAGAATATTATTCTAAAGAAATGCATTAAAGTGTGGATCCATTTTCATACCTGAAATAACTTGTTCCTTGTATTTTTTCTTTAACTTCAACCGCGGTTCCATCTTCATAACAAAATACATGGAGAAAGAGGCTCCATTTCAATTTATAGTATATGCCCATATCCATTCATCTTACGAAACGGACTGTATCTAATAATATAAATATTATTAAGTCATATAATTTTCTCATTTCGTTAGCCCAGTAATCATCAAGTTTTTGCAAGAGACGGTTGTGAACCTTACAACAACTAAGTATCAACTATGACTCAAACTAATTTCATAACTGATACATGGATGTTTCTCTTCAGATTCTTAACATAATCATCTACATAAAGTGTCATTTAACCGAATTAGACTACAATTTGCAAAAACAAGAAGCAAACTTGAACGTAAATTTACGGAACACTTTAATGCTTCACAAATGAATGTACTACGAGCCAGCACCTAAAATTTAACGATAAATTTAATAAATGATTTAAAGCTTCATAAATCAATGGATTAGGACCCAAAAAACCATAGCAAATTTTAAATTCAGTTTTTCATAGATGGTAAGCTATTGCACTACCAAATAGCTGCCTACCCCTAAGTACAAAAACAACAAATCTCACAAATCAAATTATCTAACATACAATGTTCTCTAGTACAGAAATAGATATAGTTCAACCAGCCAGCACCTCTAATTTTCTATTCATTCATCTTCTTCTCCACTTGAACTATCCACATAGTTGTAGTCATCCATTGATGGAGTCATGTTGTAGCACTGGCTTGCCTTGTGACCTGGCAGTTTACACACACTGCAGCATGGATTTTTCCTCTTTCCTTTCTCATTATCTTTATTTTCTGTACATGTGTTCTTCTTGTGACCAGGTAGTTTATAGACACTGCAAAATCTTGTTTGTTTGGTCGAGGAAACAGTATCTTCTCTACCATCAAGCAATTTCTTCTTAACCGTACGACGTTTTTCAACAGGAGAAAGGAAACGTTTAACACGCTTGCGCCCACTAGTAGACTTTATAATTAAAGGTGCCTTCAATTTAGACAAGTTAAATTTGCTTACCACTGCACCCTTCTTTCCATGGGAATATATTTGTTTCCCCTTCAATCCAAAGTCAGGTTCTGAATGATAACCACCACGTTGTGCACGGTGCCACTCATTATCGCTTGACTCATAACAAGGTTTTGGTTCTTCAGGTTCAGTTTCTCCTCTTGTAGCCAATATATCACTAACAGCTTTTATACCATTTCTAAAATGCTTCATCATAACTGTGAATGTTTCCATGTCTTGGTTTCCGAATTTAACAGCTTTCATAGCCGTTCCATACAAAAGGCTATCACGGAATGTATGTGATTTCATTGATCTGTTGTCCTTATGCAGATAACTTAGATTTCCAGATAGTACATCACGGACATCCTTTGTCCAACGCTTCAAGATATAACATTCAGGAATTTTCGCAACTCCAAGATAATTCATAATCTGTGATTTTTTAAGTATGTTAAAACATTTCTAGAAAAAAACAGTACTCACAAAAAGAATGATGGATTATTGATAATAAACTTACCATAATAGCATGGCAACACAAAATTCCAAAATGGGTGAACAGACCACACTCGCATTTGAAAATATCTTTTTCTGCGTCTACAGTTAGGCGGAAACATACTCGAACCCAAGGTTGCCTTAGATCAGAATAGGCATGGTTAACTTCAAAGATTTTAGAATCCTTAGAAGTGGCAACTACATAATGGTAAGACTTCTCAAGTTCGGTTGTAAAAAGTTTGAATGAACTTCTGGTGTAAATCTTGCAAGCATGGTTTTGAATAGGCCACATCTTTTTTGTTGATTTCTTCACAACCTAGAAATATTTTATAAACATCAGTGATAATCTATCAATAAGTTATATGCAAGTTACAGTATATGAGCAAAATATTTTTTACCATCTTCGACTTGTGCTCCTCTCTGTCCTCCTCCATACCTCTATCAAACATCATATCATTGTACTTCTCAACAAAATTATTCAAAGTTGAGTTGCCCCTAACATAAGTCTTCAAAATATGGTTTGCACTTTCTCCCCGTTGTGTACTCATCATCCTAGCACAAAACTTGTCTTTGGAGTATGGCTTAGCCCACATTCTTCTAACCTCATATATCCTAACCATAAAGGGTTTGTCCTTAGCTTGTATCTGTTGGTTAGATCTTTCCATGCATTTTCAAATTCATATTCTGTCAAAATCTCATTTAACAACTTGTGGAATTCTTGTCTAAAAGCAGAATTTTTTGAGTACACTGGACCTAATGATTCTTGAGCCTTCCGCAACACGTGTCATTTGCACCACAAGTGAGTTGTGTTAGGCATGCTTGCTTGTATAGCATTTACCATCGCCTGACATTGGTCTACCCATACGAAATACTTCAAGTTAGACATATGGCTGACCATTTATCTAAGCAAGTCTAAAACAAATTTGAGGAAATAAAATTCACCTGTAAGTATAGTTACTGGAGCTTTGCCACCCATTAGAGATAGAAACTCGTTGAATACCCATATGAAACTTTTTATCTTCTCATCTCTCATCAACACTCCAGCATATATTACTGACTAGAAATGATTGTTTACTCCAACAAATAATCCAAATGGCATCTTGTATATGTTAGTACAGAATGTTGTATCAAACGTGAAAAAATCACCAAAACATTGATACTGCATTTTGCTACGATGGTTTGTCCATATCAAGGTCTTGATCCGGTTGTGCTTGTCAACGTCAACATTATATGAAAAATCTGGATCTTCCTCCCTCATTTTTCTGAAAATAGCAAGAGTTTTCTTTACATCGTCGTCCATTTGCTCACGTGCTAACTGCTGGCAAAGGGTTCTCAAAGATCTCTTGGTGAATGGCAAGTCTCTAACCGATCCATAAATGCTTCCCATAATACTATGAACTTTGCCTAATGGGACGCTGTTGTCTCTTAAGTACTTAATCATGTGTCTAGAAGATTCATCTATCCTTCTGTGAGAACCTCACTGCATTTTCTCTCCACACGATTCTGATAGAACGTGATTATGTTCTTCAACAAACTTAGAAATATACCAACCATGGACCTCTGTGCGTAATAGCCTTACAACAGCTTTGCAGCCACATCTCTGAGATTGGTTAATACACCTCTTATCAAATCCCTGTTTTCAATCTATTCAGTTAGCAAATGTACATATTACGTAAACAAAAAACTATAACAATGTGTAACGAAACTTTACCTGGTTCGCACATTGCAATTCCTGCATTGTCCTGTAACCATTAACCCTATTACTGTCACTCTTGCCGTAACTGATTCCGAAACCCTTCTCCCAAGAATACAAATTGTAAAATTCATAAGCCTTGAATCAAAAGAAGTACCCACAATTGGTTGAAATATTGGCCCTGACATGCGATCGGAAGAACTCCTCATAGCTTTCTCAATAGCACCCATGGTTCTAGATTCCCTGCAGCTAGGAAGTTTCTCTCCTTTCTTGTGACGTTTCCCTAGAAAAAATGTAGGAATATAATTTCAGGTTAATATCGTCAATATCTAGATAACCTTACTAGTAAGCTTTCTGAACTTTATTATTACAAGTTGCATTATATCTTTGGCAAACTTTAAATAGTTCTGCGGGGTTTAGTGTTTATGTACAATGTTTTCAAGAATCCCACACCATGCGAAACTTTCAAGTATTCTGCATTCAGGAACTAGAGTGGGTATGTCTTAACTCTATGACATGAAACTATGTACTATAACTCAAACTAAATTCATAGCTGATACATAGTTGGTATTTTCTACAACCATATAATAAACAACCTACATAAACTGTGATTACTCCCAAGTAAACAACATTTTGCTCAACCTAGCAGGTATAAACAAAAAATGAATGAGAAATAAAACTAAGTTTTCATACACGATAATTTATTCCAGAACAAAAAAGCTTTGTCCCCCCCCCCCCCCCCGACCGAAAACATAAAACACCTGTAGGATCTATTTAACCTTTCAGTAACCTTGCTATAGTATACAATTCTAAGTTCCATTATTTCTTTAACTTACTTTATTATAGCTAGCTTAATAATGCAATTAATATCATTTCATAGTATGCATATAGGATCCACTTTCTTAGTTCCAAATTCAAAAAAGTTATATACTCAAACGGTGCATACATTTACAAACTATGGTGTTATTCATAGCTCAGTTATTAGTTCCAAAATTTAAATAAAACGGTTCCTAAGACGTTAAGCCAGCGACATTGCACATAC
Source organism: Avena insularis (assembly GCA_023614405.1). Classification (NCBI taxonomy): domain Eukaryota; kingdom Viridiplantae; phylum Streptophyta; class Magnoliopsida; order Poales; family Poaceae; genus Avena; species Avena insularis. The sequence continues at coordinate 377,609,123 of CM042685.1, forward strand.
CTTTTATTTTTTCCAGGCTCAGTTGTGTCTGTGTTTTCAATACTTGTTATCTGATTTGTACGAGCAAGAACTGCTTGTTCGGTTGTTTCTACTGGAATAGGGTTAGAAGGATGCAGGTCGCCATCATTATCATCATCATCTTCTGAATATATTTCAGCATATGGCAACATGTAATTTTGTTGTATATCATCTTCAGATTCCTCTGACACGTAATCTGATAAATCGACTCGATCAATTTCGCCATCTAGTTCTTCAGAATTACCTATTATTCTTTCTTTTACATTCTCATCGCTTACATCAGATATGCTGCAATTCCAAGCAATTAGTTAGAACAATGTACATGAAAAACTTTCATTCGAACAATAATCATGTCTATATACTTTCTCGAAAACTGAAAATTGATTTTACCTTAGATTTTCCTCAACAGCATAGTTGTTCACTGTGTCCCTAGTATCGATCAATTCAGATTCAATATTACATTGTTCAGTGCAAATGTCGTTTCTGTTTTTAGGAATACATATAATTAGTACCTTTTTGGGTGAAATCTTCAATAACCATATTGGGAAGAACAAAAATGCAATATTTTTGTCCCTCAAATTCTGATACAAACTTCCAGAACAAACAGTTCTATAGCTTCAAACCTACAACGCCAATATTTGCAATTTCTACATCGTTTTCTAGAATGGACCAGATGATTGCCAATGACACATAAAAGTAATCCTTATATCTAAACCCAGAGTACTATCTCCAAAATTTAGTCCCCCTATTTTGTAATTTCTATATCGCTAACGAGTGCCCCATCTCATTAATAAGATACGCCTATGAAATTAAGACGAAACTACTATGTACCATCCCATCTGAATCGTACCCAACGATTTCCAATATATGTTATTGTACCAAAATTGTAAGAACTTACTTTAATTGGGAACAAAGAAGCCAGCAATCATACCTTGGAATGGGGAAAGAACATGTTGCACGATTCTCTAGAGAAGCCAATAAATGGAGATACGAGAAATCCCCCGCCATGGCATGCATGGAGAACTCCAGATCTTGAGGCAGAGGAACAAGGATAATACAACGGCAAGATTCTGCAGGCTAGTGGGGAGATTGATGGGCGGCACATGGAAGTGCAGAATAGCCCACAGATCTGGAGAACTCTAGTTTGTTGACCGACTGTGGAGTCCAGGTCAATCGGTAGTGAAGTAGAGACGGGGAAGACACTGCCTACAATCTACCTAACGTTATCCTCCAGGCTGTGTTGTGTGTTTAAGGCAGTTTTTTTTGGCCGGAAGTTACCATCCCAGGCTAAAAGGGGGCATTGACCACTCAGACTTTTGCACCAATCTCAAAGAAACAGACGGCAACGATGGTGCCGGGGGTCCAACCTAGGAGGGGGAAATCCGCACTCTAGACTAGAGCAGGAGACCCTATCGTCGTCCGAGCTTAAACGCTTCACAAGTGTGTCGCCACCTCTGTACTTTTCTGTGTCGAGATATAGGTATAGGACAAGCCAGCAGCTATTGTGTACCTGCTAGCTAAACTTGACCAGCAGCTGTTTTGGTGCAATTCTAAACTTGACCAGCAGCTGTTTTGGTACAATAGCTAAACGTATTGGAACGATAATGCGATGGTATAGTATACTTCCAAATGCTAACAGAAGAGGATTCCACCTGTCCCTCAAAATTACCCCATATATGGGCCGGGGTTAGCTTCCGTGGGTTTTAAACCTCTAGCAACAAAATGAAGCCTAAGAGTTGCTCTAATGCCAAAACACGTTAATTGGAGTCCCTCTAGCATAGAAAAGATCACAACATGGTGACCCATGCCACCCTCTTTTACCAACATTGTCCTTGAGAAACCACATGCTGACCCATGCCAGCTTAAGTTGCCAAAAATGGTCGAAGGAAAATAAAGTCCTGTCAGCGAGCATTGCCAAACCCAATGCAAGTCTCTCCCCCGTCCCCCTCCCCATTGCTGTCTCTGCCTCCGTGTGATTAGCAGCCGAGCATCGCCAAAGCCAAGTTCATCTCCCCACACTTCTTTCTCTGTCTCATGATCTCTTTTTTTCAATAAAAGGAAATTTATTAGTGAAAGAGTTTTAATTATTACACTCGGTCACTGCATAACTATGATGCACAAAACCGATTTAAGTTCAAAATCACATACAAAATAAGAAAGGCGAAATACATATCAGAAAGAGAAATTGCAAAACACCTAGGATGGTTGAGGCCCGACCCGAAGATTATGTTGTCATCCATAACGGGTAAAGAAGTCTCTCGACATATCCTCCAATCGAGTAAAAACCTCCGCAAACAAATCGTGAAACTCCACACGCTATAGTGACGACCATAAACAGAACGTACCAGTACATCCGTAGATAAACTATAAAAGAGAAAACATTTTATCGTGAAATACTTTATCATATCTACATAGACATAGTGACCAAACAATGGGAGTCCTTACCTCATCGCAGTCTTCATGTTCCACCCCATCGCAGTCCCCTTTCTCGAGAGAAACGAATATGATTCATGCATTATAAATATAAGAAATGGATTCCTTCGATTTTTCTAATAAATTTAGACATATTATTTATATTATTTGGAGTTATATACTTAAAGTTATGAATTTCCAAAGTTTTTGTATAATTAACAAAATAATTTCTTATAATTAATAAAATATTTTTTATATTTAAATTATATAAAATAATAAATAAAGTTTGTAAAAAAAGATTCAAACAATTCTGAGCACTTTTCGTATTTAAACTTTTTCCATTTGAATTCGTATTCAAAAGTTATGAAGGTTTTAATAGTGCTAGGACTTCTGCGCAATTTTCTGTCAAAACTTGAGGACCTACGTGCAAAACAGCAGACGACACACCGCCTTGCGCTGCCACGTCAGCCTGACGGGTGGGCCAGCCTTGTCAGTTTCCGTGTCAATTCGCGATCAGGACAAGTTTAGTGCGATTTGAGAAAACGGACGCCAAATGTGACAGATTTTTGTTGCGAAAACGTAAACTGGTAGATTTCCGAAATTTTGTCCAGAAACTGGTAGTTCTATGCTATTAACTCTGCTAATTAAGCTTTGTTTTTACTATACTACATACTCCTAGTTATTTTCTAGGCCAGTAACTTATTAGTAAGTTCTTAAAGTTATGATGTCATTTTTTTGAATATAGGTCACAACCCCAACCTCAGTGAAGAAGCCTTAAAGTAACGTGGTTTTTTATAGGTTTTTAAAGATTGCAAAGACTTGGAGTATCACCACTACACAGGGAAATAAGAAAAATAAAGCTACTTATGCTGAGAAAAAGGAAAAACCAGTAACCACTACTATACCCTCACTAAGAACCATGCAACAACTAAAACCCAACTTATAACCCAAGTCACAGTCTTTATGACATCACAAACAAAAGGTCAAACATAGACCGTTCTCTAGTCTTTTAACTCCAAACATCCATCCACAACTCTTTGGAAGAACTCATTCGCCACCAGTAGCAGTCATTTGGCTCCTTCCTGCTAACTGATTCGCAAGTTTTCTTCTGCAAACCAGCCCAGAAATATAAATTATGTGAAATAGTAGATATGATGCTAACTAGATCTAGAGGGAAAATACTTCTAAAACATGCATCATTCCTAGTTTTCCAAATACACAAAAGATTCAAAAGCTATGATAGTAGCAAATAAAGACTGAATATTCCTACCCTCAAAGTTCAAAACCCAACTCTGAATATTCTCCACTCTAGAAGGAAGCCTGGAGATATCAAAAGCGACACAAACTATTCCCCAAATTATATCTAGCCAGATCACATTCAAAAAATAAGTGATCTATATTATCCTTCTTACTACAGAATCTACAAGTCTCATATCTAATCCATTATTTTTAACCAGTATATCTTTAGCAAGAATACTCCTCTTAAAAGTAAACCACAAAAAAATCTTTACTCCTAAAGGAATCTTAATAAACCACAATATCTTATAAGCCATATCTACTTGATGAATTTACAGAGCTATATAAATGGAATTAACTATAAAAGTACCCTTTTTTCTCTAACATCCCTTTACAATCATCTTGCTTGTCTCAAAACCACGCCAGGACATAAATTTTTCAGATCATACCACAACTTAGTTGTCTCACACAAAAGAACTAAGTGAAAATGAATAACACCCCATCCCTCATTAAAAACTTTAGCTACTATTAATTAACACTAAAGGTTAAAAGGTATAATATAGGAAAACACTCCCTCAGAAGTTTGTCTCCAATATAGACATCCTCCCAAAAGAGTGTTTTATCCCCATTATCAATTATCTTCCTCCAGAAAAGATAAAATAGGGTAGAGATTCACCAACCCTTGCCAAAAATGAGAACAATTCGGTTTTATTGAACACTAAGAAAAAGTACATCTCTCAAGATATTTAGCCCTAGAGTGTGGATTCACTACCCAGGTGGGTAGCTACCCACCCATGGGTATATGGCGATTTGAGCAACATGAACCTATTTTGGATTTTTTTCTAGTAGAACGCTGATTTCTAATGTACAAAAGTGGTTTCGAAAATTTTGTTCGAATTTTTTTGGTCAAAGTCAACTCACGTGTGGGATTGATCCATGTTGCTTAAATCGCCATATACCCATGGGTGGGTAGCTACCTACCTAGGTAACAAGTCTATTCCACAACCTTTTACTTAAAATACATTTATTCAAAATATGCAAATCTATCACTCCTAAATCTCCCATTTCCCGAGGTTGACAAATATCCTGCTATTTAACTAGATGAATCTTTCTAACTGCGGTGACCCAGCATACCACTGCATGATGTAGTACACTATAGTCGTTGACATAACACCAATAAAACATTGTTCACTAGTATTACATCCCTCAGAGTGGTACAACAGAAATACGGCAGGTCCAAGACATGACTATAGGTTACAACTCGACTCTTTACAAAAGATCCAGAGAACACTCTAAGTTGGAGAGAGAGAAACAAACTTCTTACAAAGAATAATCAGAAGTAATTAACTCAAATGTGATATACTAATAGACTAGTATCTGAACTATTGAGGCTTGCATTGCTGCTATTGCAATACTCTACAGAAGTAGGTTCTATGGCTACATATTATATTTCTATCTAATCAGCAACTTCGTCTTCTCTTGAGTTAATGTATATGTTGACTTTCTTGACTTCATTGAAGAGCTTGAGCATTTGATGATGATTCCTGGAGCCTAACTTGATGTAGACGTCGTCTGTATTGGCTTCATAATCTAGCAAGGGTTAAGAAGATACGTTGAGTACGAGCATACTCAGCAAGTTCACTAGAAAAGGAGTGTTTGATGCACTATATCTACAGCCACAGACCATAGGTCGTAGGCAATGCAGGTTTTCATAAACATTTCTTCAAAGGTTGCTTTTATTCTGAAAAGCTATGTCCGTCAGCCTTCACGGGTTTACTAGAAATTTCATGGAGTTCCTTTCCCGCCTCGTTTGTAGCTCCTTCTCGGAACAGGGAGTAACAAGTTATAGTTCTTACACTCTGCAGAGGTGCGTTACATTACCCATGAGAGACCTTAGCCTTGTTGCACAACCAAGACATGACCTTGTCCATACTTCCTTGGTATGGGGCCCAGTCTAAGATTCAAGCCAATCACTGCCCCCTTCGCGACCCCGCATGTCTCCTTGGTGTACACCATGCTCACCCATTGAATTACGGCAATGGTTTGTACAGACCGTTAGATGCCAGAAATATCGTGGGACATTGAGGGTTCCCACCCATATGCTGCATATCCTCTATGAATTACCAATTAATATGCACGCTACGAGTAATAACAGCCACGACCTGCACATCCGGCTACATGCGAGAGGAAGAAGATATAGCTGACTTCTCTGTCCCATTCCAAATCTCATGGTTAACGCGTAATATACGGCGCAAGAATCACTGGCGACATTTGTTGTTAACTCCTAGATAATATGTTCCTTTACCACCGGAACTTTCATAGTAGGTTATTACCTCATGGTAAATGACCTATAATCATATTATTGTGAAAATAATGTTTTTCTAACTTTTTCAAATGCAGATGATGACAAAACTAGATTTGCAAAATACTTTATAGAAAATAATCAAAGGACATGAGCAAGTGTGAACTTGCCTTTTGTGATTGCAAGATTATGCACTCACGGTCTTCGAGACAATATAAAACCCAATATCTCAAATCAGCATCATTGGTCCGGTAAGGACTAATGTTTAAAGAAGCAAAATGCTATTATGCATAGTAATGTAATGCAATTTGATACACTCGAATCCCCAGAATAAGCGTTGATCTAGGGTTTGGAAACTGGAAATGTTTCCTATAGAATGTGTTGTACTTTTAGATAAGTTTCACATTTTTGCTTCTTATTAAGGCTTGTGAGTGTGTGTGAAACAATATGTAATTATAATATCATACAACAATAAGATACAAAATTATGGAATGCTTATTCAAAGTTTACTTATATAAGATTTGCCTTATCTTCAATTCTTACTTTACAAGTATTGGCATTTATAAGGAACTTAAGTATTAACAATTATAATATACAAGTAAGGTATAAAGTAACGTGATTATGATTAATTGTCATCTGTTGATTGAAGTGGCAAAAAGAATAACATTTGAAGAAAATATTTCTTCTCTAAGGTCTAAACAATCTTTGTGGTTAATTAGATGTAGTCAATGTGGTTTGTTCTAGCTTAAACAGTTTGGACTTGAGATGCTTTACGACTTAACTATAACAGACCAAAGTTAACTATAAAACACATAAATAGGTTTTAGTATTATGTTTAAAGGCTTGTAGACTTAAAGTTAACTTTAGGGACATAGATGGACTTATGATGTAATGCTAATGGTAATACTTTTATTTGGGTCTAGTGGTTTCTCAATACTATAAGAGAATAGAACCACTTATCTTTTTATAAATGAGTGGTTATGGTTTGTAATTAAGGAAATAATATTAATTAACAACTTATGGGTTCACTAAAGTGTTTTGGTATGTTTATAAACTTGTGGTTAAAGTAAGGGAAAAGGTTTTATTTAGTCACGAATTATCCTTGAGGATTTTTACATTTGATAAGGATCTTTTTAGAAAATAAGCTACACTTATGGTTGAATGATAATTCAATAAAATTGCATTTAAAATGTGTTGAGCCATTTTGAATTCATATCATCAATATTTGAGACTAATATTATTTATTAGACTCAATTGGCTAATTTTATAAATATTAGGAAATTTTATTTACCCTTATATGAATTATCAACTAAGGAAATAGGTTTGAATTCAAGTTATTAAAGTGTTTAAATTTTTACTTACCTCAAAAGTGGAATATTATATTTTTAACATGTAGGTATTGTTTTTGTGATCATTTTGGTCTATTACATTTATTTTTGTGATTTATAAATAATAAGATATGATTTTTATAAGATTTATTACTTTATAAATACTTAATAAATAATAAATATTTAATTAAGTGAAATAATAATATATGATTATAGTTTTAAATTATTGTTCCTATTTTTTAAAGATTTTTTATATTTTATTTATATTTTTAACATTTACCAATATTAAAATATGAATTTTCAAAGTATTAAAACTTATAAAATATTTATTAAATAATATTTATTTAAATTGTTGGCATAATAATGTTTAACAATAGTTTTATGTTTTAGATTTTATTTTTCTGAACATTTTCATATATTACATATATTTTTCTGAATTATAAAACAAAAGTTATTAATTTAACAAGATTTAATCATTTTCTAAATAATATTACAAACAGGGAATTATATTTGATACCCAGACTAAACCTACCCTAGTCACTGACTGGTGGGGTACTGGACACGTTGGATGCCACATGGGCAGTAGACTAGTCAATAGTGGACCTGGTCAAGGATGACGCAGGCGTGACGTCACGATGACCACATCACAGATCTGTAATATTTTTACACTCCTAACCAACCTAGCCAGAGAGACGAACAAGTGGACCCGTGGCCACGTTGGCTGCCATGCAGGCTCACCGGAGCTTCACCGGAATGGCACTCAGAACAGCGATAGAGAGGGTTCTGGGAGATGCGGTTCGAGGTTTTCGATGCAGGGGAGTATGCAGAACCCATATGGGGTAGCGCCGCTCTCGGATGGTCATCGGAACAGGGAGTACGGCGACGACTGACGGTGGCGCACTAAGTCCAACGATGCGGACATGCTCAGAGACCATGGGGAGACGAGCTACAGAGTGCTGGGGGTTCGCGAGCTCACCAGGAACACGATGAAGGGCTCGGCGAGGCCGGAGGTGGTCGGGAGTGGTCTAATCGTCGACGATGATCTTCGTCGGAGTCGAAGAAGATGGTATTGATTTGTTTGCCCCTGTGCATCCCGGCTCGATTCCTTCCTCTAGGATGACGAGAGAGATGGCACAGAGTTCATAGCATCCTTAGACGGCTATGGCGTGGTCTCCAGACGACGGCGTGCATCGGCGGTTTAGGCTAGGGTTTCGGTTGCCGATGGAAAAGAGAGGAAGAGAGTAGGCGAGTGGGAGAGGATGGGGATGAGAAGGAGCGGCGTGGTGGCGTTCTTATCCTCCAGTGTGACGTCGGCGGCTGCACGAATCGTAGAGCATCGGCGGCGTACGGCGGAGCACATGCCAACGAGCTGCTTCTAGTCGACGAGGAAGACGACGACAGCGTTTTGTGGAAAAACCCCTGGCAGTTCTTCTAATTTACTCCGTAGTCCCTCCTCGGTCCCACTAGTCAGCCAGAGAGAAAGACAGGTCGGGCCGATTGTTGGGCTGCTACTGGGATGCTGAGAGTTGCTCGTGAGTAGCAGATAGAGAAGAGAGAAAATGGGCCACGGCCAGGAACTGGGCTGGGCAATGCTTTTATTTCTTTCTTTTCTAATTCTGTTTTCTTTTCTTTCTAGCTTTTGTATTTAAACACTTGTTTTAAATTTTCTTTATGGAAGTTCTTTGCTGAATACTAGAAGCAATAATAAAGTTATTTAAAATCATTTTGTGAACCTTTATTATATAAAGTTATACTTCTTTATTTTCTTTATATTTATTCTTCTAACATTTGGTAAGAGCCTTTGTTATTAATTTTCTTTCCATAATAAACCATGGATTTATTATAGGATATTTCTTATATATTTATTTATAAAATTTGGTTTTAGTTAACTTATAGTTTGGAGAAAAATTCTTATATGGTGATCCTTCATTATTATTTGATACATAAAGTTTTGAGTAATTAATATGGTTAATATTATTCTCATAAATTTAGAAAATAGCAATGTATATATTTTATTATAACTAACATAGGAGTTAGGGTTTAAATTGCAAATGCTTACCCTAGGGTTTAGGGTTCTTAATATACTTATATTCTTTTATTGATGTGAGTAAAGATTAATGGCTAAACATATGGTCTTTAGGTTTGTGATCTTTAATGATATCACCCTTTAAAATAGAAAATTATTATTTGGAATGAATTATGAGAGAGAATTGATAATTATAATTTCCAAGTACATAGGATTTTAATGTTTGTAGTGATTTACTATAGGAAAGTATTCCTATAACCACTATGGAAATAAGATGATTAATCCAATAGATGAAATAGATAATGAGTTTGATTACAGATTTAAGGTTGAATGTTTTACCAAGAATTCCTATCCTCCATAATTCATAATTCTTGACTTCTACTTAAAGAATTCCTTTCCTAGATATACTACTCCTTCCTATCCATCATCATGTGTTAACATGATGAGATTTACTTCACAAGAATATTCTTCTCCACCTTTTATTCTTCTAAATCGTTTATAAACCCAATGATCTTGACACTAAAGCTTTTCATAGTCTTCACATATCTATACTTGGTTATATATATCCACTGCTCTACTAATGATAACCCCTATTCCAACAAGTAATAACTTCTAACTCCATTTATACTCTTCCTTCATCATCCATCACTAACATTACTCCAAGATATATATATATATATCAAATCCTACTTCACCTCAAGTGTTTAGTATTTCCCAAGAGGAAAAGACTACTTCTATAATCCAATGTTGCTCTAGAATCATCTTAATCATACTATCTTATCTCTACTTGAATCCAATATCTTATACTCAAACTTCACATTATATCAGGGTGACATGTCATGACTTACCTAGAATAACATATTGTAGCATCCCAGCATTAGAGCTTAGAAATAAGCTGAACACAGATGTGTGCATTGCATTCATGCATAGAAAATCCGAATAATTTTCGCGCTTTTCAACTAAACTTGTCAAAGTGATTGAAGCTTCTCTTAACTTGATGGAATTGAAGTAGATCATCAAGTTGACTGTGATAAGTTTCAATATGACCTTTGCTAAAAACCTTATTTTGGGTAGACATGATTTGATCTAAGGGTAGATCAAATGCAAGGAAACTAAACCATTACACCTAGATTAATGATTATAATTTGATCCTTAAGTGATCACATCCTTGTATCCATCACAAACAATCCATGGATACCAAGCTATGGATATAATTCAAGTGACAAGAATGTAATAACTAACTCTTGACTTATTTTATCCTTATTTATTTCTACCATGTGGATCATGGTAATACTTAACCCTAACTCTTTAGTTGTATTAAGTAGTAAGGAAAGCAATTCAAGACCATTCACCACATATCCTTCTTTCCATATCAATCCTTATGGAATCCTATCTCAATATCTGTTGTTCATCAATATTGAGTAATCAACTATTGATTTACTAATTCTTAAACTATCAATTCTTAATCTGTCAACTCTTATTCTTATTATAGCATTCACTTAAGGTCTATAAAGAAACAAGTAAGAAGGGGTAAATAGTAATGCTAGATTTGAATATCATCTATAGGATGGGAAAGTAGGAAGGGAATCAAATCAATGTGGTGAATTGATGGAGTTAACTCACTCCTAAATGGATAGCTAAATAATCTGGAAGATATAACTATATGTGGTAATAAAGTAGATTACAAGGATGAACCCTAAAGAAAGTTACCAGGAGCAAACCTATTTGGATCAAGTAGGTATAGTCAACGAATAACATTCCTTAATCCAATAGAGATACTAAGAAGATAATTTCAATACAACTGAAATGTTGTATTGATGAAGCCTTGATTAGCCAACTGGAAACCTAAACTATAAAGGATCAAATGATTATAATGATCATGCTTTTTTCACCAAGATTGAATGCTTATATCATGTATAAGTGACATTGGTGGATAGAACATGATTGAACCCTAGTATGGATATGTTATTCCAGGTTAACCATGACAAGTCACCATGTTACAAGGTGAAGTTGAGTATAAGATATTGGAGTCAAGTAGAGATAAGATAGCATGATTAAGTTGAAGCTAGAGTAGCATGGAGTTATTGAAGTAGTGTTATTCCTCTTAAAGGATAGTAAGCTTTTGAGGAAAGCAGAAATATATACATAAATCTATTGGAGTGATATTAGTGATGTATGATTAAGGAAGAATATGAATGGAGTTGGATGTAACCATCTGTTGGATTGGAGATTAGTAGTAGTAGAATAGTTTGATAACCAAGTATAGATATAATAAGATTATTAAAGCTTTAGTGTCAAGCTCATTGGATTTATAAATGAATTTAGATAAAGAATAGATGGATAAGAATGTTCATGTGAAGTAAAGCTCATCATGTTAACACATGATGATGGATATGAAGAAGTACTAGATCTAGGAAAGGAATTCCTTAATTAGAAGCCCATAATAATTGATGTATGGAAGATAGGAATTCTGGATAAAACCTAAACCCTAAATCTTTAACCAAACATAATATCCACTTTCTATGATTGATCTATCATCTTATTTCTACAATGGCTTATAAGAATATTTTCCTATAGCAAATAACTTAAGCACATCTTACTCAATTCCAATTATCATAACCATATGTGCTTAGAAGTTATATTTATCAATTCTTTTCCATAAGACATTCCAGAAAATAACTTTCTGTTTTAAAGGGTGATATCATTAAAGATCACAAACATAAAGACAATATGTTTAGTCATTAATCTTTATTCACACTAACAAAAGAATATAAGTATTGTAAGTACCCTAAAACCTAGGATAAGCAATTACAATTCAGAACCCTAAATTTATTAATGAGTTTTATCATCAACACCTCATAAATGTTCAATCTATATTCATTAGGCAAATTCCTTGATCCATTTCTCTAACCACTCATTCCATATGAGCATGGAATAAGTGGGGATACAATAATTATAAACCACCCTATACTTTACTATGTGATTAAATACATAAAAATAAACCCTATGACTATTACTAAACATTTTAAAACTGCATTACTCCAAATAAAAGTAAAAACAATGTTATAGTTAATTTTTAAAATCTTAAACAAATCCTAAGAACCCTAAATCCTACTTATTCTATTTAATAAAAGAATATCTCTATAATTATAAAGTAAGAAAATAATAAATAAAGTATACTATCAAAATACTAAATTCATACCAGAATTTGAAATACATTTTTATACTGCAATTATCTAGAAATAATTTCATAAAGAAATCTCAATCAAATGTGTAATACACAAAGATGAAAACAAAATAGAAAAGAGAAAAGGAAACAATGAGAAAAAACTGCAACCAATACGCATCCCATTTCCCTCCTTCTTACTCATCGCCCACGAGCAGCCACAACGACCCAACAGTGGCCCAAGCGCAGCCCAACAACCGGCCCGACATGTCTTTCTCTCTGGCTGACTAGTGGGGCCACGGAGGGACTACGGAGCAAATCATAAGAACGCCAGGGTTTTTTCATGAAATGCCATCATCGTCTTCCTCGTCGATTGGAAGCAGCTCGCTGGCGAGTGCTCCGCCGACACCGCCATTGCTCCACGGTTCGTGCAGTCACCGACGTCACCCTGGAGGATAAGAACGCCACCGCAACGCTCAGTTTCATCCTCATCCTCTCCCGCTCGCCACTCTCTTCCTCGCTGTCTTCTCTCTGGATCGAAATCCTAGCTTCGAGTGGCCACCGTTCTACGCTCCGCCGTGCTCCGTTGATCAAGCACATGACTTCGTCGTGTTACCCTGAGTCTCCTTGCCGAAAGAATTGAAGTAGGTCACCTCAAGTCGACCTCGTCTTCCTGAAGTCCGGCCGCCGTCGTCCACCTCGATTCCGGCTACCCCGAGTCTTCTAAAGCCCATCAACGGCATGCTGGTGAGCTCGCGGTGCTCTGTCACCCCTCCGTTGCTTTCCTCTCTTCCTCCATCGCGCCTGCGTCGTGCACCTCTGTCCGCCGCCGCAGATGCTCGTCAGAGCTAGTGCTCCGGTGACCAAATACGGGCGGCGCAGCCACCAATCGAATCGCCTTAGTCCTCCACGTCCGAATCTCCTAACCTTGCAAGCGCGCGTGCGTCCTGTTGCCGGATTCGAGCACCACCGGTATGTTCCCCATTGTCGACGTGAGCATGACGTCATGCTCTCGTCAGCCCAGCCCAGTCAGTCGGTTTGACTAAGTCCTTGCACGCGTGGCAGTTGAAGTGGTCACTGGCCCACGGGTCAGTGACTAGGGCTAGCTGGGTGTGCGGTGTAAAAGGTTAATATCTGTTTAGAAAACAAATAAACAATATACATTCAAACATAAATAAATTCTAGGAATTAAAATCAAATGATTAAATCTTGTTTAATTAATAACTTTTGTTGTATAATTCATAAAAATACATATAATATATGAAAATTTGTAGAAAAATAAAATCTATAACTTAAAACTATTATCAAACATTATTGTGTTAACAATTTAAATAATTATTGTTTAATAAAGATTTTAAAAGTAATAAAACTTTGATAATTCATATTTTAATAATGGTAAATGTTAAAAATATAAATAAAATACCAAAAATCTTAGAAAAAATAAGAACTATAATTTAAAACTATAATCATACATTATTATTTCACTTAATTAAGTATTTATTATTTATTAAGTATTTATAAAAATAATAAACATTGTAAAAATCATATCTTATTATTTATAAGTCATAAAAATAAATGTAATATACCAAAATGATCACAAAAATAATACCCACATGTTAAAAATATAATATTCTACTTTTAAGGTAAATAAATATTTAAAAAACTTAATAACTTGAATTTAAACATATTTCCTTAATTAAAATTCATATAAAGGTAAATAAAATTTGCTAATAATTCTAATATTAGCCAATTGAAGCTAATAAATAGTATTAAACTTAAATATTAATAGTATGAGGTCAAAATGGTTCAACACATTTAAATACAATTTTATTGAATTATCCTTTAACCATAAGTGTAGATTATTTTATAAAAGGATCATTATCCAATATAAAATCCCCAAGAATAATTTGTAGTTAAATAAAACCTCTTTACTTACTTCAACCACAAGTTTATAAACATACCAAAACACTATAGTGAATCCATTAGTAGTTCAAGTGATATTATTTCCTTGTTTACAAACTATAACCATTCATTCACAAGAAGATAAATGATTCTATTCCATTATAAAATCAAGAAACCACTACACCAAATAAAAATATAACCATTCTTAAGTAGCATTAAGGAAACAATATAAAGTGAACAAGATACAAATAACACTAGCAATATACCTTAATTCCATCTATGTCTTTAAAGTTAACTTTAGTCTGCAATACTTTAAATATTATACTAAAAACTTTATTATATACTTTATAGTTAACTTTGGTCTGTTATAATTAAGTTATAAAGCATCTCAAATCCAAACTATTCCAGCAAGCACAAACAACATCAACCACCTCTGATTAACCACAAGGATTGTTTAAACCTTAATAAAGGAATCTTTTCTTCAAAAGTTATTCGTTTTGCCACTTCAGTCAACATTTGACAATTAATAGTAAACACCTTACTTTATACTTTACTTGTATACTTAGGTTTGATAACACTTAAGTTCTTTATAAGTGACATTACTTGTAAAGTAAAAATTGGAAGGTAAATAATTATAGTATAAGCAATCTTGAGTATCATTTCACATTTGTGTGTATATCATTGTTTTATGATATTATACTTATATGTTGTTTCACACACACTCACAAGCCTTAATAAGAAGCACAAGTGTGAAACTTAATCTAAAAGGGCAACACATTCTAAAGTAACCATTTCCAGTATCCAAACCCTAGAACAACGCTATCCCCGGAATTCGAGTTTACGAAATTGCATTACATTATTTATGTATAATAGCATCTTGCTTCTTTAAACATTAGTCCTTACCGGACCAATGATGTTGTTTTCAGATATTGGATCTTATATTGTCTTGAAGATCGTGAGTGCATAATCTTGCAATCACAGAAGGCAAGTTCACACTTGCTCATGTCCTTTGATTATTTTCAGTAAAGTATTTTACAAATCCAGTGTTGTCATCACCTGCATTTGAAAAAGGGTAAAAAAACACTATTTTCGTAATAATATGATTATAGGTTATTTAGCATGAGGTAATAACCTACTATGAAAGTTCTGGTGGTAAAGGAACATATTACTTAGGACTTAACAACCAGTGTCGCCAGTGATTCTTGCGTCGTATATCACGCGTTAACAATGAGATTTGGAATGGGATGGAAAAGTCAGTTGTATCCTTTTCCTATCGTATGGAGGCAAGACGACATTAACGTGACGTTGTGATTCCTTGTGCGGATCCAACATATGGGTGGGCACCCTTACGCCCCATACTTTTGGTGTCTAGATTATCTATGGATGGTGTTTAGTGGATGGACCATTTAATATGGCACTTGCCAGGGCAACACCAGGTCATAGAGTCTTCGGGAACTCATCAGGGTTTTAGCCTGCCCGAAAGGGGGCTTAACAGAGGTGAGCCGGCCCCGAAGGATCGTGCAGACATATGAGGTCGCGGACAGGGAAGTGATTGGCTTGGATCTTAGACTAGGCCCCATACCAAGGAAGTATGGACAAGGTCATGACTTGGTTATGCAACAAGGCTAAGGTCTCTCATGGGTAAAGTAATGCACCTCTGTAGAGTGTAAGAACTGTAACTTGTTAATCCCTGTTCCGGGAAGGAGCTGCGAACGCGGTGGGAAAGGAACTCCATGAAAGTTCTGATAAACCCGTGAAGGCTGACATACATAGCTTTTTATAATAAAAGCAACCTTTGAAGAAATGTTTACAAAAACTTGCATTTCCTATGACCTATGGTCTATGGCTGTAGATATAGTGCATCAAACACTCTGTTTCTAGTGAAATTGCTGAGTACGCTCGTACTCAACGTATCTTCTTAACCCTTGCTAGATTCTGAAGCCACTAATTCGACGTCTATATTAAGTTATGCTCTAGGAATCATCATCACAAGCTAAAGCTCTTCAATTAAGTCAAGAAAGTCAACATATACATCAAGACGAAGTTACTGATTAGTTATGAATATAATTTCTAGCCATAGAACTTATTCCTATAGTGTATTGCAATAGCAGCAATGCCAGACCAATAGTTCAAATACTAGTCTCATTAGTATGATAGTGTTTGAGTTGTTTTTCCTGATTCTTCTTTGTAAGAAGTTTCTTTCTCTCTCTCTTTAACCTAGAGTGTTCTCTGGATCTTGTGTAAAGAGTTGAGTTGTAACCTATAGTCTGTTGGAATTGTGCCCTAGAGGCAATAATAAAGATGTTATTATTATAATTCTTGTTCATGATAAAGTTTATATTCCATGCTAGAATTGTATTAAGCGGAAACATTAATACTTGTGTGGTTTGTGAACAACCCCGTGTCCCTAGTACGCCTCTATGGACTAGCTCATTGATCAATGATGGTTAAGGTTTCCTAACCATAGACATGAGTTGTCAATTGATAATGAGA
Source organism: Avena insularis (assembly GCA_023614405.1). Taxonomy (NCBI): domain Eukaryota; kingdom Viridiplantae; phylum Streptophyta; class Magnoliopsida; order Poales; family Poaceae; genus Avena; species Avena insularis. Next base: position 377,626,006 of record CM042685.1, read on the forward strand.
TCATATCATTGGAGAATGATATGGTGGATAGACCCAAACTAAGCGAAGCAATTAGATCGTGTCATCGTGTTCGTCTTTGCGAAGTTTTTCTTATATCAAATATTGTATTCCTTAGACCATGAGATAATACAACTCCCTGGTATCGGAAGAAAGCTTTGAGGTCATCAAACGTCATCCTATGAGAGGGTGATCATAAAGGTGTCTCTCAGGTGATCGGAAAGTATCTGTTGGGTTGTATGTATCGAGATGGGATTTGTCCCTCCCAAGTCGGAGAGATATGCTTCGGGCCCACTCGGTAATCGATATCAACACCGCTTGCAAGAATGTGGTTAAGGAGTTAATCACAAAGTGATATCGGATTAAGGAACGAGTAAAGTACTTGCTGTGAACGAGATTGAACTAGGTATGACGATACCGACGATCGAATCTCGGGCAAGTAAAATATCGCGAGACGAAGGGAATATATATATGGGATTGATTGAATCCTGGCATCGTGGTTCATCCGATATGATCATCGATGAATGTGTGGAGTCAATATGGGTGCAGACCCTGTTGATTATTGATAGAAGATCATATGCATATTCTCGAACCGCGGTCACACATAACGTGTCTCGGCGCTAGGATAGATTGGATACTTGGTTTATGAATTTTGTTGGTCTCGGATGGGATCCGGGACATCACGAGAGGTTCGGAATGGTCCGGAGAATAAGATTCATATAAGGCGGTGCAGTTTTGGAGTTCGGAATTGTTAGGATTAATCGGTATTATCTGGGAAGCTTCTAGAACCTTCCGGAAGGGGACCAACGTGGCCCCACCTTCCGGGAGGGGGCATGGGCCTATGAGGGAGTGTCCTGGCCGCATTGGTCCAGGGGCACAAGGCCCCATAGGGCCAGCCGATCCTAGATAAGTTTAAATCGTTTAAACTAGAGATAAGATAGGGTTTCTAGAAGGGAGAGTTTAAATCGTTTAAACTAGAGATAGGCTTGGAGGATGGGCAGGGCTGGCACCCCCTCTATATAGAGGGCTGGTGCGCCCTTCCCACACACATCTCCTCCAAGCCCTAGTAGCCTGTGCCTTCCTCTCTCCCTCCCATTTGTTTGTAGGCGAAGCCTGCTGCGAAATTCTCCACCATATACACCACGCCGTCGTGTTGTAGATCCAATCCATCTCTCCATCATACTTGCTGGTCCAAGGAAGGAGGAGGCGTCGAGGTGCTGCGTGTGCATCTCACGAGGCACCGCCACTTGTGGTGCTAGATCGGATCGGATCGCGAGGAGGAGAAGCGACTACATCACCCACGTTCCGGCCAGCGTTCATTGTCTTGAATCTTCAAGGGTATGAAGATCTAATCCAATCTCTCTTGTTGTTTGCATCTCCTAGATTAGATCTTGGCTTTCCCTCTATTAAACCGTAGAAAATTTTGATTTACTATGCATGAAACCCTTGGTGGTATCGAGCTAGATCTATGCGTAGATGTGATTCACGAGTAGAGCATAACATGGTTGTTGCGGCGTTGATGTTTTCTGTTGCAAGCCTCTTGTTTGTGTTCTTCTTATGGCGGGATAGTGAGATTGAAGCGGTCCAGGCCAACCTTACGCGACGTCGTCATGAGACCGGCTCCGCACTTGACGTGTGGCTTGTACCATACATGCAATTGGTGGATGTCGGTTTCTCTCACTATAGTTGTCATGGGATTAACACGGAGTTTGGCAACCATAATATCACCGTTGTGGCTTTCCATAGGTAAGAATCGTTCTTAGCATCTACTCCCATAAGCCACGTAAAACATGCAACAACAAAGTAGGCGTCTAACTTGTTTTTGCAGGAGTGTTTTACGTGATATGGATGGCCCAAGATGCGATGTGTATGTTGTATGCGATGATCATGTTTTGCAATGTTTCACGACTTGCATGTCGATGAGTACACAACCGGCAGGATCCATATGGTTGTCTTTATAATTGTGTATGACCTGAAGTCAACTTCTTATCGCCATGTAATAGCTTTACTTTATCGCTAAGTAGTTAGCAATAGTTGTAGTTGCTATTCGTGGTGGAGGCAATCATGGTGGAGTGATGGAGATCATGCGGACGCACAAGATGGAGATCATTGCGAAGATTGGCTATACCATGTCACATAAAGTTATATGCATGTGATGTTTATACTTTTATGTATCTTATTATGCTTAGATCATGACGGTAGCATTATAAGATGATTCCTCATAAAAGATCAAGATAAAAACTGTGTTCTCCCCAAGTATGCACCGTTGCGAAGTTCGTCGTGTCCAAGCATCACGTGATGATCGGGTGCTATAGACTCTCGCTCACATACAACGGGTGCAAGCCAGTTTTGCACACGCGGAAACACTTGGGTCTAACTCCAGCGAGCCTAGCATGTACGGACATGGCCTCGGAACACAAGAACCGAAAGGTTAAGCATGAGTCATGAATGATATGATCGACGCCGTTGTCCACCATTGAAACCACATCTCTTCTCGTGATGATCGGATTAGGTGTGGTGAATTTGGATCGTGTTCACTAAACAACTTGAGGATGTTGAATTTAGTGGGAGTTCATCTAGTAATTTGACTAAGTTGAACTATTTATCATGAACATAGTCTAAATTGTACTTGCAAATCTTGTAGATCACATGGCCAAGTCCAACTTCAACTTCAGCGTTTTTGCTGAGAAAGAAAAGCTTAGAAACAATGGGTCTAACTTCACCAACGGTTCATAATCTAAGAATCATTACATGCGGACAAAGGACTATGTCCTTGGGAAAGCATTAGGTGACCCCCTATGCAAGCTAGCGGTGATGAGAAAGCTGTCTATCGGTCGCAAAGATGATTATGGTGTGATTAAGAGCACCATGTTGTTTGCTATGGAAGGAACTTCAAAATCGTTTTGAAAACTATCCGGGCCCTTTGAGATTCTCGAAGAGTTGAAAACCATGTTTGAGACTCAGGCCGTTCGAGAGATATGAGATCTCCGAAGTTCTTTAACGCAAGATGGAGGAAGGGAGTTCCGTTAGTGAGCACGCCATTAAGATGTCGGGCTACACTCAACGCTTGAGCAAGCTGGATGCAGGCTTCGGAGGAGCTCAAGATTGACGGGTTCTGCAATCACTCCCTCCCGGCTACAAAAGTTTTGTAGTGACTCATAATCAGATTGGTTCCATCGATACGATCACCGAGCTCTTCGCAAAGTGAAGGCTGCGGAGGTGGACATCAAGAAGGATAATCATGTGTTGATGGTCAACAAGCCCTCCTTTAAGAAAGGTAAAGGTGCAAAGAAGCCCTTCAAGAAGGGCACGGCAAGTGCAATGCCCTGGCGAGAAGAAGCTCAGTCTGGTCCCAAGCCGGAAATTGAGTGCTTCTATTGCAAGGACAAGGGTCACTAGAAGCGCAATCGTACTTAGCGGACAAGAAGGCTGGCACCATCAAAGGTATATTTGATATACATGTTATTGATGTTTTCCTTACTAGCCCTCGTTGTAGTGCCCGGGTATTTGATACCGTTCGGTTGCTAATATTTGTAACTCGAAGCAGAGGCTGCGGAATGAGCGGCTTGCGAGGATGAGGTGACGATCTTGGCGTTGGCAGCGGATCAAGAGTTGATGTGATGGCCGTCGGACGCTCTCCTTAGTTTTACCTTCGGGATTAGTTTTAAACCTTAATAAATGTTATTATGTGCTGCGTTGAGCATGAACATTATTTCTGGATCGTGTTTATTGCAAGGCGGTTATTCATTTAAATCGGAGAATAATGGTTGTTCTATTTATATGAGTAACATCTTTTATGGTCATGCACCCTTGTAAATGGTTTATTTCTTCTAAATCTCGAAAGGGATGAAACACACATCCATAACATTGAGGCTAAGAGATGCAAAGTAGATAGTGATAATACTACTTATTTGTGGCCTTTGCGTCTAGGTCATATTGGTGTAAAGCGCATGAAGAAACTCCATTCGATGGACTTTTGGAGTCTCTTGATTTTGAATCATTTGACACGTCGAACCATGCCTCATGGGCAAGATGATCAAAACCCGTTCTCGGTATGATGGAGCGAGCAACGGACTTGTTGGAAATCATACATACCGATGTATGCGGACCGATGAGTGTTTGACGCGGTGGATATCGCTATTTTCTCACTTTTATCGATGACTTAAGTAGATATGGGTATATCTATTTAATGAAACATAAATCTGAAACGTTTGAAAAGTTCAAAGAATTTCAGAATGAAGTGGAGAACCATCGTAATGTAAAGATTAAGTTTCTATGATCCGATCGTAGGCGAATATTTGAGTTATGATTTTCTCACGCATCTCAAAGCAAGTGGAATCGTTTCACAACTCACGCCACCCGGAACACCACAAGCAATGGTGTGTCGAGCGCGGAATCAAACCCTATTAGATATGGTCCGATCGATGATGTCTCTTACTGATTTGCCGTTATCATTTTGGGGTTATGCATTAGAAACCGCTGCATTCACTTTAAATAGGGCTCCATCTAAATCCGTTGAGACGACACCGTATGAACTGTGGTTTGGTGCTAAACCTAAGTTGTCGTTTCTTAAAGTTTGGGGATGCGAAGCTTACGTCAAGAAGTTGATGCCGGACAAGCTCGAACCCAAAGCGGAGAAATGCGTCTTCATAGGATACCCTAAGGAAACTATTGGGTATACCTTCTATCACAGACCCAAGGCAAAGTGTTTGTCAGAAAGAACGGTTCCTTTCTTGAGAAGGAGTTTCTCTCGAAAGAAGTGAGTGGGAGGAAAGTAGAGCTAGACGAGGTTAAAGAACCTTCTCTTGAATTGCAGAGTAGCGCAGCACCTGAAATTCTTACAGTGCCGCCACCACCAACAATAGAGGAAGCAAAAGACAAGCATCATCAAGCTTCGGACGATCTCTGCTCTTGAGCGTCGCGGTCGACAAGGTCGCGTGCCCCTCTGAGTGAATACGGCAACCTGTCTTATTGTCTTGTTAGTAGAAGACAGCGAACCTCGAACTATGAGGAAGCGATGATGAGCCTAGACTCGAGAAATGGCTAGAAGCCATGAAATCGAATTGGGATCCATGAGCGAAAACCAAGTATGGACTTTGGTGGACCCTCCTAGCGACCGAAAGGCCGTTGAGTGCAAATGGATCTTCAAGAAGAAAACGGACGCGGATGGTAATGTTACCGTCTATAAAGCACGGCTTGTTGCGAAAGGTTTTCGACAAGTTCAAGGTGTTGACTACGTTGAGACTTTCTCTGCCGTAGCGATGTTTAATTCCATTCGGATTTTATTAGCAATTGCTGTGTTTCATGATTATGAAATATGGCAAATGGATGTCAAGATCGCTTTCCTCAATGGCAACATTGATGAAGAGTTGTATATGATGCAACCCGAAGGTTTTGTCGATCCTAAGGATCTTGATAAAGTATGCAAACTTCAGCGTTCCATTTATGGATGAAGCAAGCGTCTGAGTTGGAACCTTCGTTTTGATCAAGTGATCAAGAGCTTTGGATTTTTTCCAAATTGCTATGAAGCTTGTATCTACAAGAAAGTGAGTGGGAGCCCGGTGACGTTTCCGGTACTATATGTGGATGACATATTGATTATTGGAAATGACATCGACATGCTTAACGATGTGAAGAGTTATTTGAACAAGTGTTTTCAATGAAAGACCTAGGTGAAGCTGCTTATATATTGGGCATCAAAATCTATAGAGATAGAAAAAGACGCCTGATAGCTTTAAGCCAGAGTACATACCTAGACAAAGTTCTGAAAAGATTCAGAATGGATAAGGCATTGAAAGGTTCGATTGCCTATGTTGTCGAGTAAGATATTGAGCAAGGCTCGGTGTCCATTCTGATAAATGATAGGGAAGCTATGAGCAAAGTGCCTTATGCCTCGGCCATAGGTTCCATCATGTATGCCATCTTGTGTACTAGACGGATGTGTCCAATGCTCTTAGTTTGTGACGAGATATCAAAGTGATCCAGAGTGGAACCTTTGGACAGCCGTGAAGAACATCCTAAGGTACCTAAATAGGACTAAAGAAATGTTCTTAGTCTATGGGGGTGATGAACAGCTCGTCGGAAAAGGTTACGTCGATGCTAGTTTCGACACCGACAAGGATGATTCTAAATCTCAGACAGGATACGTGTATATTTTTAATGGAGGAGTTGTGAGTGGAGAAGCTGCAAGCAAAGCGTGATCGCGGGATCTCTGAGAAGCGGAATACATGGCTCTGCAGAGCGTCAAGTGAAGGAGTTTGGATCGGGAACTTCATCAGAGCTTGGCGTGGTTCAAGTGCATTGGACCTTTGGAGATATTGTGTGACAACACTGGCGCCATAGCACTCGCTAAGGAACCAAGATATCATCCAAAGACCAAGCATATCAACCGCAAGTTTCATATAATCCGAGATTATATAGCAGATGGAGATCTGAAGATCAGCAAAGTACATACAGATCTGAATGTCGCAGATCCATTGACTAAACCTCTTCCACGTGTAAAACATGATCGGCACCTCGATTGCCATGGGTGTAAGATTGTTGCCAAATGTAAACTAGATTATTGACTCTAGTGCAAGTGGGAGACTGTTGGAATTGTGTCCTAGAGGCAATAATAAAGATGTTATTATTATAATTCTTGTTCATGATAAAGTTTATATTCCATGCTAGAATTGTATTAAGCGGAAACATTAATACTTGTGTGGTTTGTGAACGACCCCGTGTCCCTAAATGCGCCTCTATGGACTAGCTCATCGATCAATGATGGTTAAGGTTTCCTAACCATAGACATGAGTTGTCAATTGATAATGAGATCATATCATTGGAGAATGATATGGTGGATAGACCCAAACTAAGCGAAGCAATTAGATCGTGTCATCGTGTTCGTCTTTGCGAAGTTTTTCTTATATCAAATATTGTATTCCTTAGACCATGAGATAATACAACTCCCTGGTATCGGAAGAAAGCTTTGAGGTCATCAAACGTCATCCTATGAGAGGTGATCATAAAGGTGTCTCTCGGTGATCGGAAAGTATCATTGGGTTGTATGTATCGAGATGGGATTTGTCCCTCCCAAGTCGGAGAGATATGCTTGGGCCCACTCGTGTCGATATCAACACCGCTTGCAAGCATGTGGTTAAGGAGTTAATCACAAAGTGATATCGGATTACGACGAGTAAAGTACTTCTTGTGAGCGAGATTGAACTAGGTATGACGATACCGACGATCGAATCTCGGGCAAGTAAAATATCGCGAGACGAAGGGAATATATATAGGATTGATTGAATACGGCATCGTGGTTCATCCGATATGATCATCGATGAATGTGTGGAGTCAATATGGGTGCCCAGACCCGCTGTTGATTATTGATAGAAGATCATATGCATATTCTCGAACCCAGGTCACACATAACGTGTCTCGGCTAGGATAGATTGGATACTTGGTTTATGAATTTTTGTTGAGTCTCGGATGGGATCCGGGACATCACGAGAGGTTCGGAATGGTCGGAGAATAAGATTCATATAAGGCGGGCAGTTTTGGAGTTGAATTGTTAGGATTAATCGGTATTATGCGGAAGCTTCTAGAACCTTCCGGAAGGGGACCAACGTGGCCCCACCTTCCGGGAGGGGGCATGGGCCTATGAGGGAGTGTCCTGGCCGCATTGGGCCAGGGGCACAAGGCCCCATAGGGCCCAGCCAATCCTAGATAAGTTTAAATCGTTTAAACTAGAGATAAGATAGGGTTTCTAGAAGGGAGAGTTTAAATCGTTTAAACTAGAGATAGGCTTGGAGGATGGGCAAGGGCTGGCCGCACCCCCCCTCTATATATAGAGGGCTGGTGCGCCCCCTTCCCCCCCTACACACATCTCCCTCCAAGCCCTAGTAGCCCTGCTGCCTTCCTCTCTCCCTCCCGACTGTTTGTAGGCGAAGCCCTGCTGCAGAAATTCTCCACCATATACACCACGCCGTCGTGTTGTAGATCCAATCCATCTCTCCACCATACTTGCTGGTCCAAGGAAGGAGGAGACGTCGAGGTGCTGCACGTGTGCATCTCACGGAGGCACCGCCACTTGTGGTGCTAGATCGGATCGGATCGCGAGGAGGAGAAGCGAGTACGACTACATCACCCACGTTTCGACGAACGTTCCGCTGTGCGAATCTTCAAGGGTATGAAGATCTAATCCAATCTCTCTCATTGTTTGCATCTCCTAGATTAGATCTTGGCTTTCCCTCTGTTCGCTTCCGTAGAAAATTTTGATTTACTATGCCGCGAAACCCTTCATAGTCATGTCTTGGACCTGCTGTGTTTCTGTTGTACCACTCTGAGGGATGTAATACTAGTGAACGTCAATGAATATAGTGTACTACATCATGCAGTGGTATGCTGGGTCACCGCACATATCTATACTAGGGTTCAATCATGTTCTACCCACCAATGTCACTTATACTTGATATAAGCATTAAATCTTGGTGACTAAAGCATGATCATTATAATCCTTTGATCCTTTATGGTTTAGGTTTCCAGTTGGCTAACCAAGGCCTCATCAATATAACATTACACTTGTATTATAATTATCTTCTCAGTATCTCTACCTGCCTATGAGATATTACTCATTGACTATAACTACTTGATCCAATAGGATTACTTCTTGGTAACTATCTTCATAATTCATCCTTACAATCCTCTTTGTTACCACATATAATTATATATCTTCCAGATTACTCTGCTATCCATTCAGGAGTGAGTTAACTCCATCAACTAACCTATTGCTTTGATTATGTTCAAACACTCTCATCCTATAGATGATATCTAAAACTAATATTACTATTTACCTCTTCTTACTTCTTTCTTTATATGACTTAAGTGAATGCTATGTTAAGGACAAGAGGTGATGGATCAAGAATTGGTAGGTTAAGAATTGGTGAATCAATAGTTGATTACTCAACATTGATGAACAACAGATATAAGGATAAGGTTCAATAGAGATGGTAAAGATTGATATGGGAAGGAAGATATGTGATGAATGGTCTTGTCTTGGTTTCCTTCCTACTCAATAAGTGATAAGGAATTAGAGTTGAATAACTACCATGATACTCATGGTAGGAATATATAAGATTAAGATAGGTCAAGATTTAGTTATTAAATTCTTGTTACTTGGGTTTTATTCTAAACTTGATATTCATGAGTTATTGTAATGAATACTATGATATGATCACTTAAGGATCAAATTATAATCATTAAGCAATGTGTAATGGTTTAGTTTCATTATATTTGATCTACCCTTAGATCAAATTACCATTACCCAAAATAATGTTTTTAGCAAAGGTCATATTGAAACTTATCGTAGTCAACTTGATGATCTACTTCAATTCCATCAAGTTGAGAGAAGCTTCAATCACTTTGACAAGTTTTGTTCAACAGCGTGAAAATTATTCGGATTTTCTATGCATGAATGCAATGCACACATCTGGGTTCAGCTTATTTCTAAGCTCTAATGCTGGGATGTTACACTAACATTCTCTTTTTCTTGCTAGAAAAGTCTTCTCATAAATAACTCTATCCACTTCAAAGGTCCTTTAGGTATTTCATATAAGGAAATCATGTAGAAACACACATTACATAAACAATATGTTAACAAAACTAATATCCCACAATAAGATAAAATGTTTCCTTGCCAAGTATGAAGTTTTCTCTCTAGTTTCTCTTCATAAGGCTTCCAATCACTATTCCTATGCCTCTTATGGTGCACTCAGACTCGTAGATACTTAAAAGTTAATTTACGTTCTACACAAGTAAAAATAGTAGCATAATTTTTACTTCTATCCCTAGCGTCTCTCCCAAAAAGATAAGCTCACTTTTATGGAAATTAACTTTAAGACCAAAAATATGTTCAAAGAAACATAAAATAAGTTTAAAATTCCTTGCACTTTCCAAGCAAATCAAATAAAAATAGAATTATTAGTATATTGCAACATACTTACCCCATCTGGTACCAGTTCAGGGATCACACCTTTAATCAAACCACTATCCTATGCTCTATATACCAAAATAGAAAGAACACCTATGGTTGCATTGAATAAAATGGGATATATGGGATCTCCTTGCCTAAGACCTCTCCCAGTCTTAAAATAACCTCCTATGTGGTCATTTACAACTATAGCTACTTTTCCATCATCCACAACACTAATAATCCATTTCAAAAATAGAGAAGGGAAACCTTTAATTTCATCAAGAAACTCTTTCCAACAAAGGTTTTTCAATCTTATCATATGCCTTTTTGAAATCTACCTTGAAGATAGCAGGAGTAGAATTAGTCCGTTTCAGTTCATGCAAGGTTTCATTCAATAAAACAACACCATCTAAAATATATCTACCCTTATCGAAAGCAGCTTCTATAGGGAAAACAATCTTATCAACAACTAAACTAGTTCTATTATTCACAACTATTGTGAAGATCTTAAAGATCAAATTCAACAAACACATAGGCCTATAAGATTGGATCTTATCAACACCTTGAGTTTTGGGGATCAAAGCTAGTAAAGCATAAATAAATCAAGAAATATCCAAATTATCATGGAAGAAATCATTAAAGAGAGCTAAAAGTTCACGTCTGATGATCCTAGAATTTCTAATAGAATTCAGCTGGCACTCCATTAGGGCTAGGACTTTTATTATGTTTCATATCAAAGACAGTAGTCTTGATCTCCTCCAAACTAAAAGGTTCTATTAAGATATTTTTATCTACATTTTCAACTTCTGCAATTGTTAACTCTATACTGATGGAATTAATTGTATCACTAGCACCAAACATATTATTGTAAAAAGATCTATCATAAAGTAAAAGATCATGATCACATTGAATAATTTTATCTTCCTCTCCAAGGGAGATTCTATTTCTCCTTTTTCTACCACTAGCTTTGGCAATAAAGTAAGAAGTTATAGAATTTCCTTCTAACAAGTTTCTCTCCTTGGATCTTTGAAGCAATTTAACCTCTTCTTCTTTTAAAATTAAACTTAACTGAGTCTCAATGTCTTTTTTAAGATTATAGTCTTCCACAGACAAACCATTAAGCTCACTATATCTGTCAATACAATCAATCTCCTCTAAAATCCTCTTCTTGTTCCTCCTATTAACACTTCCCAATTATAATTCCAACCTTTCAAGACACTTCTAAGCTTCCTACTTCTATTCTACCAAAAATCAATCAAACTTCTACCTCTAAAAGATGAGAACCAAACTTTGCTAACCATCTCCACCCGGTGAGGTATAAGAAACCAACAGACCTCAAACTTAGAAGGTGCTTGTTCAACCCGGAAAAAAAATACCAAAGGAACATGGTCAGAGCCAAATCTAGGGAGGGTTTTAAAGCAAGAGGATACTTACTCTCCCATTCAGGACTCACCAAACATATGTCCAAGTTCTCAAACAAAGGGTCTTTTGGTTATTAGACCAAGTAAAACACCTTCCAGCAATAGCAAGATCCCTAAACCCCAATGCTCAGTAATTGAATTAAACAGAAAGAACCATTTATAAACTCTTTCCTTTTATTACTTTTGTTTGCCCTTCTAATGATATTAAAATGGCCACCAATCAGGAAAGGTAGATCACTATAGTTGAAAACTTACACCAATTCATTAAGAAAAGACTCTTTAGTTTTATTATAAGGAGGTACATAAACTAGTACCAAGTTCCATTGATGTATCCTTCAAGAGTAATCTAATAAAGTAAACACCATCATTAATCACAGTCATATGGAATCTTTCATGTCACTGATCACACTATTATAATTACTCCCTCCGTCTGAAAATAGATGTCGCAAAATACAAATTTAGGCAAATTTGTGACGTGTATTTTGGAACGGAGGGACTACGAGACATGCATGCTTGGGATTATACATGTGTGTTAGTTAGTGAACAGTACACAATGTATTTTTTTTGGATTTTTGTGGCGGGCGAGCTCACTGAGCTTGATTTTTTGATTTTTTTTAAAATGGTAGTTTGAAGATTGAAAATCATTCAAAACAAATCTATGAATATATACAGATGTTCTGAACCTGTGCAAAATTTTGGCAAAAAATATATTAAGCCTGCTTTAAAAATATAAATTTGTTGCTGTGTAAATGACTAAAAACTCTTATTTTATCCCACAATTCGTCTTTTTGTGTAACCCAAAATGCAACGTCTTTTTACCGAAACTTGTGACTTGTACATGTTATGTGTATATGTAGTTGTATATATTTTAAGTACTTTTTTATACCCAGAAATAATGAAGTTGCGGGTCAAATAGTAAAATGTAATTAAGCTTTTTTAAAACTATTTTTACAAATTGAGTGCATTTCTTTTTGGATGAAGGCGTGTAGCTCTATGCGCACTAGCATACAGGGGCGGAGCCAGGATTTGAACATGAGGGGAACGAAAATTCGACGACCACAAAAGTGAATAAAAATAATTATATATTAATAAATATTTAAAAAGTATTAATATCAAACTGTATAAATACTCAAATATAGGTTCAGTGAATTACAAAAGTAAATTACATGTCTATGAGCTTAAAGTGAGCTCTACGACTACCTGTATCAAATAAATTGATAATCTCATCGCTACTGATCTTTGCTGCTATTTCCTTCCCAATGTAGACTATCATATAATGTCGAAGAAAATCATCTTCCATTCTATTCCGAAGACGTGTCTTGATTAACTTCATAGCCGAAAAAGCTCGCTCGGTGGTTGCCGTTGACACCGGAAGAGTTATGACTAACCGCAACAATCTATCAATCATTGAGTATGTAGTAGATTTACCTGTTTTAACTAGTCCAACTGTCAAATCAGCAAGTGAAGGCAAGCATTTCAGCTCTAAATTGTTGCAAACATCCAATTGAAAATGGGGAAGTTGAGACCCGAGCTGAGCTCTTTCTTGACTAGAAAAATCTGCAGGGTAAAATTTTTCAACTAGCGTGCAGATTTTTGACATATCAAAAGAGTCATGTCTTGGATCCAAAGATGCACAAAGTGTCAAGAGCTCTGTGCTTTGAATACCAAAGCGGTCATTCAGCTCAACCAATTGTTGATCTATAGCAACATTGAACACGTCTGCTTTGTAGTGATGTAATGTTGTCGTATTATCATGCTTGTTTCGAGACTTCCTCACATCAACGTACCTACAAAATTACAGTATATTTATTAATATTAAAGATTTGTAATTATAACAAATAGTACACTATTTTACAGATGCAAGGAGAGGGATATTACTTGCGATTCAAATCAGGGACTTCAATCTCATGCTTCAAACAAAAAGACTGAACCTCCTCAAGAAGAGAATTCCAACCATCTTCTCTTAACTTCCCAAGCAGTATTTTTGTGTTGGAAACCGAATCTAGTGCATTTAAAATGTCAATGGATTTTTTTTAGAGTGTTTGACATAACACATCTGTGATCTTCATGATTTTCTCCATTAGATGCAAAATGAACACAAAATCAAAGGACATAATTTTTGTTAGAGCACCTACAGCATCTCCTCTTGAATATTGCGTCACAGAACGGTCAGTAGCTACACTCTGTAGTATTGCAACGGTAGCACCAAACATCTTATGTAAACTCTGAATGGACTTGAAGTGAGAGCTCCATCTAGTATCCCCCGGTCTCTGTAAGGATCCTATTTGATTTGCACCTTTTCCTGTATCAAGCTCTTCCAACTCAATTTCACGTTCAATTTCTGCAACATGTTTTGCTAGTAACTGATCATTGGGCTTAGGTGAAGCACTGACAACATTTATGATGAGAATAGCATTCCGAAAAAAATTGTGCACATCGTGCACCTCCCTTGAAGCCGCAACAAGAGCCAACTGCAATTGATGTGCCATGCAATGTACATAATAAGCATAAGGACACTCGTTTAGAATAAGAGCCTTGAGTCCATTCCATTCACCTCTCATGTTACTCGCTCCGTCATAGCCTTGTCCTCTGATATCTTGGACACTTAAATTATTGTCTGCAAGGACAGTGCAGATTGCCTGTTTGAGAGTCAACGCAGCAGTGTCAGTGACATGAATGACATCAAGAAAACGTTCCTTTATGAATCCTTCCTTGTTCACAAACCGGAGGACCAATGCCATTTGCTCTTTTTTAGATTCATCTCGAGCTTCGTCCACCATTATACAGAACTTGCTAGTACCAATTTCTTCTCTAATTTCAGTCTGAACTTTTCGAGAAAGTAACTGAAGAATTTCTTGCTGAACGGGATGGGAGACGTACTGCGCATTCTGTGGAGCATTTTCCAGGACAACCGCATCCACCTCCTTGTTATAGGAAGCCAACAACTTTACCAATTCAAGAAAATTACCCTGATTTATGGATCCTGGAGATTCATCATGCCCTCTATAAGCACACGCTTGGAATGTTAACCACCTGGCGAAATAGACAGGCGAAAAATTATTAGTTTGCTACTAGTCTGCTTACAATAATATATAACATTATAACTACTGGAATAAAAAAGTATTGCTTACTTGATGGAATCAATAGTAACTTTAAGCCTTAGCCTTGCATCTAGAACCATCTTTTCAGTTGCGCGTACTATTGCCTTGTCGATGTGGGTCATACTATTTTTTAGACCATCAAAACAACGAACTGAATAGCTATGAGCCGAGTTGGAATCTTTTCCCATGTGGGTTAAGAAAGCACACTCTCTTCCATCATTCACCTTCTTCCAATTAATAAACCCCTTAACTGTGAACGTGTCTGACCCACACTTTCCACTTGGTTTCTTTGTAAAGACAAAACAAGGCAGACAATATGCACGATGGGTGGTAGGTGAATACTCGAGCCATGGAAAATTAGTGAAATAGCTAAATTGAAATCGCCGATGATTTCGACCTGTTCCATTATATGGATACGCTCGCATGTATGGCTGATAAGGGCCCTCCGTGATATAAAATCGACGTGCTTCTTCTTGCTTATCAAGAGGAAGTTCCCAAATCTGTTGACGCTTACCGGGATCCCTTTCATATGCCGTGCTTCCCATTCTACCTTGTTCTGAAATTTCTTCTAGCTCGGCAATATTTTGGTCTTGAGTTTGCACATCATCTGGATCTGAACTGCCGACTACAACAGGTTGCTGCTCATCAGATGGATTTGCATTTTCAGTACTAGCAACATTGGAGTTTGAACCTGAAGCAATTGGCTTGAAAAAATAATCTACCGTACGTGCTGCCTTTCTCTTCATCTTTGACTAAAACAACAAAAATTGAAAGAACACAAATGAAATGAATAAACTAATTCAGTCTTTAAAATATGTCAGCATAGAAATGAGTAATGAACCATACTAATTGACTAGGATCTAGGATCTAAATTATCAAAAACATTGCTTATAAATAGTAACCAGTAGGCAGTAGATACCGAGGACGCAATGGACTGCAGAAGTATCTTTGTCTTTGTCTCTGTAAACCCCGGCCGTACACTAGAAGGCAGCAGCAAGATGGGAGAACGAGGCGGCGGCAGCCAACACAGATGGATCGATCTGATCGATCGCTGGAAATAACCTACGTACAGGTTCCAGGCTTTCCAGCTTCAATGAGACCACGGTGGCCTGGTACATGGGCTATTTTTTATTGGGCTTGTTTGCTTCGGGTGTTCTATGGACATTAGGCTAATTACATAATTACTTTCAGCTAATTAGCACACGTATATACGTATATATGGCAGAATACTACTAGTAGTACCTACAGAAAATCCCTCGGGGGGGGGGGGGGGGCGAAGCATTGGGGGGGGCAGCTCTTTTCCTCTGTGTGCGCTCGTGATTTCTTGCCTCAGTAGTCGATCTCTCTCTCCACAGGCCACACCCACCGCCGTACGTGTTCCAAGAATGGAGTGGGAGCAGCGGGATCTCGGGCTCGCCGGCATCTGCCGCGAGACCAGCCGCGTGCTCCTGCGCGTCATCCTCCCCGACTTCGCCAACTCGGGTCCGCCGTTGCTCTCCGCGCTCTTGCTCGCCGACGCCGCCTTCTTCTGCACCCTTTACTCCAGCGTCGCCCGCGGTCTCGACCCCGAAGCGGCCGCCCTCGCCCTCCTCGACACCGTCTGCATCCTGCTCTCGCTCCTCTGCACCGCCGCCTACGCGCTCTGCGTCGCCTCCCTCTACGGCACGGGCGGCGACCTCCGCGCCGCCGACCGCGTCCTCAACGAGGACCTCCCCGCCGTCCCGCTCACGCGGCTCGGCCGCACGTTCCTCCTCGTGGCGGTCCCCTTCGCCGTAGTCTTCTCCCCACTCGCCGTCGCCTCCTCCTCGTTCCGGGTCGACGACAAGATCATGCTGCCGCTGTGGCTGCTGGGATGGGCCAGCGCGGCGTACGCCGCCCCGGTGTGCCATCTGGCCTTCGTGGTCTCGGCGCTCGAGGACGCCGAGCTCTTCGGCGCCCTGCGCAGGAGCCGGGAGCTCCTCGCCGGGAAGTTCTGCGCGGCCGCGTGCGTCTTCGCCGCGCTCGACGGCTGCGTCATCGCCGTGCTCAAGGCGTTCCAGGCGCTGGTGGTGCACGACGCGCTGGGCCTCGGGCTCGCGTTCCAGCTGGCCGCGGGGGCGGCGACGTTCCTGGCTCTCTGCGCGCTGCTCGTCGCCACGCTGGTGGCGCAGCCGGTCGTCTACATGGTGTGCAAGAACCACCACCAGGAGCTCCTCGACATGGCCCACCTCGACTAGGCCACAATTAATGGCGTGGAGCTGCTGCAGGCGCAGATCGACGGCGCCGCAGCTCACTGCCGATCCTGCAACTACTGCCGATCGAGCTACCTATCCTGGGGAGTCTATAGTTCTAATTATTAATCTTTCTTCTACTACTCCCGTTTCAAAATATAAGATGTTTTAGATGTGTGAAAAAATATATCTAGATTTGTTTTAATGTATAGGTTTACTCATGTTTGAAATGAACCTATAAACTAAAATAAGTCTAGATACATTTTCTTTACAAACCTAAAACATCTTATATTTTAAAATAGAGGGAGTACATTTTAGTACCTGCTTAGCTTCCACGAGGGACTTAGCTAGTATGGGTCGGGGCAATTAAGAAAGAACTTTCAAGATGAACTGAGGCTATTATTAATCAGTACTCCCTCCGACCCATATTAGTTGACTTAGATTTGTTAAAATTTGGATAAACCTATATACTAAATAGTGTCTAGATTCATCCAAATCTAGACAAATCCAATTTAAGTAATATGGGTCAGAGGGAGTAGTACTATGGTTTTTTTAGATGTAATTAGTATGGTTGTGCAATTCATATGGAACTATGTGTATGTCTGATCCAGTTATATGACATGTAACTATGCAATTGGCCTGCGTCGGCTGTGAACAGTACAATATCATTAAGGTTTGAAATAATTTGTAGAAATTAATTGCAGTTGGATGAGCCAACTAAAGTGTTCAATTTGTTCCATCTTTATTTCCAGAGCTACGTTTAACTCTGAAAAACAATAGCAAATCCAAGAAGAAGCTAAAATGATAAGAGGGGGAGAGGAATGTCCTGGCTTGAACTGCGAGTGAGCCACACACTAGCTTACTAGTACATATTAGTACTTACTTAGCTTCCACGAAGAACTTAGCCTGTACTCCCAAGAAGAACTGGGACTATTAGTAAGTTGGTATGGAACTCTGATTATGTCCGATCCGATTATTAACTCTGATTATGTCCGATCCGATTATTTCGATTATAAGATACCCATGCTTGGGATTGATTATATGTGTGTGAGGCTCTGGACAGTACAATCTAGAGTACAATATTGGTTAAGCTCCGAAACTATTTGTACTAGAAAATAAGTGCATTTGGATGAAGCGTATTAATCTCAGTGCCAAACAAATTGTTGGATTAGTTCCATTTTAATTTTTATAAGAATTGCGTTCTGAAATAACAAAAGCAAATTCAAGAAGAAGGTTCTGAAAAGAATAGAAAGGGAAGAGGAATGTCATGGGCTGTTAGGACGACCATGGGCGAGTACTGCAAGTGGGCCAACTCTTTACTGGATGGGTCTAGCTATGAGGGCCAAAGGTGTTACTACCTGCCAAATACTAAGGGTGCGTTTGTTAGCTCGGTTCAACCCAGAAAATCCCATCTCAGTCCAATTTTTGGTGTCTGTTAGCCCGGTTTTGCTTCCTCGGCACTGCCCAGCTCGCACAGAAACAACCCCTCAGCCCTGCCCGGTTGTGAAGCTGAAAACAAGCTTCGCATGTGGGCAGGGCTGAGCTCGCCCAAAAAATTCGCCCCGCACCCCGCATCTCGACCGAATCCATCAGGGGTCAATACGTCCCGCCCCCATTCCCCTCAACCCGCTCTTGAATGAACGAACATGGCCCTGGGCCTCCTCGATTCCTCCACGGTAGCAAACTCCAGCGCCGCTCCTCGTCGATGAGGACCACCGCCGCCACCTCCTCGAAGAGGTCCGTCGCTGCCTCGTCAACGAGGGTCGTCGTCGCCTCCTCGGTGAGGGACGCCACCGCTAGGCCTGCCATGGCCAGCCCCTTCCTCAATGAGCGCCGCCACTGCTAGGCCTGCCACGTCCAGCCCCGTCCAACGAGGGCCACGACCAGCCGCTTCCTCGACAAGCACCGCCGCCTCCAGCCCCGCCTCCCGCCAGGCTTGCCACGACCAACCAGGGCCACGTCCAGCCTCCTCCCGTCGCCTCCCTGTGCTACGCCCCCTCAAGATGCCGCCCTGGAAGGCCGCGACCCAGCGCCGCTGTGGAAGGTCATGGCTAGGCCCAGCACCTCGCGCCTCCCGCAACCTTGTCTCACCAGCGGCCAGCAACCTCGCGCCACGCCGGAGCTCCCTGGCCGGAGCTCGCCAAGGACCCGATTGCTTTTAATTTGTGTATACAGGGACCTAATTGTCTTTATTTTTGTATATAGAGACATGATTGTATTTCATTTGTGTATTCAAGGGCTTTTGTGTATATTTTAGGCCCCCTCTCAACACATACAAGCCACCAAACAACAGATGAATTCAGAATTTCTCAACATACACGTGCTACCAAACACACGTCAAAATCTCAACTCAAACATGTTGAAGTCAGCTTGGCTCAATAGAGATATTGATTTTGAGGTGGCCCGGACTACCAAATACACCCTAAAGCTCACGAAGAAAGGGCAGCCAAAGCCAGAACCCAGGTCGTTTATCTACTTAAGGTCGTCCAATCTCATGTTTTTTACTTATGAACTTTACAGTATAACAAGATTCCTATATAATTATTTCATATAACTAATATGTTTCTTCTTATGTTTGGAAAATAGTTAATTGGTATTGACAAAAAGTCGAAGAACAAAATTCGAATTGGTGGTTCAGTTTTATGTTGGTTTACCTTGCGATGTAGAAATATAAGAGTATTTTTTGAGGCGTCACGATGATCCATATCATCTAAATTATTTGAACGGTTAGATATATAATGTACGGCTAAGATTTAATAAGAGATGGTACTTATGTAACGTTCCAATCCAGGTTGACATGTATTATATTGTAAAAGAGTCCACGGAAAATAAAAAAGAAACTTTCCAAACATGACAAGAAAAGGAATCGGCTCCAACATGTCACGAGTCCTGCCGATGAGTATTAGTTTTCGCGTACCCGTTTAATATCCCATCTAGCTGACAAAAAAATAAATCCCAACCATACGGTCGAACATGTTTCTCATGTCTTCACGCATACAGTTGTAGACCGCTGACTTTGCTGTGTTTACGATCTGTGTCGTCCATGCAGATTGATCAAATATTTCATCGGATACAACCTTTGGGTTTTAAATTTCACCATGCGTAAAGGCCCTATATAGCAAGGAGCTAGATACAAGATTGATCTAAGACTGCATGCAGTCCACTGATTAAAGATCACACATGTTCTGTTGATAAAGAACTACTCCTTCCGTCCAGAAATAACTAAATTGGATTTGTGTAGATTTGAATGTATCTAGATGTTGCGTCTAGATATATTCGAATCTATACAAATACAAGTCAGTTATTCCTGGACGGAGGGACTACTATTCAATTTTTTTTGACTATATATATATAGGTATAAAGAGGACTTTACCAAGATTTCTGCATACTAGTTATGCTTAGTAATATCGCTATTAAGAACTTAGTTTCTTTCTATACAAAACGGCTTGAATATATTCTTTTTAATTTTCTATCATCTGCAGTGGATGCCTATGCGACGACATTGCCGACCTTGGCATCACGTGGGGAAGAGGCAGCGACATCCTAGGTTCTTCGCATGGAGAAGACGCAGCCTCCCCTGATGATGCATCATACGTGCAACGTCAGGGGGACGAGCAAATAAGTTTATCGGGAGGAATCGACAAATGTGACGCACACACGTGGGGCGATTAGTGTAGCGCAATGGAAAATATTAGAACAAAGGTGCGCTGGACAAGTTGAGGGTGTGAGGGTGAAAAATTGAAAAAGAGGAGAGGAACCAATCCGAAAATTTGGCCCTCCTCATCTATATGCATGAAATCGGGTCTACAAATGGAGACTTGGAGCAATGCTTGGTGGAGGCCTACTCAGATGTACATTGAATCAAAACCATTAGATTAAATGGCAGGCATTCGGTTAATCTTGACTCTTGGATGTCATCCAACCGAAAGGATCCTAAGTGATGGTTAGTCCATGTACACAAAGTTTTGTGGTCTAGAAAATTATTATGATTTCTTCTTTTATAACTAATGGTGGAGATAAATGGAAAGCAATGCTTGCTAAACATAGCTAAATATGTTTTTCGACATAAAGTCAACCTGATGTTGTCATAACTCAAAGACTAATCGTACAAATAGGTCATGTAGGAACATGAGTATAATTAAAATTTCCGACGGGAATGTCTTGAAAACTTTTATATCACCAACATATCTATATATGCAAAACATTAATTTCACCAAAAAAAATTCACCTTGGAGGATGTACTCATCTCTAAAGTTTTTGAGTTTATAAAAATTGAAAATAAAACGATGTAGATATATCCGGATAATAAAAATTAATATTTAGCATAAAAGCGAACCTATAAAGATGATGCCCTTTCCATATAAAATACATGGCATCAATACAGATAGATAATATGTACCGATAACACATCGAAATATAGTTCAGTCTTTATGTTTTAGCAGTATTTTGTGTAATACAAAGGTGATTAATTTTTTTTAAAAATGCCCTCATTGCTCGTTCAAATCTTTGCGAGGGGCACCATACTAGTTTGAAGAAAAAGACACCGCAGCTCCAAGCGGCCCACGACACCCCACCTCGTTGCTCATTCAAGTCGGGAGTTGAACAGAGATACTACTAGAATAGCGCGAGGCGTGCAGCACGCTGCCACGCCGTCCGGCAGCACGTTGCTTTCAATTCTTCACTTCGCCTCCGATCTCTCACCCTCCCTCTTTCTCCACCGACACACGGGCCCCATGCTCCAGCAGGCCCCACGCAGGAGCGACACGTCGCGCGATACTGCGCGCTCTCAGCTAGTACCTCCAAACGAGAATATGCCGCGCACACTCTCTCTCACGTGATTGGCGGGTGCCTCTCCTCCTCTCCCCTCTACTTCTTCTCCCCCTTTCCTCCTTGACTTCGCCGCCGTCCTACTCTCAACCCCCTCATCCGCTCTGCTCTCTGGGAGTGGGAGCTGCTAGCCGTCGACGGAGCGAAGCAAGCGAGGTATGGTATCGATTCACCGATTAAGTAGGTGTATATACGTGCCTAATCAAGTGTTACTACGACTAATTGTATTAGTATCCTGTTTGGCCGATTCATATCATTAGGTCCCCATCCACCTATTTTAAGCTTCCGATTTGGTGTATGTGCTGTCTGATTGTGGTTTGGTTTGGTTTTGGTGCCTGTCCGGCCGTATCCTGATATGCTGCTGAGGTTTCCGGTTCTAGTGATTAACTTGCCTGCCAATCTTTTTTCCTTTTTCTGTGTGAGGAGGAGAAAAATAAACTTGATACTGCCTTCACCTGAGTTCTTAATTAACTGTGTGCTGCTTATACTGCATATAGGCATGTAAACCGGATGATATAAATACAGTTTTTTTTTGTCTGTGTTGAGGAGGACAGCACCACTCTGCTCCGTATGTTCATATTCTTTGGGTTGTAAAGATTTTTTTAAAAAAATTGTTCTGTACTAATACATAGTTACCTGTGAGCTTTCCTGGTATGGATCTAGAGTTGTTTGAGGGGAGTCTGAAGGCTCTGCCAAAGCTTTTTAATTTACTGTCATTGTTAAGCCGGTCTGCAGTTGACTTCGAAATGGACGCTACCATCGTTCTGACTTCAGTATATCTTATCCTGGTTCACTAACCAAGGCTGCCATCTCCCCTCAGGCTCTCTCTGAGTTTCTTCAACCATGGGGCAGAGGCATCTTTTCTTGGTGGCCACTTGTCTGTGGGCACTGTCATGCGCCCTGCCGCTCGCCGCTTCCTCGCATGACACGCTGCTAAGGATCAACCTGAACAAGAAGGGTCTGAACTACGAGGCTCTGACCGAGGCGAAGCTGGCGAGGCAGCAGGACGAGGACGCTCGCCGCCTGCTGCTGAAGATCGGCGGTTCCGACAGCGACGCCGTGCCTCTTGTCGACTACCTCAACACCCAGTACTTCGGGGTCATCGGCCTCGGCACGCCGCCGCAGAACTTCACGGTCATATTCGACACCGGGAGCTCCAACCTCTGGGTTCCCTCCTCCAAGTGCTATTTCTCGGTCAGTCTTTCATTGTCACAATAAGTTTACCAATTTTTTCAGCTGTTCTAGGCTTTGTCGTCAGTCTTGCACATTATGAGGTTTTTGGTCTTTGATGTGAATGCGATGCGCTGCAGGTAGCCTGCTACCTCCACCCCAAATACAAGTCCAGCAAATCAAACACGTACAAAGCAGATGGTATGTTTTTGCGTAACTGAAGTTCATGTTTGCGCTGTTCATGATATCGTTTCTGAAATGTCAGCTCTGTTCTCTGTTCAAATTATCCAGGAGAGAAATGCCAAATTTCATATGGTTCTGGCGCGATCTCTGGATTTTTCAGCAATGATGATGTGTTGGTTGGGGACCTTGTTGTGAAAAACCAGGTACCTTAGGAATTGGGTATAACAATTCCTCCTGCTAACCTCACGCATTGCACGTCTAATACTGCTATTTCTTTTGCCCACCTCAGAAATTCATTGAGACAACGCGTGAATCAAGCGTTAGCTTTATCGTTGGGAAGTTTGATGGCATCCTTGGCCTTGGCTACCCTGACATCTCCGTCGGGAAAGCCCCTCCTGTATGGTGCGTCTCCGATTCCAAAACGCTTGTACAGATTACATCAGCTGCATTGCCAGTTTACCAACTGAACATTGCTTTCCCCCTTGTGCGCAACAACAGGCTGAGCATGCAAGAGCAGAAACTGCTACCTGACGACGTCTTCTCATTTTGGCTTAACCGGGACTCTGATGCATCTTCTGGTGGTGAGCTCGTCTTCGGTGGCGTGGACCCGAATCACTATAAGGGAAACCACACCTATGTCCCTGTGAGCAGCAAAGGTTACTGGCAATTTAACATGGGGGATCTCTTGATCGATGGCCACTCTACCGGCTTCTGCGCCAAAGGCTGTGCTGCTATTGTGGACTCCGGGACTTCCCTGCTGGCTGGCCCAACTGTATGCATCGATATCCTGAAACTAATGATCCAGATATTCTTTGTGTTTCTTCTATCTTTGTATGATCATGGCCATGGACCAACAGATTTCATTGCTAAGCTGGATTAATTACTGATCACTAGATTAATTACTTTGAATGGACCTGAATGCTACATAGTGTATGATATCTGTTCAAATATGGTTAAGGCCTGGAAATGCTGACCTAGATTTATGACTTTTATCAGTATGGCATGACTAAATTCTTGCCTATGCTTTGCTGTTTGCAGGCTATAATTGCTCAGGTGAACCATGCAATTGGAGCTGAGGGAATTATCAGCACAGAATGTAAAGAAGTGGTGAGCCAGTATGGAGAGATGATCCTCGAGTTGTTATTAGCACAGGTTTGCCTTCTACTCCATTCTTCATCTTTTTTAAGAACTTCCAACTATGGAAAATTTGGTGAGATGATTGTGTTATATGTTTGGGCAGACAGAGCCACAGAAAGTATGCAGTCAGGTCGGTCTGTGTTTGTTTGATGGTACTCACTCTGTCAGGTTTGTTCATTATGCTGAAACTTCGTGAATGTACACGTATTAAACTGTA
Organism: Avena insularis; assembly: GCA_023614405.1. NCBI lineage: Eukaryota > Viridiplantae > Streptophyta > Magnoliopsida > Poales > Poaceae > Avena > Avena insularis. The sequence goes on from CM042685.1 coordinate 377,650,218, forward strand.
GTTTAAGTACTATTATTAAACTCCTTTCCTGATGGGGTAAATTTGTTTTTTCATAAACTTCGGCAGTAATGGAATTGAATCTGTTGTCGGTAAAGAACATGTTGGCTCAGATGTTATGTGCACAGCCTGTGAGATGGCTGTTGTGTGGATAGAGAACCAGCTGCGTGAAAACAAAACAAAGGAGCTGATACTGCAATACGTTAACCAGGTTAGTACATTTATGATTTGCGGTGTCTTTTATCATTCTCTGATGCAATGTAATTTCTGAAAAACAAGTACTTGGCGATAAACATTTTTTCTTCTATTCTAGCTCTGTGAGCGTCTACCGAGCCCTAATGGAGAGTCAACAGTCAGCTGCCATGAGATCTCGACCATGCCGAATCTTGCTTTCACCATCGCAAGCAAGACCTTCGTGCTAACGCCAGAGCAGGTATATTTTTCTTATAGCCCGTTCCCAACTTCAGTAACTATTATTTTCACCATACATTGTCTTTGGTTAACAATCGATATGATTTACCACCTGATTTATTGGCTGGTCATAATGCGAACTTCAGTAACTATTATTTTCACCATACATTGTCTTTGGTTAACAATTAATATATTTACCAGCTGATTTATTGGCTGGTCATAATGTGAATAAGTTACACGCGAACTTCAACACTACTGTAGTTCATGCTGTACTTTTGAAGCTTGATCTATAAACATTTCCCAGGAATCCTATACCTTTGCAATGACATAGCATCATCAATTTATACAGACAATAGGTTGAAACAAAACCTCTTGATCAAAGTTTGTAGAAGAGAACCTCTTGGGTTAAGATTTGAGATGAGATGATTAGAATATGGCATGCAATTGACCATTTCGGAATGCAGATTCCACTGAATTTATCGTTTGTTTCGATCCTACTCTGATCCATAAAAAAGCTTCCAAACCTTTGGATGTTCTGTGCCTATCTCAACTCATCCTGCACATTTCCACATACTTAACCCATGTAAAACTTTTGTTGCAGTATATTGTGAAACTGGAGCAATCAGGGCAAACCGTCTGCATCAGTGGGTTCATGGCATTCGACATACCGCCACCACGCGGTCCTCTCTGGTATGCATCATAACCGTGTACACTGCCTAGTTCGTACAGGTTCCGTGCTCTTTTTGTCCTCTTCTCAATACAGAATTTTCCATAAACCCTTGTAGGATTCTTGGAGATGTCTTCATGGGCGCTTACCACACCGTGTTCGACTTCGGCAAGGACAGGATCGGGTTTGCAACATCGGCGTGAGGAGTCAAGATCACTATGGCGTCGTTAGAAATCTCCACGTATCCTAGAATAGTCCGGATATCTTCGACACAGCGCCCTGCTGGCCTGATGCAAGCCATTGATTGATAAGAATGCTGGAAACAAAAGAGAGAACCTTTTATCTCTTTCTTACACACAGAATAAATGGATATGTAATCTCTGAAAAACTATATATTAATCCATTACAGGTTATTGTTGTATAGTAATAAAGAATGAAGTGTATGCATAGTGAAAACTGTGATGAAATAGGAAAGACATGGTTTGTAAAAGTATATTTGTATTCCATGGACAGATGGATATCTCAGTTCTTACTTTCACTGATAATTCTTGATTACATGATACATTCTTGTCCCAGATTTCATGGCCGCCAATTACAGAATCGCATATGACGAGATTCTCAGAGACTAACATCCGGTTGCTGCAGCTTGGGGGAAAAAAATGAGTGTGTTGTACAAGTACCAAACTGCGCCTCTGAGACCAAAAGATCTCTGATAAAAGACTGGATGTTACTGACAAGGAGATGTTCTCTGCTGTATATAACTGCATTTTATGTATGTATACTACTTAGTTTTAGTTGGACAGCAACATATTCTCGGTCCCTACAGCTTCGCGTATTTCTTGACGCTTTCTTCGTAGCTCTTCATCTTCTCCGGCGTTGACATGTTGGTCAATATGGTGACTCTTGCCGTTGACACCACATCTTTGCGCTCCGAGGTCGAAGGATCCATCAGCCATATCTGGACCTCCCAGACCTATGAGAATCAGAACAAAGTTCAGCAACAAACAGTCATCTCTCAATCCAGGTATTTTGGAAATAATTTTGAACCTGAAGATACAAGAAACAGAAGAGGAGCCATATCCGGCACCTATGCAGACTGCTTTGAAGAGATAAATACAACTGGTGTCTGTATTGTATGATGAATACAGTGAGTCTAAGAATGTGATGTTTTGCTAGATGCATGACACATGGACATACTGATGGCTGTCTGCAATTAATCTGATTTCTTTTTCTCCCAAACATATTTCCATTTCTAGGACGCCTAGAAAGAGAGTTGGCTTGCTAGCAGCCAGAGAAGACTTGTGAGGCAGATAGAGGAGTCAAACTTGTGCAGCTCTGCTTTTCCATTTCCAACACTCTTCTAATCTTCTTCTCCGATACTTTTTCCAACTCTCCCACAAACCGCTTGCCAAGAAAAAATAAAAAAAAAAGGAAAAGACCAAGAAACCTGGAATCTTGATCATTCCTGCCACATGGGGCTGCTGATTAATCTATGTTCAGTGTGGCTTTACTGCTTCTCAGATTAACAAATCAGTGCGTATGTTTTTACAAATTTATTATTATTGCCTTGACAAACTCCGTTTCTCGTATCTCTGTGATGGAACGTCGAGTTCTTGCGAATTGTGGTCTATTTGCTTTGGTGAACTAAGGATCAGGATGAAAACAGTACTCCATGCTATTCATGAATTTATTTCAGAGAGAAGTATGTTGAGGCGGCGAGGGGGTGTAGCGTACGGGGTACCTGGATGTTGCGGCCGACCTGGATGGGGACGGCCTTGGCCTCGACGCGGTCGCCGAGGCGGGCGGGCCTGAGGTGGTTGATGGAGAGCTGCACGCCGGCCACCCTCCTGTACCCGGACGCCATGTACCCGCCGATGCTCGCCGCCGACTCCGCGATCAGCGCCGACACGCCGCCGTTGAGCATCTTGAACGGCTGCGGCCACGGCAACAACTAACTGGTTGGTTCAGACGATCGCGGATCACGGCACGCGTTCGTTCACGCCCATGGCATGGCAAGAGAGACGCACCTGGCAGCAGGTCTCGGTGACGGTGAGGCGGCCGAGGACCTCGTCCCCGGTGATGCGGGTGTACTCGAAGCCCAGGGCGTGCAGCGCGTTGTCGGGCGGCACGCCCTCTGCGAAGCCGGGCGGCGGCGGAGACGGCGCCGGGCGTCTCCCGCGATCTCCGGTTCCGGCCATCGGTAGTTCGGTACGAGTACGACACCACTGCCCCTGCGTGGGAGCTGGCTCGTCGGTTTATACTTAGCGAACACGGAGCAAGAGACTGAGTCAGCGGATATGAGATATGGGGAAGACGATAACGAACTCGTCCCCGTGAATTTACTTCTCCTGCTGCTCCTACTCGGCCACGCGACGCCCATGCACCGCTAGCTAGCTGGTGGGCCGGTCAATAAAGGTCTGCTTCTTTTTTAATTTGCTGGTTTTTCTTTTCTACTGTATTTTTTCTTTTCTTTTTTTCTTTTTTTAGATCATGTCCCTATGTATGAACATATTGGCCACCAACTCATTCTGTAGCTCTTGATTATCCGTTTCGCTGTTCCGGTTGTGTGGCTTATATTAAGCACAGTGAGGTAAGTTTAATTTTCTTACCTTTTTGATTACTAGGAAACATGTTGCAACAGGATAGAAAAAATTAATCACTCTACGCGATAAAATCTTCACGTCCACAATGACACGGATTGACACTATCCACATTTTGATGGAGATGGAGATGTAACAGTATGTAAGCCATCGTTCTTGGTAGCAGCAACCAGCAAGGCATTGACGATATATAGGATGAGTGGGGCTCCTCTAAAACTGTCTTTGTACCAAAGTCAATACACGATCTGGAATAGAAACGACCATGGTAGCCTCGCCACGAACTCGATTAGCGAACGGCAAAAAAACATGTCTCTCCAACATGCACATCCTCGTGACCACCTGTTGGCCGCTGCCAACCACCGCCCTTTCCTCTTCCAGATCGTGGACCTATGATGGACAATGACTCGATATCGGTCGGGTTTAAGTTGGACTCAGCTATTCGTCTTGCCGGTTTCCCGTACGCGTCAGAGGAAAAGATCGGGACATACGTACGAATGAAAGAATTCTTTCTTGCGAAACGAATCAAGTGCGACGGAAAAAATATTAGAAAAATTGAACAGTTATTTTACTTACCGGTGGCATTGGTGGTAATATGTGGTTTGGTGGGAGGGCAATTTGGTCCGAAAAAACATAGGAACGACAAAAAAGCTCTTTCCTTTATTACTAGATACAGATATACATCATGCATTACAGTGATTTGTTTCTGGAATACCTACTTTCAACATAGAAGGGATTTGATATGCATTTATCTCCGATGCTCTACTACCTGGTCAAGAATCGATAATCTTCTTCAGATAATCTTCTTCACGGATCCATATTATACTCAACACTGACGACGCCAACAACACACCCTATCCAAAGTTAATCATTTGATTATGTGTTGCCCCTCTCTCTAGTGATTCCTTTGTGTGTACCTTTTGATTATTCGCTTTGTAATTTCCTTTCAAATGATTATTTGTTTAAAACACCATGCAGATGCTATCTTTTTTATTATAGCAGGTATGTGCATATGATCCGGTAGAAATGGTAGAATGAGGTTTGGTTGTGTTTATATCATTCTAAGGTGATTTCTACATCCCTACACTTTTGTACATCCGGTAATACTATTATATACATGTTCATACTGTTCTTTTCAAAAAAAAAGACATGGTCATACTGTTCTTAAATACCTACACCAGTAGAGAAAAACTGCAATCTGCCATTTCAGTGGATAAGTTTAGCAACTTTCATATTGCATCCACTATTTTATGATTTCTTCTATTTTCCCCCTTTTACATTTGTAACATGATTCCAAAAAAAGGTAATATTGTTTGCATATGTCGATTTTTAGATGATATCATTCCAGCATTACAAATTAATGATTGAGCCAATCTCCTTTTTTGGTGGTGTTTTGATCTCTTTGTTTTCCATTTCTTTTATTATGTGATCACATTATGTGTTTTGTACATGGTAACATTCCACAGAAATAGAGTTCACCTTATCCGGGGGCAATTTTAGAAAATCACCACAAATTTCCGTAGATACGCGTGGGGTTAATAACTCAAAGGTTTGAATTTCCCTATTACTGTTTTATAAGAGATATAGATTACAACTATTGTAAAACTATACTACCTCCTTCACGGTTTGCAGGGCGTTCTACAAAAATCTCACGGACCTAGGCGTAAACGTATTGGCTGAAAATTAGGCCTATTAATGAGCGGTTAAGGCGCATGCATTGCTGGGAGACTATTGCATGCATAGAAAGTTGGGAGGAAAGCTGCCACATTAATCAATAATTAATTCTTATGCGCCTAGGAACATTGTAGTTTTGGAAATACCCAGATTTGATTAGGCGCCCTGCAAACCGTGAAGGAGGGAGTAGTATATTTGTCTAGCCCAAAAAGTTTATGGGATGGGTGTTGGAATTATGCCCTAGAGGCAATAATAAAGATGTTATTATTATAATTCTTGTTCATGATAAAGTTTATATTCCATGCTAGAATTGTATTAAGCGGAAACTTTAATACTTGTGTGGTTTGTGAACAACACCGTGTCCCTAGTACGCCTCTATGGACTAGCTCATTGATCAATGATGGTTAAGGTTTCCTAACCATAGACATGAGTTGTCAATTGATAATGAGATCATATCATTGGAGAATGATATGGTGGATAGACCCAAACTAAGCGAAGCAATTAGATCGTGTCATCGTGTTCGTCTTTGCGAAGTTTTTCTTATGTCAAATATTGTATTCCTTAGACCATGAGATAATACAACTCCCTGGTATCGGAAGAAATCTTTGAGGTCATCAAACGTCATCCTATGAGAGGGTGATCATAAAGGTGTCTCTCGGTGTAATCGGAAAGTATCATTGGGTTGTATGTATCGAGATGGGATTTGTCCCTCCCAAGTCGAGAGATATACTTGGTCCCACTCGTGTCGATATCAACACGCTTGCAAGCATGTGGTTAAGGAGTTAATCACAAAGTGATATCGGATTACGAACGCAGTAAAGTACTTGCTGTGAGCGAGATTGAACTAGGTATGACGATACCGACGATCGAATCTCGGGCAAGTAAAATATCGCGAGACGAAGGGAATATATATATGGGATTGATTGAATCCTGGCATCGTGGTTCATCCGATATGATCATCGATGAATGTGTGGAGTCAATATGGGTGCCTGGACCCGCTGTTGATTGATTATTGATAGAAGATCATGCGCATATTCTCGAACCGCGGTCACACATAACGTGTCTCGGCGCTAGGATAGATTGGATACTTGGTTTATGAATTTTTGTTGGTCTCGGATGGGATCCGAGACATCACAAGAGGTTCGAATGGTCCGGAGAATAAGATTCATATAAAGGATTGCAGTTTTGGAGTTTGGAATTGTTAGGTTAATCGGTATTGTCTGGAAGCTTCTAGAACCTTCCGGAAGGGGGCCATCATGGTCCCACCTTCCGGGAGGGGGCATGGGCCTATGAGGGAACTCCTGGCCGCATTGGGCCAGGGGCACAAGGCCCCATAAGGCCCAGCCGATCCTAGATAAGTTTAAACTCGTTTAAACTAGAGATAGGGTTTCTAGATAAGGGAAAGTTTAAATCGTTTAAACTAGAGATAGAGTCCTAGCCCCCCCACTCCTCCTTATCCCTTGGCTGCCGGCCCAAGGCTTGGAGGAGGGGCTAGGGCTGGCCGCCTCCTCCCCCTCTATATATAGAGGGCTAGGGCGCCCCCTCCCTCAATCTACACCTTCCTCCAAACCCTAGTTGCCCTGCTGCCCTCCTCTCTCCCTCCCATTGTTTGTGGCGAAGCCTGCTGCAGAAATTCTCCACCATATACACCACGCCGTCGTGTTGTAGATCCAATCTATCTCTCCACCCTACTTGCTGGTCCGAGGAAGGAGGAGGCGTCGAGGTGCTGCGTGTGCATCTCACGGAGGCCGCCACTTGTGGTGCTAGATCGGATCGGATCGCGAGGAGAAGCGATGCGACTACATCACCCACGTTCGACGAGCGTTCACTGTCTTGAATCTTCAAGGGTATGAAGATCTAATCCAATCTCTCTCGTTGTTTGCATCTCCTAGATTAGATCTTGGCTTTCCCTCTGTTCGCTTCCGTAGAAAATTTTGATTTACTATGCTGCGAAACCCTTCAGTGGTATCAGAGCTAGATCTATGCATAGATGTGTTTCACGAGTAGAACGCAACATGGTTGTTGCGGGCGTTGATGTTTTCTGTTGCAAGCCTCTTGTTTGTGTTCTTCTTATGGCGGGATAGTGAGATTGAAGCGGTCCAGGCCAACCTTACGCGACGTCGCTCGCGAGACCGGCTCCGCACTTGACATGTGGCTTGTTCCACACATGCGGCTGGTGGATGTCAGTTTCTCTCACTATAGTTGTCATGGGATTAACACCGGAGTTTGGCAACCATAATATCACTGTTGTGGCTTTCCGTAGGTAAGAATCGTTCTTAGCATCTACTCCCATAAGCCACGTAAAACATGCAACAACAAAGTAGAGGCGTCTAACTTGTTTTTGCAGGAGTGTTTACGTGATATGGTATGGCCCAAGATGTGATGTGTATATTGTACGATGATCATGTTTTGTAATGTTTCACGACTTGCATGTCGATGAGTACACAACCGGCGAGCCATATGGTTGTCTTTATAATTGTGTATGACCTGCGAGTCAACTTCTTATCGCCATGTAATAGCTTTACTTTATCGCTAAGTAGTTAGCAATAGTTGTAGTTGCTATTCATGGTGGAGGCAATCATGGTGAAGTGATGGAGATCATGCAACGCACAAGATGGAGATCATTCTTGCGAAGATTGGCTATACCATGTCACATAAAGTTATATGCATGTGATGTTTATCCTTTTATGTATCTTATTATGCTTAGATCGTGGTAGCATTATAAGATGATTCCTCATAAAGATCAAGATAGAAACTGTGTTCTCCCCAAGTATGCACCGTTGAAAGTTCGTCGTGTCCAAGCATCACGTGATGATCGGGTGCTATAGACTCTCGCTCACATACAACGGGTGCAAGCCGTTTTGCAGCGAAATACTTGGGTCTAGCTTGACGAGCCTAGCATGTCTGAGACATGGCCTCGGAACACAAGAACCGAAAGGTTAAGCATGAGTCATATGAATGATATGATCGACGCCGTTGTCCACCATTGAAACCACATCTCTTCTCGTGAAGATCGGATTAGGTGTGGTGAATTTGGATCATGTTCACTAAACAACTTGAGGGATGTTGAATTTGGTGGGAGTTCATCTAGTAATTTGATTAAAAGTTGAACTAGTTATCATGAACATAGTCTAATTTGTACTTGCAAATATTGTAGATCACATGGCTAAGTCCAACTTCAACTTCAACGTTTTTGCTGAGAAAGAAAAGCTTAAGAACAATGGGTCTAACTTCACCAACTGGTTCTGCAATTTGAGAATCATTCTCTCTGGCGGTCAAAAGGACTATGTCCTTGAAAAAGCGTTAGGTGACGCCCTGCTGCAAGCTAGCGGCTGATGAGAAAGCTGTCTATCGATCGGCAAAGATGATTATGGTGTGATTAAGAGCACCATGTTGTTTGCTATGGAACCGGAACTTCAAAATCGTTTTGAAAACTATCCCGGGCCCTTTGAGATTCTCGAAGAGTTGAAAACCATGTTTCAGACTCAGGCCCGTTCTGAGAGATATGAGATCTCCGAGAAGTTCTTTAACTGCAAGATGGAGGAAGGGAGTTCCGTTAGTGAGAACGCCATTAAGATGTCGGGCTACACTCAACGCCTTGAGCAACTGGACTGCAAGATTCCAGAGGTGCTCAAGATTGACAGGGTTCTGCAATCACTCCCTCCCAGCTACAAAAGTTTTGTAGTGACTCATAATCAGATTGGTTCCACTAATACGATCACCGAGCTCTTCGCAAAGCTGAAGGCTGCGGAGGTGGACATCAAGAAGGATAATCATGTGTTGATGGTCAACAAGCCCTCCTTTAAAGGTAAGGGAGCAAAGAAGCCCTTCAAGAAGGGCGGCGGCAAGCGCACTACCCCTGCTGAGAAGAAGCTCAAGTCTGGTCCTAAACCGGACACTGAGTGCTTCTATTGCAAGGACAAGGGTCCTTTGGCGCAAGCTGTCCGAAGTACTTAGCGGACAAGAAGGCTAGCACCATCAAAGGTATATTTGATATACATGTTATTGATGTTTTCCTTACTAGCCCTCGTTGTAGTGCACGGGTATTTGATACGGTTCGTTGCTAATATTTGTAACTCAAACAGGAGCTACGGAATAGGCGGGCTGCGAGGGATGAGGTGACGGCGCGCTGCTGGCAGCGGATCAAGAGTTGATGTGATGGCCGTCGGCACGCTCTCCTTAGTTTTACCTTCGGATTAGTTTTAAACCTTAATAAATGTTATTATGTACTGCGTTGAGCATGAACATTATTTCCGGATCGTGTTTATTGCAAGACGGTTATTCATTTAAATCGGAGAATAATGGTTGTTCTATTTATATGAGTAACATCTTTTATGGTCATGCACCTCTTGTGAGTGGTTTATTTCTTCTAAATCTCGAAAGGGATGAAACACACATCCATAACATTGAGGCTAAGAGATGCAAAGTAGATAGTGATAATACTACTTATTTGTGGCACTGTCGTCTAGGTCATATTGGTGTAAAGCGTATGAAGAAACTCCATTCTGATGGACTTTTGGAGTCTCTTGATTTTGAATCATTTGACACATGCGAACCATGCCTCATGGGCAAGATGATCAAAACCCCGTTCTCCGGTATGATGGAGCGAAAGCGGACTTGTTGGAAATCATACATACCGATGTATGCGGACCGATGAGTGTTTCGACGCGGTGGATATCGCTATTTTCTCACTTTTACCGATGACTTAAGTAGATATGGGTATATCTATTTAATGAAACATAAATCTGAAACGTTTGAAAAGTTCAAAGAATTTCAGAATGAAGTGGAGAACCATCGTAACAGAAAGATTAAGTTTCTACGATCCGATCGTGGGGGCGAATATTTGAGTTATGATTTTCTCACGCATCTCAAAGCAAGTGGAATTGTTTCACAACTCACGCCACGAACACCACAGCGCAATGGTGTGTCCGAACGCGGAATCGAACCGTGTTAGATATGGTACGATCGATGATGTCTCTTACTGATTTGCCGTTATCATTTTGGGGTTATGCATTAGAAACCGCTGCATTCACTTTAAATAGGGCTCCATCTAAATCCGTTGAGACGACACCGTATGAACTACGGTTTGGTGCTAAACCTAAGTTGTCGTTTCTTAAAGTTTGGGGATCACAAGCTTCGTCAAGAAGTTGATGCGGACAAGCTCGAACCCAAAGCGGAGAAATGCGTCTTCATAGGATACCCTAAGGAAACTATTGGGTATAGCTTCTATCACGTAACCAAGGCAAAGTGTTTGTCGTGAAGAACGGTTCCTTTCTTGAGAAGGAGTTTCTCAAAGAAGAAGTGAGTGGGAGGAAAGTAGAGCTAGACGAGGTTATTGAACCTTCTCTTGAATTGGAGAGTAGCGCAAAGACCTGAAATTGTTCGGCCACCGCACCAACAATAGAGGAAGCTAATGACAAGGATCATGAAGCTTGGACGATCTCTCATCGAGCGTCGCAGTCGACAAGGTCGCGTGCCCCTCCCGAGTGGTGCGGCAACCTGTCTTGACTGTCTTGTTAGTAGAAGACGGTGAACCCACGAACTATGAGGAAGCGATGATGAGCCCAGGACGAGAAATGGCTAGAAGCCATGAAATCCAATTGGGATCCATGAGCGAAAACCAAGTATGGACTTTGGTGGACCCTCCTAGCGACGAAAGGCCGTTGAGTGCAAATGGATCTTCAAGAAGAAAAGCGGACGAGATGGTAATGTTACCGTCTATAAAGCACGCTTGTTGCGAAAGGTTTTCGACAAGTTCAAGGTGTTGACTACGATGAGACTTTCTCTCCGTAGCGATGTTTAAGTCCATTCGGATTTTATTAGCAATTGCTGCGTTTCATGATTATGAAATATGGCAAATGGATGTCAAGATCGCTTTCCTCAATGGCAACATTGATGAAGAGTTGTATATGATGCAACCCAAGGTTTTGTCGATCCTAAGGATCTTGATAAAGTATGCAAACTTCAGCGTTCCATTTATGGATGAAGCAAGCATCTCGGAGTTGGAACCTTCGTTTGATCAAGTGATCAAGAGCTTTGGATTTGTTCCAAATTGCTCTGAAGCTTGCATCTACAAGAAAGTGAGTGGGAGCTCGGTGACATTTCGGTGGTACTATATGTGGATGACATATTGATTATTGGAAATGACATCAACATGCTTAACGATGTGAAGAGTTATTTGAACAAGTGTTTTTCAATGAAAGACCTAGGTGAAGCTGCTTATATATTGGGCATCAAAATCTATAGAGATAGACAAAGACTGATAGCTTTAAGCCAAAGTACATACATAGACAAAGTTCGAAAAGGTTCAGAATGGATAAGGCATTGAAAGGTTCAAAGGCCTATGTTGTCGAGTAAGATATTGAGCAAGGCTCGGTCCAGCTACTGTAAATGATAGGGAAGCTATGAGCAAAGTGCCTTATGCCTCGGCCATAGGTTCCATCATGTATGCCATCTTGTGTACTAGACGGATGTGTCCAATGCTCTTAGTTTGACGAGCAGATATCAAAGTGATCCAGAGTGGAACCTTTGGACAGCCGTGAAGAACATCCTAAGGTACCTAAATAGGACTAAAGAAATGTTCTTAGTCTATGGGGTGATGAACAACTCGTCAGAAAAGGTTACGTCGATGCTAGTTTCGACATCGACAAGGATGATTGTAAATCTCGAGACGTGATACGTGTATATTTTGAATGGAGGAGCTGTGGTGGAGAAGGCGCAAGCAAAGCGTGATCGCGGATCTCTGAGAAGGAATACATGGTTGCTGCAGAAGCGTCAAGTGAAGGAGTTTGGATAAGGAACTTCATCACTAAGCTTGGCGTGGTTCCAAGTGCATTGGACCCACTGGAGATATTGTGTGACAACACTGGCGCCATAGCACTCACTAAGGAACCAAGATATCATCCAAAGACCAAGCATATCAACCGCAAGTTTCATATAATCCGAGATTATATAGCAGATGGAGATCTGAAGATTAGCAAAGTACATTTAGATCTGAATGTCGCAGATCCATTGACTAAACCTCTTCCACGTGTAAAACATGATCAGCACCTCAGTGCCATGGGTGTGAGATTGTTTTTAGATGTAAACTAGATTATTGACTCTAGTGCAAGTGGGAGACTGTTGGAATTATGCCCTAGAGGCAATAATAAAGATGTTATTATTATAATTCTTGTTCATGATAAAGTTTATATTCCATGCTAGAATTGTATTAAGCGGAAACTTTAATACTTGTGTGGTTTGTGAACAACACCGTGTCCCTAGTATGCCTCTATGGACTAGCTCATTGATCAATGATGGTTAAGGTTTCCTAACCATAGACATGAGTTGTCAATTGATAATGAGATCATATCATTGGAGAATGATATGGTGGATAGACCCAAACTAAGCGAAGCAATTAGATCGTGTCATCGTGTTCGTCTTTGCGAAGTTTTTCTTATGTCAAATATTGTATTCCTTAGACCATGAGATAATACAACTCCCTGGTATCGGAAGAAAGCTTTGAGGTCATCAAACGTCATCCTATGAGAGGGTGATCATAAAGGTGTCTCTCAGGTAATCGGAAAGTATCTGTTGGGTTGTATGTATCGAGATGGGATTTGTCCCTCCCAAGTCGGAGAGATATACTTCGGGCCCACTCGATAATCGATATCAACACCGCTTGCAAGCATGTGGTTAAGGAGTTAATCACAAAGTGATATCGGATTACGGAACGAGTAAAGTACTTTGTGAACGAGATTGAACTAGGTATGGCGATACCGACGATCGAATCTTGGGCAAGTAAAATATCGCGAGACGAAGGGAATATATATATGGGATTGATTGAATCCCGGCATCGTGGTTCATCCGATATGATCATCGATGAATGTGTGGAGTCAATATGGGTGCCTGCACCATGTTGATTATTGATAGAAGATCATATGCGCATATTCTCGAACTCAGGTCACACACTTAACGTGTCTTGACGCTAGGATAGATTGGATACTTGGTTTATGAATTTTTGTTCGAGTCTCGGATGGAATCCGGACATCACAAGAGGTTCCGGAATGGTCGGAGAATAAGATTCATATAAGGCGGTGCAGTTTTTGGAGTTGAATTGTTCCGTTAATCGGTATTATAGGAAGCTTCTAGAACCTTCCGGAAGGGGCCATCGTGGTCTCACCTTCCGGGAGGGGGCCTATGAGGGAAGTCCTGGCGCATTGGGCCAGGCACAAGGCCCCATAAGGCCCAGCCGATCCTAGATAAGTTTAAACTCGTTTAAACTAGAGATAGGGTTTCTAGATAAGGGAAAGTTTAAATCGTTTAAACTAGAGATAGAGTCCTAGCCCCCCCCACTCCTCCTTATCCCTTGGCCGCCGGACCAAGGCTTGGAGGAGGGGCTAGGGCTGGCCGCCTCCTCCCCCTCTATATATAGAGGGCTAGGGCGCCCCCTCCCTCAACCTACACCTTCCTCCAAACCCTAGTTGCCCTGCTGCCCTCCTCTCTCCCTCCCGACTGTTTGTAGGCGAAGCCCTGCTCCAGAAATTCTCCACCATATACACCACGCCGTCGTGTTGTAGATCCAATCTATCTCTCCACCCTACTTGCTGGTCCGAGGAAGGAGGAGACGTCGAGGTGCTGCACGTGTGCATCTCACGGAGGCACCGCCACTTGTGGTGCTAGATCGGATCAGATCGCGAGGAGGAGAAGCGAGTACGACTACATCACCCACGTTCCGACGAACGTTCCGCTGTGCGAATCTTCAAGGGTATGAAGATCTAATCCAATCTCTCTCGTTGTTTGCATCTCCTAGATTAGATCTTGGCTTTCCCTCTGTTCGCTTCCGTAGAAAATTTTGATTTACTATGCTGCGAAACCCTTCAATGGGAACCTTGCCATTATATGACAAAGATATTTCCAACAAATCATGTATGCGATTATCATGTTGTCAACTCTAAATCGATTGAAAAATGGAAAATAATACCAACATCTGATTAGTTAAAAAAAATGCCTATGTTCTTTTCTATTTTGTTCGATGTTATCAAAGAAATTTCTTCAAAGAAGAAATAATTTATTATAAAGTATTGCATATTAGAACGACAGAAGTATTATTCTCAAAATAATCACTATTACAACAAAGTCCCTCAAAGTTACTGCGGAGTTTTCGGAGCAACACACGTGGAGTCGTCTAGTATTTAAGATACTTGAAATCACTAAACATGAAAAAAATGCAATTAGTCTCATAGTTTGCACTATTTTTAAATACCTTCATATCTGTACATAAAAAATATGCATAGTACTAAAAAACTAGTATATATACTACCAAAATATTCATGTATACTTTATACGATCCATAGATACTCTCGGGTACGATAGATACTACCTAGATTTTGTAAACACATGTGGGTGCACCCATGAGTAAGTATGAATATATCCATTTTTAAAACATATTTATAGAGACAAAATTACAAATACAAGATTTACGGTTAAAGATAACCTTCACCTCTTCATGGGCGAACCAAAAATATGGCCCATGTCAATCTAGATCCCTTCATGTGTGACTCTCCAATTTGATGAAACAACGTCAAACAGGAGCGTGCCTCCTATTCAGCGCCTTGAGCGGAAAGTAGGGTATGTTCCGCTTCCGCCTGAAGCATTTACTAATGAACTACATTTGGTACAACCTGTTAGCAGGTTCCATTTTGTTCTTTTAAATCATAGAAATATATATTTAGTTTTTGTAAGTCTATTAATAATGTATGTGTCATTCAACATAAATGTCACATACATCCATACAAATTTTCACACATATTTATAAAAGAATGTTCATACATACAGAAATGAATGTTTCATGTATCTTTCCAACAATTTTATATATTGAGAGAATGATATAAAAATTCAAAGAAGTCAAAAGTAAAACCCCAAATATTGTTAAATAGAAAATTAAAGCAATGGTGCTAAAAGAAAACATAAAAAAGAAAAAGTAGACGCAAAAAAGTAAGAATAGAAAATAAATAATGGAGAACACAAAGGGAAAAAAATCGATCGCATTATTGGGCAGGCCCAAAAGCGGAAGCCTTCTGGCGGCAAGTCCCTTATTTGCCGCTATGAGCTGCAGCGGCGGACCCAGCATCCCTGCTGCCCGGGCAGTTGCCCGGGCTTCCGGCCGGCAGCGCAGCCTATATTGATGGATATTTGCCTAATAATTAGCATTCTAATCTTTTGGATGCAAAGCTTGCCCAGGCTTTGTACTTTTCCTGGGTCCGCTACTGATGAGCTGTATACATGAATTGTGGATGCCGTGTGATGGATATTTACCATTACTCTAATTCAAATCCTTTGTTGGGCCAAATCAAGCCCATGTAGACTTGAAGAGAGAGTTGGTTCGGCCTTATATACGAGTTTCCTGTTGGTTTATTGTGTTTTTTGATTAAAAAAAGAGGTTATCTAATGTTTGCAATAATCGTCTTCCGTATTTTTCATCGACATAGAAAGTCTGCATCTGGCGAATGCCGACATTACTGACCCATGGTTCCGGTTTGCCTTGTCCCGTAAGATGGTAAGTAGGATGGAACAGTGGCTCAAGATCTTCGATCCGCCAAGTTTAGGTTGACAACCAGTTGATTCTTCTATCACCATAATATGCTCCCGCCTCTCATGAAAAAAACTATACCATCCCGTGCATTGTTTATGGTGTTGTGGTTTCAATATTCTAATCCTATTTCTGTGGGACTACCCTTAAAGTAGTGTGTGTCTTTATGGACTCTTTAATCCCGAGTTGTTGGATGATCTGTATTGTAAGAGATTTGTGTATGGTGGGGAGACAATTGTATTTACAGTTTTGCTTTGTTTGGCTTAGAAAAAGAAAAAGAAACTAACAATTAAGATGGATGCGACATGAAAGATACACCCGCCACCAAGGAAGCCCTAGTTGTCACCGTCTTCTCCGTCTCTATACTAGGCGCCGAAGTTAAGTCCCTGAAGCTAGAGTTTGGTCATCATGCAGTGACATTATGGTAGCTATGACCCAACAGAACAAGAATAAGGTTTGTTTGTCTCTTCGTCTGCCTCAAGGGCGGAGCCAGGATTCATACAAATCCCAAACCAATTTTGAATTTATTGTTCAAATTAGGCTATTTGCCAAGTTAAATAAAAAAAAACTAACATGTAGGTAAGAATAAGATTTGCATCCAGGACCATTGCCCTTGTTGCCAAGGGTGTGGCTCCGCCACTCTGCCTCATCGGCGGCGATTCACCGGTGGCATCAAGGAGCGTGGGGATCGTCCTTCAGACTAGTTTCTAGTTTAATTGTAACCAGCCTATAATATGATAAGCTTTGGAGTAGGTCGTATAAAAGAAGACCATCTAAGTATCTAACCAAACCATTATGCATGCCTGATGCCCGTACATTCCGTGCTAACTAATCGGCCGGAAATGATTTACAGCTTGCATGCTAGTAAGCTGACAAACACACCGGCATATTGTTGGTAGGAAATCATAAGTGTGCATGATAAGAGTATCAAGCTTATTGCTCCTGCATTATGCTCGCTTTTTTTTTTTGTGAAGGAGCATGCTGCTCGCTCGATCTGTCTGAAAAGCGGGCGAGAGAGATCGACCCAGCCATGCATGTGCCAGAACATGGCGGCACATGTTGGCATTACGCTTGTTATGCGACATAATCATAGATTCGCCCTTGAATAAAACTAAGAGCTCATAATAAATTCAGGAACAATAATTCAGCATTAACTAATCTTCCAATTCATTATTGCTCGCGGTCTTGGGCCGAGCCAGAGGTCTTCCCGGCCATCCAGCTTGTAGAACTCTACAGCAAAAATCAGCCTCTCACTGCCCGCAAAACAAACAAACAAAATCAGTCTCTCACTTTGTTAATTGAAGTTTTTTTAACCGAAAATGTAAACAACAAAATGGTGATGTGGTCTCACCAAATTGTACTAGTACTAGTAGGAAAATCTGGTTATAGAAGAATTAATAGCTTTAGCAGCGGCGGCTATGCATTGCGGCAACGTTGACATATCGATTAGCTTCAGGACCCTGCCCTGCAGAAACCTACGGTTCCCAGTGAAATCATTAAGCAGCAATTTCTTTCCCTTTCCTCCATGATTCGAAATTTATCAGCTACGAGCATCACTAGTCTGTACTTCAACCACAAGCCCAAGTGGCGACAATGAACGACATATCAGTACGGGAAGCCTGTGCACAGTGTGTGATAGCACAGGGCCTCCCAAAAGTTAGGGCCTCCGATTTTTTGTTTCATGTAGCGTTAGCAGTAGTACTAATCCAAAAATTAATGGAAATTAACTGCAATGAAAAGCCCAACTTACTCTACTGCAGATTTGTCCGTCCCAATACACCCACCATCTAAGAATCCCAACGGACTACTCCCTACCTTTCACCTTCCCAATCACATCAGGTAATTAACTTTTACATAGTATATGAATTAACCTCACACCATTCTCCTCTTTTGTCCATAAGAACATGGAGAAAACCCAGCTCCATTTTCATATACTCCTCTCCTCCCCTGTCAAATTTCTTGTTGTCTGTCCCCATAGTAAATCTGTTCGTACAAATTAATTGATCTCTACGGTCTCTCTCTTGTTTCCGTTCTCATCATGTGCCGTCGTCAAGAATTGGAAAGAGGGGGCCTGTTAGACTGTTGGGGACGCCAGATTAGATACTCGGTGCTGCCTGGTTGCCAGTAAAGTAGCTCAACATCCAGGTCGCCTCCTCCCCCCCTTTACCCTCCATGTTCTTCAATTTTGAACATGTTATTTGTTATTGCTATATTTTGTGCAAACATGTGGTGTTTGATTTTTCTACAACGACTTCTACGAGAGATACAAAAAGAGAAGAATGGTTTGGCAAAAGTATCACATGTTTGGTTCTGAGATTTGTATAATAGATGTTGAATGAATTCGATGTTTCAATCAGAAGATAGATTAGGAGATCTGATAATTGTGTTTGGCAAGGCAAGTTCTTTGAGGAAACATATTAGAATGTTTTCTTCTACATAAAATTAATTAGTTTTTTTAGAATGATAAAATTATTTATATAGCTAATTAAAAAGTTATAACTAGTCTATTATTAGATTTCGCACAGGCCTCCGTTTTGTCAAGAACGGCCATGTATGTTCTGCATCTGGGTCACGGTAGCACACTCTGGGCTCGTTTGATTCAAAGGAATCTTATAGAAATTTTGGAGGATTTTGATCCTTAGGAATTTTTCCTATGTGCATTGTTTGATTCATAGGATTTGACCCTTAGGAATTTTTCCCATAGGATTGCATTGCACTATGTTTTGGAGGAAACTTTCCATCCACCTCAACCTCATGTTAAAATTCCTTTGCTTTTCCTGTGAATTCATGTAGGCTCTAAATCCTATAGGATTCAACTGGACATGACATTCTAATCCTGTGTTTTTCCTATTCCTATGTTTCCCGCGAATCAAACAGGCCCTCTGTGTGTGGTGTTGCTCGTGGTCATGTGCTGTGACGGCAGTATCTCTCCAGCATCGCCGGATCTGGACCCACTAGGATCAAAAGGCAGGGGCGTACTCCAAAGGCAGCACCAACTTCTCGCTACCTCTCTTACAGATTATGAAAAGTTTTGATAGGCTAAAATAGCTAGTATAAAAACATCTTATAATTTGGAACGTAATGGATTTCAGCAGCTCCAAACTGCAGTATTGCTACATCTAGTAGTTGTCTAGCGGGCAGGTACTTTCGAAAAGGGGGAGCATACCCTGGCCTCTATATCACAATGATGCACATATAACCGTTTTTATTGTTAATTTCGCATAGTTCAATGCTACACTCAAGGGTCGCACAAAGTGACAACATGAATCAACCAACGAAATAAGAAATACAAAAGGCTCTTGTACATTTTGTAATCCGGTGACATGCATTATGTGGAAATGTTGCTGATGGCAAGAGAAAGCCGGCATTTCCATGTGTATGTTCTTAATCCAAACTTCTTGCGGCGTTGTGGTGATTGGTCAAGTCATAGTTGTAGTTATTGTTGGAGATATGCCCAAGAGGCAATAATAAAAATAGTTATTATTATATCTTTGTGTTTATGATGAATATTTGCATAACATTCTATAATTGTATTAACCGAAAACATTAATACTTGTGTGTTTTGTAAACATAAAAGAGTCCCTAGTAAGCCTCTTGTTAAACTAGCTTGTTGATTAATATATGATCATGGTTTCCTGATCATGGACATTGAGTGTTATTAATAACAAGATCATGCCATTAGGAGAATGATGTGATGGACACACTCCTATAGTTAGCATAGCATAAAATCAAGTCATTTAGAGTTTGTTTGCTATAAGCTTTCAAATACATAGTAACCTAATTCTTCGATCATGAGATCATGTTAATCACCATCATCAGATGGATGCTTTGATAACATCAAACACCACTTCCATAACTGGGTGGTTATAAAGGTGGCATTAGATATTCTGAAAGTATGGGTTGAAGCACATGTATCAAGAGTGGGATTTGTCCATCCATATGACAGATAGATATACTCCGGGCCCTCTCGCTGGAATGTTATCCAATTGGCTTGCAAGCATGTGACTAGGTCACAAGGGATGTCATATCACAGAACGAGTAAAGAGTACTTATCTATAACGAGGTTGAACTAGGTATGCAGAGATACCGACGATCAAAGCTCGGTTAAGTAAAGTATGGCGCGACAAAGGGAATCGATATTGTATGTAAGTGGTTCATTCGATCACGAAGTCATCGTAGAAATATGTGGGAGCCATATGAATTTCTAGATCCCTCTATTGCTGGTTATTGATCGGAGAGGTGTCTCGATCATGTCTGCATAGTTCACGAACTGTAGGGAGAAACACTTAAGGATTCGATGTTGTTTAAGTAGATATGGAATATGAGTTGGAGACTGAATGTTGTACGGAGTCTCTGATTGGATCTAGGACATCACGAGGAGATCCGGAATGGTCCGGAGAATAAGATTCATATAAGGAAAGTCAATTTCTAGGGTTCGGAAATGTTTTTCGGTGTTTTGACCGGAAGCTTCTAGAATGTTCTGAAAGGTCCACCACCCCGGGAGGGGGCACCTGGGATGCGGCATGCCCTAAGGGGCTGGCCGCATCATGCCCAAGGGCAACTCGGCCAAGGACTAGGAGGAAAGGGTCAAACCCTATTTTAAAAAGTCAAATCCTAGTTTGAAAAGTCTAATCCTAGTTTGGGAAGGAAAGGGAAAACTTGGAGGGTAAGTTTCCACCTCTCTTCTTCCTAGCCGAGTTGGGAAGGGACTCTCCCCTTGCTAGCCGAGTTGGGAGGCAACTCGGCTAGGACAGGGAGGCCCTTGGCCGCTGGCCCCCTCCCATATAAGGAGGGGTGGGGAGCCCCCCTTTGCACCTCAAGCCCTGGCGCCTAAACCCTAGCCACTGCACCCCTCTCTCTTGTCCATCGTCCTGCTCTGTCTTAGACGAAGCCCTGCAGAAATCTCTCCTCCACCACCACCACCACCACATTGTCGTGTTGTTGGGATTCCGAGAAGATCTACAACCTCCGTTGCCCTGCTGAAACAAGGGAGAGGAAGGTCTTCATTGACTACCGTACGTGTGACCGGCTGCGGAACCGCTGCCGGAACGTGGCGCTAGAAGGATCGTGTATGCGATCTTGAGATCGGCGAGTGATCGACTACATCCGAATCTCGTTAAACAATTTCGATCTACGGGGGTTAGTTCTCTACAATCTCGTTGCACCGATCTCGTAGATTAGATCTTGGTTTTGTGTGTTCCTGTAATAGAAATTATTTGTTTTCCATGCTGCGAACCCTATAGTTGTGAGGCGAATCGTTAGCGACAATAATGCCCCCAAAAGGTAGGCACCGTGTTTGGTGATCTCTGGCGGTCACGGTAGGTTCGTAAACAAAGTCGGATCTCTACTTAGTCCTCGACACTTTGAGTCGATTGTTTTGCGCGGGCCGACGATTAGCTCCTTCGTATGTTGAGGCTAGGACTTCATTAACGGTTGTACAATGAAGTTGAGGTCACTTGCTCGTTCCAAAAAAACTTGTTCCTTTAGTCCCAAAAAAACTTGTTCCTTTAGTCCCAGCAGACTACAGACCTATTAGCCTCTGCAATGTTATTTACAAAATCATTGCCAAATGTCTAGCAAACAGATTAAAATCTCACCTACCTGACTATATTCATCACTCACAACAAGCCTTCATTGAAGGAAGAAGAATCAGTGACAACATCATTATAGCCCAAGAGATTACTCACTCCTTTCAACTTTCATCATGGAATCATAAGGCCTTCATGCTCAAAATCGATTTAGCCAAAGCTTTTGACAGGCTAGAATGGAGTTTTATAAAACAGGCCTTAATGAGAAAAGGTCTCCATCCTCATTTTATCAACCTGATCAACGCCTGCATCTCTTCTCCAAGATTTTTGGTTATTGTTAATGGGCAGGCTTATGCCAGTTTCAGAACTTCCAGAGGAATTAGGCAGGGATGTCCTCTCTCCCCATATCTTTTTGTCATGGCTATCAATGAACTCTCTCTTGGCCTTCAGCAGGCCCTCACCCACGAGCACCTGTCAGGCATCACTTTTGGCTCAAACTGCCCTCCTATTCACTCCCTCCTTTTCGCCGACGACCTCCTTATTTGTGGTAAAGCCACAATTAATGAAGCTATGGCTATAAAGAATATCCTGCAAATTTTTTGTCAAAACTCAGGACAGATGCCAAACTGGAGCAAATCAGGCATTGTTTTTAGCAAAAAGGTAGATCAAAATGAAAAACACAGTATATTGAACATTTTCCCTGTCCCAACAATCACAGAAAACTTTATGCACCTGGGGCACCCACTCATTTTACCTGCAAAAAATAGATCAACAGCCTATAATTTCATTCTGGAAAAATTCAAAAATAAGCTCTCAACTTACAAATCAAATTCTCTTTCTCATGCTGCTCGTCTTGAGTTAATCAAATCTGTTTTCTCCTCGATCCCGGTTTACTACATGTCCAATATAATCTTTAATAAAAAGTTCCTCTCTAAGATTACAGCCATCATAAGGTCCTTACGGTGGTGAGAACAGATAAGAGCCCCAGAAAAGGCCATTTGTTTGATTGCTGGAATAACATATGCGACCAAAGAAGAAGGGGCTTGGGCATTACGTAATATACAAGCAGTCAATCATGGCTTGATTACATCGGCTTTGGCGTTTAGCACAGAAACCTGAAAGCATGCTTTACAAAATTCTCAAATCCAAATACTTTCCTGACAACTCGATTTGGAGAGCTAAGGGAAACATCCCAAAATCTGCCTTCTGGACCTCCATTCTACGAATTATGCATATCCTCAAAGCAAACTCCTTTTATCAAATAACTAAAGGGGATATCTCAATTTGGAGCACTCCCTGGTTTCCCAATTGGGAATCTATATATGATGACCTTATAATCCAGAGTGCTGGCTTTCAGTACCCTGCAAAAGTTGCTGATTTATGAATTCCTCATCAAAAAGTGTGGAACTATACGCTTATAGACAAGATTTTTGCTCCCAGAACTGCCCAGGCTATAAAAGATACACACATCATTCAGACAGACGAACATGACGACATCCTATGTTGGATGCTCACGCCAAAAGGTAATTGCACCCCTAAGTCAGCTTACAAAACTTGCTTGCAGAATTTGTATTCTACAGGTCTTTCTGCCCCACAAGGTATAGACGACCAAACAAAGCTTCTACTCAAGAAGGTTTGGGAATCAAAATGCATGATCCCAAGAATCAGAACATTTATGTGGAGATTACTTAGAAAAGCGCTACTGACAGGAGCGAGAGGTTCGGCTTTCTCTACCCATATTAATGCAGCATGTTGCAGGTGTAGTTTGCTAGAAGATGATTTGCACCTTTTCTTTAGATGCACCTTTGCAAGAGCTGCTTGGTTTAACTCGCATTGGGGCATTCGCTCTGATATCCTGACTGCAAATTTCACAAGTTTAACAAACGCAATAACAAACCTTGCAAAAATCAATAGTCCACATATTAATATTGTAAACATCTCTACTTTCCTCTGGTGCCTCTGGAAATGCAGGAAAGAAAATCTGTTTAATCAAAAGGAAAACTGGCCACACCAGCCTGCTATTCGTATGTCTGCTCTTCTTAAAAATCAGGAGATGACGCCTCAGGAGGAGATGCAAACTATCAATCGGCCTACAAATACTACGTCCCGCTCAGAATTGATCACAACGCCCCAAGGAGAAATTGTTTCCTCTGATTTCTTTCTTGCACGACCAAAACTGTACACAGATGCCGCAAGAAAGGTTGGAAGATCTGCTGCAGACGCCATAGCAGGGCTGGGAGTCTATCTGCACTACAAGGAACAAAATGCAGCAGCCCAAACTGATGTCTTCATCATGGCTAAGATGGCTCACTCTAACTCATCCATTGAGGCTGAAGCTACTGCTTTATTGGTTGCAGCAAAACTAGCACAACAACTAAAATTACAAGATCCAATCTTTTTCACTGACTCAATCAACCTAGCAAAAGCAATAGCAGATGCAGGAGGGAGGAACCAGGATATGCTTTGGGAGATAAGAAGGCAAGCCATCCACTGCCAGAATCTAATGAAGCCTCTAGGAGCCAAGATATACCATGTAAGCAGATCAATCAATGGATAGCCCACTGTTGCGCACATCAGGCAAAAAGATCCTCAAGGTCTGAGCCGACTAGTTCTTGCAGGAACACTTGCCATTTAAGCTTAGAGTGTCCAGTCCTGGCAGCAAAGCAAAATCTGCAGGTTCCTGGAGTTGTAATCATGGATGTATAATGTTTTTAATTCTAAGCTGAAATGGATATTGGGTGCCCAGCACCCTCACTCTTTCAAAAAAAAAAAGAGGTCACTTGCTCGTGGAGAAGTCACGACGATGACCACACTTTCTAATGAAACCTTGACAAACAATACTCTCCTCGGTGGTGTGTAGTCTACTAGTCTTTGTGAGTAGTAGTCAGATCGGTAGGTGGTAGTACCTTGTTTTGCGACCATTTTGTAATGTTGTTTTCTCAAGTATACATGTATCTATTCCTCTAATTTACCGACATCACCTCCTTCTGCTAAAACCCATAGTTTTAGACGAGTACACACACTTGCATGCGATGGTTCTACTGAATCTCACAACCGGCCGGGCTAATAATTGTCCCACCGGCCAAAGCTCTAACTAACGTGGCTAATAATTGTCCCACCGGCCAAATCCTACTTCTAGTTCATTCTAAAATTTGTAGTACTTCCTCCAATCCATATTAATTGTCACTGAATTGAATGTATCTAACATTAAAATATGTCTAAATACATCTATTTCTGTGACAAGTAATATGAATCGGAGGTAGTACTATAAAATTCTTATTAAAATTTTACACTAGAAATCATAAAATGAATAGAAAGTGAGATCTTGGTGGGATCTCACTGCCACCTAGCTACAGAAGCAGAGGATACCTAACTGAAACCGGACACTAGAAAACCGTTAGCTGCCGGCCGTGACCGGGGCTTGGTTTCACCACAAAATCGCCGTATTAGTTCACGCCAGCAAAGAAAACTTCATCAATTGATCACATAGGCCTCGTTTGTAATGTCGTTTTTTAACCAAAACCACAAGATTACACCGACTTCTCCTGCTTAACATCTTTACAAAATAAAAACTAAAAAATAACAATCCAAACGAGGCCCGTACGCAAGACATTACCGTATAATAAAAGATTTACAGATAGTCAGTAAAAGATGATGTGAGGCCCAGCGTTGTTTGGATACGCGCCGACCAACCGGCAGGCCGGGTGGTGCACCGGCCGCCCACATGGATGGCCGGCGGTAACGACACACTTGGCTACACCTACATTTGTACGTGCCATCTTTCCCTTTTGTACGACCTCGTATCTTCTTGTTCATAAATCTTTCTGGTCCGCTCGATTGGATCACATGTTCGATGGTCAACTCTGGGGCTCACACGTGAACTCATGCAAGACAAACCCACTGGCTGGCGGGCCGGACGGCACGTACGTACTACGTGCATAGATGTTCTGAGTGCTTGGTGCATGCTTGGGGTCTTTTCAACTCTTATTACTGCATTTCTGCATGTATATAGTTGGCCATATATAAAATTTACGTGATAATTCAACTACTGAAACGGCTTTGTTGCAACTTCGACGATTGTTATTACTTTCCTGTAAGTCTTATGTTTTCGGTAATCATATCTACTCTACTCCCTCCATTTATGTACACAAGACCACTATGGATTTGGAGACAAACTTTGACTAACAATTTAACCGACGAAATGTGAGATATGTATATCACCAAAAGCATACCATTAGATTATCATTCAAAATAAGTTTCCAACAATATGTTTTAGTGACATAGAAAACCCATATTTTGTTTTGACAAAAAGTTTTCCTCGAACTACAAAGTGCCCCTGTCTTTAAAGTCGGCAGGAGTGTATGTAGTTACTTGAACCAATATATACATGCTTCGATCCTATTGTATCAACTAAAAGACACACGTTTTCTGGTTCTTTAGCTCATAGTCCGTAGTGTCACAAAAAAATCCAGAAACTATATGATTAGTCATTATAAGCGAAAACTAAAGGGTGTTTGCTTCGTAGCCATAGTTTGTCAGGCTAAAATTTGGCACTTTGATATGTGTTTGGTTCTTGACAAACATAAAAATTATCTCACTTAATTATTCACATGGTCTATTTTTTTAATATGTTATTCACATGGTCTATTTGTTATAGAGTGAAAATTTTGCCAACCTTTTCCATGAGTATTGGCGCCATACTTTCGTGGCTACCCTAATTGCCTAACTTAGGCTTGGCAAAGTGTGATTAGAAACCTAATTGGCCCTAACACATGGGGCCACAAGCCAATGACTTGTGTGATTAGGCTTGGCGACCGAACAAACCCGAGCTCACTCTCATATTTCTTCGGGCCGTCAGGATGCGGGCCGGGCCTGTCCCTATTTTACCATTTTCTATGGCCCGAGCCCGCCCCATGAGGATGTCGGACCACATACCTGAAGCCCAGGCCCAGCCCACGGTCCTTAAAAGCTCGGCATATCGGTCATTTTTCGGGCCGGGCCAGGCTGCCCATGCCAGGTATAGTAACATATAACGCTCATCGATAATACTCTGCCCAATGAACTAGCCACATTTGACTTATATAAATTCTCAGCCTAGCTCGTTGACTTGTACCAACCAATCGGGGCGAAGCCAGGCCGGCTCCACTCCTTTCATCGACGAACGAAATCGACACTGGTTGACCTTATTTAACTTCGTTCCATGTTTCTTGAAAGGTCCATTATTGTACCTAATTATTTGAGTGCAGTGTGTACGCCGAATCTAGCTGATAATGAGACTCACGTTACGTACGTCGCGTACTATCATCCATGCATTAGAACATGTCAAAGCTCATAATGTATACTAGTTAATTAAGCAACTTGCTTAAGAATAATGAGTAACCGTACTTGAGGAACTATACTTAACACCACGGGAGAAGCTGCGGCCGGGTCCCGTCGGCGTAGGCCCTAAATGCCGTCGGCGTAGGCTGGCCCGACGGCTGCCGTCGGCGTATGGCCGTCGGCGTACTGCCCCGTAGGCGTAGCCTCTTCTCCCGTCGGCGTAGAAAATCCGTCGGCGTATATAGCTAAAAGCTGTCGGCGTAAACCATATGGGGCCCACCTAGATGACTAACGGTCGTTTGGCTACGCCGACGGCTTTACCGTCGGCCTAGATTTTTTCAATTTTTTTTCTAATTTTTTTTTTCAAAACTTTTTTGTTCAAATTTTTTTTCAACTTTTTTTAACATTTTTGTATTGTTTAACTTGTTAATCTCACATGGACATTTTTAATTCTAAGTATACTTAGTCTCAAGTCAAATTACACAATTAGTCAAACTTTCCAACCGGTCACCCATCCTAATACTACTCCAGCCCCAGCACGCTTAACTTCTTCGTTCCTTCCACATGAGCTTCCGACAAACAAACTAGAACTTGTTGTGAATATTATCATATCAAACCTATTAACCATTACACTATAATGTTAGACATATTTGTTTTTTTATATTCCATACAATTTTTTGAGTAAACAACAATAAATAAGTAATAATAATCTTGAATTCAAATAAAAATAAAATAAATTTTATTTATTCTGCTTTTTTATTTAAATTTGAATAATTCATATCTACAAATCCATAAATCACAATTCGACAAATAATATATCCAAATCGATCAGAAAAATGAAAGGAATCCAAATATGACATCCCTATCATCTATTTAATTATATATCATAAATTTTAAATATTAGACCAACTGAAACTATGTAAAGATTCATGAAACACCCCGCTTTTGGCACTCGAAAAATAAAAAATGGCTTTTTGGTGCGACGAAAAGGAAAACTTTCTCCTACAACATTGTTCGTCATCCCATGATATACAGGAGTGCATAATATGGGCACATTAGCGCAAACTATATCGCGATTCTAGCAATAACATTGGTCATTTGACCTGAAATCCAGAAAACCTCGATTGAGATAGGTCATTTTGTGAAGGGTTTTTTGAGACACGATCAATATATCAAGTTTTATATTTTTCCATGCAACTATGTCATATAATATGACACTGCGCGAAGGTTTTGCATTGTTTCGATCGTTTTTTAATTTTTTATGCCCGTTTCAAACTATCGTCAAACTTCCTAAATCGAGGGGCATGATGATTCTTAGCTCGGGGACGAGTCTCACTAAACTTGCATTAGATCTCTGATGAAATGGCATATTGTGAACCTAAAAATGATGTTTACAAAAAATCATGAGCAATATATCATGTACCTGTAGTTCAAATCTAACTCATTTCCTGCCGATTCAGCAGGAATTTGTCTTTTTTACGAGAGGTGAACGGAAATGTTTGAGATTTCTAGGTTGGGAAATTTTCCATTCAATATGGTCTAGTATTTTTGAAAAATGTGGTATTATCATTTTGAAACTTTCATTTGGTGGTTGTTTCACAAAAACACCCCGTTTTTGCACTCGGAAAATGAAAAATGGCTTTTCGGTGCGACGAAAAGGAAAACTTCCTCCTGCAACATTGTTCACCATCTCATGATACACATGTGTGCATAATATGGACACATTATATCAAACTATACCACGATTATAGCAATAACATTGGTCATTTGACCTGAAATCCAGAAAACCTCGATTGAGATAGGCCATTTTGTCAAGGTTTTTTTAAGACTCAATGAATATACCAAGTCTAGTATTTTTCCATGGAACTATGTCATATAATATAACACTACGCGAACGTTTTGCATTGTTTCGATCGTTTTTTAATTTTTTATGCACATTTCAAACTATCATTAAACTTCCTAAATCGAGGGGCATGATGATTCTTAGCTCGGAGACGAGTCTCACTAAACTTACATTAGATCTCTGATGAAATAGCATATTGTGAACCTAAAAATGATTTTTACAAAAAATCATGAGCAATATATCATGTACCTGTAGTTCAAATCTAACTCATTTCCTACCGATTTAGTAGGAATTTGTCTTTTTCACGAGAGGTGAACGGAAAGGTTTGAGATTCCTAGGTTGGGAAATTGTCCATTCAATATGGTCTAGTATTTTTGAAAAATATGGTATTATCATTTTGAAACTTTCTTTTGGTGGTTGCTTCACAAAACACCCCGTTTTTGCACTTGAAAAATGAAAAATATGTTATACGAAATTATTTGTATTTTTTATGTATTTGTTTGAATAAAAATATATAATATTTGATTTTATATAGATATATCCTATTTTTCTGCAAATTTTGATATATTATATGTATTTTTCTGAATTTAAATGATTTAGTTATGATTTTTCTAAGATTAATATGGCAAAAAAAGAAAAATAGCTACGCCGACGGCTTTGCCGTCGGCATAGGTCTGAAACCAGCCGTCGGCGTAGACTTGACGCCGTTGCTCTGCCGTTAGCCCAATGGGCTACGCCGACGGTCATGTTTACGCCGACGGCAAAACTGGGCCGACGGCCCCGCATTTTGCCGGCGGCGTATAAAAAGGCCGTCGGCCTATTTAGTTATTCCCGTAGTGTAACCGGCCTTCACGTGGCTGTTTGTTTTTACCCCAAGCTAATAATAAGCTTCCTTCAGTTGGAATATATATATATATAGACAGTTCCCAAGCATCTTTGCGTATATACTTACAAAGTTTTCTTTTGAACTCTGCACTATATATGAACCATATACAAGTAAACACTCACGGTCTTCTGTGTGATCACTGCATTAAGTAAACCTTCCCCTCTGTCGGCGTGCATCATGATTTGGTAACACTGTCAGAAACACAGAACACGGAAGTGGTAATTAAGGCGATAATTTAGCTGATTGATACCGGACACAGAAAAACCGTTAGTGGCCGGTGGTGGCGGGGGGCGGTTTTCAAACCTTGTGGTGCGCGCGCGCCTAAAAATTTAGTACTCCTACACTCAGTGTTGAAGTGTATATTGTATTCTCTGTTGAAGTGTACTAGCTCTCGGTCGGGACTGAGGAGGAGTACATGATTCATGCATCTAGATCCGATGATCAAACTAGTTTGAACGGTCAGTAGTAGGACCGCTAGGATTATTACGAACAGATTTGGTGGCTACTAGCTAGAGTATCTTTTTTTTTCCACTAGGGATTTCACTAACTCCCAGGAGAAACTGATCTTCTCTGCGCTTTAGTTTCTTGTCAGTAGCAATCTGCTCAACAATCCAGCATTTGCTGTGCGCAAGAGCGTAGTAGATGGCGCCAAATTCCACTGTTCGCCATGGCAGATGTCGGCAGCACATTCACCATTCCGGCCAAACGAATGTCACGAGGGAGTAGCAGCATACCGCCGAACCCGACGGCGACCTCAACCGCCACAGTGAGGTGACCACGCACGGTACGAATGCGATGACCCAGGCTAAATTTTTTTAAATAATACATTTTTTTTATTGAATTTCATAAATAATACACAAAACGGGCAAATTGCAAATCTGTTGGTCGGTCGGCCGTTCAACAGACGAAACACTGCCTTCGTCCGTTCAAACAAAACACTGCCTTCGTCCGTTCAACGGACGACACGCAGCCTTCGTCCGTTCAACGGACGACACACATGCTGTCAGCTGTTTGGTAAAGGAGGGGTGTATCGTCCGTTGAACGGACGAAGGCTGCGTGTCGTCCGTTGAAGGGGATGAAGGCAGTGTTTCGTCCGTTGAACGGACGAACGCAATCTGTCTGTCGAGCGGCCACCAGACTAATTTGCAATTTGTCCGTTTTGTGTATTATTTGTGCAATTCAATAAAAAAATGTATTATTTAAAAAAAATATACATGACCCAGCGCTATCGTTCCGGGGCCCGGGCGGCGGGCGGCGCGCATCGATCGGCGCATGCATGCCGTTTCTTACTCGTTAGAAAAATGAAAAAGAAAACAGTGAATGCAACAAGATATTATGGGGGTGTTTGTTTAGGCTTCTTCTGGCTTTTCACTGAGAAAAGCAGACAAAAGTAAACAAACAGACTGCGGTGGGTGTGGGCTTCGTCAAATCTAACGAGCAGAATAGGAGACAGGAGAAAGCACCCGTAGAGGTGCTTTCCGTGGCTTCCCGCACACCCCTGAAACGTTTCCAACAATAGGACATATCGTTTGGAGATATTTACCAAAAGATTGCCACCGCAGGGTTTCCAAAATATCTTCTCAAAGAAAAAAAAAGACTGGACCAACGAGTCCCGTCTTTCTTCCAGCGCCGCCATCTCGACTCCTGACGGCGACCAGCGCCGACCCTGCCGCCGTATGACCTCCTCCCCACCCTCGTTTACATCGTCCCAAGCTGACCACCTCCCCGACCGAGGTCGTCCTAGGCATATGTGAGACCATCATCCTGTTCTTGATTTTGCTCCGATTAGCAATAACATAGATCGTGACATCCACTTCAAGGTCATGTGGTTCCTGGCTCATGCACACACCATTTCATTCGGAAGCTGATGCCATGGTCGTTTATGCACATGGCATGGGTAGTAACAGCAGCACATGGCAACCGGTCATGGCACCGGACCGCTCGGAACGAAGACAGACAGTGACATGCTGTCAAGAATTTTACTCTGATTTTAAGAAAATGATACTTCCTCAGACCCATATTAATTGACTCACATTTGTTTCCTCAGACCCATATTAATTGACTCACATTTGTCTAGATTTAAATAAATTTAGACACTATTTATATAGGTTCATCCAAATTTTGACAAATCCAAGTCAATTAATATGGGTCGGAGAGACTATGCTAAACATGTGCATTATTGTTGTTGCTTGAGCTCGAGGAGACGGTTATGAGTGGACTACACGGCTGACATGAACTATATCTGATAAATCATTTGTATGTCTATAATTGTGAATTCCTGGTATTTTCTAGTGACAGATACGCTTATATGCTTCGATCAACAATTATATATGTTCTTTGAATTCTAGGGGTATTGCAAACAATTCCTTAGCACACAGCTAGACAGCAGTCAAGTTGTCAAACAGTCAAACTTAGAAAAGCTGCTTTCTCTGCACAGTAGCTTTCCCTGGACAGCAGCACAGCCAGCCACAGCCCAAACAAACACACCCTTATTGTACTAGGAAAATTGGCCAGTTTTTTCAAGCCATTTGTTTTGAGATATTTAGCAAGCATAAGGAATATTTGGAGAAAAGAAACATTTAAATTTTAAATATTTAAAATGTCCAGCAAACTAGAATATTTTCCATCACCATTCTTGGAAATTCTGAGCTAATTTTTGCCCAACCATTAAAAGTTTTGCCAATTTTGGAAGAAAAGTACATTCTAATTTTTTTTAACAAATGGGGATAAAGTCTCTCCAGCCTCTACATCAACCGATGCATATATTATTTATTGCATTATTGAATTTACTACAAACATACATTCTAAAATAAATAAGTTTACTCATTATTTTGGGAAATGTGAAACTTAATCTTTCCTACCAATAAGGCCATGTTTGGTGCTAGAGTTTTTATGGGGGTTAGATGGCCCAAGCGATTGGGATGAAACCCCTACCTTCACCCAACCCCTCCAATCCCCATCCGGCCTTGTTCATTTTATCCCACACGGCCGAGATTGGGGGCTAATCCCTGTGGGTCAGCCAGGATTTTGCGTTCGGGGTCTTAATCCGGCCAACTCTGAAAAATGTGTTCTGTGTTCGGTTAGACCACGTATGGATCCCATCGTGGCCCCTAACCCTCTAATCTCGCCCATCTCGCGGGGATAAAAATAATCTAGTCTTAGTCCGTGGAGTAATTCCCCTCCGTGCTATCTCTGTCCTTGACCCCTTCTCTCGCAATTCTCCCCCACTGCCTCTCCTGCAAAGCCCTCCCTAAACTCCCCGTCTCCTTCCTCCACCACCTCCAGATCGAGCCGCCCAGGGGCCATCCCCGATGTGTAGGTGTCGAGGGAGGCAACATGCCCACATGTACGTCACCGGCGCCACATCTTCCCTTGTAGTTCTAGGGGTCGGAGATGGTTTCCTGATGGATCTATGGTGGTTCTTGGGAGTTATTTGTGCATGTGGATGCGAGATATTTGGAATTTGAAATTTTTTCTATGAGTTTTTTTTTTGAAATGGGTGATATATTCTTCTCCGAGTTGATATCCTACAACCATACCAAGCTCCACGATTGTGGGGACTAACCAAACAATTCAAAGCCATTGTGTGGATTGGTGAATTAATGGGACAGGGTTTCTAGGAATGGGGTGACAATAGGGGATCACCCAATCCACGAACTGCAAATCCTTTTTTTTTTCTTGTTTCAGGGGATTGTTACCATGGAAACCTAACAAAGCCTAAAAATCTAATATCCAATCCACTAGGTAGGGGTAGTGTATTTGGATATTGGAAAAATACACTAGAATTTAGTGAAAAAGTGGCAAAAGTGGAGATTAAATTAGTCCTATACTTTAGAACAAACATATTTTTAGCAATAGGTGGGGATTATCCCCTCCAATCCCTCTAAAAACTACAGTACCAAACAAGACCTAAGTGGGTTTGTCAAACTTGGATCATGTCAGCATAATTTGGATCAAAATAATAACTTTTTAAAAAAGAATAAAAAGTAAATGTTACGATATATGTTTGCTAAGTGAAAATAAAGTTTTCTCTCATTTAGACAATCCAGTTACGAGAGAGCAAAAAAAGTAGTAGAGGCATAGCCCCTCCTTTTTTATTTACTTCGTGTTTTATGTTTAGTCAAAGTCCAATTTTATAAAATATGATCAAATATTTAGAAAAAACTAGCAACATCTAGAATATAATTTTTTATAGTATTAGAATCTTTATAAAGTATTTTTCATATTATATATAATTGATATTGTGTATGTAAATGTTTTTGTATATATTCTTTGTCAAACTTGACAAAGTTTTACTTTAACTAAACCAGAACGAGAACTAAATAAAAACGGAGGGAGTAACTGTTTCTCTTGTTCAACATCGCTCTAGCCTAGCTAGATAGACAAAATATTAGTCAAGATCGTTATTTTAGTAACTTACTTGTAGGCTATATAAATGCCATTTTTTTCTTAAAATGACTAATGGCTCAATTTTTCGGGTTTTCTGGTTACAAATTGACCCCTAAACTACAAGGTATCAATTAAAAACCCTAGACTTATAGTTTATTTTTGTTACAAAAGCCCTAAAACATATGAATAGCAAGTACTCCCAATCGAGATACTCGATTTGACTTATTAAATTTCTCTATCTATCTAGTTGACTTATATCGTCAACCAGGCGAAGCCTGGCCAGCTCCACTGCTTTATCATCGACGAATGAAACTGACACTAGTTGACCTTATTTAACTTTTTCCATTTTCTCAAAGGATTCCATGTACTCAATTATTTGAGTGTATGGGAGTGGGGCACACATTTCAGTTTCCTCGTCGAATCAATCAAGCTCACGATAAAATTCACGTACTACGTCGCGTGCTATATGCATAACCGGCCTACAAAATAAGTCAATGCTCAAATAATAGCTTCTTGCTTACAAAATGAGTACTACTTAAGCAACTGTACATAACCGGCCTTCACGTGGCTGTTTGTTTTAACCTTAAGCTACCACTTTCTTGAAATAAAAAATGGTTACCTTCCTTCAGTCCATTTATAGACACTTACCAAGTATCTTTACATAGAGTTAAATCTATGGTTAGTCATTGCAATAGCTTAACAAGTTCAATACGGTCACTATACAACGACAATACAAGTTTAGAGTAACTAAACTTGCGCGAGCGTCATGTGCGGTCACTTAGCAAGACGTCGTGATGTATCGCATGATGTGGCGGTTAGTGGGGCCCGCTTGTAGTCTCACATGTGCATTGATATTGTCCGGAGCGGCAATTAATTAGCCCATAGGCCTCGAGACAACGTAATTTTTTTTACACAACCCCTCTCCCTCCTCTTTTACTCTGCTCTCGAGGTGAAAGGATCTAAAGGGAGCGGAAACGACGCGAGGTTACTATAAAGGGGGAGAGAGCGATCGAGGTTGTCGTGGTTCATCATCAACAACAGTGAGTTGAGAGGAGGCGAGGCAGTGCCACTCTAATGTTGCGTCGAGGCGGCGTTGCTTCCAATC
The DNA here is from genome assembly GCA_023614405.1 of Avena insularis. Lineage (NCBI taxonomy): Eukaryota > Viridiplantae > Streptophyta > Magnoliopsida > Poales > Poaceae > Avena > Avena insularis. The sequence goes on from CM042685.1 coordinate 377,685,204, forward strand.
CGGCGGCCGGAAGGCGCTCCCCCTCCCATCTACGGTAATCACTCAACCGCCAACATGGATTTTTAGTAGATTTTTGGTTCAGGTCGGAATTTGGTGCTCTATTAGTGTTTTGTCTGTGTGGCGGCCCAACAGCAGCACTCCGACGCCCACTCGTAAATTCTGATCACTCTCCCGCAGTGGCGCCGCTGATTTAGGTTAAGGGCTTGACCAGAGGAGGGGAACGACGCGGGTCGGGATGAACCGGTCCGGTCGCACAGCGGGGGTTAATACTCGTCGGCGATTTTGCAAACAAACGCCTCCGAAACTTTTCATTCGCTAATTTACCCGTGTAGTCATATGCCAATGGGACCCACTCCTCCAATACATCGCGCCGTATCGCTTAGTGAACATGTGTGATGATGTTGTGCGAGTTTAGTGACTGTAATTGTCTATTTCCGTTGTACAGTGATTGTATTCAACTTACTAAGCAAGTTCAATAACTAACTATAAATTTAACTTCTTTACGTATATACAAAATTTTCTTTGGAACTCTGCGCTATGCACAGATATAACAATGGAACACTCCCGGTCTTCTGTAACCAGAAGTTTTTTTTTTGAACGGGAAAGGTCCCGAAGGACCTAGAGCATGCATTTAATCGGCGGTGGGGTTACAATTACAAAAAGGACCCTGAAGAAAAAGGAAATTACAACCCGGTCCCGAACTTTTACATAGAACACCCACAAAGAGATAAGAAAAACGCAATCGAGACCATGCTCGTTGCCTTGCTCAACGCCGATCGAAGACGACCTCCGTCCGCGGCCACCCATGCCTCCACCGGGGACTAGACCACTTGGGGAAGCAGCGGCGAACGATGCCACGTCGAGGTCGGAGTAGTTCCTCCACCCAAGGAGGAGAGAAGAGCTCAAGCCGCCGTCAGACTCAAGCGCAGCAGGGCCACTCCTGTGACCGAAGATAGCCACGGCGAAGCTTCGCCGCCGCTTGGAAGCTGCTGCCCAGGTCGCATGCTCCACAGACCCGGCGAACCATCTCTTCTGCCCAACAGCCCCGACTTCAACACCCTCCTCTCCCTCGCCACCAAGGCCGGCCAAGAGAAGGCGAGCAGAACCATCAAGCAGAGGGAGGCGCTTATTCCTGAAGGGCTCACCTGAAGGGAGGCCACCGACGACTTCCACCATGGAAGCTCATCAGCATCCCCTAGCAGCGACCGCCCAACGACGCGCCGATGCGCTGGAACAGAGACCCTCTTCTGGCACAACCGCCCAACAACACCTCCTCCTTGTTTCTTCTCCCCCTCGCCACCATGGCCGGCCGGCAGAAGAGAACACAGGAAGAGATAGAAGAAAAGCAGGCGCTAGGGAACTGCGGCTTTATGGGAGACGGTGGTGGTCTTCGCCCTGCCCTTCAACTCCATCCACCAGAGCGAAGAAGAGGAGAGAAGAAACCCTAGAAGTCCCCAGATCTTGCCGTCGAGATCTGAGGCCGCACCGCCAGCTACGGGCAAAAAGCCCAACTCCGGCATCACGCCAGACGACCTACAACTACTCTGTACAAGGCGAGGCACTCCATCCCCCACTCTCCAAGCGGCGGCGCCGCCGGGGAGGAGAGGATGGAGTCCTCGGAGAAGGGGGTCGACTCTCAAACCAGAGGAGAGGGAGAGGGGAGCGTTTTCTTGTGGCCTTCTGTGTCAAGAGTCCTTCGTAACGAGAAGTTTAAGTAACACTTTTCCTCTGTCGGCGTGCGTCATCTTAGGTAATACTGTCAGAACTAGTTGATTGATACCGGACACAGAAAAACCGTTAGTGGGCTGCGGCCGGTCGGGGGCCAGTTTTCAAATCATGTGGTTCGCGCGCCCCTAAAAATTTAGTATATAGTCACTGTTGATGTGTACTAGTACTAGCTCAGTGTGAGGAGTACACAATGCCTTTTTTCTCTTAAAATGACTAATGACACAATTTTCATGGTTTTTCTCCTAGAATCGAGGTATCCTCTTAACCAGTCCAATCGAGTAGTAGCAAGTAGTACTACTCTGAGCAATCGGGGTAACTCCATTTGACTTGCTAAATTTCTCTCCCTAGCTAGTTGACTTCTATCGTCAACCGGGCGCCGAAGCCTGGGCGGCTCCACTGCTTTATCATCGACGAACGAAACCGACCCAAGTAAACTTTTTTTTCCATTTTTCTTGAAACAATCCCATGTACTTAATTATTTGAGTGTGTGTGTGTGTGTGGTGGGGGGGGGGGGGGCACATTTCAGTTAGATCGGCGAATTAACCAATCTCACAATGGAATTCACGTACGTACGTCGCCTACTATTGCATCCATTAGAAAACGTCAAAGCTCAAATAATTAGCTTCTTGCTTACAAAATGAGTACTACTCCTACTTAAGCAACTATCCTCAACCGCCCTTCACGTGGCTGTTTGTTCTCACCTTAAGCTACCACTTTCCTTGAAAATAAAAAAATGGTTAGCTTCCTTGAGTTCATTTTATAGACACTTCACAAGCATCTTTGCACGTATACAAATATTTCTTCCGAACTATGCGCTATGCACATATAACAATGCATGAGATGTCTATAGCAACTGAAGGCTCCCGGTATTCTGTAATCGGAACTTTAACTAACCCTTTCCCTCTGTCTGCGTGCATCATCATTAGGTAATACTGTCAGAACTAGCTGATTGATGATACCGGACACAGGAAAACCGTTAGAGCATCTCCACTCGTCTACCCAGTAGGCCGATTCGGACGCCGAATTTCGGTCCGGACGCCGAAAATTAGCCCAGCGCGTACCTAAGGACCTGTTTTGTCCGGATTTTGGCATGTTTTGGTCCGGTCTACCCAGGCCGAACCCAGGATCTAGGTACGCCCGGAAACGCCGGACAAAGCAAATTCGACGAGTGGACCCGCCTAGTCAGCATATATTCGCCCTTATTTATCCAAAGTTCGCCATATTCGCCAAAATATTCGCCCATGTTCGCCCAAAGTTCGTCCATGTAGACCATATTTGCCCAAAGTTCGCCCAAAATTCAGGCATATTCGTCCAAAGTTCGTCCGTATCGCCCATATTCATCCAAATTTAGCCCAAAGTTGTCCATATATACCAGATTCGCCCAAAGTTCGCCCAAAATTCAGGCATATTCGTCCAAAGTTCGTCCGTATCGCCCATATTCATCCAAATTTTGCCCAAAGCTGTCCATATATACCAGATTCACCCAAAGTTCGCCCAAAATTCGGGCATATTCGCCCAAAGTTGGTCCGTATCGACCATATTAGCCCAAATTTCGCCCATATAGACTAGATACGCCCAAAGTTCGCCCAAAATTCGGGCATATTTGCTCAAAGTTCGTCGGTATCGCCCATATTCGCCCATAGTTCGTCCGTATCGCTCATATTCTCCCAAATTTCGCCCAAAATTCGGGCATATTTGCTCAAAATTCTTCGGTATCGCCCATATTCGCCCAAAGTTCGTCTATAGTTTGTCTGTATCGCCCATATTCGCCCAAAGTTCGCCCATATTCGCCAAAACCGCTTATATTCACCCCAAAGTTCGCCCAAAGTTTGCCGAAATTGTTAAGCCAACCGTGGGAACTCGCTTGGATACGCGGGTGGAAAACTAGACGTACCCAGACCGAAATCAAGCTTCGTCCGGCCAAAAAAGTCCGGATTTCGGTCTTGCCTAACGAGTGGAGATGCTCTTAGTGTGCTGTGGCCGGTCGTCACGGGCGGGGGCCAGTATTCAAACCTTGTGGTTCGCGCGCGCGGCCATAAATTTAGTATTGTCAGTATAATTTTTTTGCGGGGACAGTACTGTCAGTATATACTCACTGTTCAAGTGTAATACTAGCTCAGTCAGGAGTACAGTACTACGTTGCATCTGGGTATCGGGCAGGCACAACGCGTCTCTGTTCGGTTGCTATCTTTGACCGGTCGATCGGATAGATTGTTTTTTGCGAGCGTACGGATTTGGTAGCTAGAATGATGTACTAGCTAGTACTAGTATCGTTTTCCACAAGGGCTTTCTCAGGAGAAACTTCGCCGTTGGGAGATGGCCTCTTGTTGGCCCCGCGAGCATAGTAGATGTCCGCCGCTAGCTACCGCCGAATTTTCACTGTTCGGCGTGGCAGATGTCGGCAGCCCGGCGAATGTCACGAGGGAGCCGCAGCAGCGTACGAACCCGACGAGCGACCTCAACCGCCATGCACGCACGGCACGAGACATCATTGACGCACGACACGGCGCGGTACGTTACAGTACGAACGCCGGCCGGTGGCCCCGCGCCAAAACGTTCCGTTCCGGGCGGCGCGCATCGATCGGCCTTCTTCTTCTTCCGCCCGCCACTCATCATCGAACGATGGATGGGGCAGCAGCGGCCATGATACCCGTCCATGCGCGCATGTGCGCCTGTTGCCTCTCCCTCGCCTCGCTCGCTCATGATTCGCGGGGATCGATCGATCGATCGATTGGCGCGCGCGAGCCACCACGGAGCACGTGCACGCGCATGATTCTGTTCTCACCCTACGATCTTCTCGTGAGTGGGGCGCACCCTACGCGGTGACCTGCCGGGCCTCGCGAGCCGTCCGATGGCGGTCCGACGGATGAGGGGAGGGGACACGGACCGGAACTCCCTGCCGCCCTTCCATTGGCGCTCACCGTCGCAACGTGCACCCCTCCCTATCCTGTCTTCCGGATCTTGCCTCCCCCCCCCCCCCTCTCTCGTCCCCCGCGAGTGGATATATATTGCCCCCACGGCCCGGCCAGAGCACCCGGTTCTCACTCCACAGCACAGTTTCCATATAGCTTTTCCCCACACACAAACACACACACATCAGTTGATTTTGATTCGATACTCCTTCCTTAGATATATACTCTGCTCCTAGCTAGATACATACATACTACATCGATCTACCATGGGTTCTTGGAAGCGCACCATCACGACGCCCTTCAGGAAGGCCTGCACCATTCTCAGCCCGCAGCACGGCGGCAGCGGCAGCGGCAGCGAGGGCGGCAAGAAGACGCCGCGCGCGCGCCACCAGCTCAAGCGGTCCGGGGCCGCGGCGGCGATGGCGCGCGGCGGCGCCGAAGACGCGGCGGAGAGCCCGTCGTCCACGGCGCAGCTCTACGGCGACGTCATGGCGTGCGCCTACGAGGACGTGCAGGTCATGTGGTCCATGCTCGACAACAAGCAGGCCAGGGTGCTCGACGCCGCCGCCTCGTGACCCTCACACCGCATCCCGCTCCTCCTCGCCACGGATCCGTCCAGTACATAGACTCTCTTGCTACATACGCAGTCAGTCCGATCGAGATGAATCCCCGGCCGGCGCTGGCACGGATGGCGCCTGCTACTAGTTAAGCTGAGGTGCCCGTTGCTGGCTAGCCTGGAGTGATTTGATCGGATGCTGCAGACGGCATTAGTTAATGACGGATCTTTGGTTTGGTTCAGGCTAGCATATGCTTCTCTCTCTTTTCTCTTCCTTTTTTGGTGTCATTGCAACATCCGATCCATATATCCATCAATCATACTAGTAGTATGGCTTTTGAAGGTCTGGGACCACTTGTGTGTGTGTACCTTCGCTGCACGTGCTTTCTTTTTTTCCGACTTGCCGACAAGCCCCGCTTTAGCAAAATTAAGATTATCAAGATTAACCGCTTTCCCCATAGGAAATAAGAATCGACCCGTTTAGTTGCATTTCCTTAACTTCGGTTTTTTTCCAACGTACCTGGCTAGCCCCTTTTCCATGATTTTTTCTGAACGGAAATAATAAGTCTGTCAATACAAAGCAAACTAGTAAACAGTAAGCGAGAAAGAAGAAAGAGACCAAAAATTACGTTGCTGGTAGTTTTCTAATGCTTGAAGATCATGAACGAACTCATACTTATAGTAGTATAGATCAACCGATCATGCGCCATTTATTAATGTGTGTTTGGTACCAAGTCTCACCTGGCATGGATGCATGTCCCCCAATCAGACATGGTGAGTGCTTATTACATGTTACACATACCATGTGACGAGACATGATGAGCTAAGATGTCCTTTGCTTAAATGTGGAGTATCTGTTTAGACATGCTGAGCCAAGTTTCGTTTCCTAATTAATTATATCTACCTTTGCTTCTTTCTCATGTCGTAAGAATACAACCACAATCATGAGAAATGGCAGAAAATAATAGTGTACACCACTCTATTAACATTTCAGCGCCAAAACTTCATTTCAACGAAGTCTGGAACAACAACATATAATAGTTTTGGCAATAAGTAATAGAGCACACAAATTGTACATCTTGCCATACATGACGATAAATCAGATTTAACAACACATAACTAGATCTAGAGTCATTTCGAATAAACAAATACTAGATCCAACGCACATACATAATTGTTCAACATCCATATATAATCAACTCATATTAAATAGTCCACATCCATCTTGAAGATCTAATTAGCATTATGGAAGATATAGTTTATTTCCCCTTTACACCAACTAACACCAACTCAAACGGCATCATATTTTATTTCCAGTATGCTTAAAAAGAGGCTATACGGTGATCATCTTTCATTTCCACAAAATTAAGGCCTTTATACCCCTTATGGTCCATCACATAGTCTAAAACAACGTGTCGTTCTTCAAGAGATAGCTCACCAAGGTTCAACAAACAGTTTCAGCAAGGAATTTTCTATTGATAGCAATCACAAAGTTACACAATGAGCCAGACATGTTGTTATACTTAAATGTATCTTCACTAAAAAAAGAACATCTTTCACTTTCTATTTGAATTAGAACGTGAAGGAGAATTAGCACATGGACCAGGAATACCAAACTCAAACCCGATTAAACCTTACATAAATCCTTCACTACCTGTTCCTTGCTCTACTTGTCAAGGCATCAATAAGCTTTTCTTTCCCTCAGGGCTAATAGGTTTTCCCAAAGGGTCAACATACCACGTCCATTGCAAAATTCCATGTAGCTAGCTTTTCGCCAAAGACAAATTCTACATGTATGTAGTTATTATCAAGTGGTGATGCCATGGGTTTGTCATGACAGATGCTACTAGGGATAGCATACGAGAGGTGGGTGCCGAGGGATGCATCGACATCTCTGGATAGAGATTGGAACAAAGTTTATAATTAGGTTCGATCCCTCTCTTTGGAGGTAAAGACCTACTCTTGCTTAGATTGGATTGCTTTTTAGACGATTACACTGCGTCGTAGGCGGTTTGTTGACTAGAGATATGCTGGAAAAGTAAGTATCCTCTAGCGTTTCTCCTGCTAGCCTTATATACATGGCATAGCTAGGGTTTGCAAGATGTACTCCTATTCGGTTATGGAAACTAAGTTAGCTAAGAGTCCGAATGGTCCTTTGCTTGTACTCAAAGTAGATTTGCCGCTAGGCCTCCAAAATTGGTCTTCTTTTTATCAAGGAGTCCAATGGGAGTGTGCCCATGGACCTTCCACGAGCCATCTTGGTTACTCTAATGGAATTCACTGCATTGAAAACTATAGTTTCCTTACGAGAGGGTCAAGAAAATTCAAGATCTAATATAGGAAGATGAAATTAACGAGAGGATTAGATCTTCATACCCTTAAAGAACATGAGAGGAAATGGTTTACAACATGTTTGATGTAGTCTTTCTCTCTACGATCCAACCGATCCAACACCGCAATGAACGACACCTCTGGGATGTGCACATGTATGACTTTGTGACGTCTCCTCTCTTTGATCCAACAATGCTTGAGGAAGAGGGTAAGTGTGATTGAAATAAGCAGGACGACATGGTGGTGCTTTATGGTGGAGAGGTTCGCCGACAGAGCTTCGTTGCACACACGAGGAGAGGAGGAGGAAGGAATTGAAGGATGGCCACATATCGGTATACAACCCCATGCGCCCCTCCCCTTTATGAATAGGCAGGAGGGAGGGATTGGCCCCAAGCCTCACCTCTTTAGAAAGTTTGTCTTAGGGTTTTACAGTAGCGATTTTCCCTCCTGTACACCCTCCTTGGGCACCCTAGGGGTCGGGGGTCCCCCATATGGCGCATGGGCCTTGGAGGGTTGTATCCCTGGCCCATGTAGGGCCAGGGTGCCCCTTTAAGTTCCATGTTACAGGTAGGCCCCACCATGGAACCCACCAGGACCTTCTAGAACATTCCAATACTTTATTGAAAAATCCCGAAACTTTTTGAAACCCCAAAACCAACTTCCCTTATATGAAATTTTATCTACGGACAATTGTGAAGCTCCACTTCGTGTCCTGGATCCCATCTAGGACTCCGAAAAAAATTAGTCTCACCAATATAAATATCCTAGAACTACCCTAGCCTTATCGAACGTTAAGTGTGTGACCTAGCGGATTCCAGAACATGCAGACATGATCGAGACACCCTCTTTCATCATTAATCATTAGCAAGACCTCGATGTCCATGATGAATGATACGTCGGAAACGTATCTATAATTTTTGATGTCCCATGCTTGTTTAGTATCTACTTTTCTTTGCTTTGTCTACACTTTGAGGTGTTTTTATATGTTTTCTGGTACTAACCTATTAACAAGATGCCACAGTGCGGTTATGCATTTTGTTCTGTTTTGGTTCGAAAGGTAGAAAATCAATATTCTCGAATTGACGGGACAAAAGCCAAAGTCAATATTTCACTTGAGGAGAACACGAGTCGAGAGAGGCAGGAGAGGGGGAGCCAAACCCCCAGTAGCGGCCCACCCTAGGCCACGCCTGGGCAGGGTGTAGGCCCCCTTTCCGCCCTCCCTCCTCGCCTCTTCGCCTATAAGAAGTCCCCGATGCCTAAACCCTAAGTACCCGATCAATATTCCATGAAACCGTCTATAGCCGCTGCCACCATCGTCCCTAGATCGGGGGGATCTGAAGCTCTTCCCGGCACCCTGCCGGAGGGGAGATAATATCGGAGGCCTTCTTCTTCATCATGCCAGCCTCCGGTATGAAGCGTGAATAGTTCCACCTTGGACTACGGGTCCATGTAGTAGCTAGATGGTTGTATCTCCTCCTTTGTGCTTTCATGTCTAGATCTTGTGAGCTCCGTTCATGATCAAGATCTCATCTATTTGTAATCATACATGTTGTGTTTGCGGGGATCCAATGGATATTGAGATTACTATGTCAAATTGATTAATGATTTTGTCTTATTGATTCTATCATGTCTATGTTGTTTGTGATCTTGCATGCTCTCCGTTGTTAGTGGCAATCTTGGCCAAGTAGTTGCTAGTGACTCCAAGAGGGGGTATTTATGCTCTGACGCTTTGTTGACGTGGGAGTTTCTTCTTCTTCAATATTTTCCTTTCCAATTATGGAGCCACTGCCTATTGAAAGGTCTTTCAGGGTGAACTTGGGGATCAACATGGTGATCTAGAACAAGGTGGCAACTAGAGTGGGAACTAATTTTTTGTGTTTTTTATAAGAGAAAGCAAACCAAAGTAAACTAATTTTTTTGGAGTTTTTGATAAAAAGAGGCAAACAAAACCAAGCAAAAGAATCTAAGCAAACTAAAAACAAAGTAAAGACAAAGGTTTAGGAGGACTCCCCTTGTGAAGACGTCCTTAGCCTCCCCGACAACGGCACCAGAAAACTTGTTGATGCTTTGTTGACGTGGGAGTTTCTTATTCTTCGTTCCTCGGCAATGGCGCCAGAAAACTTGTTGATGGCGCCTGGAAGCGTTCGTCGGGAAACCCCAAGGGCAAGGTGTGATGCAGCAGCAAGTCTTCCCTCAGAAAGAAACCAAGGTTATCGAACCAGTAGGAGGAAGGAAACTTATCAAAGGTGTTGCAAGCAACTTAGAAACCTGCACAACACAAACTCAAGACTTTGCCCCAACGAACAGTGAGGTTGTCAATCTCACTGGTTGCTATAACAAAGGATTAACTGTATGGTGTGGAAGGTGATGATGGTTTGCAGCAATTAAATAGTAACAGTGGAAGATGTATCAATGGTAAAGATTGGACCGGGGTCCATACTTCACTAGAGGTGTTCTCCTTAGATAAAAAAAACATGGCATGCTAGGTAAAAAAATTACAACAGGACAATTGACAGGACTGAGCAAGGCATAACAATGCAATACTAGACATAAAGATCCTATGAGATTCGATTGGTCAATACAACAATATACATAGACCTCCATCCAACTACATCTATGACTAGAAGTACACCTTTGGGTTATCATCCGAACCCCCTCCAGTATTAAGTTGCAAGCAACAACCAACTTCTTTAAGCAAAGTGTGTAAGGTAAACAATCCACTTGTTCCATAAACAAGAGAGCATTGTTTTCTCCCTAGTGGCAACAACACATCTACAACCGTAGAGATTTCTGTCACTTCCCTTGATTAAGTATAGGCATGAACCCACTATCGAGCATAAATACCCCCTCTTGGAGTCACTAGCAACTACTTGGACAAGATAGCTACTAACAACGGAGAGCATGCAAGATCGCAAACAATACATACATGATAGAATCGATAAGACAAAACCATTAATCAATCTGACATAGATAATCTCAATATCCATCGGATCCCCGCAAACACAATATGCATGATTACAAATAGATTAGATCTTGATCATGAACGGAGTTCACAAGATCTAGACATGAAAGCACAAGGAGGAGATATAACCATCTAGCTACTACATGGACCCGTAGTCCAAGGTGGAACTACTCCCGCTTCATACTGGAGGCTGACATGATGAAGAAGAAGGCCTCCGGGATGATCTCCCCTCCGGCAGGGTGCCAGGAAGAGCTTTAGATCCCCCCGATCTAGGGACGATGGTGGCGGCGGCTACAGACGGTTTCGTGGAATATTGATTGGGTGCTTAGGGTTTAGGCATCGGGGGCTTCTTATAGGCGAAGAGGAAAGGCAGGGGGCGGCCAGGGGGCCCACACCATGCCCAGGCGCAGGCCCACCCTAGGCCGCGCCTAGGGGGGTGCAGCCGCCCTGTGGCGCCCCTCCGTCTCTCCTTTGGACTCCCTGTTCTCCTCGGTGAAATATTGACTTTGTCTTTTGTCCCGTCCAAGTCCGAGAATATTTCCTTACTAGTTTTTCTGGAACCAAAACAATAGAAAACAGGCAACTGACACTGTGGCAACTTGTTAATAGGTTAGTACCAGAAAACATATGAAAAGAACCTCAAAGTGTGGACAATGCAAAGCAAAGTAGATACTAAACAAGCATGTAACATAAAAATTTATAGATACGTTTCCGATGTATCAATGTGTTGTTGCCACTAGGGAGAAAACAACGGTCTCTTGTTCATGGAACAAGTGGATTGTTTACCTTACACACTTTGTTTAAATCAGTTGTATGTTGCTTGCAACTTAATACTGGAGGGGGTTCAGATGATAACCCAAAGGTGGACTTCTAGTCATAGATGCAGTTGGATGGCAGTCTATATATCTTGTTGTATTGCCCAATCGAATCTCATATGATCATGATGTCTAGTATTGCATTGTTATGCCTTGCTCAGTCCTGTTAATTGCCCTGCTGTAATTTGTTTACCTAGCACGCCATGTTTGTTTATTTAAGGAGAACACCTCTAGTGAACTATGGATCCCGGTCCAATCTTTACCATTGATACATCTTCCACTATTTACTGTTTACTTTCTGCAAACCACCATTACCTTCCACACCATACAGTTAATCCTTTGTTACAGCAATCGGTGAGATTGACAACCTCACTGTTCATTGGGGCAAAGTCTTGAGTTTGTGTTGTGCAGGTTTCCAAGTTTCTTGCAACACCTTTGAGACGTTTCCTTCCTCCTACTGGTTCGATAACCTCAGTTTCTTACTGAGGGACGACTTGCCGCTGCTGCATCACACCTTGCTCTTGGGGTTTCCCGACGAAGCGCTCTCAGGCGCCATCAATGACTCCCACATATTCAATGGAGATCTTTATCGGTTGAACCATGATGTCGAGGATTGAAAGAATTCTATTTTCCATTCTATTTGTCTAATGATATTTTACTTGCTCAAGATTTGATCGTTGGTGTATGCATACCTAGTTCAATCTTGTTTGTGACAAGTACTCTTTACTCGTTCTGTAATACAACGTCCCTTGTGATCAAACTCATTGGTCACGTGCTTGGAAGCGAGATAGAATGTGCGATACCGAGTGGTCCCAAAGTATATCTCTATCACATGGATGGTCAAATCCCATTATTGATTCATGCAACTCAACAAGTACTTTCTGAGATTCCTGAAAAACACCTCTATGATCATCATATTACAAAGTGACTATTGATGCCCCTAAAGCATTATTCTGGTACTATGGAATAACATAATCTCATGGTATAAGGATCAAGATACTTGAGAATTAATAGCTTGAATTTAAACATTGTGACACAATCTAATTGCTTTGCTTAGCTGTGTTTTTCCATCATGTAATTGTCCTAATGGTGATAATGCTATTAATTGACAACTTGTGTCCATGGTTAGGAAATCATAACCATCATTAATTAACGAGCTATCCTAGTAGGGACACAATGTTTTTTATGAAACCATAAAAATATTGTGTTTCATGTTAATACAAAAATAGCATGGAATATAAATATTTATCATGAACTAGAAATATGATAATAACCACTTTATTATTGATTCTAGGGCATATTTTCAGCATCCTTCTAGTGACCCCCTCCATGGGCCTACCCGGTTGGGTATTCCCCCATTATTAGCCCCCGAGTGCATCAAGGACTTGTTGTTGGCTTCACATTGTTGAGTCGCCATCTTGCGATACCGCCGACATGCCAAGTAGAGGTCGTTGAGGAACTCCTGAAAAAAATGAATAACAAGGGAATAACATCCTTAGGTTAGCTTGACCCCTCCAGCGCCCATTCTTAATCAATTTTTTTAATTGTCAACTATTTCCTATTGGGATGCACGACGATGCCGACTCCGAGGTTGTAAGATGGCATTGAGTCGCCTCTACTATTGCCTACAGGTTTTTGTATGATAGTGTATGTCGTTTCATCTACCAAGTTACGTTCCATCCTAAACGACAATACAACTAGTTGACTTATCAATAGTCGCGTCGCCTCCGGATGGAGCATGAGCATTGATGAGCCTTGATTTCATGCTAATTTCTGAACCGACAGTCTCCTCGTCGTGTAGACAAGTCATGATCATAGCCATGATCTTCACCATGTTCCCACGACAGGCAATGTTCACTTTGCTTCATGGGAGCTAATGGCTCTAAAATTAGCCATCTTTCTATGCGTTTAAATATTTATTTTTTATCAAGAAATTAACAATAATCTCTCTCGTTTTGCCACTAATGATTAATTATTGCAAAAATATACAAACCATTGCTTTGAATTGTGTTGTGCAGGAAATCACATTTTTAATGTGAAATCAGGAGTCATAAATGAATATTCTGGGAAAGTTCACACGACCAAGTAATCCTGGAGCAGTCACTAGGCGTCAGGGTTCATAACAACCACTAGTATGGGCAGGTCCCGCTCGTACGGCCCACCCGTACCATGTGGCGGCGGCTTCGTCTCGTTAAACCCTACAATTTTTGTGAACACGCCTATATGTTTCGAGGTTCCAGCCGCTATGCAGAGGGCCGCCGCCATTCTCAGATTGCATCACAACACCATCAAAGGAGATCGACAACATAGTTCAGCCCCTCCATCCTCCATCCTGTCTATTAGCCATAGTCATTACTTTGTACTTGAGATCTCCTTGTGATTTGGCGACCATTGTAAGAATATTTGATTTCAACCTAAGTATTTTGTATAATATTTTCTATTCTTGATCTTATTGTTATGAGTTAGTAGTCCTCACATGCCGCGGGTTGGGGAGAAAGCTCGCAGCAATTATGTGCATCTAATCTACGAGAGTATTGTGTATTATTTGAATAAGGGATGTATCTTTTTTTTTTGTCTCTTGCCTCGCTCTTTTGACTTGTAAGTACCCAAGACCCTCCGAGATTGATCAAGGCTTGAGGTGAGCTATTTGGCTAGCGGCAATCTCATAGGAAACCCAGTGACAAAAAAGGGTTGTATGGTCTTCGGTTAGCGACCCATTCGGGAACAACAACATCTCTCCTTAAGGCTTCGATATGTGTTTTTCACTTAATAACTGTTTGTAACCCCCGTGTTTCGTGGTACAACCGGTTGGATCAAAAGGCTATTGCTATGTCTATGGCACGCATGGGCTTTAGTATATTAGGATGTGCTTTTCACAATATATTATCTCTATTAGAACATTACACATGAATGTGCATATTATTATCTTTTATCCCATATGATGTGCAGCTACAGGTGGATATTCAACCCTGACCTATCTCCATCCATTGAATCAACCCACGATATAAAGTAAACTAGATTGGTCCGGTAAACAAAGGTAAAACAAAAAAACAAAGTCTTATAGAAGTGTTCTTTTTAATTTCTTTTAGTAACATTGTTTCCCAAGGTTCAATTAAATCTAGGTCTAATAAGGAAAAAAGACTATTATACTACATCCATGAATCCGGATCAAAGGTATTTATACTTCACCACTACCAAAATGTTGAACTAGAACTATTTATACTTCACATTAGTCCCACAGTTTTTATAGGTCGGGAGGACAAAATCGTATATTCCACATGTTTGTAAATTCGGAGGTAGTTATTTTCAACAAATAAAAGTCCAGTGATAGTTAATGTCTGATAATCACGTGGCTAAGCCTCCTTGTAATTCTCCATGCATGTTAATATTTTATTTTTCCTCTCACACAATTAAAATACGGCCATAGAACATACACTATCAGGCAAAAGCCTGGCCATGCGATTAGTGGTGGAGGCCGTTGTTTAATCCCAAAAATTGGGGAGTAGACAGAGATGAAAAATCGGAAGTTAATAGGATTGAAGACTGTTAAGCATTTCCTTTATAGTTTCTTTGGACAAATGCGGTCCAAAAAGCTGGTGTTCTGGACCGGACTTGCTTAAATGATCTAGACTTCAAACAGCATACTCCTCATTCTCTATATAACAGGGGAACTCTTGCTGCTGCATATCTTTTTTGACGAGGACGGTAGCTCTTTGACTTGCATGGTACTCTAGATAACGACGAAGAGGTGGTCTTCTTTGGTAGGCGATTTATGTTGTATATGTTAGGCAACGATGGATCTAGAAATTTTTAGAAGCCTAGACAAACGAGCTTAAAATATGAATTTTTCAGACAAATCACTATAGAAATATATAAAAAGCAAGCTTTGTGTTGCCGAAAAGCCTGGGCGGCTGCCCGGATGGGAGGGAAGCTGGGTCCCTCCATGTCTAGGTTTTTATAAAGCTGAGCTTGAAGATTTGTATTTGGGCCTAATCTTAGCAGCGCAATGGACGGAACAGCCCGTGATGGTGGAATCAGATAGTTCTAAAGCATTTCTTCAATAACGTATCATAACCACAGCAGCAACCATTATGAAGAATGAGTTAATAATTAGCTTCAATTGAGATTTGTTGTGTAAAAATTGATTGGATTCGGAAACACTTTCTTGCATGAGTTGGCATCCCCTGATGGGTGTCAGGGTTAAATGATGGTTTGGACATGGTCTTGTGTAACTGAACTTAGATACTCCCTCCGATTCTTATTAATTATTACTGGATTGGATATATCTAACACTAAAACATGTCTATATGTATCTACTTTTACGACAAGTAATATGGATCAGTGAGTATAATCCACCTGATGACTAATGGAATCTACTGTATACGTGGAAAAAAGGCTCTAGCCTAAAAAGATCGACACCTAATTAGGCTTCTCAGTTCCGCATTCCAGCAAGAGGCCACAACAAGGCCCAGACTTGTTATCCCCAAAAAGAAAAGCCCAAGCTTGTTACGGAGTAGTATATCTCAATTCTCCTTAGTAATGTTCTCATCTCAAAAAAAAATCTGATCGTATTTATTCAATTCATATGTTGAGTGGAAGTACAAAACATGTACGTACTTATATATTTTTGGACAGTGCTACGCGTCCCCGGGGGATAAAAACTTCTGATCCCCCGGTTCCTCGTGCTGACACGTATCCACCTAAATCCCGCTTTTGCTACACTCAGACCCGCTTTTGCTATATATGCCCCGCTTTTGCTACACTGTAGCAAAAAAGGTTCAACACAAAAATAAAAAAAAACATACTAGATCTCGCCGGAGAGTTCGCCGGAGACCCCGCCCGCGACCGTGTAGCAAAAAAATTACTAATGTAGCAAAACCGACTTCGCCGGAGACTCGTTGGAGCCTTTCGTCAGATACTGCGTAGCAAAAAAATTGTGTTTTTGTAGCAAAATCAAAAAACAGATGTAGCAAGATGATTATGCTGATGTAGCAAAATCCTAACTTCGCTGGAGACATCGTCAGAGAAAAATTGTAGCAAAGAAATATGCCATAGAGCTGCTTCACTCGCGCATGTAGCAACGCCACAAGTCATATGCAGCAGGTCCGGTCGCCGTGTGTAGCAGGACTGCTCGCTGCAGGTATCAACACCGCTCACCGCAGGTAGCAAGTCCGGATGCCGGAGGTAGCAACTATTATAGCTGTAGGTAGCAACATGATAAGCCGTATGTAGCAGGTTCGGTCGCCGTGTGTAGCATCACCGCCGGCTGTCTGCACATGTCCACGACAGGCCACGACTTGCAGCAAACGGATGGTGTGCGAGCAGAGTGGCCATGGAGTAGAGGTGCGCATGGGGAGGAAGAGGCAGGGAGAGGGCCGGCGGCGACAACATCGGGCGGGAAGAGGTGCGGCGAAGCGAGCTCCCCGCGTCTAGATGCCATGGAGTGCGCGGCGGTGGAGATCCCGGCGGCCGAAGCTACAGGGGAGGGTGGTGGCGCGACGGCCAGATCTGCAGGGTGGTGCGGCGGCCGGAACTGCACGCGGGCGGATGGACACGACGGCGGCTGCAGGTTCCGTGAGGAAGAAAATGAGGAAGAAGAAAGGAGATACGAACGTGGTGGGCCCTCCCACATACAGCTGCTAGCAACGACCCGGGGGATTCGATCACCCGGGAGAGTAGTATCATTTTCCTATATTTTACCAATTTATACAACATGTGGGATATATTGGAAACGTTGATAAAATAACCATATGACACATATTTGCACATGTTGATAAACAAAACAGGCAAAGATATATTAAATAAAAAAATCTGATAGTTAATTTTAATGGCCTGGCACCAGACAAGTTTGACAACAAATATGTATTCTATCAGTACCGCATACACGTTCTTTGCCGTGTGGGCATATTCACACGACAAAGACCACCCGGAACCCGACAACGGCTTTGCCATGTGTAAACACACGACAAAAGCCACACGACATTGTTTGCCACGACAAAGGTTCTTTGCCGTATTTTCCGTGTGTATTATGCGTCTACACGGCAAAGAAAAGCGACTTGACACTTTCGTACATTTAAAGGAGCCAGCGAGTCTTTACCATGACTGAGCTTTGCCGTGTGTTTTTGTTCTTTGCTGTGTCACAATACTTTGTCGTGTGTCGTTTATTTACCGTGTGAGCAACCTTTGCGGTGCGTCCACCGGGAGGGAACACACAACAACATAGCTCCCTTTGCCGTGTGCCCGTGCTGGGTGCCACATGGCAACGTACCACCTTTGCCGTGTGCCACTATTAAATGGCATATGGCAAAGGCCCTGTGCCCCATCGCAGCAACGCACAACCTTGTGCCACGTGTCTCCTTTGCCTTGTGTATTTGGCACTTTGCCATGTGTATATACACACGGCAAAGGATCCATATTTTTTTAAATTTTTTCTGTTTCCTCTCATTTCCTGCATTTCAAAACATAATATATATATATATATATGATCATACAAGTCATCACCAACATAGGATACATGTATATGATTATAAAGATCATCACCAACACCAAAATGCATAATGAACAACAATAATATGATCATAATATCATCACAAACAACTACCAAATATCATATCATCACCACACAAGCAACAAACTTCACAAGTATAACAATTCAATCACCAAGTTCATAACCAACAAGTGCACAAGCCCTAAACTATACAAATATTACAAGTTTATTCTTTCCACCCACAAGACCATCACCGCCGAGTGCTCCACAAGCTCATGCTCCGAGTCCATCGTGAGATCCTACAAGTTCAAGACAAGTACGTCAATATGACAAGTAAAATTATGAATATGTACAAGTTTCTAGGCAAGTTAATGGCAATGGCAATTACATGAGATTTTGATAAGTCTCATGGCAAAGTAAATCAATATGACAAGTAAAATCACGAATATCTACAAGTCTCATGGCAGGTTGATGAAAATGGCAATTACATGTGATTTTGACAAGTCTCATGGCAAGTTGATGAAAATGACAAGTAAAATTTGACAATGGCATAGAATTATCTACAAGTTTCATGGCAAGGCTAAATTTTTTATAAGTGTTATGGCAAGGCTAATTTTTCTACAAGTGTCATGGAATGGATAAATTCTCTATAAGTGTCATGGAAAGGCTAAATTTTCTACAAGTGTCATGACATGGCTAAATTATCTACAAGTGTCTTCTCTAGTGACTAACTTGATATAAATTGTCAAGGTGTATATGTATACAATGTAGGGTTTATTTTTTTACGAAATAGAGTATGTCCCCTGGTCTCTGCATCAAAGAGATGCATATGACATTTTTTATTAATTATTCAACAAAGGACTGACAAAGAACATACATTGCAAAACCCGAAGCCTCCTCACAACACCTAAAAACCCAACAATGTGTGAAGATCATGCAAAAATGGCCTATGCCCTGAAAACAACAAAATTCCACCATCGGCTATGAACCGAGAACATATCACATACCGCGAGACACCCTCTAGGCGAAATGAGACCGCTCATCCGATTTAGCATACTCGTAGAGAGCACCTCATGTACACGCTAAAGAAGTTGTCACCACCATCTATCCTTCGAGAAATCTTCAAGGTTAAGATTAGCATAGATTTTGCTGGTCATGCCGACGACGCCACCATGATGCTAGACAACTCCTCCACTCTGCAAGAGTCCATCGAGCCCCATATGATACCGAGACTCCACAAATCCACACACCGAGACTCGCCATAGATGGTGAGGTCAATGACAGCCGCTCCGCCTCAGGGCCCCTCCAGCCGCATTAGCTCCAAAAATGATGTCCCCGTAGGGAAGAGACTCCTCACACCGTCATCATCCAAACCGGAAGACTCGGGTCTGAGGTTTCCCCCATAGAAGATGACCGTTCCTATAGCCTAAGCGGTAGCCCAACACCTCCACGCCTTCGAGATCCCACCGGCGATATGAGCTCCAAAACAGTGCCTCCAACGAGGAAGACGACGCCATGCACCACCACTGGCTGGACTAGTCTGAGGTTTCCCTTAGATCCTGATCGAGCTTCCACCGTGATGATGCCCTCCAAGAAGGCTAGCGACACCCATAGACGTTGCCGCATCACCTCTGACGGCAAAGCCGGGCAAATGATTTCTCCCAGACGGTTGTTCCGTAACCATGAGATCTCTATCCGTAGAAATCCGTCGGAGATGCCCACTAACGTAGAAGGAGAGGCCATGTCAAGCTGAGGCCAAACCCAACCGGAGTAGCCGCCGCAGATGCAGGGAAGATCCAGACGTGCCTTCAAGGATTTTCCACCGCTGCCGGCCACCATGCACATCACCCTCACCGCCTCCGTCGAGCTCGCCGCAGGGATTTTGAAGCAACAGGACCAGGGCCCTACCCCCCTTTCATCAGCGGCCAGGGCTTTGCCAGTGGCCTCTAGGAGTGGCGAGGAGGAGCAGATGGAGAGGGGGAGGCTGTCGGCGACACGATCTGGAGGGTTTATTTAGCATGTATTTTGGTTAAGATATGTGAGTGACCTAGATATGATAACTATAGTTTCACCTGGGGAATGCTTCAAATCTGCAAGTCCTTGTACAAGAGGAAACTGATACTTTTATAATACAACACAATATTATACTTCTATGCAGCCGTAGTTTATACTAAATTCTTATTGTGTCAGCATGACATTTTAGTTGTGAGATGATAGATGGTGAAACCATAATTTGACATATGTATAGTTCTTGTATCATAGGTTTCAATACATGATGAGTGTTATTGAGTTTTACGCTTTGATCATGTATTTAGGTGAAAGCCAATAAAAAATTCTATAATGAATTATATTTTTTTACTTCTAAACTCAAAGATGTGATAGCTCAATACAAATTTCCCTTGTCATTTTTTACCAGAACTACCACAATTTCGTTGTTGTCTTATTTTTATTGCTAGATAGTACGGGACATATTCTATGAGGTCGAATAAAAATAAGAATTTGAAAACATACACATATATTATTCTGATACAATGTTGGTTCCCATCAATTTGTAGATGGCTTCTTTCAATTGTTTGAGTGCATACAACTATCCGTAAGTTCCTCTCATGAATAAATGATTTTTGTAATTTTAGTGAAAAACATTTTAAGGCATACACTATAACTATGTTGGTATATCGATATAAATGACAAGATCCATTCAGAAATTCATGAATAGAATCACTGTTGTTGCATGTTTCACCATTTTGAAAATTCATAATAGATCAAGTAATTTCCAGTTTGTGGCGGCATTTGATTTTTTAGAATATGGTTCTTTGTGTAGGGTTTCGTAGCATGGAAAACAAAAAAATTCTACCGCATACAAACAAACAAGCCAAGATCTATCTACTAGATTGTAGCAACGAGTCGATGGAATAACTCACCCTCGAAGATTCCAAAGTGTTTAACGAGAGCGGATTCTCGTGGGTGATGTAGTCGTACTCTTCCCGATCTCAAGATCGCGTAGACGATCCTTCCGGCGCTGCGTTCCGGCAGCGCTCCCTTGATCGGTCACACGTTCGATTTCGACTAAGACCTTCCTCTCCTTGTTCCAGCAGCGGAGGTTATAGCACTCTCCTCGTGATTCCGGCACTGGCGTGGTACCCAGTAGAGGGAGATCTCGCAGGGCTTCGTCTTAAGCCGGAGCGAGTATGGTGGACTATGAGAGACATCCTTGGCGATCTAGGGTTTAGACACACCAAGGAGGAGGTGCTAGGGCCGGCGGCTAGGGTTTGGGGCTTGCCCAAGTCGGCGGCTAGGGGAGCCCTAGGCGGCGGCAACAGGAGGTGGCGGCGCCGGGCTAGGGTTTTGGGTGGAGATCTTGTGTGCTAGGAGGGGCAGCCCTGCCCCTCCCTTTATAGGTGGGAGGCGCCGGCCAAGGGGAGGGGAGTCCCTCCCCAACTCGGATCCCAAGTGGGCCGGCGGTGGAGGAGGAACTCCTCCCCAACTCGGTTTCCCACTTCCCTCCACTTCCCAAAACAGCCGTTTGACTTTTCAAATTGGCGTTTGACTTTTCAAACTAGGATTTGATTAAACCCTTTATTTTGTTCAGCGATGACACCTAGTACATGATGCAACCATTCCAACTTGGTATGACACATTCATGTACCCTTCCCCTTCAGTCTGGACATTAGAACCTTCTAGAACATTCCCGATGAAAACACCGGAACCATTCTCCAATCCCGAAACAGGACTTTCCTTATATGAATCTTATTCTCCGGACCATTCCTGATCTCCTCGTGATATCACGGATCCCATCCGAGACTCCGAACAACATTCGGTCTCTTACTCATCATTCCATAACTACTCAAACAACGTCGAATCCTTAAGTGTGTCTCCCTACGGTTCGTGAATTATGCGGACATGATCTAGACACTTCTCCGATCAATAACCAATAGAGGAATCTGGAAATTCATATGGCTCCCACATATTTCTACGATTACTTTGCGATCAAATGAACCACTTACATACGATACCAATTTCCCTTTGTCTCACGATAGTTTACTTATCCGAGGTTATGATCGTCGGTATCTCTGCATACCTAGTTTAACCTCGTTACTGATAAGTACTCTTTTCTCGTTCCCGTGATATGTGATCCCTTGTGAGCCAGTCACATGCTTGCAAGCTAATTGGATGACATTTCACCGAGAGGGCCTAGAGTATATCTATCCGTCATATGGATGGACAAATCCCACTCTTGATCCATGTGTCTCAACCAATACTTTGTGAGCACTCAATGCCACCTTTATAGCCACCCAGTTATGGTGTGGTGTTTGATGTCATCAAAGCATCCTTCCGGTGAAGGTGATATGCATGATCTCATGGTCGAAGGAATTAGGTTACTATGTATCAGAAAGCATATAGCAATTGAACTATTAAAATGACTTGATCTTTATGCTACGCTTATCTATAGGAGTATGTCCACCATATCATTCTCCTAACGATATGATCTTGTTGTTAATAACATCTCAATGTTGATGATAGGGAAACCACAATCATTACCAACAAGCTAGTAATATATATAGAGGCTTTACTAGGGACTACTGAAAGTACAAAGGAAGTCGCCTAGAGGGTGGGTGGGTGAATAGGCTTTTAAAATTATTATGGTTTAGGCTCAAGTAAATGCGGAATAAAACTAACGTTTAATTTAATGAGCACAAAATCTAGCCACTAAGTTCACCTAGGTGCACCAACAACCTATGCTAAGCAATACAAGCAACAAGGTGATAGCAAGGTATAAATACTTCAAGCACGATGGCTATCACAATGTAAAGTGCATAAGTAAAGGGTTCGATTGAGAGATAACCGATGGATGCGGAGACGAAAATTTGTTTCCCGAAGTTCACTTCCAAAGAAGCTACGTCTCCGTTGGAGAGGTGCGATGGCGCAATGCTCTCCGAACGCCACAAATGGCTCACCTCGAGGTGTGGTGGCTCGATGATCACCCAACGCCACACAAGGCCTCACCCCGGATGCGGAAGCACGCAACTCACCGACGCCACAAAAGGCTCACCCTATTCTCCCAAGTGCGCACCACAAAAGGCGGGCATTTGCTCCACTATGGGACGCTTGAGGGCGGTCACCAAACCCGTACAAAATTGGGGCTAACTCCACAACTCAATTGGAGGCTCCCAACAACAAAGCCACAAAAGGCCAACAATGCCACAAAAGGCCAATAACGCCACAAAAGGCTACAAGACCACAAAAGGTCAACAAGACCACAAAAGGTCAACAAGACCACAAAAGGTCAACAATCCAACCACACAACCGTCTAGGGTTCTAAGGAACCCAAGAGAAACAAGCTCACAAGCTTGAACTCGCCGAATCTCCGAGGAGAACTCAAACCTATGCACCAAATGCAAGGGCAAGTCCTTCTCTCCCAAATTCCAACAAAGCTACAAAAGCTATTGGGGGAATACGGGAGGAAGAACACAAGAGTAGAACTCAAACCTATGCACCAAATGCAAGGGCAAGTCCTTCTCTCCCAAATTCCAACAAAGCTACAAAAGCTATTGGGGGAATAAGGGAGGAAGAACACAAGAGGAGAACACAAAACTCTCCAAGATCTAGATCCCAATGATTCCTTCACAAAGAAAGGATTTGACTTGGGGGGATTGTGACCTAGATCTCCTCTCTCAAATCCCTCAAAAAGATGCAAGAATCATAGGAGGGGAAAGGGAGAGGGAAAGCTTCTTCAAGGTTGATAATGGAGGAGAGAGAGAAAGCCAAGAACCAAGAAGAAAAGCTAGTGCCCACAAAGGGGAAGAGGAGCCCCTTTTAAAGGGCTCCCAGATCTGCCCGTTATGGGCATTCGCGACACCTGGCCGGAACTTCTGGTGGGAGGCCGGAAGTTCCGGTGGCACCCAGCCAGCGAAATCGAGCGAAACTGAAAAAACTAATCATGGCCGGAACTTCCGGCTCTGGGCGGAAGTTCCGCCCAGCCTGGTTCCAACGGTCATCAGGCCGTTGACGCCTGCTCCAGAAGTGCAACTAGAAGTTCCGGTCAAAACAGACCGGAAGTTCCGGTGAACTTCCGATGCAAGTTCCGACAAAGTTCCGGCAAATAGAACGCTTCAAAACAGAAGGCTACTGAGAGTGAGCGGAAGAAGACCCGGAACTTCCACCGGAACTTTCGGTGGCAAAGATGCCCTAGTGGAACTTCCGGTGGGAAGCCGGAACTTCCGGTCAGGGAAATTCCAGAAACCAGAAAACCAGAAACGCAATAACTTTTGCATCCGAACTCCAAATAGGATGAAACCAATTTTGTTGGAAAGATAACTGCGAAATATTGGGTATCACCTTGGGAGAAAATATCATGAATATATATGTGAACTATCCCCCAAGGTGTGGAGCCGGAAAACTTGCAAGATCAAAAACCGCAATAAGATATGCAAGTGAAATCCTTAGATGATGAGCTAGAGCTTGTTATGATGGTGACCACAAGCTCTAGATACTCTCATGGACAAGAACCAAATAACAACCAAGAAAGATGATGCTATGAATGCAAAGGTTTGAGCTCTCTCCGAACGATGCAGACGAGACACCCACTTGAGAGCCCCTCTTGATAGCACGGCTATCTATCCTAAACCAGGTCTCCAAACTAACAATACGAGACCGGCAAAAGAAAAGCCCTATCAAGAACATACCTTTGCCTTGAGCATCCCACTTGAACTTGATGTAGGCCGTCTTGTTCTTCTATAGTGGGAACACCTTTCTTGGAAGCTCTTGCATGATGAAGATGAAGACTTGCAAATTGCTCCCCCATACTCCATGGGGAAAACTCTCTTTGAACTAATCTTCATCATTCCATGAGCACGAGGATGGCAAGCTTCAAGCATGAGATCTTCTAGAGATGGCGCATCTTGAGCTCGCCCTTCTTCATCCCTACTTTAGGTTGATCCATCTTGATGCAACTCTTTGCACAAGCCTTGATCGACCTTCAAACTCCTTCCTTCTTCATGATTCCAATGGGCACAAAGCCCTTGGACATTTCTTCATCTTCCAACCTTGAGACCAACACATGGCCCAAGCGATGCCAATGGACAAACCTACAAGTGAAACTCAATTTACACATTAGTCCATAGAGATTGTCATTAATTACCAAAACCACACATGGGGGCATACATGCCCTTTCAACTACAATTTAAGTTTACAAATCACACAAGTATTGATGTTTCCTTGTTAATACTATTATAGCATGAATGTAAACATTTATCATAAACACAAAGATATAATAATAACTACATTTATTATTGCCTCTAGGGCATATCTCCAACAGTCTCCCACTTGCACTAGAGTCATCTAATCTAGATTACATGGTAATATACTGAACACCCATGGCAGTTTGGTGCTGGTCATGTTTTGCCCTCGGGAGAGGTTTAGTCAACGGATCCGCCACATTCAGATCTGTGTGTACTTTGCAAATCTTTATGTCCCCATCTTGGACATGTTATCGAATAGCGTGAAAACGTAGCTTGATGTGCTTCAGCTTCTTGTGTGACCTTGGTTCTTGCGCATTGGCTATGGCGCCCATGTTATCACAGTAGATAGACATTGGGTCCAGCGCACTAGGAACCACACCCAGCTCTGTAATGAACTATTTCATCCATATCACTTCTTGTGAAGCCTCCAAAGCAGCCATGTATTCCGATTCAGTTGAAGATCTCGCCACAATGCTTTGCTTTGCACTCCTCCAGCTAACTGCTGCACCATTCAAAGTAAATCATTATCCAGTTGTGATTTAGAATCATCTGGATCGGTGTTCCAACTAGCATCGGTGTAACCATTAACAACGAGTTGTTCATCACCTCCATAAGAAAGAACCATATCCTTAGTTCTTCTCAAGTACTTAAGGATGTTTTTGACCGCTGTCCAATGATCCACTCCTGGATCACTTTGATATCTGCTAGTTAAACTAATAGCATATGCAATGTCGGGTCTAGTACATAGCATGGCATACATTAGAGATCCTATGGCTGAGGCTTAGGGAGTCTTACTCATCCTTTCTCTATCTTCTGCCATTGTCGGACTTTGAGTTTTACTCAAGGTCGTATTGGGCAACATGGGCAAGAACCCTTTCTTGCTATCTTCCATTCCAAACCTCTTTAGAACTTTGTCCAAATATGTACTTTGTGACAATGATATTAGGCGTCTCGATCTATCTCTATAAATCTTTATGCCTAATATGTAAGCTTCGCCAAGATCCTTCATTGAAAACTATTATTCAAATATTCCTTGACACTATTAAGAAGGTCTACATCATTCCCAATCAACAATATGTCATCTACATATAGTATTAAGAATGCTACAGAGCTCCCACTCACTTTCTTGTAAATACAAGCTTCTCCATAAGTTTGTATAAAACCAAAACTTTTGATCACCTTATCAAAACGTTGATTCCAACTTCAGGATGCTTGCTTCAATCCATAGATGGACCGTTGAAGTTTGCATACCTTGTTAGCATCTTTAGGATCGACAAAACCTTTGGGTTGCATCATATACAACTCTTCATCAATGTCTCCATTGAGGAATGCTGTTTTGACATCCATCTGCCATATCTCATAATCATAATATGCAGCGATTGCTAACATAATCCTCATAGACTTTAGCTTTGCTACTGGTGAGAAAGTCTCATCGTAGTCAACTCCTTGAATTTGTCGAAACCCTTTTGCAACAAGTCGAGCTTTATAGACAGTAACATTTGTAGGGTTTCGTAGCATGGAAAACAAAAATTTTCTATCGCATACAAACAAACAAGCCAAGATCTATCTACTAGATTGTAGCAACGAGTCGATGGAATAACTCACCCTCGAAGATTCCAAAGCGGTTAACGAGAGCAGATTCTCGTGGGTGATGTAGTCGTACTCTTTCCGATCTCAAGATCGCGTAGACGATCCTTCCAGCGCCACGTTCCGGCAGTGCTCCCTTGATCGGTCACACGTTCGGTCGACGAAGACCTTCCTCTCCTTGTTCTAGCAGGCGGAGGTTGTAGCACTCTCCTCGCGATTCCGGCAAGACTGGCGTGGTCTGGGAGGTAGAGGGAAATCATGAGGCTTCGCCTTAAGCCGGTGCGAGTATGGTGGAGCTTATGAGAGAGGCTATTAGTGGTCTAGAAATTAGACACACCAATTAGAGGGCTCTAAACCAATTAGAAGGCTCTAAACCGAAATAGCTCTAAACCGGGGTTTAGGTCTAGGGTTTAGTTTAGAGGATAGGAACTATTGTGTGTAGGGAGGAGGCCTGCCTCCTTTATAGGTGGGAGGGTCATGCCAGGGAGAGGAGTCCCTCCCCAACTCGGCCTTGAGGTGGGGCCCGGCTTGGGAGGAGGAATCCCTCCCCAACTCGGTTTCCACTTCTCCTCCTCTTTCCACTTTCCAAAACTTGCCGTTTGACTTTCAAACTAGCCGTTTGACTTTTCAATTTAGGATTTAAATAAACCCTTTATTTTGGACAGCAAGAACACCTAGTACATGATGCAATCATTCCAATATGCAATGACACATTCATGTACCCTTCCCCTCCGGTCTTAGGACATTCAGGACCTTCTAGAATGTTCGATGAAAACACGGAACCATTCCCCAACTCCGAAACTGGACTTTCCTTATATGAATCTTATTCTCCGGACCATTCCGGATCTCCTCGTGATATCCCGGATCCCATCCGAGACTCCGACCAATATTCGGTCTCTTTCTCATAATACCATAACTACTCAAACAACGTCGAATCCTTAAGTGTGTCTCCCTACGGTTCGTGAATTATGCGGACATGATCGAGACACTTCTCCGAACAATAACCAATAGAGGAATCTGGAAATTCATATGGCTCCCACATATTTCTCGATTACTTTACATCGAATGAACCACTTACATACGATACCAATTTCCCTTTGTCTCATGATATGTTACTTATCCGAGGTTATGATCGTCGGTATCTCTGCATACCTAGTTCAACCTCGTTACTGATAAGTACTCTTTTCTCGTTCCCGTGATATGTGATCCCTTGTGACCCAGTCACATGCTTGCAAGCTAATTGGATGACATTTCACCGAGAGGGCCCAGAGAATATCTATCCGTCATGTGGATGGACAAATCCCACTCTTGATCCATGTGTTTCAACCAATACTTTAGAACACTCAATGCCACCTTTATAGCCACCTCGTTACGGTGTGGTGTTTGATGACATCAAAGCATCCATCCGGTAAAGGTGATATGCATGATCTCATGGTGAAGGAATTAGGTTACTATGTATCGAGAAAGCATATAGCAATTGAACTATTGAAATGACTTGATCTTTATGCTACGCTTATCTATAGGAGTATGTCCACCATATCATTCTCCTAATGATATGATCTTGTTGTTGATAACATCTCAATGTTCATGATAGGGAAACCACAATCATCAATCAACCAACAAGCTAGTGAAGTATAGAGGCTATACTAGGGACTTCAATTAAGTTTACAATTCACACAAGTATTAATGTTTCCTTGTTAATACTATTGTAGCATGAATATAAACATTTATCATAAACACAAAGATATATAATAATAACTACATTTATTATTGCCTCTAGGGCATATCTCCAACAGTCTCCCACTTGCACTAGAGTCATCTAATCTAGATTACATGGTAATATACCGAACACCCATGGCAGTTTGGTGTTGGTCATGTTTTGCCCTCGGGAGAGGTTTAGTCAACGGATCCGCCACATTCAGATCTGTGTGTACTTTGCAAATCTTTATATCCCCATCCTGGACATGTTCTCGAATAGCGTGAAAACGTAGCTTGATATGCTTCAGCTTCTTGTGTGACCTTGGTTCTTGCGCATTGGCTATGGCGCCCATGTTATCACAGTAGATAGACATTGGGTCCAGCAGTCTTGGAACCACACCCAGCTCTGTTATGAACTCTTTCATCCATATCGCTTCTTGTGAAGCCTCCGGCAGCCATGTATTCCGATTCAGTTGAAGATCTCGCCACAACGCTTTGCTTTGCACTCCAGCTAATCGCCGCACCATTCAAAATAAATACGTATCCAGTTGTGATTTAGAATCATCCGGATCGGTGTTCCAACTAGCATTGGTGTAACCATTAACAACGAGTGTTCATCACCTCCATAAGAAAGAACCATATCCTTAGTTCTTCTCAAGTACTTAAGGATGTTTTTGATCACGTCCAATGATCCACCTCGATCACTTTGATATCTGCTAGTTAGACTAACGATATGCGATGTCGGGTCTAGTACATAGCATGGCATACATTAGAGATCCTATGGCTGAGGCATAGGGAGTCTTACTCATCCTTTCTCTATCTTCTCGCCGATGTCGGACTTTGAGTTTTACTCAAGGTCGATTAAGCAACATGGGCAAGAACCCTTTCTTGCTATCTTCCATTCCAAACCTCTTTAGAACTTTGTCCAAATATGTACTTTGTGACAATGATATTTGGCATTTCGATCTATCTCTATAAATCTTTATGCCTAATATGTAAGCTGCTTCGCCAAGATCCTTCATTGAAAAACTATTATTCAAATATTCCTTGACACTATTAAGAAGGTCTACATCATTCCCAATCAACAATATGTCATCCACATACAGTATTAAGAATGCTACAGAGCTCCCACTCACTTTCTTGTAAATACAAGCTTCTCCATAAGTTTGTATAAAACCAAAACTTTTGATTACCTTATCAAACGTTGATTCCAACTTCGGATGCTTGCTTCAATCCATAGATGGACCGTTGAAGTTTGCATACCTTGTTAGCATCTTTAGGATCGACAAAACCTTTGGGTTGCATCATATACAACTCTTCATCAATGTCTCCATTGAGGAATGCTGTTTTGACATCCATCTGCCATATCTCATAATCATAATATGCAGCGATTGCTAACATAATCCTCACAGACTTTAGCTTCGCTATCGTGAAAAAGTCTCATCGTAGTCAACTCCTTGAATTTGTCGAACCCTTTTGCGACAAGTCGAGCTTTATAGACAGAACATTACCATCAAGATCTGCTTTCTTCTTGAAAATCCATTTGTTCTCGACAGCCTTCCGCCATCCGTAAGTCCACCAAAGTCCATACTTGGTTTTCGACATGGATCCAATCTCGGATTTCATGGCTTCTTGCCATTTATTGAATCTGGGCTCATCATTGCTTCCTCATATGTCTCGGGGTCATCGGTGTTGTCCACCACCATGACATTCATAGCGGAATCATACCAATCTGGAGTGGTACGAGTTCTCGTTGACCTCCGAGGCTCTGTAGCAACTTCAACCGAAGTTTCATGATCACCATCATTAGCTTCCTCTCTTATTGGTGCAGGCACCACAGGAACTTCTTCCGGTGCTGCGCTACTCGCAATTTCGAGAGAAGGTTCGACAATCTCCGAAGTTCTACTTTCCTTCCCCACTTCTTTCGAGAGAAATTCCTTCTAGAAAGGATCCATTCTGGCAACGAAGATTTTGCCTTCGGATCTATGATAGAAGGTATACCCAATAGTTTCCTTCGGTATCCTATGAAGACGCATTTTTCCGCTTTGGGTTCAAGCTTGTCCGGCTGTAACTTCTTTACATAGGCTTCGCATCCCCAAACTTTAAGGAACGACAATTTAGGTTTCTTCCCAAACCATAATTCATACGGTGTCGTTTCAACGGATTTAGACGGTGCCCTATTTAAAGTGAATGCGGCTGTTTCTAATGCATAACCCCAAAATGATAGTGGTAAATCTGTAAGTGACATCATAGAACGAACCATATCTAAGAGAGTTCGACACGACGCTCGTACACACCATTATTACTGTGGTGTTCCGGCGGTGTCAATCGCGAAAGTATTCCACATTTCTTCAAATGCTCGCCAAACTCAGAATCTTAGATATTCACCTCCACGATCGTAACGTAGAAATTTAATCTTCTTGTTACGTTGATTCTCTACCTCACTTTGAAACTCCTTAAACTTCTCGAAAGTTTCGGACTTATGTTTCATGAAATAGATATACCCATATCTACTCAAGTCATCCGTGAAGGTAAGAACATAACGATAACCACTGCGCGATGCTATACTCATTGGACCACACACATCGGTATGTATGATTTCCAATAAGTCTGTAGCTCGCTCCATTATACCAGAAAATGGAGTCTTAGTCATTTTACCCATCAGACATGCTTCGCATCTTTCAAGTGATTCAAAATCAAGTGATTCAAGAAGTCCATCGAAATGGAGTTTCTTCATACGCTTCACAATGTGACCAAGACAGCGATTGCCACATATAGGTCGAATTATCGCTTGATTTCAAACGTTTAGCTTCAATGTTATTGATATGTGTATTTCCACTATCGAGATTCAATATGAATAGACCATCTATCAAAGGTGCATGTGCATAAAACATATTACTCATATAAATCGAACAACCATTATTCTCGGATTTAAATAAGTAACCGTCTCGCAATAAACAAGATCCTGATATAATGTTCATGCTTAACGCAGGCACCAAATAACAATTATTTAAGTATAAAACTAATCCCGATGGTAGATGAAGAGGTAGCGTGCCGACCGCGATCACATCAACCTTTGATCCGTTTCCTACGCGCATCGTCACCTTGTTCTTTACTAGCTTCCGTTTATTCGCATCTCTGTTTGAGTTACAAATATGAGCAACCAACCAGTATCAAATACCTGTGCACTACTACTTAATACTAGTGAGATACACATCAATAACATGTATATCGATATACCTTTCTTCTTGATGTTGCCGTTCTTCAAATCCGCCAAGTACTTTGGGCAATTCCGCTTCCAGTGACCTACTCCCTTGCAGTAAAAGCACTCAGTATCAGGCTTGAGTCTAGCCTTGGTCCTCTTCGTCCGCGTGGTAGCTTTCTTACCACCCTTCTTGAAGTGTCCCTTTTGCTTAGACTTGCCTTCCTTGAATTTGGTGGTCTTATTGACCATCAACACTTGGTGCTCTTTCTTGATCTCCACTTCTGCAGATTTTAACATAGCAAATAGTTCTGGCAACTCTTTGTTCATGTTCTGCATGTTGTAGTTCATCACAAAGTTCTTGTAACTTGGTGGTAGTGATTGGAGGATGCGGTAAACCCCAAAGTATTAGGAATCACTATACCCAAACTTTGGAGTTTATTTGCATGCCTGACATCTTAAGCACATGCTCTTGACGAGCTACCCTCTTCCATCTTGCAGTTAAAGAACTTTTCGAAGCTTCATAACTTTCAATTGCCGCATGAGTCTCAAAGATTAATTTGAGATCCTCGACAATATCATATGGATCGACTCTTCAAACCTTTTCTCAAGCTCCGATTCTAAACCATACAAGATAGCACATCGAACTATGGAGTACTCGATTCTTCCGAGCGAGGTAAACATTCTTTACTTCATCGGTAGCATCAGCAGTGGGTCACCCAGTGCATCCAAAGACATAGGTCAAATTACCGGTATGAGGACAATCCTCAAATTGGAACCAATCCGCCAAGTTGCTTCCATTGTTTTTCAACTTTTCTTTCTCTAGGAACGCATTAAAATTGATGGTAGGGCTTCCATTGATCTACAACATATTTGCAATAGTTTAGACTAAGTTTATGACAAATTGAGTTCAAATTAATTAATGAAATTAAACTAGGTGAACTCCCACCAAAACAACATCCCTCACATTGTTTTAGTGATCACATCGAACCAAATCCACTACATCAACACCGATCATCACGAGAGTTGATATAGTTTCAATGGCGAACAATCATCATGTTCATCATATCTACTATATGATTCATGCTTTACCTTTCGCGATCCGTGTTCCCGAGGCCATGTCCAGACATGCTAGGCTCGTCAAGATCAAACCTTAGCTTCCGATAAGCAAATCTGGCTTGCTTACGTTGTATTCACCATGAATCAAAGACACCCGATCATCACGTGGTGCTTCAAGCAAGTTTTGGCAACGGTGCATACTAAGGGTGAACACTTTAGAACTTGAAATTTATGTGCATGAGGGATCATCTTATAATGCTACCGTCGTCTACTAAGCAATACAAGATGCATAAAGGATTAACATCACATGCAATTCATAATATGTGATATGATATGGCCTTTCTTCTTTGTGCTTCCGATCTCCATCTTCAAGCACGAACATGATCTCCATCATCACCGCATAGCATCAAGGTCAATGACGCTTCTTCATGGTTGTCGCCCACCAGCTTCAACTATTACAACTATTTTGAATAGACACGCAGTCTTAACAGAAATTAAAGACAACCATATGGCTCCCGCCGTTGCCAACTTACAATAAGGAACATTGCATACATCAAATATAATCACAATCATGGCCATATCACATCACGACACCCCGCAAAACAAAGTTAGACGCCTACTTTCTTTGCATATTTTACGTGGTTTGGGGCTTTCAATAAGTGTCGTTCTAACTTACGAACAAGAACCACAACATTGATACTAGCATTGTTGATCACCCGTTGTAAATTGGATCTTTACTATGCTAGGAGAAATAGGCACCCGCAAAGCCACTTATGCAATACAAGTTGCATGTCAAGCGTGGAGCAAGTCTCATGAACGATGTCATGTAAGGTTAGCCGCCTTCATCCCAACATACCGCAAGATGCAAAGTACACAAAAGCAATCTACAATAAAAGCATCAATGCCCACAATGACCATTGTGTTCTACTCTGCAACAGATCTACATATAGACACGGCTCGATACCTTTGTAGGGTTTAGTAGCATGGAAAACAAAAATTTTCTATCGGCATAAAACAAACAAGCCAAGATCTATCTACTAGATTGTAGCAACGAGTCGATGGAATAACTCACCTCGAAGATTCCAGCGGTTAACGAGAGCAGATTCTCGTGGGTGATGTAGTCGCATTTCTTCCGATCTCAAGATCGCAGAGACGATCCTTCCAGCACCACGTTCCAAGAAGCTCCCGCAATCGGTCACACGTTCGGTACTGACGAAGACCTTCCTCTCCCTTGTTCCAAAGAAAGTGAGGTTGTAGCACTCTCTCGCGATTCCAAGAAGACAACGGGCGTGGTACCTGAGGTAGAGGGAAATCCCAGGCTTCGCCTTAAGCCAAGTAGTATGGTGGAGCTTATGAGAGAGGCTATTAGTGGTCTAGAAATTAGACACACCAATTAGAGGGCTCTAAACCAATTAGAAGGCTCTAAACCGAAATAGCTCTAAACCGGGGTTTAGGTCTAGGGTTTAGTTTAGAGGATAGGAACTATTGTGTGTAGGGAGGGGAGGCCCTGCCCCTCCCTTTATAGGTGGGAGGGCCGGCGGCCAAGGGGAGGGAGTGGAGTCCCTCCCCAACTCGGCCTTGAGGTGGGGCGCCGGCCAGGAGGAGGAATCCTCCCCAACTCGGTTTCCACTTCTCCTCCTCTTTCCACTTTCCAAAACTTGCCGTTTGACTTTCAAACTAGCCGTTTGACTTTTCAATTTAGGATTTAAATAAACCCTTTATTTTGGACAGCAAGAACACCTAGTACATGATGCAATCATTCCAATATGCAATGACACATTCATGTACCCTTCCTCCGAGTGCGGACATTCCGGGACCTTCTAGAATGTTCCCGGCGAAAACACCGAACCATTCCCCAACTCCAAACTGGACTTTCCTTATATGAATCTTATTCTCGGACCATTCCGGATCTCCTCGTGATATCCCGGATCCCATCCGAGACTCGAACAATATTCGTCTCTTTCTCATAATACCATAACTACTCAAACAACGTCAATCCTTAAGTGTGTCTCCCTACGGTTCGTGAATTATGCGGACATGATCGAGACACTTCTAACAATAACCAATAGAGGAACTGGAAATTCATATGGCTCCCACACATATTTCTACGATTACTGCGATCGAATGAACCACTTACATACGATACCAATTTCCCTTTGTCTCACGATATGTTACTTATCCGAGGTTATGATCGTCGGTATCTCTGCATACCTAGTTCAACCTCACATCTTGATAAGTACTCTTTCTCGCTCCGTGATATGTGATCCTCAGACCGTCACATGCTTGCAAGCTAATTGGATGACATTTCACCGAGAGGGCCCAGAGAATATCTATCCGTCATGTGGATGGACAAATCCCACTCTTGATCCATGTGTTTCAACCAATACTTTCCGAACACTCAATGCCACCTTTATAGCCACCCTGTTACGGTGTGGTGTTTGATGACATCAAAGCATCCATCCAGTAAAGGTGATATGCATGATCTCATGGTCGAAGGAATTAGGTTACTATGTATCAGAAAGCATATAGCAATTGAACTATTGAAATGACATGATCTTTATGCTACGCTTATCTATAGGAGTATGTCCACCATATCATTCTCCTAATGATATGATCTTGTTGTTGATAACATCTCAATGTTCATGATAGGGAAACCACAATCATCAATCAACCAACAAGCTAGTGAAGTATAGAGGCTATACTAGGGACTTCAATTAAGTTTACAATTCACACAAGTATTAATGTTTCCTTGTTAATACTATTGTAGCATGAATATAAACATTTATCATAAACACAAAGATATATAATAATAACTACATTTATTATTGCCTCTAGGGCATATCTCCAACAACATTACCATCAGCATCTGTTTTCTTCTTGAAAATCCATTTGTTCTCGACAGCCTTCCGGCCATCCGGTAAGTCCACCAAAGTCCATACTTGGTTTTCGTACATGGATCCAATCTCGGATTTCATGGCTTCTTGCCATGTATTGGAATCTGGACTCATCATCGCTTCCTCATATGTCGCAGGGTCATCGGTGTTGTCCACCAACATGACACTCATAACGGGATCATACCAATCTGGAGTAGTACGAGTTCTCGTTGACCTGCGAGGCTCTGTAGCAACTACAACCGAAGTTTCATGATCATCATCATTAGCTTCCTCTCTTATTGGTGCAGGCACCACAGGAACTTCTTCCGCTGCTGCGCTACTCGCAAGTTCGAGAGAAGGTTCGACAACCTCGTCGAGTTCTACTTTCCTTCCAGTCACTTCTTTCGAGAGAAATTCCTTCTCTAGAAAGGATCCATTCTTGGCAACGAAGATTTTGCCTTCGGATCTATGATAGAAGGTATACCCAATAGTTTCCTTCGGGTATCCTATGAAGACGCATTTTTCCGCTTTGGGTTCAAGCTTGTCCGGCTGTAACTTCTTTACATAGGCTTTGCTACCCCAAACTTTAAGGAACGACAATTTAGGTTTCTTCCCAAACCATAATTCATACGGTGTCATTTCAACGGATTTAGATGGTGCCCTATTTAAAGTGAATGCGGTTGTTTCTAATGCATAAACCCAAAATATAGCGGTTAATCTGTAAGTGACATCATAGAACGAACCATATCTAAGAGAGTTCGATTACGACGTTCGGACACACCATTACGCTGTGGTGTTCCTGGTGGTGTCAATTGTGAAAGTATTCCGCATTTCTTCAAATGCTCGCCAAACTCGTAACTTAGATATTCACCTCCACGATCAGAACATAGAAATTTAATCTTCTTGTTATGTTGATTCTCAACCTCACTTTGAAATTCCTTAAACTTCTCGAAAGTTTCGGACTTATGTTTCATGAAATAGATATAACCATATCTACTCAAGTCATCCGTGAAGGTAAGAACATAACGATAACCACCGCGCGATGCTACACTCATTGGACCACACATATCGGTATGTATGATTTCCAATAAGTCCGTAGCTCGCTCCATCATACCAGAAAATGGAGTCTTAGTCATTTTACCCATCAGACATGCTTCGCATCTTTCAAGTGATTCAAAATCAAGTGATTCAAGAAGTCCATCGGAATGGAGTTTCTTCATACGCTTCACTCCAATGTGACCAAGACGACAGTGCCACATATAGGTCGAGTTATCGCTCGATTTCAAACGTTTAGCCTCAATGTTATTAATATGTGTATTTCCACTATCGAGATTCAATAAGAATAGACCATATATAAAAGGTGCATGTGCATAAAACATATTACTCATATAAATCGAACAACCATTATTCTCGGACTTAAACAAGTAACAGTCTCGCAATAAACAAGATCTCGATATAATGTTCCTGCTTAACGCAGGCACCAAATAACAATTATTTAAGTATAAAACTAATCCCGATGGTAGATGAAGGTAAGCGTGGCGACCGATCACATCAACCTTTGATCCGCTTCCCACGCCGCATCGTCACCTCGTTCTTCGCTAGCTTCCGCTTATTCGCAAAGACTGTTTTGAAGTTACAAATATGAGCAACCGAACCAAAGATCAAATACCCAGCACTACTACGAGTACTAGTGAGATACACATCAATAACATGTATATCGGATATACCTTTCTTCTTGATGTTGCCGTTCTTCAAATCCGCCAAGTACTTTGGGCAATTCCGCCCAAAGGACCTTCTCCCTTGCAGTAAAAGCACTCAGTATCAGGCTTAGGTCCAGCCTTGGTCTTCTTCGTCAGCGCGGTAACTTTCTTACCACCCTTCTTGAAATGTCCCTTTTGCTTAGACTTGCCTTTCTTGAATTTGGTGGTCTTATTGACCATCAACACTTGGTGCTCTTTCTTAATCTCCACTTCTGCAGATTTTAACATAGAAAACAGTTCTGGCAACTGCTTGTTCATGTTTTGCATATTATAGTTCATCACAAAGTTCTTGTAACTTGGTGGCAGTGATTGGAGGACACGGTAAATCCCTAAAGCATTAGGAATCACTATACCCAAGCTTGGAAGTTTGTTTGCGTGCCCAGATATCTTAAGCACATGCTCACTGACGGAGCTTCCCTCTTCCATCTTGTAGTTAAAGAACTTTTCAGAAGCCTCATAGCTCTCAATTGCCTCGTGAGTCTCAAAGATCAATTTGAGATCACGGACAATATCATGTGGGTCTGAATTCTCAAACCTTTTCTGAAGCTCCGATTCTAAACCATACAAGATAGCACACTGAACTGTGGAGTACCGAGCCTTCCGAGCGAGGTAAACATTCTTTACTTCATCGGTAGCAGTAGCTGCAGGTGGGTCACCCAGCGGTGCATCCAGCACATAGGTCAAATTACCAGCTGTGAGGACAATCCTCAAATTGCGGAACCAATCCGCGAAGTTGCTTCCATTGTTTTTCAACTTTTCTTTCTCTAGGAACGCATTAAAATTGATGGTAGGGGCCGCCATTGATCTACAACATATTTGCAATAGTTTAGACTAAGTTTATGACAAATTGAGTTCTAATTAATAGTTAAATTAATCTAGGTGAACTCCCACTCAAAAAAACATCCCTCACATTGTTTTAGTGATCACACGAACCAAATCCACCACATCAACACCGATCATCACGAGAGTTGATATAGTTTCAATGGCGAACAATCGACATGTTCATCATATCTTCTATATGATTCATGCTTTACCTTTCGGTGATCCGTGTTCCGAGACCATGTCTGTACATGCTAGGCTCGTCAAGATCAAACCTTAGCTTCCGCATGAGAAAATCTGGCTTGCTCATGTTGTATACACTTGCGGAATCTAACACACCCGATCATCACGTGGTGCTTCGAAACAACAAGCTTTAGCAACGGTGCTTACTAAGGATGAACACTTTAGAACTTGAAATTCATGTGCATGAGGGATCATCTTATAATGCTACCGTCGTTAAGTAAGCAATACAAGATGCATAAAGGATTAACATCACATGCAATTCATAATATGTGATATGATATGGCCTTTCTTCTTTGTGCTTCCGATCTCCATCTTCAAGCACGAACATGATCTCCATCATCACCGGCATTGCATCAAGGTCAATGACGCTTCTTCATGGTTGTCGTCCACCGGCTTCAACTATTACAACTACTTTGAATAGACACACGGGTCTTAACAGAATTTAAAGACAACCATATGGCTCCTGCCGGTTGCCAACTTACAATAAGGAACATTGCATACATCAAATATAATCACAATCATGGCCATATCACATCACAGCACACCCCTGCAAAACAAAGTTAGACGCCTCTACTTTCTTTGCATGTTTTACGTGGTTTGGGCTTTCAATAAGTGTCGTTCTAACTTACGAACATGAACCACAACATTGATACTAGTATTGACAATCACCCGTTGTAAATTGAATCTTAACTATGCTGGGAGAAACAGGCACCCGCAAAGCCACTTATGCAATACAAGTTGCATGTCAAGCGTGGAGCAAGTCTCATGAACGATGTCATGTAATGTTAGCCCGGGCCGCTTCATCCCAACATCCCGCAAGATGCAAAGTACACAAGAAGCAATCGACAATAAAAGAATCAACGCCCACAATGATCATTGTGTTCTACTCGTGCAACAGATCTACATATAGACACGGCTCTGATACCACTGTAGGGTTTTGTAGCATGGAAAACAAAAAAATTCTACAACATACAAACAAACAAGCCAAGATCTATCTACTAGATTGTAGCAACGAGTCGATGGAATAACTCACCCTCTAAGATTCCAAAGTGTTTAACGAGAGCGGATTCTCGTGGGTGATGTAGTCGTACTCTTCCCGATCTCAAGATCACGTAGACGATCCTTCCGACAGCGCTCCCGCAGTCGGTCACACATTCGGTACTCGACGAAGACCTTCCTCTCCCTTGTTCCAGCAGGCAGCGGAGGTTGTAGCACTCTCCTCGCGATTCCGGCACTGTGGCGTGTAGGAAGTAGAGGGGAGATCTCGCAGGGCTTCGCCTTAAGCCGGAGCGAGTATGGTGGACTATGAGAGAGCTCCTCGGCGATCTAGGGTTTAGACACACCAAGGAGGAGGTGATAGGGCCGGCGGCTAGGGTTTGGGGCTTGCCCAAGTCGGCGGCTAGGGGAGCCCTAGGCGGCGGCAACAGGAGGTGGCGGCGCCGGGCTAGGGTTTTGGGTGGAGATCTTGTGTGCTAGGAGGGCGCCTGCCTCCCTTTATAGGTGGTAGGCGCCCAAGGGAGAGGGAGTCCCCAACTCGGATCCCAAGTGGGCCGGCGGTGGAGGAGGAACTCCTCCCCAACTCGGTTTCCCACTTCCCCTCCACTTCCCAAAACAGCCGTTTGACTTTTCAAATTGGCGTTTGACTTTTCAAACTAGGATTTGATTAAACCCTTTATTTTGTTCAGCGATGACACCTAGTACATGATGCAACCATTCCAACTTGGTATGACACATTCATGTACCCTTCCCCTTCAGTCTTAGGACATTCCGGAACCTTCTAGAACATTCCCGATGAAAACACCGGAACCATTCTCCAATCCCGAAACAGGACTTTCCTTATATGAATCTTATTCTCCGGACCATTCCTGATCTCCTCGTGATATCACGGATCCCATCCGAGACTCCGAACAACATTCGGTCTCTTACTCATCATTCCATAACTACTCAAACAACGTCGAATCCTTAAGTGTGTCTCCCTACGGTTCGTGAATTATGCGGACATGATCAAGACACTTCTCCGATCAATAACCAATAGAGGAATATGGAAATTCATATGGCTCCCACATATTTCTACGATTACTTTGCGATCGAATGAACCACTTACATACGATACCAATTTCGCTTTGTCTCACGATAGTTTACTTATCCGAGGTTATGATCGTCGGTATCTCTGCATACCTAGTTCAACCTCGTTACTGATAAGTACTCTTTTCTCGTTCCCGTGATATGTGATCCCTTGTGAGCCAGTCACATGCTTGCAAGCTAATTGGATGACATTTCACCGAGAGGGCCCAGAGTATATCTATCCGTCATATGGATGGACAAATCCCACTCTTGATCCATGTGTCTCAACCAATACTTTCTGAACACTCAATGCCACCTTTATAGCCTCCCAGTTACGGTGTGGTGTTTGATGTCATCAAAGCATCCTTCCGGTGAAGGTGATATGCATGATCTCATGGTCGAAGGAATTAGGTTACTATGTATCAGAAAGCATATAGCAATTGAACTATTAAAATGACTTGATCTTTATGCTACGCTTATCTATAGGAGTATGTCCACC
This sequence comes from Avena insularis, assembly GCA_023614405.1. Lineage (NCBI taxonomy): Eukaryota > Viridiplantae > Streptophyta > Magnoliopsida > Poales > Poaceae > Avena > Avena insularis. The sequence continues at coordinate 377,726,037 of CM042685.1, forward strand.
ATATCATTCCCCTAACGATATGATCTTGTTGTTAATAACATCTCAATGTTCATGATAGGGAAACCACAATCATTTATTAACCAACAAGCTAGTAATATATAGAGGCTTTACTAGGGACTACAATTTAAGTTTACAAATCACACAAGTATTAATGTTTCCTTGTTAATACTATTATAGCATGAATGTAAACATTTATCATAAACACAAAGATATAATAATAACTACATTTATGCCTCTAGGGCATATCTCCAACACTTTGTACTGACATGAATGTTCTATTATCCTCCATCATCATTACGAGGTTTGTAAACTTATGTCCTTTGACTATCTAAAAGACCATTTTGTTTCAAGCGTATACATTATCCGAATTTATCATGATTTTAAGAAACCTTGATCTTTAGGTTTTTAGATACTTCCTTATACGATTATAGGTAACCAATTTATACAAACATGTCAAAAAAATTATACAAACAAATTTAATTTTAGTCATCATTCCTCATTTTGATTTCAATTATAGAAATAATGCTGATATGAACAATCAAAAGGAATATTGTTGCGGTACATAAACTTTAAATGGATTTTCCATGTTTGAGTTTCACGCCACGTTCCTTCATATACTATATATATACTCCAATTTTCTGGCTGGTTGACTTATATTATAAACTCGAACTTTAAATCGAGTACCATATGATGTAAGTTTTAATGGCAACTGAAACTTCCCACTTTCTAGCTGGTTGACTTATAACTTTTGAATTCAGTTATACAAATTTAACCACATATATAAGATATATTTCATTTTGTCACTCTAACCGTCTTCAACAACATTCACTAAGAGAAATTGTGCTACTGTAATAGATCACTTATTTTAGATTGCATCTACTTTTTGCAAAATAATCTACAATAAATTCTAGGTTTAAGCTCCATACAAGGTATATGTGTGTCTTCTACTGAATACTAAGTGTACCCTAGCTCTACACAGTTCATAAATGAACTAGTTTTTCAAAAAGTGACGTGACTTTGAAGTTTAACTCTGTTTCATTAAACTAAAAGGGGTTAGAGGGTACCATAATGCTGAGATGTTTGCATCTCTGTCTAATAATAGACATCCATGCTCATAGTTCATGTTTCACTTAATTAAAATTGTGTCCCAGTTCATCTGATTGCAATCTTGATAATGCCTACTTAAGAAGGAAAATATTTATCAAAATTTGTGTTTTTATTTAAGAAGAAAATTCTATATGCCCCCCCCCCCCCCCACACACACACACACATTTGTGTGGGCTGGTGTTGTAGTTATTAGAGGAAAACACAAATGTACTTTTTCTAGATATTCTAGATGTTATGGAGTAACGGTACTCAAGGTCTGGGAGATGGTTCGAAACACATAGCCACCATGGTACCGTTACTCCACAATGAGTGCACTCTTACTATGATGAACCAGAAATGCATTACACGCCACAAATTTCCCTTTCTTGGACACATGGTTGGTGATCGATGGCTTTCTCCACATCATATAGTTGTAAGAGCGGTTGCTTGTATCTGACCTCAAATGAAATTTTTTATGTAAATACATTTGTCTGGTAAACTATATATTAATAGTACATACCTACTTGTAGGAAATGCTTCAGATTTTGTTTGAAACGGCAATGTTTCAGATTTAACATATATACATACGTGATGATATATTTTGGAGTTTTAAATTTGAGAAAAAAAACATTTGGCATGGAGGGAGATATGTTTGATTAACACACATGTAACGGTCCTTTGGTACATCACTACAGGACGTGCGCGCTACGCCGAGGGCAAAAAGCCGTCGGCGTAGGCTAAAAAGCCCTCGGCGTATGGTACGCCGACGGCTGCCTCGGCGTAGCCTCCTCGGCAAAGGTCTCTCTCGGCGGAGCACGTAGAGGCCGTCGGCGTATCAAAATGCCGTCGGCGTATGCTACGCCGAGAGCAATGTCGTCGGCGTAGCGGCCGTCGGCGTAGCGGCCGTCGGCATAGCTTGTCGACAGGTTGCAAAATATTTTTTTTTTAAAAGATAATTTTTTATTTTTATTTTTTTTCTCATTTTTTGAATTGTTTGACTCGTTAATTTCTCACTTTGAACATTTTTAACACTAATTACACTTAATATTTAATTAAATTGCAGTCTTGGTCAAACTTCCCGGCCGGTCACCCATCCTAATACTACTCCAGCTCCAGCACGCTTAACTTCCTCGTTCCTTCAGAATCTGTTTCCGCAAAGTAATTCATATATTGTTGTCAATACTATGATATCAATCCTATTAACCCTTATATCAACATGTCACATGTTTGTATTTTTTGAAATTACAAACAATTATCTAAGTAAACAATAATAAATAAGTAAAAAATATTATTGAATTCAAATAAAAATATAATAATTTTACTTTTTTCTATTTTTCTATTTAATATGGAATAATTAATATCTTTAAATATGTAAATCAGAATTTAACAAATAATATGTCTAAATTGATCAGAAAAATGAGAGGAATCCAAATATGATATCTATATCAACTAATCACAAACCCTCCATTTTTTGAATTATCTATTTGGTGGTTGCTTTAGAAAATTCCCTTTTTGCGCTCGGATAATGAAAAATGGCTTTTTGGTGCGATGAAAAGAAAAACTTGCATTGAATCTTTAATAAAATAGCATATTGTGAACCTAAAAATTATTTTTATAAAAAAACATGAGCATCGGATCATGTACATGTAGTTCATATCTGACCCACTTCCTACCGATTCGGCAGGAATTTGTCTTTTTCACCAGAGGTGGACGGAAAGGTTTCGGATACCCCTGTTGGGACATTGTCCATATAAGGTGGTATAGTATTTTTGTAAAATGTGATGGTAGCATTTAGAATTAGCCATTTGGTGGTTGCTTCACAAAATCGTCTGTTTTTTGTGCTCGGAAAATGGGAAATGGCTTTTTGGTGCGACGAAAAGGAAAACTTCCTCCTACAACATTGTTCGCCATCCCATGATACATGTGTATGCATAATATGGGCATATTATCACAAACTATGCCTTGATTCTAGCCATAACATTGGTCATTTGACCCGAAAGCCAAGAAACCTCGAATGAGATAGGTCATTTTGTGAAGGTTTTTTTCAGACATAATCAATGTACCAAGTTTGATATTTTTCCTTGTAACTATGTCACATAATATGACACCACGCGAAGGTTTCGCATTGTTTCGATCGTTTTTGAATTTTTTATGCCCGTTTTAAACTATCGTCAAACTTTCTCGAACGCCGGGCATAAAGATTCTTAGCTCGGGGCCGAGCCTTGCTAAACTTGCATTGGATCTTTGATAAAATAGCATATTGTGAACCTAAAAATGATTTTTGTAAAAAAACATGAGCATCGGATCATGTACCTGTAGTTCATATCTGACCCACTTCCTACCAATTCGGCAGGAATTTGTCTTTTTCACCAGAGGTGGACGGAAAGGTTTAGGATCCCCTTATTGGGACATTGTCCATATAAGGTGGTATAGTATTTTTGTAAAATGTGGTGGTACCATTTTCAATTAGCCATTTGGTGGTTGCTTCACAAAACCGTCCGTTTTTTATGCTCGAAAAATGGAAAATGCCTTTTTGGTGCGACAAAAAGGAAAGTTTCCTCCTGCAACATTGTTCGCTATCACATGATGCATGTGTATGCACAATATGGGCACATTATCACAAACTATGCCTTGATTCTAGCCATAACATTGGTCATTTGACCAGAAAGCCAAGAATAAACCTCGAATGAGATAGGTCATTTTGTGAAGGTTTCTTTGAGACATAATCAATATACCAAGTTTTATATTTTTCCTTCTAACTATGTCACATAATATAACACGACGCGAAGGTTTCGCATTGTTTCGATCATTTTTGATTTTTTTATGCCCGTTTTAAACTATATATAATATTTTATATTTTACTTAATTTTTATTTACAAATGTGTATTATTTGAGTGTAGATAGATAGGTCTTATTTTTCTGCAAATTTTGATATATTATTTGTATTTTTCCGAATTAGAATGATTTAGTTATGATTTTTCAAAGTTTAATGAGATAAAATAAAAAATAGCTACGCCGAGGGCAGCCGTCGGCGTAGCATAGGATATGCCGAGGGCAATTCTACGCCGACGGCTGCTTGGCGGAGCTGGCCTAGACGATGGCGCCGACGTTTGGCCGCGACCGGCCGTCGGCGTAGCTTCCCATTCCTGTAGTGCATGGCGTGGCCTTGTATCTATGAATCCTTCTAAATGTTTGCCGGCCTAGCTGTGTTTCCTTACATATTTGGCACATATATATGTGCTAGGTGTGTGAGGTCCTGTTTAGATCTACATTGCGCTTCGACATCATAAATATCTTTGAAAGCAAAATCATTTGTGTTTCCTTACATATTTGTCGGCCTAGCAATTACATATGTCCATTTGTTCCACAATACTTTGGCAATAAAAAGAGCCCTCCTCCCCCATCTCTCTCTCTCTCTCTCGCTCACACACGTACACAGAGCTTTCGTTAGATCTCCCGGATTTAGTACCATGGTTGGTCGTCGCGGGAGGGTAAAGCTCCATTTCATCATGGATCGTGCGGAGCGCAAGAGGACGCAGGAGAAGCGCCTCCCCGTTCTGTTGGAGAAAGCCAGGGAGTTTGCCATCCTCTGCGACGTCCCCACCTGCCTCGTCGTGTACCTCCCCGGCGAGGACCGGCCGGTGATCTGGCCATTGCGGGATGCGGCTGCCGACGTGGTGCGCCGGTACCGCGAGGTGGGGGACTTGCAGAGGTTCAAGCATAAGCTGGACGGAGCGGAGTTCGTCGGGAAGCAGGTGGACAAGGCGAAGGCGGAGCTGTGGACCGCCGAGCGCGAGAACAGGGACAAGGAGATCAACCTCCTCCTCCGCGACTTCTTCGCCGGCGTCCGCGGGAGCTTCGCAGACCTGTCCCCGGAGGTTCACGCCTCCCTCGAATGGATGGTGGAGAAGAAACTCGGGGACGTCATGGCGCGCCTCCAGGAGCTCCGTGGTGGTGCCATCCTGGCGTCGCCTCTTCCATCGCAGGTGGATCTCGTTCCTTGGGCACCGGCGTTCAAGGACATGCCGATACTTTATCCTGTCGAGATGGTGCAGCCACCTCCTCTGATGATGGCGGCACCTTATTTTTCGAATCAGCCTACTCCTCCTCCTCCGGTGCTGGACGCCGGCGATGGCCTCACCACTATCGATGAGCTCCAGGCCGTACTTCGTCAAGGCTGGGATGTTTAGCTCGCCGGCCGCAGTCCAGCCCATCCTTCGACGGTGCCATTGTTGGAAATATAAGCAATAATCCATATGATTTAATCCGAATAATAAACTGATAAATCATGATAATACAGACAGTAGTAAAACCAATCATGCAGATCAACAAAGTAGATGAACAGATTACATCTATAGGAGATAAACCTATCACATCTACAGCAAACGCTGGAATAAAGAACTCTAGCATAATCCGAAAGAGAGAAATCGAGATCACATACGATGTAGGCTGAATAGCAGCCGCAGCGGTCGCAGAAGCGTCGCCCATGTTGAGGTTGTCGAAGAGGTCGCTGACGTCCGGGAAGAAGTCGTCGTTCGGAGACTCGTCGTCGGACGACGTCGTGGTTGCCAGTAGTCGCGCTTGAGCGCTCCCCAAAAACCTGATCGCCCCTCACCCATACAGGTTCACGAGAGGCGGGGTTCCGGAGGCCTACTATCCCGATCTGGCAGTGCACGCCGCAAGCCGGGATGGAGAAGACGAAAGCGGCGACGCAAGGTTCTGGAGGTAGGCGCGTGTGTGGATTGATACGATGCTGATTAGGTTTTGCCCGGACGCTTATATAATGTAGGTTAGGAGGATCGTGGGCTCAGCCCACGTCCGAGTCGGTAACAGCCACGTCCATAAAAACTAGAAACGGCTGTAATTAACGCGTCCGTTAATGACTCATAATCAGTTTTCCCAACAAGCAAAATAAAGCTCGGCTCGGCGAGGCGTGGCGAGGCGAGACGGGCGGCGTCGGAGGGCTACTCTTCTTGTCACACCTTAGTGAGTGGTGCAACACTCTACTATATAAGGTGGTCCAACTCCCCTTCAACTAGCAACGTGGGACTAAACTTTAGCACCACTAGCACAGCCATATGCTTCCATATACAAGTGGGCCAAAGAGAATTTCAGAATTGTCTAATGGGCCAACAGCCCAATATACACCAAATTCCAACAATCCCCCACAAAGTCTCATTGGCACATCACATCACTTTTCTTCCAGAACATTGTTTTATATACCGGTGTGTAGTGGAGACTGTTAAGTTGAACTTCCACGTTAAACTTCATGCTACACTAGCTAGCAACTTGAATAGTGGACTATGTCTTGAACTACAAGTTTTACAAGGCTAGTTTCACACAAAATCTAGACTGCATGTAGGCTACCGTCGGCTTCCCATGGGTTTGAAGCTTATCGTCATACCTGTGGCCTTTCATGAGTTTATTAGAGAGCACCCAACTCTCACGTTGCGGACGTTTGTGATCAGACTCATATAGGTGTATTCCTCAAGAGATGTTCTGCAGGACAACATCTCCGCTTATAAAAAGCCACTTGGAACACATTAAGATAAATATCAACCTGCCATGCAGAATAAGAGAGTATTCATCTTTATGGAGATGTAAATATAATATGCGAATACTCTCCTCTCAGCTGACCAACAGCTTGTCTCCCATCTCTAAGTCATGGGATCTCCGATCACATAGAGTGGGTTGCCACTGGGATCAACTCATGGTGTGGGTCTCAAACCCATCTCCCTCGATGCATTATCTATCACATTACGTGATAGTCCCTTTGTGAAAGGATCTGCCAGGTTCTTAGATGTTTGGATATAATCCAACGCAATAACTCCGGAGTTTCTCAATTTCCTGACAGATTTCAATCTCCTCTTCACATGCCTTGATGACTTCATATTATCCTTAGAACTGTTTACTTTGACGATCACAGTTTGATTATCACAGTTCATCGGGATAGCGGGTATTGGTTTTTCAACCACAGGTAAGTCCAACAAGAGCTCATGAAGCCACTGTGCTTCAACAGTGGTTGTGTCTAATGCTGTGAGTTCTGCTTCCATTGCTGACCTCGTTAAGATGGTCTGCTTGCAAGACTTCCAGGAAACAGTGCCACCACCAAGTATAAACAAATAACCACTTGTGGCCTTAATCTCATCAGCATCAGATATCCAATTTGAATCACTATAACCCTCAAGTATCCGAGGATACCCAGTATAGTGAATACCATAACTCGCAGTGCCTTTCAAATAGCGCAAAACTCTTTCAAGAGCATGCCAATGATCATCTCCAGGATTTGACACAAATCGACTCAGTTTGCTTACAGCAAAGGAGATGTTAGGTCTAGTAGCGCTGGCTAAATACATGAGCGAGCCAATAATTTGAGAATATCTCAATTGATCTTTAGCAGTCCTTCGATTCTTTCGAAGTAGTACACTCGGATCATAAGGCGTTGGAGAAGAACTGCAGTCGCTTATCTTTTCCACATAGTGAGACTGAAGCAGTGTAATCCCACCATTGTCATCCTTTAGTAGCTTGATGTTTAAAATTACATCAGCCACTCCCAAGTCCTTCATACCAAAGCAGCGAGATAGGAACTCTTTGACCTCCTCGATAACAGCGAGGTTGGTCCCGAATATCAATATGTCATCAACATAGAGACACATAATAACTCCCTCGCCCCCACCATGGTGATAGTACACACATTTGTCAGCTTCGTTTACAACAAAGCCTTCAGCAGTTAAAGTTCTTTCAAACTTCTCATGCCACTTCTTAGGAGCTTGCTTAAGACCATATAAAGACTTCACTAACTTACACACCTTTCCTTCTTGACCATCTACCACAAATCCGTCAGGCTGCTCCATATAAATTTCCTCATCTAGCTCTCCATTTAGATAAGCTGTCTTAACGTCCATTTGATGAACGAGAAGACCATGTGAGGCATCCAAGGAAAGTAGTACTCGAATAGTGGTCAATCTGGCTACATGTGAGTAGGTATCGAAGAAGTCTTCACCTTCCTTTTGGGTATAACCCTTGGCCACAAGACGTGCCTTGTACTTTTCAATAGTACCATCAGGTCTAAGCTTTTTCTTGAACACCCATTTACATCCTACAGGTTTACACCCATAAGGACGATCAGTGATTTCCCAAGTACCATTAGCTAAGATGGAGTCCATCTCGCTTCGGACTTCCTTCCTTCCGAGTCAGCATCTTGAGATGCATAGGCTTCTAAAATAGAAGTGGGAGTATCATCCACAAGGTACAAAATGAAATCATCACCAAATGACTTTGCAGTCCTTTGTCTCTTGCTCCTTTTGGGAGCTTCATTGTCATCCTTCACAGGATCATCAGAGTGTTCTATCGGCATAGTGGGTTCAGGAATTATAGAAAATTCCTGACTAGATGAACTAGTCATCTCCTGATTTGATGAGCTAGACATGCCTTTCATAGGAAAGATGTCCTCAAATAAAGTCGCATCATTCGACTCCATAATTGTACCAACATGCATGTCGGATACCTCAGATTTTACTATCAAAAATCTATAGCCAATGCTATGAAAAGCATATCCCAGAAAAACACAATCAACGGTTTTTGGTCCAAGCTTTCGCTTCTTGGATATTGGAATATTGACTTTCGCCAAACAACCCCAAGTTCGTAAGTAAGAGAGTTTAAGCCTTTTCTTTTCCCATTCCTCAAATGGAGTCATGGTTTTATCCTTTACAGGAACACGGTTTAGGACATGACACGTAGTCATTAGCGCCTCCCCCCACCATTCCTTGGAAAGACCCGATGTATCTAACATGGCGTTAACCAAATCAGTTAGAGTGCGGTTCTTTCTTTCGGCCACCCCATTTGACTGAGCTGAGTAGGGAGGCGTCCTCTCATGTATAATACCATGTTCCGCACAAAATAAATCAAATTCATTTGAAAAGTACTCTCCACCACGATCCGACCTTAGCCACTTGATTTTAAGATCAAGTTGATTTTCTGCCTCAGCTTTATAGATTTTGAAGTAGTTCAAAGCTTCATATTTAGATTTCAGAAGATAAACATAGCAGTATCTAGTGGAGTCATCAATCAACGTCATAAAGTATATTTTTCCACCTTTTGTCAACACACCATTCATCTCACAAAGATCTGAATGTATAAGTTCTAGCGGTGTTAAGTTTCTCGGTTCCGCGGTCGTGTGAGACTTGCGGGGTTGCTTTGCTTGCACACAAACTTGGCACTTCGAACCTTTGACAGTGGTAAATTTCGGAATTAAACTCATATTGGCTAGCCGCGTCATGCAACCAAAGTTAATGTGACAGAGTCGTGAATGCCAAACATTGGACTCATTATCATTGCAAACATGATTAATAACTTTAGTACATGAGTCTGACAAAGACAAGCAGAACAGACCTCCGCACTCATAACCCTTTCCAACAAATTGTACATACTTAGAAATTACAACTTTATTGGACTCAAAAACCAACTTAAAGCCTTCTCGACATAAAAGCGATCCGCTGACGAGATTCTTATTGATGGAGGAACGTGCACATTCTTCATTTGACGGTCTTCTCAAGTAAACTTCAGATTTACTGCATACCAACACCATGAGCGAAGCACGTGAGCCGTTTCCCATCAGCACGGAAGAGGTCCTTGAGACCTGATAAGAGGAAACCATGGAAATATCCGAACATACATGTGTATTAGCACCCGTGTCTATCCACCAATCAGGAGAATGACATACTGAAAGGATAATAGGTAAAATACTGTACTCAAGATCCTTCATCTCAAAGACGCTAATAACAACATTAGTGGCCTTGCCGCTGTTTCCATGTTGACGCTTGTCAAAGCGATTAGGGCAGCTAGGAGCCCAATGATCAGGATCACCACAGACGTGGCAAGAGCCTTTCCTCTTATCATTTTTCTTCTTGAAGTTGGTTGAGTGCGTGACCTTGTTCTTGCCATCAAACTTTCCCTTTCCTTCAGTTTTGTTCTTATTCTTAAACTTGTGGGATTGGAAGTTTTTCCTCTGCACTAAATTGGCAGTAGAACCTCCCTCAAGTCCTCGAGCAGTCTTGTCCTTTGCTCTTGCCTTCTCTTCCACATGAAGAGACCCAATGAGATCCATAACGGAAAACTCTTGTCTCTTATGTTTCAGAGAAGTAACAAAGTTCCTCCACGAAGGAGGAAGCTTGGCAATAATGCCACCAGCCACAAATTTGTCCGGTAAGGAACACTTGAACTGCTCAAGTTCTTTGGCAAGTGATTGTATCTCATGAGCTTGCTCAACGACGGAGCGCTCATCAACCATCCTGTAGTCATAGAATTGCTCCATGACATACAGCTCAGTGCCAGCGTCCGAGACCCCAAACTTGGCCTCGAGCGCTTCCCACGCGTCCTTGCCATTATCAAATGACATATATGGGTCAACAATGTTGTCCCCAAGAACACTGAACAAAGCCGCCATAAACATGGTATCGGCTTTCTTAAAGTTCGCTTCCTACTCAGCAGAAAGATATCCTTCAGGCTTGCCAAGAGTGGCGCTATAGTAGTTTAGGTTTTCAAACCAGAGAACTGCTCTCTTGCGCCATCTCTTATAGTGCATGCCATCAAAAGGAGGCGGCCTAGTAGCCGCAGCTACACCAGTGGAATTCAGTTGCCTATAATCAGGTTTTTGGATTGTTGGAAATATAAGCAATAATCCATATGATTTAATCCGAATAATAAACTGATAAATCATGATCATACAGACAGTAGTAAAACCAATCATGCAGATCAACAAAGTAGATGAACAAATTACATCTATAGGAGATAAACCTATCATATCTACACCAAACGCTAGAATAAAGAACTCTAGCATAATCCGAAAGAGAGAAATCGAGATCACATACGATGTAGGCTAAATAGCAGCCGCAGCGGTCGCAGCAGCGTCGCCCATGTTGAGGTTGTCGAAGAGGTCGCTGACGTCCGGGAAGAAGTCGTCGTTCGGAAACTCGTCGTCGGACGACGTCGTGGTTGCCAGTAGTCGCGCTTGAGTGCTCCCCAAAAACTGATCGCCCCTCACCCGTACAGGTTCACGAGAGGCGGGGTTCCGGAGGCCTACTGTCCCGATCTGGCGGTGCACGCCGCAAGCCGGGATGGAGAAGACGAAAGCGGCGGCGCAAGGTTCTGTAGGTAGGCGCGTGTGTGGATTGATACGGTGCCGATTAGGTTTTGCCCGGACGCTTATATAATGCAGGTTAGGAGGATCGTGGGCTCAGCCCATGTCCGAGTCGGTAACAACCACGTCCATAAAAACTAGAAACGGCTGTAATTAACGCGTCCGTTAATGACTCATAATTAGTTTTCCCAACAAGCAAAATAAAGCTCGGCTCGGCGAGATTCCCGCAACCCACAACCCGCGGCACGCGCACGTCGTGACGAGGCGTGGCGAGGCGAGGCGGGCGGCGTCGGAGGAGGAGTGCGCGAGGGCTACTCTTCTTGTCACACCTTAGTGAGTGGTGCAACACTCTACTATATAAGGTGGTCCAACTCCCCTTCAACTAGCAATGTGGGACTAAACTTTAGCACCACTAGCACAGCCATATGCTGCCATATATAAGTGGGCCAAAGAGAATTTCAGAATTTGTCTAATGGGCCAACAACCCAATATACACCAAATTCCAACAGCCATGGGCTATCTTATACCATCCGGCCGCCGCTGCTTCTCTTGATGCACGCATGGCGATGGATCAAGTTTTTACTCGCTTTAGTTTATTTGTTTTGCTTAAACATAACATCGCTGTTGTCGGAGTCTTAGGTTTGTTTCTGGGTCATTTGTTTCCACTTGAGTCGTCGAGGGTATGTTGTAATCCTTGTCAATTGTCATGTACCGTACTTGATTGCTTCACTGTCACTAGTAGAAAACTAGCCAAAGGATTTGACCTTTAGTACCGGTTTCGTAAGAACCGGTACTAAAGGATGCATTAGTACCGGTTTAACTGCTCAGGTCACCGGCATATCTTAGTACCGGTTCGTTTAGAATGTATAGTACCGGTTCGTGTTACGAACCGGTACGAAAGGGTTTCGCGCCAAATTTGATGCAGAGGTGGGTCCAGCGTTGCACCTTTAGTATAGGTTCATATAAAGAACCGGTACTAAAGGGTCTCCACATCTATTTCTTCACGCGAGCCACCCGAGCCAGCTCCATTTTTGCTTCTCCTCTCATATTTCCAAATATTTCCCTCCTCTCACACTCCAATAAATCTCCATTTTTCTCCACCATTTTGTCAAGATTGACGGCATCGGCCGTCTATCCAAGGGTTAGCAATATCATCCTAATTTAGCTTATTTCATTGCTAGTCTAACTCGTATCATTTTTCTAGTGCTAGCAAGGTGTTCGATGAAATGCCTAAGTTAGGGATTTCATTCTTTTTATATGCAATTTGAGCTCAAATTGAAGTATGATTGTTTGGTTTTAGTATCGTCCCCGTCCTCATCGCCGTCGATCGCCAGCGTCGTCCCCTAGCCGGCACAACCTTGGTGAGTCTCTTTTTTTTTTATAAAAACACTTAGTTTTATGTGATGATAAACTTGAATATTAATTAATTTGGTCACTCATATATTCATGATGTTGTGTAATTAATGATTTTTTATATACTTATATAATGCAGATGAATCGATAATGGATGTACGGTGACCGATGCCATCCCGAGTTCATTACTGGCATGCATTATTTTCTCAACGTGGCTAAGGCAAACAGGCGGTCAAATGGTTTCATTTGTTGTCCATGTAGTTCCTGTAAGAATACGAAGGATTACTCTACTTCAAAAACCCTTCACGTCCACCTGCTTGAGAACGGTTTCATGCCCGGCTATAATTGTTGGACCAAGCACGGAGAAAGAGGGGTTATAATGGAAGACAACGAAGAAGAAGAGGATAATGACAACTATCCTATGTTCATCAAGATGTTGATAGTAGAATGGGGGAGACGAATCAAGAAGAGCCCATTTTGATGAGCCCATTTTTGATGAGCCCGATGACGATTTGGGTCGGGCCATTCTTGATCTAAGATAAACTGCGAAGTGAAAAGGAGAGGTTGAAGTTGGAGAAAATGTTAGAGGATCACAACAAACTATTGTACCCAAATTGCGAAGATGGCCAGAAAAAGCTAGGTACCACACTGGAATTGCTGCAATGGAAGGCAGAGAATGGTACTTCTGACAAGGGATTTGAAAAGTTGCTGAAAATAATAAAGAAGATGCTTCCAGGGAAGAACGTATTGCCCTCTAGTACATAATGGCAAAGAAGGTTGTACGCCCTCTAGGATTAGAGGTGCAGAAGATACATGCATGCATCAATGACTGCATCCTCTACCATGTGAGGAGTACGAGAATTTGAATGCATGCCGGTATGTGGTGCATTGCGGTATAAGATCGCACGAGATGACCCCGGTGATGTTGAGGACGAGTCGTGCCCTGTGAAGAGGGTTCTGCCAAGGTGATGTGGTATGCTCCTATAATACCACGGTTGAAACGCTTGTTCCAAAACAAAGAGCATGCCAAGTTGTTGCGATGACACAAAGAGGACCGTAAAAAGATGTGATGCGAGACACCTCCGACGGGTCGCAGTGGAGAAAAATCGAGAGAGTTCAAGTCATTTTCAGAGGACGCAAGGAACTTAAGATTTGGTCTAAGTACGATGGCTTTAATCCTTTCGGGAGCAGAGCTCTACCATAGCACCTGGCCGGTGACTCTATGTATCTATAATCTTCCTCCTTGGTTGTGCATGAAGCGGAAGTTCATTATGATGCCAGTGCTCATCCAAGGCCCGAGGCAACCCGGCAATGACATTGATGTGTATCTGAGGCCATTGGTTGAAGAACTTTTACAGTTGTGGCGTGAAGAAGGTGTACCTCTGTGGGATGAGCACGCACAAAAGGAATTTAACCTACGAGCGTTATTGTTTGTAACCATCAATGATTGGCCTGCTCTTAGTAACATTTCAGGACAGTCAAATAAGGGATACAATGCATGCACACACTATTTAGGTGAGACTGACAGTATATATTTGGGAAACAAGAATGTGTACATGGGGCATCGCCGATTTCTTCCAAAACAACATCACGTAAGAAAGAGAGAAAAGCATTTCAGAGGTGAGGCAGATAACCGAACAAAGCCTACCCGCCCTACTGGGGATGTTATATATGATATGGTCAAGGATTTAAAAGTGATCTTTGGAAAAGGTCCTGGCGGAAAATCTGTTCCGAATGATGTTGACGGACACGTACCCATGTGGAAGAAGATGTCTATATTTTGGGAGCTACCCTATTGGAAAATCCTAGAGGTTCACTCTGCAATCGACGTGATGCACGTGACGAAAAATCTTTGCCTGAACCTGCTAAACTTCTTGGGCGTGTATGGGAAAACAAAATATACACCGGATGCACGGCAGGACCAGCAATGTATCCACAAAGGAAACAACCTGAATCCAGAGAAGTATCAAGGTATTGCCAACTACGCTCTTACCAAAGAAGAGAAGGAGATCTTTTTTGAAGTCCTGAGTAGCATCAAGGTCCCGTCTGGCTTCTCGTCGAATATAAAGGGAATAATAAACATGTCAGAGAAAAAGTTTCAAAACCTAAAGTCTCATGACTGCCACGTGATTATGACACAATTACTTCCGGTTGCATTGAGGGGCCTTCTGCCAGAAAATGTTCGAGTACCCATTGTGAAGCTATGTGCGTTCCTCAATGCAATTTCTCAGAAGGTGATCAATCCACTAACTCTACAAAATTTACAGAAGGATATGGTGCAATGTCTAGTTAGCTTCGAGTTGGTGTTCCCACCATCCTTCTTCAATATTATGACGCATATCCTCGTTCACCTGGTCGAAGAGATTAGCGTTCTCGGTCCTGTATTTCTACACAACATGTTCCCCTTTGAGAGATTTATGGGAGTCTTAAAGAAATACGTTCATAACCGTGCTAGGCCAGAAGGAAGCATCTCCAAGGGCTATGGAACAGAGGAGGTCATTGAGTTTTGTGTTGACTTTATTCCTGACCTTAAGCCGATCGGTGTTCTTGAATCGCGCTATGAGGGGAGACTGCGTGGAAAAGGCACACTAGGAAAGAAAGCAACAATGTGTATGGACGGACATTCTTTCACTCAAGCACACTACGCAGTTTTACATAATTCTAGCTTGGTGGCTCCGTATATAGTGGAACACAAGAATATTTTACGCTCGGAATACCCGGAGCAACGTGAAGATTGGATTGATGGAGAACACATGAAGACTTTCGGCGGTTGGTTGCAAACACATCTCATTAATGGCACTGATGAAGAACAGCTATACTTGTTGGCCAAGCAACCATCTTTGACTATATCGACTTTTCAAGGGTACGAGATAAATGGGAACACATTTTACACGATCGCCCAAGATAAAAAGAGCACCAACCAAAACAGTGGTGTTCGCTTTGACGCAGCAGAGGACAATGGGAAGAAGGTCACATATTATGGATACATAGAGGAGATATGGGAACTTTCAAGGTCCCTTTGTTCCGGTGCAAATGGTTCAATCTGAAAGACGGGGTACATGTAGACCCGCGGTACGGAATGACTACAATGGATCTCAAGAATCTAGGGTACGACACCAAACCATTCGTCCTAGCCAGCGAAGTGGCTCGGGTTTTTTATGTGAAGGACATGTCTACCAAATCGAAAAAAAGAAAAGAAAGGCAAGAGGACACGTCATACGTGTAGGGGTTCGTAGCATGGAAAACAAAATTTTCTATCGCATACAAACAAACAAGCCAAGATCTATCTACTAGATTGTAGCAACGAGTCGATAGAGGAACTCACCCTCGAAGATTCCAAAGCGGTTAACGAGAGCAGATTCTCGTGGGTGATGTAGTCGATTCTTCCGATCTCAAGATCGCAGAGACGATCCTTCCAGCGCCACGCCCAGCAGCGCTCCGCAATCGGTCACACGCCTGGTACTGACGAAGACCTTCCTCTCCCTTGTTCCAAAGAAAATGGAGGTTGTAGCACTCTCTCGCGATTCCGGCAGACAACGGCGTGGTACCTAAGTAGAGGGAGATCCCAGGCTTCGCTTAAGCCAAGTGCAGTATGGTGGAGCTTATGAGAGAGGCTATTAGTGGTCTAGTAATTAGACACACCAATTAGAAGGCTCTAAACCAATTAGAAGGCTCTAAACCGCTGGCTAAAGCAATTAGAAGCTCTAAACCAAAACGGCTCTAAACCGGAGATTAGAGGTGGAAACTTGTGTGTTCTAGGAGGGGAGCCCTGCCCCTCCTTATATAGGTGGGAGGGCCGGCCAAGGGGAGGAGAGTCCCTCCCCAAGTCGGCTTGGTGGGCGCTGCCAAGGAGGAACCTCCTCCACCCGCCTCCACCAATCCTCCTCTTCCCACTTCCCAAAATTGCCGTTTGACTTTCAAACTAGCCGTTTGACTTTTCAATTTAGGATTTAAATAAACCCTTTATTTTGGACAGCAAGAATACCTAGTACATGATGCAATCATTCCAACTTACAATGACACATTCATGTACCCTTCCCCCTCCGGAGTGCCGGACATTCCGGGACCTTCTAGAATGTTCCCGATGAAAACACCGGAATCATTCCGCTACTCCGAAACGGGACTTTCCTTTATATGAATCTTATTCTCCGGACCATTCCGGATCTCCTCGTGATATCCCGGATCCCATCCGAGACTCCGAACAACATTCGGTCTCTTTCTCATAATACCATAACTACTCAAACAACGTCGAATCCTTAAGTGTGTCTCCCTACGGTTCGTGAATTATGCGGACATGATCGAGACACTTCTCCGAACAATAACCAATAGAGGAATCTGGAAATTCATATGGCTCCCACATATTTCTACGATTACTTTGCGATCGAATGAACCACTTACATACGATACCAATTTCCCTTTGTCTCACGATATGTTACTTATCCGAGGTTTATGATCGTCGGTATCTCTGCATACCTAGTTCAACCTCACATCGATAAGTACTCTTTTCTCGTTCCCGTGATATGTGATCCCTTGTGACCAAGTCACATGCTTGCAAGCTAATTGGATGACATTTCACCGAGAGGGCCCAGAGAATATCTATCCGTCATGTGGATGGACAAATCCCACTCTTGATCCATGTGTTTCAACCAATACTTTCCGAACACTCAATGCCACTTTTATAGCCACCCTGTTACGGTGTGGTGTTTGATGACATCAAAGCATCCATCCGGTAAAGGTGATATGCATGATCTCATGGTCGAAGGAATCAGGTTACTATGTATCAGAAAGCATATAGCAATTGAACTATTGAAATGACTTGATCTTTATGCTACGCTTATCTATAGGAGTATGTCCACCATATCATTCTCCTAACGATATGATCCTGTTGTTAATAACATCTCTATGTTCATGATCAGGAAACAATGATCATATATTAACCAACAAGCTAGTTTAACAAGAGGCTTTACTAGGGACTCTTATTTTAGTTTACAAATCACACAAGTATTAATGTTTCCGGTTAATACAATTATAGCATGGTATGTAAACATTTATCATAAGTGTGAAGATATGATAATAACCACTTTATTATTGCCTCTTGGGCATATCTCCAACAGTCTCCCACTTGCACTAGAGTCAATAATCTAGTTTCAAACCTTTGTGTATTCAACACCTATGGCTTTCCGGTGTTGTATGTACACGATTGCTAGTGGTCAACTGATCTCCGGATCTGACACTTCCAGGTCCGTGTGTAATTGCATGTCTTTGCGTCTCTACGCATCACTCATTCTTTAATGAGATGGCTTTGTATGATTTGGTCTTTCGGTGTGACCTTTAGTTCTTTGGGGTTAAAACATGTTGATAATATTGTCGCACAATATATCTTCATAGTATTATCCCGCTGTGAACTACACCTAGTTTGATAACAAACTACTTGACACAAATGCCCTCTTTTGCTGCTATAATAGCAGTCATATACTTAGCCTTTTGTTGTAGTATCTGTCACAATGTCTTAACTTTGGAACTCATCTAAATCCATTATGGAACTCACTTTCCATTATATTGTGCCACCCTTAGTTTAGATTGAGATAAAATAAATTTGTACTTTGTGACAAAACTAGTATCAATGTAGTACTTTTACAATGAACTAACCATCTATTTGTCACTTCTACAAATAATATACTCTTAGTTCTTCCAAAAGATCATAAGAATATCCTTACTATTGTCCAATGATCATCTTACAAATCATTCTGGTATATGCTCACAACATTTAGAGCATAGGACATATCTGGATTTGTACATATCACAGTATGATTGATATAAATACTCTTTGTGATTTCATACATCAAGTATCAATCTATACTTGAATCTTTGTTTCACTTACCAAGTGCCAATACACTTGAATATATCATCAACATTGAACTCTTTCAATCCTTTCTGTGCAACAAGAACCTTTCTTGTAGTTTCTATATTGAATTCATTCAATATCTCGTCTATGTACTTCTGGCACAACCATATTAGCGTCTATTGATGCCAAATATTTGGGTTTTGCCTAAGTCTTTCATCGGGATGAAATTCTTAATATGTGTTAATAAAAGATACATTATTTCCAATCAACAATATGTCCTCCACATAATGTATTAGAAACATGTCTTAGCGCTCCCACTTAATTTCTTGCAAATGCAAGCATCTTCATTGTCTCCGATGAAATTAAACTCTTTTAACAGTTTCATCATAGTGAAGATTCCAACTTCGCTATGCTTACTTCAACCATTGAAGTTTGCATATGCTTTTAGCATCCTTTGAATTAACAAAACCCTTTGGACCGTGTCATGCACACGTCCTAGGTAACCATTCTATTAGAAGAATCTTGTTTTGTTTATTCTACTACCACATAACAAATTATATGTAGTGGTTGCTACATTAATCCGTCTAGACTAAAAATCGCTATGAAAGATCAAATCTTGTCATATACAACCTTTGAACATTGTTGTGAACTCTTTCCCAACATGTCGACTATTTCATAGATGTGAAACATCCATGTCTACTTCTTTATAGATCCAAACACAACTGCAAGGTCTTACACCTTTTTCGAGGGTCCTTCAAGTTCAAAACTTGATTTCTTGTGTATGGAACTTTCACGGATTTTATGGCTTCAAGCCATTTGACGGAGTCAGGGCCCATCATTGCTTCTTTGCATGTAGTCCGTTCATTATTCTCAAATAATGATTCAACCCTCAAATCTTGGTATTTGATTGTTTACTTGACCTACTTGGTTCAATAGAAACTTAGACCTCCGTGACCACAACCTTTGAGGCACGTGAGCCATGAGCATTGTTGCTGCCTCCGGAACACTTTTCGGTGCTGCGCAACTTTTGCACATATAGCTAAGGTTCTTTTAACCTTATCAAAGTTCTATTGTCCTCCCACTTAACTTTACACGAAAAATTCCTTCTCAAAGAAACTTGACGTTCTAAGCGACAAACACTTTTGTCTCCGGTGTTTATGGAGGAATACTTAACAGTAATACAAAGACAGGTTTATCCGACTTTGGTTGCACACATCTTTCTTATGCATAGCATACCAATGTTTTAAGAAAAGACTACTTGGGTTTTATCCCAAACCATAACTTTATATGGTGTCATTTCAGCGGATTATGATGGAGCTCTTTCAGTGGAAAACGGTAATCTCTAAAGCTTTTAATCTTTAAAATATAATGGCAGTTTTATGAATTATACCTTTGATCTTACCATGTCAAACAAGGTTTAATTACATATCTCGAATGCTCCATACTCTTATGGTGTTTCGGGAAATGCAAATCCACGGAACTATTCCATAAATCTTAGGTATTATGCTAAACTTGTAACTTAAATATCTTCCTTTATGATCTTATCATAAACTATTCATATTCTTGTTACAATGATTTTGTACTTCATCTTGAAAGTCTTTGAACTTTTCAAGTGTTTCATACTTTATCCTTATTAAGTAAATATTCATATATTCACTCCAATTTTCGGAGAAAGCATATGAAGTTGAAATTCATCGCTCTTGACTACACATAATGGACTTTGTACAACAATATGTACAAGTTCAAATAAGCTAGTCATTCGCTCCTTTGGCCTATGAACGAAGTTTTAATTATCTCTAGGAAAGTTTCACAAACGTCATTTGATCAAAAATCAAAAGACTCCAAAATTCCATCCACATGGAGTTTCTTCATGTTTTCTTTCCAATATAATTTAAACGGCGATGTCACTTCCTAAGTGATCTTTCAATCAATTTGTCTTTCGACAATTTTAGCACTAGTTTTATGGATGTGATTTATCCAACGAGATTTGTGAATCATCCATCTTTTATGGATTACGGCAATTATTTGAACAACCCTTTTGTTCTCATAATACCTGATAAAACAAATCCTGAAGGCAAGCTTTGATGTTTAACGAGCAACACAATAACCCTTTATTTGTTTTCGATGAACATCATCACATATTCTTTTGCTAGTTACTTAGGCCATTGTAGTTCATGAATTGTGTTGTTTCGTATGACGATTCACACCAACAAATTCAGTATCAAATACTTAAGAACCACATTGTTTAATAAGCAAAGAATATAGCCATAACACGTATATCATCTATATACTTAAACTGAACAATTCTAGTCTTTTCTTTTCGCCATATACTTATGAGATTCTCTTCAAGATTTCCTTCTGCTTGAAAGAATCTATCAACATCAATAGTGGAGTCATACATATGACACATAGTCCAAAGCGTGTATAGTTAAATACCAATGTCTTTGAACTTGCACTTTGAAGTAGATCACCATTATCAAATATTTGGTGTTCTTTCAAATTCCTTTCTTTAGTAATCTCTTGGTGTAGTAAACATTTTACCTACATCAAATATTCACCCTCATCATGGATTTATCCATGATCTAGCTACTTTTAGCTTGTAACGGTGAATCGCGAGTATAATGTTGCTCTCCAAAACCTTTTGGAAGATTAGGACAACTAGTGTCTCCAACCTTTTGCAAATTCTCATCCAAATATGAGAACATGAACTTTGCCATATTATACTTTATCATGTTGCAACCAAAACTTTGTTTCAGATATCACAATATCTTCCACACATCATGGTTTCTGAAACAACTCTTTCAGATCCTAGATAACCTTGATATTAAGAGAATCTTTTGAATATCAAGAATCATGGAGACAAACATGATACTCAAACACTAACACTTGGAATTGTCACTCTTGTTTTAATACTAATTATTAAACTTTATGGAGTAACCGGAAATTATTGAAAGTTTGCAATAGGACTTTTAAACTTTAGATTAACACTTCAAAACAATACGATACCAGTTCGTAAAGTAACTAACCAGAATTCTATAGTTCTATCATCTCAATTATAACTAAGCGCAAGGTGGTAAACGGATGCCAATGACTACAACAACTATGCAAATTCACTTTGAATTAGTTTATGATAAATTGAGTTCTAATTAATAATTAAATTAATCCAGGTGAACTCCCACTCAAAACAACATCCCTCACATTGTTTTAGTGATCACACGAACCAAATCCACCACATCAAAACCGATCATCACGAGAGTTGATGTAGCTTTAATGGCGAACAATCAACATGTTCATCATATCTACTATATGACTCATGCTTTACCTTTCGGTGATCCGTGTTCGAGACCATGTCCGTACATGCTAGGCTCGTCAAGATCAAACCTTAGCTACCGTGATAAGCAAATCTGCTTGCTTACGTTGTATTCACCCGCGGAATCAAAGACACCCGATCATCACGTGGTGCTTCGAAGCAGCAAGCTTTGGCAACGGTGCATACTAAGGGTGAACACTTTAGAACTTGAAATTTATGTGCATGAGGGATCATCTTATAATGCTACCGTCTACTAAGCAATACAAGATGCATAAAGGATTAACATCACATGTTCATAATATGTGATATGATATGGCCTTTCTTCTTTGTGCTTCCGATCTCCATCTTCAAGCACGAACATGATCTCCATCATCACCGGCATAGCATCAAGGTCAATGACGCTTCTTCATGGTTGTCGTCTACCAGCTTCAACTATTACAACTATTTTGAATAGACACGCAGTCTTAATGTAAATTAAAGACAACCATATGGCTCCCGCCGTTGCCAACTTACAATAAGGAACATTGCATACATCAAATATAATCACAATCATGGCCATATCACATCATCAGACACCCCTCGCAAAACAAAGTTAGACGCCTCTACTTTCTTTGCATATTTTACGTGGTTTGGGGCTTTCATAAGTGTCGTTCTAACCTACGAACAAGAACCACAACATTGATACTAGTATTGTTGATTACCCGTTGTAAATTGGATCTTTACTATGCTAGGAGAAACAGCACCATAAAGCCACTTATGCAATACGAGTTGCATGTCAAGCGTGGAGCAAGTCTCATGAACGATGTCATGTAAGGTTAGCCCGGCCGCTTCATCCCAACATACCGCAAGATGCAAAGTACACAAAAAGCAATCTACAATAAAGCATCAATGCCCACAATGACCATTGTGTTCTACTCGTGCAACAGATCTACATATAGACACGGCTCGATACCATCAGGGGTTCGTAGCATGGAAAACAAAATTTTCTATCGCATACAAACAAACAAGCCAAGATCTATCTACTAGATTGTAGCAACGAGTCGATAGAGGAACTCACCTCAAGATTCCAAAGCGGTTAACGAGAGCAGATTCTCGTGGGTGATGTAGTCGCATTCTTCCGATCTCAAGATCGTAGACGATCCTTCCAGCGCCACGTTCCAGCAGCGCTCCCAGTCGGTCACACGCTCGATTGACGAAGACCTTCCTCTCCCTTGTTCCAAGAAAATGGAGGTTGTAGCACTCTCTCGCGATTCCTAAAGACAACGGGCGTGGTACCTAAGTAGAGGGGAGATCCCAGGCTTCGCTTAAGCTAAAGTAGTATGGTGGAGCTTATGAGAGAGGCTATTAGTGGTCTAGTAATTAGACACACCAATTAGAAGGCTCTAAACCAATTAGAAGGCTCTAAACCGCTGGCTAAAGCAATTAGAAGCTCTAAACCAAAACGGCTCTAAACCGGAGATTAGAGGTGGAAACTTGTGTGTTCTAGGAGGAGCCCCCTCCTTATATAGGTGGGAGGGCCGGCCAAGGGAGGAGAGTCCTCCCAAGTCGGCTTGGTGGGCGCTGGCCAAGGAGGAACCTCCTCCAATTCGGCCTCCACCAATCCTCCTCTTCCCACTTCCCAAAATTGCGCTTGACTTTCAAACTAGCCGTTTGACTTTTCAATTTAGGATTTAAATAAACCCTTTATTTTGGACAGCAAGAATACCTAGTACATGATGCAATCATTCCAACTTACAATGACACATTCATGTACCCTTCCCCCTCCGGAGTGCCGGACATTCCGGGACCTTCTAGAATGTTCCCGATGAAAACACCGGAATCATTCCGCTACTCCGAAACGGGACTTTCCTTTATATGAATCTTATTCTCCGGACCATTCCGGATCTCCTCGTGATATCCCGGATCCCATCCGAGACCAACAACATTCGGTCTCTTTCTCATAATACCATAACTACTCAAACAACGTCAATCCTTAAGTGTGTCTCCCTACGGTTCGTGAATTATGCGACATGATCGAGACACTTCTCAACAATAACCAATAGAGGAATATGGAAATTCATATGGCTCTACATATTTCTACGATTACTTTGATCGAATGAACCACTTACATACGATACCAATTTCCCTTTGTCTCACGATATGTTACTTATCCGAGGTTTATGATCGCTGGTATCTCTACATACCTAGTTCAACCTCATCGATAAGTACTCTTTTCTCGCTCTGTGATATGTGATCCCTTGTGACCAAGTCACATGCTTGCAAGCTAATTGGATGACATTTCACCGAGAGGCCCAGAGAATATCTATCCGTCATGTGGATGGACAAATCCCACTCTTGATCCATGTGTTTCAACCAATACTTTCCGAACACTCAATGCCACTTTTATAGCCACCCTGTTACGGTGTGGTGTTTGATGACATCAAAGCATCCATCCGGTAAAGGTGATATGCATGATCTCATGGTCGAAGGAATCAGGTTACTATGTATCAGAAAGCATATAGCAATTGAACTATTGAAATGACTTGATCTTTATGCTACGCTTATCTATAGGAGTATGTCCACCATATCATTCTCCTAACGATATGATCCTGTTGTTAATAACATCTCTATGTTCATGATCAGGAAACAATGATCATATATTAACCAACAAGCTAGTTTAACAAGAGGCTTTACTAGGGACTCTTATTTTAGTTTACAAATCACACAAGTATTAATGTTTCCGGTTAATACAATTATAGCATGGTATGTAAACATTTATCATAAGTGTGAAGATATGATAATAACCACTTTATTATTGCCTCTTGGGCATATCTCCAACAATACGATGAGCCAAAGCGCCACATAGTTCTTTCAGGAAAAAGAAACATCGTGGGAGTAGAGGACAAGATAGACATGTCAGAAGATTATAATAAGTTTGATGATATTCCACCCTTCAAGGTGAAAACTGATCCAAGCATCGTGTTAAATAATGAAGATTGTCCATGGTTGCGTCGCAATCAGAAGAAAGGGAAACACACAAAGAAAACTCAGAAGACTAGATAGGGATGTTGTTGGTGATGTGTAATAATGTATTAAACCTTTCTCCGTGAACATTGTCCGTGCTTCCAAGACCCCGATACCAGCGACGGCGACATCGGCGACTACGACGACTACAATGGCGACGTTTATAGGGCTAGGCACGAGTATGACTGAATCACTCCAACATTCAAAAACAAGTTTGGTTGATTGTGACTTAATCTGGCCATGTATCTTAATTTTCAGTTGAGCTATGTACTTTAATTCCAGTTCAATCGTAATAAAAGTTTATTCCCGCCCATTATTTCCCGCCCTTTTCCTCTCGCCCGTTTCCTCCGTCATTTGGCCCGAGGTAAGATTGTCGAGGAAATAAAGATCCGGCCTGGCCACACACCACCGCCACGCAGGCCCGTCGTGCAGCTCCTCCTGCCTTCGAGAGACACGCCACCGCGCTCAGCGATGGCCACCCAGCACCGCCACGGCGCACGGTCGAAAACACTGCCGCCTACCCGCCATGGAAACCTCGAGACGAGGAAAGAAAGCCCTGCCGCCACCTTCCTGGGGGCGCACGCGGCTTCGCCGGCGGCGATGCGGGGGAGGCGCGAGGAGGGACCGCCGGTTGTTGGGGAGAATCAGTTGGGGGAGGCGCGGGGAGGGACCGCCGTTATATGTGAACATTTATAAAACAAAAATATAAACAAGGTCTCTTTTAAGGTACCTTTTACTGCTGCCAGGGTTAGGATAAGTATGATTACATCCAACGGTTAATATAATGGGTATTTTAGACATTCCCTGTGACAGTTATTATTCCCGACGTTACTGATTTTATGGAAACAAGATCTCACACCCGTCGGCCATGGCGGCTTCCAGCTCTGACGACCTGACGACACCTTCGACAGGCGCGCCCCTCTTGCCGCGACCATGACGGAGGTGGATGCAGCCGTGCCGTGCGGCTCCCCGAACTGGGAGGTGCTCGTCCTGCTCCGTCCGACGCCGGACGCCCCGTAGCCGGAGACGCGACCTGGAACGCGAGACTTGCAGGTTGTCTAGGAGATGCTAAAATGGAGCAGGCGGCTTGTCTGGAGTCCACTATGGTGAACGGTGGCGACGTGCTCCTCTTCGCCAAGGGCTTCAATACGCTGCATGGTCCTCCGATATCCAGTGGCATCGTGGCAGTGTACTAATGTGGCGTCGGCGCCGCCGCCGGTGACCACGTCGTTGCCACGCTCCCAGCTGCCACCTCGGCACAGCAAGTCTTCTGGCGTCCGCGTCCTCCGATGACGGTGCGGCAGGCATCACAGGAGCTCTGCGTCATTCTTGCCTTCATCGGCGAGGTGCCACTCCCGTAGTTGGCCGTGTATACTTTGCCGCGCTCTGGCTCGTCATCAACGCCTCTCGTCGGGACAACGTCTTTGTCCACGATCCAGATCGTCGGCCCAGTAGTTGTGCTTAGACCTGAGCGCCGCTCCCGGCAGGACTGCGTCGTGCTACACGGCCTGGCGACGGCGAGGTAGCTGTGCGTGGGCCGTGGACCTTCTTTGGCGCGGCACTGGGCTTGTGGCCAGCGGGTGGGAGTGTAACCATGTCATCGTCTATGACCTCAGGGCAACGATGACGACGGTGGAGGCATAGAGGGGTTCGTCGTTGGCAAGACGTATTGGTCTTGTGCCTATTTTAATTTTACAGGGAAGTTGATTTTTTAGTGTCGTGTACTCGTGTGCCTATTTTGCCCTCCACTTGTTGCGAGTAACAATCGTACTGGTCAAGATTTTAACTCCAGTATGATTTGATACGAGCCTTTGGATCGACTGCAATTAACGGCCCTTATTAATTTGAGGGTACTACAAAATACCTCATAAACAAATACAGAAGGAAAACAGAAAAAAAAACTAAAACTTTTTGGTACCGGTTGTTATTTGGAACCGGTAAAAAAAAGAATTAACAGGTTGTTATTTGGAACCGGTACCAAAAGTCCACCCTTTACTTCCCCGTACGTGTGCTCCAATCGAATATACAACGACGACGCGACGACGCCTTATCCAAATCCCTCCATCCCGCAGTCCGGCGTCGCCAAGCCGCCGCCGCCGTCACCGCTCCCCCGGCGCAGCTCCCCGGCCGTGCTCCCTCCCCGGCGCAGCTCCCCGGCCAAGCTGCCGCCGTCCTCGGCCGGCCGCTCCGCCCGCTCGCCGGCCGTGCTCCCTCACCGTCGCCGCTCCCCTAGCGCAGCGACTCCCCCGGCCGGCGCCAAGCCACCGCCGCTCCGCCCGCTCGCCGGAAAGTAGCAGGTGAGTCCTCCCCTTGTCCCCCTCCTTCCGGCTCGTTGTTTCCGCGGATGAGGTTGACCGCCGGCGTGGCGCATTAATGGGGAGGCGGCAGGTGGCGCGGCCCCTCGCCAGCGCCGCTGCGTGCCTCACGCTCGCCGTGCTCGTCATCGCCTTCGTCGCCGCCGTCGTCCATGGCGCCAGCGTGCCATCGTCGTCCGTACGTGGGCATCGGCCGTGGCCGTGGCTGCTCGATGCAAGTGTTAAAGAACCAATCATCTATTCATTATGTCATAAGATAATTTTGAAATTTGTGGAGTTTGGATCATCATCCGATCAACTATCTATAGTTAAGCAATACTTCTTTACACTATAAGCTTCAAATTCTAGTTTCTTATATATTAACAGCTATAGTAGATATACGCTGAAACTAATAACTAGGATACTGGTGGGACTAAAGTGAGGACATAGCTCTTGTCTTCCTTTCCGATAGTTGTGTTAACTGTTGAATGAATTTTCATTTTGCTGCTGTTTTTCATTAAGTCTGATCTGATAAAACTCTAGCATGTCTATGCATGGCTCATGCTCCCTATTGCCATCATGCTCCCTATTGGGGCTAGCTTAACCGACATCATGCATAACAATTCATTCTTATTGTTTCATTTGTGAAGATGTTTTTTAGACATAAATATTTCGAGGGTCAACTTTGTGTCTACCAATCAATTCTATATAATATAAACCTCAAGAATAATTAAGGAGGTTCTTCTCTAGAAAGAGATGGCGATTGTTTTACTAGGTTCATACGTGTGCCATTCTTGAGCACTGAAGGTTCCTCGTTCCTTCGTGGCATGCATGCATGTTTATGAAGGCTAGAACATCTACCGACAAATGGCATGCATTTGTTGCCGTCATGCTATCGTTGAGCTTACCTCACTTAATTATCAGCGGTGCTTTTTTTTCATATCGCTACTCACGGGATGTTACCAACAAGCAGATGTTAAATTGTGCTCTGTCTTCTGTCTATCCAGATCTTGTAGTGACATTGAGCTATGGAGCACGACCCCTTCATCCGAGATGAGGAGCAAGAAGACATTGTGCAAAAAATGATATATGAGAGTGCCCGTGGACCAGAACCCGATGGAGATGACGATGATTTTGGCTCACAATTTCTGAACGATGTCGGTGAGGGACTTGAGTCTGAAGAAAGAAGAGACAACGAAGTGTCCTTAACAAACTCCGGCGAGGTGTATTTATATTAAGGCTATGTTCATCAGTAGATGCATTGATTTATTTGTATTGCACTTATTAACGAATAATTTTTATTTTAGCTTTCTGGATCATCGAGCAAATGTGATAAAGGGAAATGAGGCCCGACGCATCGTCTATCGGGCGAGGGTAGGTTAGCCCTCACCGCATTTAAGGATAGTGGTGAACCGGTGGAACCCAAAGAGTACTTCCGTAAATTTATAAATCAAGCTGGAGTTATTGTTAGGGACCATGTACCGATCAACATTGTAGAGTGGCATAAGCTGAAGAACGCGGGGGATGAAGCTAGTTATGTCAACGATACTCTATTTTTTTTTCTTTGGAACAGTCTACTGACACACTTCAACCTACCGAAAAACTTGACGGAAGGCCAGAAGACGAAAGTAAAGAAACGGACTCTTAAGAAGATGGCCACACAATTTCAGACCTGGAAGAAAAAATTATGGGCCAAATATGAAGATGCAGATCCAATATTCACTGAAAGTCTAGTGAAGATAGAAGCGCACTGGCCCGCATTTAAGGCGTATAATCGCTTCATCGCCGTGTCCCGATCAGTCACGGGTACGAAAAATGCTGCAAAGAAGAAATATTTCCATAAATTGGGGTCAGGTGGCTACAAGACTGCCATTCCAAAGTGGATAGCATTTGAAGATAAACTGATGAAAGCAAAGATCGTTCCACAAACAAAGGACTGGCCCAACCGGTCCAAGTTCTGGTTGTTCGCACATGGGGCAGGGTTGGACCCAAAGACAGGACGGATCGTTGCAAAGGGAAAATGGAAGGAAAAATTGCAAAAGTCACGACGCTGCTTGTAGATGCAATAGAAAAAGTTAAAAAGGGAGATTACATTCCCGATAGAGAGAATGACGAGTTGACACTCGCTCTGGGGAATCCTGAATACTTTGGACGAATCTGAGCCCTCGGTGTCACCATGAAGGAAGCGTGGCGGTGCGGCAGTTATAGAAGTCGTGCAAGAAAGAAAAGGGACTTAGACCGGTTATCAGAATTTGAACGTAAGGTGCAGCTGCTTGAGAAAAATCAAATAGACACAACTAGTCGACAGAGGGCACCGATCAATCGCTTTCTACAAGATACTCAAGCCGATGTTGCCCCATCTCAGCCAAGAAGCAGCGTGGGTTCCTCGCATCTTATAGGATGTGGAGCAAGCTACCCCGTGGATTATGTCACGGAGAAGACAGATTGCGAGCTACATGTGCCAATGAGGAACATGTCCATTAAGGTGGCGGTCGGCTATGTTTACCCAAATGAAGATGGAGCAACGCACCATCATATGCCCATTCCGGCTGGCTATGCTCGTGTCGTGGTGGATGACGTTGTGACGGGTTATGAAACAATGGATCTTGATTTTCCTGGAGGTGACGATGAGAAGACAATGGGCGATGTCAAGCGCAGTTTCGCCCTATGGAACAAGAAATACATTGTCTTTTCGCCAAGGCCAACAACTCCTCCTCGTAGCAGTCCACATGAGCAACAAAGTCCACATGAGCAGCAAATGCCATCGACTCCTCCTGGTAGCAGTCCACATGAGCAGCAAAGTCCACACCTACTTGAGAGGGACCCCAGCGCGAGTCCACCATCTCGATATCCTCCGCGTAAGAAAGCGCCCGTTAAGCGGAATGGTTCGCCGACTAGGAAGAGACTTAGAAAGGAGAAAGCACCGCCGCCTATTCAGAAGTTACCTTGGGAAAGAACTATCGAGGAATGCACCGTAATCTCTAAGTCCGAGGTGGAAGCCAATTTTGCTAAGAAAGTGCTAGAGATACCTTTTGAGAAGACACTAGATTCGGTGAAAGTGGTGCGTACCGTTGAGAATCTATATGACCCTGTACCATCGCCGCCATCTGACTATAGGCGTTCTATTGAAAGGTCATATGACGAGATGGTCCTGGCTAAAAAATCTGATCAATCGGTGGTCCAGGCAAAAAAAAGGGAAACAAGTGCACCAGCTCGGAGAACAACCCGTTCAATCGGCCCCCCTCTCAAGGTGTTTGACAAGAAGGCCGTTCAAAGTTCTCGACAAAACACAACCGATTACCCCATCGCTGAAGTAGCATATAAATTTGTTCAAGGGGAAGATTTGGTCGAGAATGTCAGGTTGCTATCAACAAGTATGCGTAATTTGCATATATGGTACACTAATGCCACAAAGAGAGGGATCGAGGCTATCATGGTGCGAGTTAAGGATGAGCACTACTTCCAAGAATACAGTGTGAGCATTGAATTCTGCGAACTTTTTCAGTTATACAATCTCCGGGCCCTCGACAAATCTATCATCAGTTGCTATTATCTGTAAGTGATTTATTTATGTAATTTGAGAAGTCTTTAGCTCAGCCCGTTCATTTTCTGCAATTATACTCAATATAATCTTTTGTGCGCTATATTATGCATATCGAAGAAGCTCGAATGCAAAAGGGATGAAATCAAGGACATTGGGTTCATTGACCCGGATACAATGCATGTAAAAACCATAGAAGATCCCATATATAACAAGGATACACCGGAGACTTTGCTAAGGTTTTTGAAGCGACAACGTGACAAAAAAAATAATACTTTGGCCTTACAACTTTAAGTAAGTGTTACTGTCTTCTAACACATTCTTTTTGCTCACCAGATGTTAAAATTTTAACCGATGAGTTATATCTATGACACTGCATATTTAAACGTGCGCAGGTTTCACTTTATTCTTATCGTCATTAAAATGTATGATGGAGAAGTTGAAGTCTTTGACTCACTAACCAAAGAGCCTATACTATACAAGACGGCTTTTGATATGCTCAAAAAGTAATTTTAATTTCTTATTGGTTTTTTCGTTAATTTCCTGATATCAACAAATTGATAATTCTTTTATGCATTTTCTTTGTCGGGCAGCGTATGGAAAACGTTCATCGAGGAAGATCCGGCCGGTGGATGGAAACCGAAGCTGATATGGCGTTTGAACAAAGTAAGTAGTACTACCGAGGTCCACACACATTTATCATACTTGATTATTGTTTGATTAAATTATATTCTTGTATAGAACTGCGCGAAACAACCATTAGGGACTAATCTATGTGGATACTACGTTTGCGAGTACATTAACAAGATTGTCAGCGAGAGAATGAATAATAAAAGAAATAAAGAGGTACGTAAACAATATTCACAAATTTATTTTGTTACCATCAGTTGTTTTAGTCATAATTGTTTGATTATGATTTGATATATATATATACACATAGCTCATGTATTTATTTGTATCTCATTCTTTTACAGTTGGCAAGAAAGCGGGACACGCTCTCAATCGAGCACCGCTTCAAAGCAATTGGCGAGGAATTGGCGGGATTTTTCCTTCGGGACGTCATAGCTAATTTCGGAGAGTACCACTATGCATGAAGATCGATCTTCATGCATGTACTACATGTAATATATTGTTTAGCTCAGAGAGTACCACTATGCTACATGTAATATATAGTATGCTCCGAAGAGTACCACTATGCATGTACTACTTAATTTGCGATCTTATGCAATTACATATTTTATATATATGCACCAAGTTGATATGCATCACCTTGATCTTCATGTACTACCTAAACCCAAACGCGTTTCTGGCACATCGACGTGATCCTCGTACGATGAAACGATCCGATACCCTAAACACCTACTAAACCCTAAACACTAAATTCTCTGCCAAATCTCTGTCACGTCCCCACGTTTGGTACCGGTTCATGTTACAAACCGGTACCAAAGACTCCAGCCCCGCTGGCTCATGCGTGCCCACGTGGAGGCACTTTTAATACCGGTTCGTAAGGAACCGGTGCTAAAGGGGGGATGATTTAGTCCCGACTTATTGGTACCGGTTGCCAAACCGGTACCAAAGCCCCTCTGAAACGGTACAAAAAGGCATTTTCCTACTAGTGTGTGTTTCCCGCTATGTACTGTACTGTACTGTACTGCTGTGGCATGGGTTTTCAAATTTGCTTAGCGCTTGTGTTTCCCGCTATGGTGTAATCCTTATCACATCTTTAATTAATGGAAGAAATATTGTTCACAAAATATTCTTGCGCCAGGCCATTTTCATTAATATCAGCTTATATATCTTGCCTATTTTGTTTACGAAAACGTGCAAATATCAAATAAGATTTAATTTTTTATATGTCCATGCATTTGTGGAGAAACTTGTAATACACGGGCCGGTACTTATTTTGTACATGGACTCAACATATTGTGGAGAAACTTGTAAGATTACAAGTTTTTTCAGCACAACTGGAAAATGACCAATGAACGTACTGAAAGAACTAGATCACCGCAAGAGGTGGCTATTTGGCTCACGGGTGCATTTGCATCCATTGTGAGAAAATATATTTTGAAATGTTATTTTTTTTAAAACAATATCTACATATAAATTCGAACATGTTATGTTCTTTCACAGGTTTTCGGGATAAAATAACATTCTACATGTCCCGTGCAAAAAAGACAAAAAATATCCCGTGAATAGTCGTATTCACGTGACATTTTTTATCTTTTTTATACATGATACATAAAATATTGTTTCATCCTGAAAACTTGTCAACGGCCATAAAATGTTTGAATGTACATATAGATATTTTTTTTAATGTTTTGATATTTTAAAATATGTTTTTTTATAATGGGTGCAAATGCACCCGAGAGCCAAAAGGGATTTTCGATCACCGCAGCAATACAAAATCCTGTGCATACACCGAGAGAAACTAAGAGCTATCTTTGTATGGTATAATATTTTTTTTGCAGAAGTTAGCTAGCTATCGGTTGATCAGTTATATAAACTTGCAAGATCCATCAATTATGTTTAACTGACATTCCAGGGACATACATCTGCGTACGCCAAATTTCCGCCAACGTAGTTCTATGCCAACGGCAGCCGTTGGCTTAGCCCACATCGGCCTAGACTCACTTGCCATAGGTGTAGTAAGACATCGGCATAGAGGCTAAGCTGACCGCTAAGCCATCGACATAGTCTAGACGTGCCCCACCTAAATGGCTAACAGCCGTTTGGATACGCTGACGGCTAGTTTTCTTCTATTTTTTTTAAATAATTCAATTTTTGAATTGTTTGATAGTTTATCTTACAAGCGTCTTTTTTAACTCTAACTATGTTTAATCTTTGATTAAATTACACTCCGATTAAATTACACTCATGATCAAACATCCCAATCGGTCACCTATCACACTACTCCAGGGACAGGCCTAGTTAATCTCACTAGCGTCTTTGCACATGGACTCAACATATAAACTCAACTTATGAACTGACATTAAAAATTTAGAAAATGCCCAATCAACGTATTCGCTGAAAGAACTAGATTACCGCAGCAATACAAAACCCTATGCATACACCGAGCGAAATTAAGAGCTATCTTTGTATGGTTTGCTTTTTTTTACAAAAGTTAGCTAGCTATTGGTTAATCACTTATATAAATTGCAAGATCCATCAATTATGTTTAACTGACATTCCAGGGACAGACATATGTGTATCACTACAGGGAACACATGGTGTACCGACATCCGGAAGCCATCGGCATAGGCCAAATTGTTATCGGCGTAGTTCTATGCCATCGACATAGCACATCATCGGCCTAGACTCATTTTCCGTTGGCGTAGTAAGCCATCGGCATAGCAGCATAGAGGCTACGCAGACGGCTAAGCCATCGGCATAGTCTAGATGGACCCCATCTAAACGGCTAACAGCCATTTGGATACGTCGACGGCTTAATCTCTGGTCAAATAACACTCATGGTCAAACTTCCTGATTGGTCATCTATCCTTATACTACTCTAGTCCCAGCACGCTTAACTTCTCTGTTTATTCTGTCGATAATAAAATTAGACCTTTTTGATAATATTATCATATCAATCCTAATAACTGTTGCACCATGGTGTCACACGCCTTTATTTTTTTAATTTCAGAGAATTATTTAAGTAACAAAAATGAATAAGTAATAATAATCTTGAATTCAAATAACATTAAAATATATATATATTGCCTTTTTCTATTTAATATATGGAATAATTAATATCTTTATATCTGTAAATCGGAATTCGACAAATAATATGTCTAAATCGATCAGAAAAAGGAGAAGAATCCGAACATGACATCTCTATCATCTTTTCAATCACGTTTCACATATTTTTAATAGTGTACTGCAAGGTTTTTTAGATAAAATTCATTTAATAGTGTTCAAATCTTCAAAAAAAACATATAAAAAATTCCTTTTGAATTTGAGGATTCTAAAAAAAATCCTTAGCTCAAGGTCGAACCTCGCTAAACTTGAAGTGGATATCTGAAGAAATAGCATATTGTGATTTTGAAAATGATTTTTTCAAAAAAAAAACATGAGCATTAGATCATATACTTGTAGTTCAAATATGGTCCACTTTAAACCGATTCGGCAGGATTTGTATTTTTCATAAGGGGTTGACGGAAAGGGTTATGATACTCCTGTTGGGACATTATTCTTGGAATGTTGTCTACTATTTTTTTAAATATGGTGGTACCATTTTAAAACTTTTATTTGGTGGTTGCATCACAAAATACCCCATTTTTTACGCTTAGAATTGGTGTGGGAAAAGTAAAACTTCCTCCTGCAATATTGTTTTCCATTCTAATATGCATATGTGTGCCCAATATGGGCATATTATCATAAACTATTCCATGATTCTAGCCATAATATTGGTTGTTTGGTCTTAAAAACCATGAAACCTCGAGCATGATAGCTTATTTTTTAGAAGTTTTTTTTTGAGATATTTGCAGTATTCCAAGTTTGATATTTTTCTTGCAACTATTTCACATGATATGATATCAAGTGAAGGTTTTACATTGTTTGGATCGTTTTTAAATTTCTATGCCCATTTCAAACTATGGTCAAAACGGCGGGCATGAAGATTCTTAACTCGGGGCCGAGCCTTGCTAAATTTGCAGTTGATCTATGATGAAATAGTATATTTTGAACCTAAAATGATTTTTTCAAAAAATTAATAGAATCATATCATGTACCTTTAGTTCAAATCTGACCCACTTCCACCCGATTCGGTAGTAATTTGTCTTTTTCATAAGAGGTGGACAGAAAGGTTTAAGATACTCCAGTTGGGACATTGTCCTTGGAAGGTTGACTAGTATTTTTGAAAAATAGGATGGTACCATTTTGAAACTTTTATTTGGTGGTTGCTTCACAAAACACTCTATTTTTTACACTTGGAAAATGGAAAATGTCTTTTTTGTGCGACGAAAAGGAAAACTTACTCCTGCAACATTGTCCGCCATCATAAGATGCACATGTCTGCACAATATAGACACATTATCACAAACTATTACGCGAATCTAATCATAACATTGGTCTTTTGGCCTGAAAACCATGAAACCTCGAACATGATAGCTCATTTCTGAGAAGGGTTTTTGTGATATTTGCAATATTCCAAGTTTAATATTTTTCTTGCTACTATGTCACATCATATAACACCATGCGAAAGTTTTACATTATTTGGATCATTTTTGAATTTCTTATACCCGTTTCAAACTATGATCATAATTGCGGGCATGAAGATTCTTAGATCGGCATGAGCCTCGCTAATCTTGCAGCGGTTCTCTAATGAAATAGAATATTTTGAACCTAAAAATGATTTTTCCAAAAAATTATGAGCATTAGACCATGTACCGTACCTGTAGTTCATATCTGACCCACTTCCTACCGATTCGGTAGAAATTTTTCTTTTTCACAAGGGGTGAACGGAAAGGTTTAAGATACCTCGGTTGGGATATTGTCCATGGAGGGTGGTCTAGTATTTTTTTAAAATGGGGTGGTAATATTTTAAAACTTTCATTTGGTAGTTGCTTCACAAAACACCCCGTTTTTTGCACTCGGAAAATGGAAAATAGTTTTTTGATGCGATAAAAAGGAAAACTTCCTCCTGCAACATTGTTCGCCATCCAAGATAAACATGTGTACACAATATGGACATATTATCATAAATTATGTCACGATTCTAGCCATAGCATTGGTCCTCTAGCCTCAAAGCCATGAAAACCTCGAACATGATAACTCATTTATAAGAAAGTTTTTTGAGATATTTGCAGTATTACAAGTTTGATATTTTTGCTTGAAAATATGTCACATATAACATGACACCATGCGAATGTTTTATATTGTTTGGATTGTTTTTGAATTTCTTATGTCTGTTTCAAACTATGTAATGTTTTTATGTTTTACTTAATTGTTATTCAACACAAATGTGTAATATTTGAGTGTAGATAGATAGATCTTATTTTTCTACAAATTTTGGTAAATTCTTTATATTTTCCTGAATTAGAATAATTTAGTTATGATTTTTTAGGATTAATGTGGTAAAAGAGAAAAGAGCTACGTAGACGGCATTGAACCTAAGCCGACGGCTAAGCTGTCGGCATAGGCCTGACGCCGTCACGGGCAAGCCCCTATATCGATGGCCCATGCTATGCCGACGGCCCTCCTATGCCGACGGTCGGTTTGCTCGACTGCCTATCTCGGGGCCTACGCCGACGGCCCCGACAAATAGCTGTTGGCATAGCAGCTGGCCGTCGACGCCTTGTTCCTTTCATGTAGTGTATAATTATGGATTGATGTTTGGTTATGGAGAATAGTTTATCTCACCACCTCATTAAGTTGATGTTATAAAGTAGCTTAACAGATATGAGCTATGGAGTATAAAAAGTTGCCTTTTACTTGTAGCAGTGTAATCAAGTGTTCAAAAATATTTTATGTACTCCTTCCGATCTATATTAGGTGTAACCAATTGTTAAAACTAATATGGATCAGATGGCGCACTAAATTATAATTCCTTAGCGTATCATAACAGCACAAATAACAATACCTTGTTTTTATGAACACGTGGTACCTAAAATATACATTGTAGAAATACCATCCTTGTTATCTTGGTCATACCAAAGATAGCTAGATTGAAACCGTGTAGGCGGAGCCGGCATGTTTGCCCGAGCGTCCGTGCACTTTACAGTCTTTGCCTTTAGAAAAAAAAACTAGCACAGAGTCCCTCGCAAATGCGAGGGCATCATATTTAGTTGGTTGAAATAAAGTTAATATATTATGAATATCACATTTATTGATAATAAATAATATTGTTCTCCGACTATAAAAATGTTAAGGAAAATAAAATATCATAAAAGTGAGTAAAATCTTTAACATTCTTAGTTATCTGTTAAAACACACATTTGTTTTGCTTGTAAGTGATATTAGATCAGTAAATATAATTATTTTTATGTGATGTTAGATCTATGTGAGGTTTTCTAAAATGCCCTATTTGAAATATATTTTAAAATATATCAATATTATATCAAGCTTCAATCCGGTGGTCTACACACTCGATCACATGTATTTGATGTGTCATGTAAGATGACGTGGCTTTGGATGATATAGTTCCAATCTCTTAATTCGACAATACATTTTATTATGTGATTACAATGACATATGCTCTTTTTTTTATACATTCCATGTGCTCTAAAGTTTAATCCATCACATCATATATATCTAATCATACAATTCAAACAATTTTGTTTGAAAAAATATCTTAAAGTTAAAACCGTACACACGTACAGGGTGACCCGCGCATTTGCGTGCTAGATATATTTTGTGTTTGTATACTTGTATTCTCAGGTGCATGTTATATTACATTTTAAAGTTTTCATATGTGGTAAAATATGGAGCCAAAGTATCGACACAAAAACATATTTCACGGTGTTTTTGGATATTTTTTCCTAGATATCGCACAAAAAAATGTACAGTTGGTTGGTTCATTTGTTTTATACAAATCTTTCATAATGAAAAGATAAAAATGAGGTGTGGCCGATTGATACATTTTGATCAAACATTTATGAATCTTGGTAGGCATATTTCCATTAAGTAAATTAAGCGACAAAAGAAGACCAAAGACATAGCTTTTTGAGGATCATTAGTAAGAACTATACACATTTCATATTTCATACGAATGTTTCATTTTCATCCTATTTCCATCAACATTTTTTGTGAGATTTAACACTAAAAGTTAAGAAGGAAAGTGATGTCATTTACGTACATATTGTTGCAATCCTCTAGATGATCTATAAATGGTCTTGTTGCAGTCATTTTTTTTATTTTGCAATATCTATCCATCATATCATTTCTACATGTTTATCTTATTCTAATCACATCAGCCTTTTGTCTACCCATGTCACTATAGTAATAAGTAATTACTGGTGTTAGGAAATCACATAGTGCTAAAACAATATGTCTCCCTCAATCTTGTAATAGGTAAGTTTGGTTTAAAATTTTCCCGCTAAAGACACATGCTACAATTGATTTGTGCATCTAGGACAAC
This sequence comes from Avena insularis, assembly GCA_023614405.1. NCBI lineage: Eukaryota > Viridiplantae > Streptophyta > Magnoliopsida > Poales > Poaceae > Avena > Avena insularis. Next base: position 377,764,681 of record CM042685.1, read on the forward strand.
ATTTTTATGTCTGATATGGTAGGGCTTGCATGCATTGTATGTTTCTTAGATCCTATATTTTTATTCCACATGGCATATATCACATGTACATGGACGGCCTTATAAGATTTGTTTCTTTCATCTTCTATTCTTTGACCCGCCACACCATTGAAAATGTCTAGTTAATTTTTTTGGTTGGTGATTGAAATCATATCTAGATTCCTCTAAACGTTTTCATCATCTCTCACTCACTATCATCGTCGTTTATTAATATATTTTTGTATTTCCCTTCCATCAACGTCGATCATTCTTTAGCACAACATAAGTCACCTATGGACACAACAGACTTTATGTGTTTTCTCTAGTTCTTTTTCTATGATGTACTCCTTCCCACACACGACATTCATATTGTTGATCTATTACTACTTCATCGTATCACATCATGTCTCTATATTGATGAATGTTTATGGTAGTATAATATACATATATTATATTAATACACAACTTTTGTCTTATACAATGGAACCCATTCAATGATATACTCGACCCCATGTCTCATATGCATGTACGATACTTCGCTTCTTCCCCAGCTATAACTTTTCTCTTACTATTAGTCACTTTGAATTTTGTTAATGAAAACAATTTTGTACCGCCTCCGATCCATAATCAGTGTCAGTGATTCAGTACAATTTTGTACTAAATTAGCTACAGTTATTATAGAACAGAGGAATTAGCTAGTTTCGGTCGAAGGCATACATCTTTTTGTGCCTATTGAAATCCGGTCACAAAATATTTTCATTATGTATGGCATGTTTAGGAGGATTTCCATCGCCCAGTCTGAGCCAGCATAAGAAACATCCTGGCCTAGTTTTTTTCTTAGTCATGACTCCTCCGTGTGAATTTATTTTGTTGAGAGAAAAATGATGAAAATCCCATGCATGCTGCAAGATCGGAGAGAGAAATAGCTATACGCTTAGTTTGAGAGATATTGTGAATTTATTTTGTCGAGAGAAAAAGATGAAAATCCCATGCATGCTTCAAGATTGGAGAGATAAATAGGTGTATGTTGGAGTAGTAGATGTTATGGTGAATTTATTATAGGATGTCACATAGTGGTCTGGTTAGGGCTGTTTTTTTACATGGTCCGGTTAGGGATTTTTTTCTGGCATGGTCCGGTTAGGGATGTTGACCCACGTTGGATCGTTAAGGTGTGTAGCTAGGTAATCAAGTTAACGTGGTATGGTACATTTTTTACACGTATATGTTCTACGTGACGCTACTTATATTTTTTAAACGTGATCCCTAGCTGTGCACTTGTTTTAGTTGAGCTGAAGTTCACGCGCAGCTCTAGCTAGCTGCTCATGTGTACATCGGGGGCCATGGATGTGTAGATCTCTTAAAATCGGAGTGAAATTTCTCCCCCACTTGTTTTGCTCATCTACAGTAGGGTCATGATGTACATCCAGTGAGAACCAAGCGCAGGCTTAGTGGCAAGACTAGCGAGTGCGCAACCAGTCCACCTGGATTCGAGTCCCCATGGGGACCGAATTAAACGGGGTGTTATCCTAGCGCGTTAATCCGCTGCTGGAGAGGTCTCATCTACCTAACAATGTATACCCCGCGAGGGATCATTCCCCTGGGGTCAATGTTTTTATGGTGTACTTCCAGTGAATTTTAACTCAGGGCGGGACTAATTTCTTTCTCACGTACAGCAGATACGTCGTGCGTGTATGTGGATCCTCTAGAACCAGAACTGGCAGTATTAGTTTTTGCTCATGTACAGCAGGTGTGTCATGGGGTTACTTGTGTATAGATCTTTCCTGAAATCAAATATTTTGTCACTACTAATTTTCTTAGTCACATACAACATAAGCCATACTAAAATGCACATAAGCTTTGTTAGATTTTAGTCGGTAGACATTTTTGTTACATGCATGGGAGTTTTTCTATGTTCTCTGATTTTTCTTGTCTTTTTATGGGATGGTGTTTGTTGATATTCTGTTTGTGCACTTACAGTAAGCAAACTAATTTCAACCCAAATTCGTATCAGCGTGTAAGTTTTATGTTGAAATTAGCACTTTTTTTTGGGGCGGGGGAGGGGGGGAGGGGGGGGGGGCACTATAGTGTAGGGAGATGGGCACTAACACGAGGTTTACTCATGTACATCAGGAGGGTTATGGAGGTGTATGGATTGCATCATTTTTTATACATCTAGGTTGCTACTTTGTTTTTTTGGACTGTAATTTTTTGTATATGGACGGTATTAAATGCATATGGACTTGTAATATTTTATACAGATGGATTGTAACTAGCATGAAACTTTTTTCATATGGATAGTATCAGGCTGTAACTTTTTAGATACATAGCCTGTAACTTTTTTTGCATGTGGGTCATAACTTTAGATACACTAGACCATGGCATAATTTAAGGTCCTTGAGAATAACTAGTCAGTTCAAATACTGGATAAGTTCTTGACGCTTCAACAACCCACCTTTTTTTACATCTAACCATGGTTGTAGAATCACTGATCAAGATGTGTAGAAGTAATCTCAACTTTATGGTCAAGTTCTTGCACAACATGAGGAATAGGGGACAGATGTTCTGCTTCCTTTTTCTAGGTTGTTTGCTCCCTAGTTTCTTGTAATTTCTGTCCCAAAATCTGCTACGCCATGGAGTTTCCAGCCACCAGCTGATACAGGAAGAAGAGGGAGTAGGGAAGGGTTTCAGGCATGTTTGTTATAGGCAGGTTTTGGATGTTCACAGGCCTGTAATTTTACTGGGGCATGCTCTGACACGTAAAGCCAGCGGGAAAAGGGAAACGAGATCGCGTTTCTATTTTGGGAACCTGTTGCTTTCAGCTTTGGACCGCTTTCTGTTTTGGGAAATATCCAGTTTCAGACAGGGAGTATTTTTCTCTGACTAAGGATCATACAAGGGATGAGCACGAAAGCCGTTGTGCTCCCGTACAAGCGCATACTATGCGGTGCTCCCCCCTGTCTGAAACTGGATATTTCCCAAAACACAAAGGAGGTGTTTTGTAGTACCCTCAAATAAATAACTGCCCTTTATTTTTGTTCATCCAAAGGCTCACGACAATTCATACTGGTGGCAAAAATATGACCAGTATGATTCATACTGCTAGCTCACGACCACAAAATCGGCACCGAATAGAAAAAAAGGCCGTACGCCCCGGCCCAACAGAGCCCAGGTTGTACGTGCCCAGGGAGTCTATGTGCTATGCTATCGATCTGGGAAAGACAGCAGTTACCCTCGTTTATTCAAGATTGAAGCGCGTGGTGTGCCGCCGCCGATCTCCGATGCTCAGCACCGCCGCCGCCTCGGCACCTCCCGCCGGCGTATACGATTCCTGCGTAAATATCTTTACCTACCACCCTCCGCTATCCTCCTACCCCAACTATAGCCCTTGGCCTCGCCGCCGATTCCAGACCCCACGACGCCACCGTCCTCCATCGCAAGGCGACCGAGCTCGTTACACGGTTCAAGGGTAGGTTCGTGGGCGTGCGCCCGCTGTCTGAGATGGCCAACGAGTCCGTCCCGCAGGACGTCGGCGCGCTCAAGGAGGTGGTGGCGGTGTTCCAGGTCATGCTGGGCTGTGTCGGGGCATCCCGGCGGTTGCGGATGAGAGGCCTGTGGAGTCCGCCTCTCATAGCCCACCTGGCGCGTAACGCGTGCCCCGGAGGTGCAAGGTGTGACCTGGCCTGCTCAGGCGCCGTCGCTTGCCCGCTCCTCTCGGGCGCCATGACCGACCCCATCGGCGTGCACCCCGTGTTCCGCGCGTTCATGGTGAGAAGGTGGCGCCCTGGACTGATGTTGCCGCTCACCAGCGGGCCCAGGGCATGGCGGCGTTGGATGGTTGCGCTCATGGTGGACGTAGCGGTGGCTGAGAAGTTTGCCCGGACGTTCGTGGTGGCCGTCTCCTGGACCGGCATGAGAAGGTGCGAGGCCATGAGCAACAAGGTGTGCCTGGCTCTAGCGGTGAGCTGGTGGCCAGCAATGGGTTACTCAGCAAGTCCCAACTCCATGAACAAAGATGACCTGGTGGCCAGCAATGGGTCACTCAGCAAGTCCCAACTCCATGAACAAAGATTCCGACGGGCCCTATGTATGTTTTGTGCTATGTCATTCTGAAATGAATAAATGAAATTGCATTATGGAATATTGAGACTCTCTCAGTACAACATTCTGTCATTTTTGCTCAAAACAATATGCCAGGAAATTGGAATTGATGAATAACCAGTCCAACTATATACAACAGTGAAGAAACAACACTAAGGGTACCTGACGAATACAATAAGGAAATTCAAACATAGACGTCAGAATACTCACGGGAGTACCTGATCCAGCACATCTAGCATCCTAATCCAGTACCCAGCAAACTTCTCACCAAGTCAAAACACCCAGCAAACTTCTCACCAAGTCAAAACATCCAGCAAACTCTGGTGTATTTTAACAAGACAGCAGCGCATAAAGTGGAGTAAGCAGTCCACAACAAATACTTCGGCATGTGCATTCACAGATAATGAACGGTAATGAACATATTCATCAAATCAAATCTAACTGGTCCGTCATAATAAAAACAATCTGTATTAGCCTTGTTGTGAAGTTCATGGTATCGATCCATCTGATCCGACCACTCTAATCCATATTTAGCTTGCATCGTCCATCTGACAGCAACACAGCAGCAAGGGATGTTGAGCAGCATTGTCCATCGTTCACCTCTTCCTTTCTAACACTGAACCCTTCGACCTTTTACAGAACTGGTATCCTTCCTCCTCACACCTGAAGGTCTTGCTAACAACGCGGCGATACTCATCGATCAACTACAAGCCAACACCTTCACCATCCATGTCTGAAAATTGACATCATCAGATTAAAATTCATGCTAGTAGTCAATTAAATGATCAGAGTAAATTTTCCATCTCAGTACTAATTTATACTAGCAACTTCTAGTTATTTGTCGCCTTTCAGTCTACAGATGTAAGTTTAATCGATGAATCTAAATAGTTTATACCAATAACCGAGCTTCATGTAAGTTCATGTAAGTTTTATTGGCTTTGTACCTTGGAATGATCATGTCTACATGATAAATGAATGTAAAAGAAATCCAATGTACAATGTATGTTGGCATGGAATAAAAGAAATTATGTTAGCAGTTTTGTACACTGTTTGCTCATAAATCAAACATCAATTTGGTACAAACAAAAATACAGAAATCTGGTACAAAATTGGACAAGACTTTCGTATGAATTCGATAGCGATTTGTGTGCCTTTTCTAAACAGAACTACATCAATAACATACTACATATAGTACACTAACAAAAGAAACAGCATTTTCATCGGTACATACCCTAGTTAGATTAGAAAACTAACACTGACCATCTGACCTAGCATTTTCAGCGGAACAGCATCCAGAATCAGTTTGTTCATCAAACTGAAGTGAATTTCAGCAGCACAAAACAATAACGTACCTTCCGGCGATCTTGATGCACAGGATTCGTGTGGGTGGCATCGGCCGCGTCTCCCTGCAGGAAGGCCGCGTGGGAGGTGCACGAGGCAGCGGCGGCGGCGCCGCCCCTACTCCTGTGGGCGCGTGATAGCTGAGGGAGGAGGCCGCGGCGGCCCTACTGTGGGGGCATGGGAACTGGACAAGGCGGCGGCGGGCACGCGGCAGGTGGAGGCGGCGGTGGCGTCGTGCGGGAGAGGGCGGCGTGGGAGCTGGACGAGGCGGCAGCAAGCACGCGGCAGGTGGAGGTGGAGGTGGAGGTGGAGGCGGCGGCGGCGTGAGGGAGAGGAAGATTCTCGTGTGGGAGAGGATGAATCGGTGTTTATAGATTTTTTTTCCTACAACTAATTTTTTTCCTTGGTATTATGGCTAATGGGTCAGTTGGGCCTAATCTTTCGGAACCGTCAGATAGAATCATACTTGTATCTACAGGTGACCAGTAAAAGGTACCGTAAAACTTGCCACAAAATAACACCGATTCGAAGAAGGATTCGTGTAAAACAACCTTATTATAGTGATAATGCCAGGAACTATAATTAACATGTGACAAACTGGGAGGAACAAATTAATAGAACCCTTGCCTCCTTCAAGCTCCAGTCCAAGTACAGGGTCAGAACTGAAAGACCCAACGAAGGAAGCAAGATAGAAAAGAAAAATCACATTTTCCTACAATATATATGAGTGCTTTGTTTAATCTCTTCTCATCATCCCTGCAAAACAATTTCTTCTTATCATTTTTATCCTGATTCACGAACACCATGATGATTTTCAAACGGGTGCAAAGACATCACCAGAATGGTAAAATGCGTATTGTGTACGAGTTTGATATAGTACTCCCTCCGATCTATAATAAGTGTCATTCATTTTGTACTAAGCTAGTAGAAACTTTGTACTAGATGGACGACACTTATTATGAATCAGAGGGAGTAGTATTTTAGCCTTCTTGTACTCAAGTCTAAGCCCCTCTTTGTACCTCTTTATATACCCCATGATGCTCATTGCAACAAAATAAGACGGGTTCGAGAATTTTCAAAAATAATGCATATAAATGCTTTTGCGGTTGCCAGGGTGACGGGCCCGGGTAGTGCGAGAACTCGGAGTGGTAGCTATAAAAATTATCGTGGTTTGAATAGGTGCTATTTATAGTTGGATCTTTCCAATTGGGTGAGAAGTTTTCAGCTTGGCTGGTGCACAGCCTTAGAGACGGTTTGGAAGCCAATGTCTCGGAGGCTCCAGTTTCTTGAGTGGTATGGTCGTCATCGTGGTTGTTGCATACCCTCGGGGCCAGTGTTCATTGGTTGGGTTTGTATATCAGAGAAGCGGCTCTATGTTTTTCCATAGTTTTGTAGAATTATGGATCTAGTTGCTTGAGTGCTAGAATCACTGAATCTAATAGTGCCGATTTCAGCAATACATCTTTGAATGTAAGATGTCGGCTCTGTTCACTCGATAACGGAGTCACTGGCTCCATTGAGGCACGTCCGGTGCTGTTGTGTGTCCGCTTTTCAGTGGTTTTGTTCTTAACTGACCATTTTTATCCTTCTTAATCAAATGGCAAAACTCCCGTCCATTGCTTGAAATAAAAAATATCAATGATTAGAGAAAAAGGTGTTCAACTTCTTCTGGAAGAGCTTATTGGGTGTAAAAACATGTACAAATAGAATCTGCTACACAATGGTAAGGAAAATCGTCATACACTTCGTAAACCTGCCTTCAGACACCAATATAAATTCATGTACACTATGCTCATTTTGCAACGCGCATGCATCATATTAAGAATATGGTGCAACCTTTTCATAATAAAATAATAAAGTTATTATTTAGTTATGAAGATCACGGAAATTATTATAAAAAACAATATTGGAATGAGACCACAAGACTGTTGCTTGCTAAAACACCACTTTTGAATCATCGAAGACCACAAAAATTGTTGAATTTACTACCAGTTCCATTAATCATTTATTTCAATTAGAAAAAGTAATGTACAGATAAGAAAAGATTGTAGATTGTCACTTAAAACCGATCCACTATACTAACAAACCGATTGTCACATAAGATCCAAGGTACTTCAAACAAACGCCTAGAAAGTTTTATCAAAATCTCAGAGTTGCAATGATTTGTGTTCTGGTTCGCTTGACATAGAAATCCATTTTTCCAATGATCAATGATATTTTTTTCATACTACTAGTGAAATACTTGTGCATTTTCACGAATATAAAAACATTACTCGACGTCGTTGTTTACAATGTTTTGTGAAGTTAACTTGGTGAAAAACCTCAAGATTAGTTCACCTTAATTTAATAAATGTGCAATGTGCGGACTAGAAAATAGCTTTTAATTTGCAGAAAACAAAAAAGTAGATTTTGATGGACCATATAACTTCAAGGTTCTGCACAATGTAATCAAAATTATCATATGATTACATAATTTCTAGAGTTCAGAATTTCATAATAGAGAATGATGTCAACAACTGCAGTAACCGTCCATGGTAATTCCTTCCCTTGGCAACCACATGGATGGGCAGAATTTCATGATAGAGAATGATGCGAACAATTTTATGACGGTATCACTTACCAGATAGTATGCTGGTCTACGACAAGGTTTTAGCTTAGAAAAAATGAGGATAGTCAAAAATAGCTTACAGCTGAATGGGATTAGGTAGATCCAATGAGGCTGGATTGGGATTACATGTTTTTTCTACATTAACATAGAGAGGAGATATGGCAGTGGATGACGAGCTTGTAAGGCAGGTCAACGAAGAGAATGAGGCTATGGGGAAGATGTTCTTCTTGGCAGCTAGACCACTGGTAGGTTTCTATTTTATTCATTATCAATCAAGCCAGGAGTCTAGCTAGGACACAAGGTCGAGAAAACATCGCAAGCTATTCATTTGACGACTATTTGTAGTTGATAAGAAAATTAAATTAGGTTTAATGTTGAACCTGAATGAAAACTTTGAATGAACAAAAATATAAATTCTCTTAAAGTAAGAAATCATGTAATCATGCTTTCTAAATTTGTATACTTGCATACTGCAACAACAAGAAAAATATATGCCGGTACACACATCATATTGTGCTATGAGTGGCCCTAAGATAAAATTTTGACTATTGATACTTCAACTGTCAAATATGGTTGTGTTTTATGTTAAACATCAATTATTAAGAGAGATTCCTATTTAATAAAATAACTTGCAAATTCACTCTGCTCTTTCCATGTTAACGCTATAAAGTTGTGTTCAAACCAATGGAGTATTTTGTTCAATTACTGTTTTCTCCATCATTAATCTCCTTAAGGGGGAAACTATCTTCTATGTATTTTTGAGAAATTTCATAAAATTTTATACACCTTTGAGTCATTTCTAATTCTACTATCCCTAGTTTTGCTATTAATATAGTACTATCTACCATATGCTAGTTCATTTTAAGATATTAATTTATTGATGGAACATAATCACTACAACACTATTTTTAATTCGAGCAATAAACTACTATTTGTTTTGTAGGAGAATCAACCATAATTTGCGTTGGTTATAGTTTTTCTTGTGCATCACACTTTTGTCATCATTGGGCAAATATATTACTTGTTATGGATTAACATTTTTAATTTTCATGGTTAATTCAAGAAAATTACTTAATTCTTTGTGTGAATCTAACACCAAATTGGCTTAAATATGTTGACTCAAACTGTATAGTAATTTCAATGAAGTTATGTTACTTCTCAACATGTATAATTTAAATTTCTCCTATGTAACATAATGGTGTCATAGTATGGCATGTATATGTTTGTTTTTCCAATGGTTGTATTTGACCCATATGCTCCAAATACGATGCGTGATGATGTGGTGTTCTAAACAATAAACTTCATGTACGCATTTTTAGACAACAAACTTATTTCAATACCATCATGCATCTGTAGTATAGCTTCAAGCATTGCGTGTGTTAGTTCGAACACAACACTACCACGGAAGTGTTGTTATTCCGCAAATAATACATGTATTTAGGAAAATCAATTTAAACATGGACTATTCTAAGTGCTACTTGATTTTTCCTTACTTCATGTTGCTAGTCAGCAGAATAGATTATAATTTTATTTCTACTTAGTTGTTAGTTACTACAATATTCCTTTAGTAAGGCATATAATCTTCGCAACATTTGTGTGGTAGCCATGTTGTAGGTCATCTTTTGTGGGCAAAACGCTTTTTGTTTGAACTTAGCGTTATAGTTTAAATTTTTTAAATGTGTTCAAGTTTATGACCGCATATGAACACCTAACATACATGCCAGATGGTTTATTGTGCCAAAATAGATATGAACACTATCAGTCTGCCATTCATGTTAGAAGAAAACACAATGTTATTATTTCTTGTCAGCCAATTATTTCTTGTCATCAAGCTTTGTTGTGGGATTTTATAAGAATAGAAATTTTATGCGCGTTAAATATATTGTACACATTGAATATAATTCTGAGACTTTATTGAATATGGTCCGGTGAAGATAAATAGTACTCCCTCCGTCTCACAGCTTAAGGCGTAAATTTTTTTCCAAACTTTCCTCATAGCTTAAGGCGCAGGGTCGAGTGGATTGCTAGCTTCCCGTTTTTACCCCTCGTGCATGCAGAGGCCAGCTGGTGGTGTGAGAGAGATATTAACTCCTCCCGTTCATGCAGTTGGTGGCTTGCTAGAAACGAGGAGGTCAGCTCATCGGTGAGAGAGAAATTAACGGCATTAACTAGAGCGCATGCAGGGGTAAGAAAGGAAAGTTAAGGATTTTTTCTCTCATGCTATCGCTGCCTAAATAACTGTGCTGAGAATTTTACGCCTTAATCTGTGGGACGGAGGGAGTAAAATACAAATAATGTCATATAGCATGATGTCATGTCATGATGGGCACCCTTTTAATTTAAGAAATAAGTACATATAAATGACCTTCATATATTCTTGTAACATAAGTATCAAGAAATAATTCTTACAAGGAAATATTAATAGATAGATCAATATGATCATCATTAGATTCAACTAAGGAATTTAAGGCACCTTCTTCATATCGGCAGGAAGTAGATGGTAACAATTCTATATAAATTCTTAAGCACAGTAAGTCTTTTTAATTCATATAATACTATGGATATTTACATTTTTTAAGTAGTTTTCCTTGCCACCATGCTGCCGCATGTATGTCATCAATGGATTAATAGGAAATCTTCTAACTTGTTGATGAAAAAAATGTTTATTGTTTTTCTAACAGGATCAAAAGAATGTTAACATTGAGTTTATTTCTAAAGATGGAGAGGGGAGGGAGAGAGAGAGTATCAAAGCAAATAATCTATGGAGACATTCTAGGGCACCTTGGACCATGACCACCGGCTATGTCTAATTCTCAACAAAGTGGAACTCCTCAATCTCTAGAAGACTCTACACATGTTTATGTACAAATAACTACTACCCTTTGTTCACAAAGAAAACCACTACCCTTTGTTCAAAATGCATGCATATATTTTGTCCAAACTAAACACATAGCTCGTGGTTAATTGGAACTTTGCTATTTTTGTACATTTCACCACATCCTCAAGGGTTGGATTTGGATCATGCAGGTCTAGTTAACCCCTTCGAAATAAAGTTATGTATGTAGTATTACAACACCATATGTTAGAAGGGAATGGTTAAATAACACATGATTCAAACTAAGATAACTTTTTTCTAATTTTACTATGAAGTTTCAAATAATATATCAATGCCACTTTGGAGGTGATAATTTCCCCAAACAAACTACTCCCAAGTAACTTCATTGAACTTACTTCTTAGTTACAAAAATTATTTAATCCATAACAAGTAATCTAGTAAACCAATAATGACACATGTATGTTGCATTGCTAGCATTATATCCGTCTCGGGTTATACTTGCTGCTTGAATTACAAGGTTCAGATTGTATTTTCAGCTCTTATAATTGAAATAACATAACGGTGGTAGAACTACAACATTGAAACAAAGGCTAGATTGAATTGGATATGTCAAAACAACAAACATAATTTCTAGAAATTACTATAAACAAATAAGGTAGTGTAAACCCCTAATAAGCATGATTTATTGCCAAACCACAATCCAACACATAATCTTGTTCACAATCAAGACGAAATAAGGCTCTCGAACATAGTCTATATCCTAAAGAATGCTAACAAACAACTGCTAGAACTTATATGGAATCATAAGTTATGTTAGAATTGACTGAAAAGTTGATGGTTTACTAAAAGACTATATTTAATATGTGCACTAAGAAGGCATCAAAATGGAAACGAGGATATTGGATATATGTCTTGATTAACTATTTCACAGATATATAAAAAACAATAAGTAATTTATATATCTTTTCATACTTTTAGAATTGGGTTGCAAAAGAAGCATGAGATTTTTAAGGCTGCTTTTTCGGGCACACATACTCATTTGTTACCTAGACTGAAGGACACATTGTCTTACCACTAATTTCAGGTAACACAAGTGATTGAAACACATGGCAGTAAGCATTGTTTAGTTACATTGTACTACGAAAACACGAAGCAAAGATGATTGAATACAATACAATAGTAGTCAGCAGGCAATAGAGCATTTACTAATGAAGTGCTAGTTACAGCGCAAACGGTGCCTACTACGGACAAAATCTTAAAAAAGCTACGGTAGGTAAAAAGTTTAGAGAAGAATTAAAATAAATGCTTCCAAATTCGTTACTATATTATTTATTCTCACTTTCTAGTGTTTCAAATCTAAGCAGATACAAAGAAAAATATGGGTATAGCAATACATACATCTTTTATCCTTTCACGGCCGAAGAGTTTGTATGGCATATATAGTCCTCTCCTAGAAATCGATGGAGTCCGTGGGGTGTCTCCATGCGCTCTATACTAATCCCTTTATTCTTCTTTTACTTGCTATCTTCGACCTGCGTTTAGCTTCACATTTGCTATTTTCTTCTCGGCATCATTCGTTTTGGACCTCACAGAATGGCTAGCAAAAATGGTACACAACATAGGCGAACGACACAATTAGTCAGCATAGCAAAGCTCACCCATCCCATACACAAAAACTCAGGAGGCTTAATAGTAACGTTCCTCACCTTGATGAGAATGAAAAAGCAATCATCAGATGGAATTTTGTAAGTGGTTCATGCTGATTTTTTATGCATTAACTGGCTACTATAATGTAACAGTTAAGTTTCATGACATGAAGTTGAGAATAAAGCACTAGTAGTTTAACTCTTGGTGCTACATAGCCGATAGCACCATTCCATATTTATCCTGACGGGGTTTTCACTAGAAAGTTTATGTAGTACATTTACTATTATGCACTTAGATAATAACACTACAAGTCACACATCTGTTATCAACTAGATTGATAATTTTTAGCATAAATAACAAGATATAATATTTGACTCCAAAAATAAATCAACAACAACCATGAAGGATATTGCATCTGAATGAATCCTCTCATAAGACTAAGATCCACCATCAGTAATGACCATACTCATATGTAGGGCAGCTCATATGGTTCTAAAAACTGATAGCACATATAAAGTTTGGATCAAGCTACTGTCACAAACTCGTATTTTGGGTTGTATTACTCCCTTTTTTATCATGGAGTTATCGGAGGAGTTGATGGACATGTTGACCCACTATAGACCCTTTGAGAAACTATGACCCATATAGTTTTGTCGCCATTACCCAAGGGCCATTAAAAAAATTAAAACTCTAACCCCCACAAGCACTGCCCAATTTCCACATATGACATTGAACCCTCACCCAACTCCCTATGCTCCATATCGCCACACTCCTCAATCCTCACTACCCACTCTCCACGAGGCCACTTGTAAACTCTAACTAGTTGCGCATCCCCCCTGCAACTAGCCTCGTGGTGGAGATGGTGCGCTAGTTTAAGACGTGTAGGATATCCACGGTGGATCAGTACGGTTTATTTCCATGAAGCCTTTCCATAAGATTGGTTTCCTATAATCCTAAAAGGGGAGTACTCCACCAGTGTTCTAGATCTGCATATATATTTATCTTCTATCAAATTTGGTTCTTCTTCTCTATATTTCTCTTGTTTTAATCACGCTTATATCCCTTTTCATATTTACATCAAGGTCATTGGTGTTGTGCAGAACCTCCCCCTCCATCGCAGAGTGTAGAACAACAAGTTGCTCAAGGACATCTGAATGTTAAGTGACGATCTTCCTAAAGGAGGGTTTACTCTGGCCTAGAAGTGAACCCTCTTTATATAGTTAGGTTGGTACATCATGGGTTTGATTAATGAAACCCCTCTATTTTAAATTTTAAATTAAGAATAAAATAAGGACTATTTCACTAAAAATGCCCCCTTGGGCGGCACTTTTTTGGGCAAAATAAGAAAAAAGTACCAGATAAAGTTTTTTACCTGGCGGATGAGCTTTCTCGGCGCCTAGCAAAGCTGACGGCTACATACACATAGTGGTACATTTTTTTTTGGAAATGGGCGCTTTATAACATACCATGTGGTACATAGTGGTACATACCATGCAGGAACCCAATCATGTCGTATAAGTGAATGGTAAGCCCGACAAAAACTAATTCAACATTATATTGATTGAGGCACTTACTAGTGGGTCGTGGATGGGAAGCAACGTGACTCACAGCGACTAGAGTGACCCACCACTGGCAGGCTATTGGACTGGGAATGTTTACACTTTACAAAACATGCGCTGTTTTTTATAGATCCAAAGGGCAAACTCAAATATTCCACATGTTTGTAATTCTGGAGATAGTTAGTGTTAGAAAATAAAAGTCAGTTGGTACTTGATGTTTGATGATCATGTTGCTAAGCCTCCTCATAAATCTACATGCATGTTAATGTTTCCTTTTTCATCTCCCACAATTAAAGCCTGACATAGCGCCTCGCTCCTCCCACCATTTTTCCTTCGGCTACATTTTGTTATCATTATTGATTTGTGGTGGAGGGCGTATATTATTCACAAAAATTATGGAGTATACAAAGAGGAAAAATTGTAAGTTAGTAGAATTAGAAACTGTTAAGTATTTCATTTATGGACCCTTTGAGCAAATAAGACCAAAAAAGCTAGTGGCATGGACCACACTTGCCAAAATGGCCCAGACATCAACTCCCCACCCCCCAATATATAGTATATAACAGAGGGAACACTAGCCCCAATTCCCACTACTCTCACTACCTATCCTCGCTCATTTGCCACGCGCCAGATCTTGCATGGCCCTTGAGGCCACGCCGTACTCCTTATTTGGCATGTACGATTCTCATGTTTGTTCATCATCCTCTCTACACATCGTGGCTCGACTTGTTCTTTTAGATCCACTTCTTTGCTTTCCCTATTTCTCTTCTAGTTCAAAGCAAGGTTTTCAACATATGGCATGTGCTCAAAGTTGTGCGCAAGACGACGCGGAAATTTGATGTGATGATGTTGGCACACCTATGATAGCTCGTGGACCATTCATCCTTGATGTGATGCTAATGTAGTACTCGTTCTGTTAGGGATTATAAGGCATATGGACCATTTTGATAGGATTAAGAAAATCAATAACTCACTCTCTAGATTACTATATGCACCAATAGTTACACATGCATGAGAGAAGATAGAGAAAAAGAAGAACATGCATTGGAGGAGAGAGACTAATAAATGGGAGAGGACTTATAATTCCTAACATTTTTAAAAAGCTCTTGGGCCTTATAATCCCTAACGGAGGGAGTATAGAATAGAGAGGCACTAAAGGACTCCCACAGTAGATAGGATATTTTTTCTAATTAGGTGTAGGCATTTTTTCTATATGTAGGCCTACTGAATAGAGAGGGACTCAAGGCCCTCTATGCTATTAGCAGAAACTACCTATTGATCCATCCACTTTTCCATGATTTATTGCATGGACTGTACTAGACATAGAATGAACAAAACCAAATCGAAATAAAACATGCTGAATGGCTAAACAACAAGGTTAACTCCAACATTAGTGCCATGTAACGCCGACGCTATTATAGTGTGCCCCGGTGTAAACCAGAAAAGAGCTTGTTGCTGCATATCGTTTTTTGACGAGGACGGTAGCTCTTTGACTTGCATGGTACTCTACATTACGACAAATAAATTGTCTTGTTTGGTAGGAGATTTCTGTTTCATATGTTTAGGCTCTTCTAAAGCTGATCTTGAAGATTTTTATTTGGTCCTAATCTTAGCAGCACAATGGATGGAACTATTGGTGAGCATGGAATCAGATAGTTCTAAAGCTTTTCTTATATAACGTATCATAACCACAGCAGCATCCATTATGAATGAGTTGATAATTAGCTTCAATGGAGATTTGTCGTGTAAAAATTGGTAGGATTCGAAATATTTTCTTGTCATGTGTTGGCGTCCCTTGATAGGTGCCAGGGTTAAACGATGGTTTGGACGTAGTCTTTTTTTCATGATAATACGTGTCTCATTTTTATCATAAATATTATAATATAAGCCACGAATACACCCACCTGACAAAACCGAAAGAACAGCAAAACACAAGCCTTTGCGTAAAGGACTGCCAGCTACCTCTGAGCTTGACGCCAACGCCCGTCACCCACCTCTGGCACCACAACAGCAGCCATCCAAGGAAAAAATTACGGATCACCTCCTCGCCCAAGCTCGATGCGGCTCCATCGCTGATATGCAGCTTTGCGGACCTCCAGGGTAGCTCACCCAAGGTAAAACCATTGTCTTTGAACGAATCAGACCGGGGCAGCACCCCGGACACGTCATCGAACTCCAGATGTAGCACCCCGCACGACTAAGATGTCTAAGGAGGAAACCATACCTGACATCCACGAACCACGGACCTGGCACGCGATCCACCATCTTCCATATGCCGTTGATGCATATCACAATCTACATCCGCTCCTTGACTACCTCCGAGGTTCCACATCGGTACTAGAGCAAACTCCGCCGCAACGGTGGATCCTGAGGACACACATCCACCACAAGGATGCCGCCACCGTCGTACCATCCTTGCTTGAATAGACTGGTCTTCGGATCCATTAGAGAAGGATCTGAAGAAATATTAATCAGCGCCTCTATCACCGCCTCCGAATAGGACGATGAACAACCTAAAAACTTATCTATTTTGGCTAAAACTATCCACGCGCGTGGATCCGGCGACCCTCCTCACGACCAATGACCTAGGGCGTCAACGGGGGAAGCTGCCGCAGGCCAGCGTCGGAAGGCTTGTTCCCTAGGGCAAGATCTCTTTTTCTCCCGGGCGACAGCACTTAGGTAAAAAGTTCGGGCTACACGTAAATGTGCTGGGACGTGGTCTTGTACAGCTGAATTTAGATATAATCCGAGGGACTTGACTAATGGAATCTACTATATCCGTGAAAAAAAAGGCTCTAGCCTAAAAAGATCAAGACCTAATTGGGCTTTCTCAAGTTCGCATTCCAGCAAGAGACCATAACAAGGCCCAAACTTGTAATTTCAATTCTCCTTAGAAATCTTCTCATCTCAATTTTTTCTGAATGTATTTATAGATCTCCATGTTGAGTCCATGTACAAAACATGTACGTACTCGTTATACCAATGTATACAACACGTCGGATATATTGGAAACGTTGATGAATAACCACGCATGACTCATATATTTGCACATGTTGATAAAAAAACAGGCAAAGATATTAAATAAAAAATCTGAGAGTTAATGAAAATGGCCTGGATCCAGACAAGTTTGACAACAATATATATTCCATTAATTAATGACATGACAAAAGGATTACACCATACCATTCTGGTGAATTACAACCGATACAGACTCGAAGAGCGAAACACACATGCGCTCAGCAAATTTGAAAAAGCAAGGAACATATCGATGCTACGAACTCGACAGAAAGCAAATGACCAGGAAACAACCCTAAGACTCGACAGCAGCGATGCTTAATTAAGCAACCCAAATAAACTGAACCATTTGATGCAGCAGCTAGCAGACGATCTACATGGGATCTTCGAAGGATGGATTGGGCTGCGGCGCGGTGAATATCCCAGCCTTGACGAAGACGGCGTGCAGCTCCTCGGTGGTAGGGAGGCCGCTGCCGTCGCCGGCGACGTCGCAGGCCTTGAACACCTCGAAGAGATAGCTTCCATGTCGGGGCTCGCCGTCCAGGGTCATGAAAGCATCGTCAGAAGCCTCCTCATGAAGCGACGCTAAAGTGAAGTCGGCATGCGCAGGCGTACCCGACGGCTGCAGCACCATGGCTAGAGGTTCAACCATAAGCACATCTTCCTGCGCCGCCGGCTCGAGAGGAATGGTGACGGCGACATGCGAAGGAGTACCCGACGGCGGCAGCACCATGGCTAGAGGTTCAACCATCAGCACATCTTCCTGCGCCGGCTCGAGAGGAACGAGTTGCAGCTGCGCAGGGAGAGGAGGCTGTATGATGGCACCACCACGGATCTCCTGGAGACGCGCTTTGACGGCCTGGAGTTTCTTCTTCACCCGCCATTCGAGGGACGCATGGACGTTCGGTGGTAGGTCGGCGAAGCTCCCACGGTGGCCGGCGAGGAAGTCCACCATGAGGAGGTTCATCTCCTTCTCGCAGTTCTGCCGGTGGGCGTTGTAGAGGTTCGCCTTCGACTTGACCACCGTCTTCCGGACGAACTCGTCGCCGTCCAGCTTATACTTGAGCCTCTTCGGCTCCTCCACCGCGCCGTACCGAACCAGCACGTCCGTCGCCGCCTCCTGCGACGGCCAGACCTCCTCCGGCTGGTCCTTGCCGGGGACGTACACGACAACGCCGACGGGGACGTCGCAGAGGACGGCGAGTTCCCGGGCCTTCTTCATCAGATTGGCGAGGCGCATCTTCTGCGACTTGCTGCGCATCGCGAGGTCCTTGATATATTGGAGCTTCACCTTACCGCGGCGACGACGAACCATGGCACACTAAACCCCAAGAGATCTTAGTACGAATGGTGTGTGTTTGTGTGTTTTTGTGAGGATTGAGGACTGAGACGAGACGATCTGGCGGGGGAGAAGAAGGCTCGTTTTATAGCCTAATTAGTATTAATTGGGGAATATATGGACATAGTATGTGATCGGTAGGCTAAATATGTAAGGATACACATAAGATTTTGTTTTCCAAGATATGTATGCTGTCCAACGCAATGCAAATCTAGAGAAAATAAGGGAATTAATTCTTGCCTGATTTTTTCCACTAAGCAGCAGCTGGCACTATATATGTAATTGTTAGGCTGGCAAATATGTATGTAAAAACACAAAAGATTTTGTTTTCGAAGATAAGTATATATATATGCTATGCTTTCCTACGCAATGCAAATATATAATTAAATAAAATGAACTATTAATTGTTGATATTATATGTGTATCGCTAGACTTCACCAAGGTACACGATGATTACATGTTTGTAAATAAGCATATATATTTCCTCCTCGTGAAATATTTTCTGACATGTACGTATGTAAGTAGAAAAATGTATATACATCAAAATTATTAGGTCGGATGTATGTGTTAAAAAAATACTCCATGTCGAATATGTGTATATTAGAACACTTTCAATTATTTGGTGAAGAAATCGTGTGATGCATATGGTGCA
This sequence comes from Avena insularis, assembly GCA_023614405.1. Classification (NCBI taxonomy): domain Eukaryota; kingdom Viridiplantae; phylum Streptophyta; class Magnoliopsida; order Poales; family Poaceae; genus Avena; species Avena insularis. The sequence continues at coordinate 377,783,794 of CM042685.1, forward strand.
TGCTGCGGTATAGTAGGCCATATATAACCGGTCCGCGTAAGAGTATGATGATGTTAAACAGGCCATCACATATTCATAAAAAAATTGTGTTGCGTAGTGCACTTTTTGTTCAATGTAGTAAGAGTTCTCGGATCATACGACAGTAAGTTTGTGTGAGGATCTTGATTCTCAAGCACTCAATAGGATAATTGTGGATACAAGTTTCCGCGGCGTCACGCCATGACTGAGAAGCAGCGACCAAGTCGCGAGAGAACGAGAGAGTCATGTCAGGGGTCAGTTAAAACTTTCAGAATGCCCTCCTACACCCACGCCACACCCGATATAGACTTCCAGCTCTTGACGCTCACGATGGGCCCTTCATGAGCCACTCTTGGGCCGTCCTCGCACCTCTTCATGGGCTGCCTTGATCTTCTGTCTTTCCTCCCTTCTTCTCTGCACCTTGATAGCCATCGCCAGTTGTGAGGATGTGACAATACCCCCTTGGAGTACCATCTTGTCCCTAAGATGGTGCATGTGGATACGCCTCGACAATGGTGTGGACTAACTCCCATGACTGACAGGTAGCTGGCAATCCTGACCACTGAAGCACCACCTGTGGCACCATTTTCCCTCCTCGCCGAACAAGGCGCTCGACAATGGTGATTGATTGGACTGCAATAGCATCATCAGTGAGAGCGGAAGGAAGATCAAGACTGACGGAGTCACCTGGTTGGATAGGTTTCTTCAGTTGAGAGACATGAATGACCTGGTGGATGCGCGCTTTTGGCAACTTGAGCTTGTAAGAAACATTTCCCACTTTGGCCACGATTTGATATGGTCCAAAAATTTGAATCCCAGCTTATGGGATGCACGATGCACCACTGATGTTTGGGCATATGGTTGAAGCCGTGGATACACCCAATCGCCTATAGCAAACTCCATTTCCATTCACTTTTTATCTGCCCGAGATTTCATGTGTTGCTGGGCTCTCTCGAGGTGCTTCCTGATCATAGGCATTATCTCTGCCCGCTCCTTGAGCCAACTGTCCAGGTCAGAATGCCTAGTCGCTTCAGGTTGCTGAAATCCAAAATGTCTTGGCTTTCTGCCATACAACACCTCAAATGGTGACCTCCCCAAAGCTGAATGGAAGGTCGTGTTGTACCAGTACTGCGCCAGGGGTATCCACTTCGCCCATTGTTTTGGATTCGCATGCACCAAACATCGCAAATACGTCTCCAAACACTGATTGAGTCTCTATGTTTGACCATCCGTCTGAGGGTGATAGGATGAACTCATGTTCATTGTGGTGTCAGCTAGCCGAAAGAGATGTTGCCAAAAGTTGTTTATGAACACTTTGTCTCTGTCTGAAATTAGCACCTTGGGCATACTGTGGTAGCAGTAAACATGATCCACAAACAACTGAGGCACTGTTGCTGTAGTAAAGGGATGCTTCAGAGGAATAAAATGACCAAACTTGGTGAATTTGTCCACCACCACCAATATTGTGTCAAACTTTCCACAAACAGGCAACCCTTCTATGAAATCCAGTCCCACTGAATGCCATGCTTCAGGGGGAATTGGCAATGGTTGCAGTTTGCCATGGTAATTGTTGAAGTGTATAAGTGGATTGCACTAGCTCTTTCCATCAGTTCGGACTTTTGGTTGCGTTGGCTAGTGCATGAAGCTTAACATGGTATCAGAGCAAGGTTTTAGGATTCCCGTGAAACCGGTCCTCTGCTTGTAATCGTCGCCGCCGTCAGCTCGCCCCGGCCACCGCCAGTTCCCGTTCTGGCCGTTTGCGTCGCTGCCGTCCAGATCGGATCTGTCCCGATCGAATCTGCTTCTCGTCTACTACTCGCCGAAATTCTACAGCTACCGATTGGAATCTGCACCTACTCCCTGCCGATCGGTCCCCGCCCCGGTCGTCCTCTGCTCCCACGTGAGGTTGAACGACTCCTGCTGAAAACCACGAGCCACAAGACGCGCTTTATAGCGCTCAAGAGATCCATCAGAGCGGGTCTTAATCTTATAGACCCACTTACACGTGATAGGACGAACACCAGGAGGGGAGAAACAAGATCCCAGGTGCCAGTGCGCTCAAGTGCAGCAATCTCCTCAGCCATGGCCAGCTGCCATTCAGGATGATGCTCAGCATCCCGATAAGAAGTCGGCTCGGAGGCAACAGAAAGACCATACTGACTGGGAGAGTAACGATTGGGGGCACGACGCTGACGAACAGGACGAGAAGTGGGAAGCTCATCAGAAGAAGACGACTCAGGAGACAATGATGAAGAAGAAGGTATAGCAGAGGAAGACTCCGGAGAACGAGGGGAACTAGGAGAACTAGACGGAGCAGAGGAGGACGGTGTCGAAGAAGAGACATCAGGGGGAGTAGATCCTGAAGAAGACATAATAGGAGTAGAAGGAGGTGTGTCGGGAAAGAGAAGAAAAGAGATATCTTCCACCGGGTAGGTACCAGCGGTGGGACGAGGATAGAAAGGACGCGTCTCATCAAAAGTAACATCACGAGAGATACGCATCCGATGACCAACGGGGTCCCAACAGCGATAGCCCTTATATTCATCACTGTATCCAAGGAAAACACACTCAACAGACTGAGCGGTCAGTTTGGTGCGTTCGCGAGGAGCAAGAAGAATATAGCAAACACAACCAAACAAGCGAAGCATGGAGTAGTCTGGAGACTGTCCAGATAGGCGCTCAAGAGGGATACCACCCTGCAGAGCAGCAGACGGCTGAATATTGATGAGGTAAGCTGATGTAGCAACAGCCTCAGTCCAGAAATGTGGCGGAAGAGAAGAGGCAATCATCATGGCAGAGTGGTCTCAAGAACATGGCGATGCTTACGCTCAGCAACGCTATTTAGGGCATGTGCGCCAGGACAGGAGAACTGAGTAAGGGTGCCCTGCTCAGCAAGAACACCTCACAACATCTGGGAGATGTACTCACCAGCAGAATCAGCACGAAAAACACGAATTGGGGTAGAATATTGAGTACGGACCATGGCCGCAAAACGCTGATATAAGGAGAGCACCTCACTACGAGAGCACATAAAATACAACCAAGTGTACCGAGAGAAATCATCGATGAATAAAATATAGTAGCGATGGCCCCCTTTCGAAGCGAAAGGAGCCGGACCCCAAACATCTGAATGAACTAAATCAAAAGGTCGCTGAGATACAGACGCGGTAGTACGATAGGGAAGATGAACCTGTTTACCCAACCTACAGCCCTGACAATGTAAAGACCCATCTCCTGAGACAGACCCCAGAAGACCACGATGAACTAAAGACGATAGACGAGAGTCACAAAGGTGACCAAGACGATGATGCCACTGCTAAAAGGAGCTGGTAGCAGAGGCGAGGACCGGAGAAGAACTGGCAGATGAAGTGGCAGCGGAGGGAACACGAAGCCAGTCTAACTCCCAAAGTCCTGAAGAGTCACAGCTGCAAGGGCCAGCTCCAACCAGGGCCTGCGTGCGACGGTCCTGGACAACACAAGAATCAGCATCAAGAATGACGCGACAACCAGAGTCAGTAAGATGGCTAGCAGAGAACAGGTTCATCTTAAGAAGAGGGACATGAGAGATATCAGGAACAGAAAACGAAGAAGTAGAAAGAGTGCCCCGACTAGAAACAGGAAGAGAGGTACCATCAGCTGTAAAAACACGGATAGGAGAAGGAAGAGAACGAAGAGCGGACAGAAAAGAAGACTCAAAGGTCATATGAAAGGAAGCTCCAGAATCCAGATACCATGTGGACATACCAGACTGTGTATAAGGTGGTGGTCGCGCAGTGCCTGAAGAATCAGTCACAAAACCAGAAGTGCATGTCGAAGAAGAGCCTGTAGCAGCAAGCAGACCGCGAAGACTCCTGATAATGTCCTGGTCGGAGAGAGCAACTACTGAAGATCCAGAAGGAGCCGACTGCCCATGAGCTCGGTCACGACGAATCTGGGATCCCGTGTATAACAAGTGGCCCAAGTGTGGCCATCCTTGTTATAGTAAGAGCAGTGACGAAGAGAACCACGGCGACCCTGACCACGAGCCCGCTTTGGTGCCGACTGCCCCGGTTGCCGATGCTGAAACGCTGATGCCGACTCGACTCGACCAAATCGCTGCTGCGACTCGACGACCGGAGGAGTGGGTAGTATCGGCGGCGGCAAAGAGGACCGTGGCTGAGTCAAGGGAGCAGACGGCATAGGAGCACCATGAGTAGCAAGCACAGATGGAACCGCAAGAAGACCAACACCACGGAGACGGGTCTCCTCAGCCCGAAGCTCATACAACACCTCATAGAGCGAAACACGACCACGGGCATTCAACTGAGCACGTCGGGGCTCAAACTCCTGGCGGAGCCGAGTCAGAAACTCATAGATGCGGTGAAACTCTAAATCCGAGCGCACAATCTGGCAGCACGAGCATGTGCCATAAACAGCAGTACGAAGAGAATCAAGCTGACGCCAGATAGCATCACTCTGAGTATAGAACTCATCAATAGTAGAATCACCCTGCTGGAGAGCATGCTCCTGGCGAACCACAGACAGGTAAAGAGCATCCCCAGACGGCTGATAACA